>CM060941.1:235574501-236774501 GCA_030765085.1 Allium cepa | reverse complement strand
TTAATTAGGATTAATTAATCAATAATAGGTAATAAATTAATGTAATTAATTTAGAAGTAATTAAAGAAGCAATTAAGGGTAGTTCATTACTAATGGAAGTGATTATGTGAGGAATAGATTTAAAACCACATAGATTTATTCATCTTAATTGTAGATGTTTGATTGCCAATTGAATGCTTCATGATGGAATGATATGTTTTGTGATGCTATGTAATGCTTTGTGCTAGGCTATTTTATTTGAGACGTATATATTGTTATATGTATATGCAACCCCTTGACCCATAGAACGACATTTGAATTTCGATGCGACAGGGAGTCGGATTTCAGTTTGTTATCCGAAACCCACATCGAATCGTATTAGTGAATCTTTGTGATTGATAGTTTAATTTACCTATGAATCTGTGAATATAGATAAGCGTTATGGGTTATACCGCTTATCGATATGATTATGATGTTGTGCACTATTGTGTTGGACCCTGGACCACACCTATACACACACAGATATGGATGGCACGTGGAAATGGGTTAAGTCACAGATTTTAAAATCGTTTTAAAATTGATTTTTTCCAAAATAGTTTTGGAATTAGAATTGAAGCTTTTGAAAATGAGTTTTCAAAAATAAAAGTTATTTTAAATAACTTGATTGAATCTTGGAATTTAAATGAATTCATATAAATTTGAATTCAATATTTGAAATTGAATCCTAAAATTTGAGAACTAGGGTTTAAAAAGTTATTCAACTTACAAATGGGTTATATGGTTTTAAACCATTTTTCAAGGTGATGTTTAGAAATTTAAATTCAACTCAAGATTTCAACTTGTATAAATTAGATTTGCTTTCTCATAAGAAATAGACTTTCAAGTTGTGTTAAAAGGATTTTCAAGTCTAAAAGGAAAATTGTTTTCCAAGTTTTAGATAAATCTTTGGAAACGTGTTTGGAAAGCTATAAATCTTAATTTTAAAGATTTAATTGGGTTAATCCAATTGAATGGGGATTGTTTTGAAATCTATGAGTAGATCTTTGTGAAACCGGGTGAAACTTTGTGAAATAAATCTTTTTGTTTAAAGATTTAAAGATGGTAATTTGTTTAACCATTTGAAAGAAAAGTTTTGGATTTTATAAGTTGTGACTTAGCTAAAATCCCATATCCATATGTTTTAAAATATGGCGCTTACTATTCGGATTAGCCGGGAGAGGACCTTGTGTCATATAACCCATTCCGAATAGTGATACGACGTTATGGATAGCATTTGAAGACCGGTGTTGAAGACCGGGTGTCTTCGAGAACGTTAGGATAACCTATCGATTGTCTCTGCACCGAGTAGCTACGGTATAGAGATTCCCTTAGTGATGGGAAGTCCGATCGGGATTGTGGATACCCGGGTTGGCAAGGGCTTCTTCGGAAGTGCCCTCGGTTCTGTTCGAACCCGGAACAGACTTGTATGGTTGTATGTCCGACATTACACTTTGAGATGTTATCTGATCTCTATCAAATACATTTTTGCTTGGTGGCGGAGAATTTATTCTCTTAGCTTAACACCCTTCTCTGAGACGTACGAGCTCATAGGTTATGTAGTTGGTATTTATCAGTGATATTCCCAATTTGGTAATGTGGCATGCTGAGTGCTGCTGTGTGATGATCATTGGTTGATCATTTGTGATATGATCATTTGTTTGATCATTTATCTTTGTGATCATTGCTTTGGTCATCTGTTGACCCAAAGCATGGCTTTGTTGCACAAAGCGTAGCTTTGTGGACGAGACTGCATCAGGACCTCACACCCCGGAAATGGTCGAAACAGGAAAGATGCGGCAAGGTTATGAGGGTCGCTCCCTTTAGGGTGTGTCATTCCCTTCTGGTAAAGGGTGGTATCAGGTATGGAGCCCTGGTATTTAACCTATGTGGTTGCTCCAATCTCATTTACTGTGTGGTTGTTGCTTTGAGGCGCCTCGGATAAAGGTCCCAAAGGACCGGGGGATGGCATATTCGTGTAGTAGTTACCTAGTTACAGAGGTAACCCGGCCTTGTGTTGGCAGAGATCTAACCGTAACGTTAGTTTCTCGGGACGTCCCACCAGAGGCGATCCCATGTGGCAGTAGGAAGTTCCTTAGCCTGACCATTTGTTGGAAATCCATTCTTCAATTACGTGCCTTGTACGGTTTTAGTTGTAGAACCTGCCATTTAACATGGCAGCTATAGTAGGCATAGTATCATGGTACCTATGCTGGCTAGGATTTATATTATACTTTCGAAAGATTTTCCACTATGCACTAGTAATAATATCAAAGAAAATTTTCTCGTATCAAGCATATTTGACTATCATAAGGAGAAATCTCCCCCATGTGTGCGTTTGCATTGTGTGTGTGCCGGGAGGCCATATGGTAGTTTCATTTTCTAAAAAGCATTGCGGATTTCAAATTTAAATTCTTTTGTCTGTTTTAAAAGACCAAATGTTTTTGTTTGCTCATACCAGTCCTATGACTGACCTGGAGTTTATTGTTCCTTTCCTAAACTCTGGGTGCCCACTATTTTCCCACACGGGCAGTCTAGAGTTGGGTTTTCAGATAATCAGTAGTAGGTGTAGATTCGATAGCTTTCAAGCCTTAGGATTTGGCAATCGCAATTGGATCGAGTTGCTTCTCTTCATCTTGATTTGGGAGTTCTTGCTATTTCTGGATTGGTTAAGGAGATGGAGTTGCAGTTCTGGAGTTCTACCTTGAAGACTATATTGGAGATTCTGTTCCGCTGTTGTGTTACCTTTTATTTCCGCTGCTGTTATCTTGTACCATAACTCTGATGTATATTGATGTTCATTGTACCATTCATGTTGTATCAGTTATTGTATCAAATGCTGTATATGAAATATATTATTCTTTTCTTCCGCTGTGTTATTTACTTGATGTGTTATAAGCTCCGGCGAACCAGGTTCGACGTTTGGATCTGCGGCATTTGAATACGAGTGTCGTATTCGGTGCCGATTTTCGAAGGTCGAGTCAGGGTCGTTATAAGTGGTATCAGAGCTGATGGTTAAAACCTTAGCTCAGGAGTATAACACATTAAGTAACTCATTAGAGATAGGGTGAAATATACCCTAGAATGAGTGATCCCTAAGATATCTGTTCGAATGCCTCAGTAAATTCTCTTACTATCCACCGATAGTAAGTATGAGTGCGAGAAGAGAACGAGATAGGGGACAGGGAAATACGACTACAAATGGTCGATACCCTGCAATAGCGGAAACAACTTTTCTCTATCAATCTCCTTTAATTCGTCTTTTCAATTCTTTGATTACTTCGCAGCAGCTCGAGGAGTAGTTTCGGTGTGATGGTGGCCCTACGAATCGTTGTAGGAAATCCTTACTTTGTATCTTCATCGATTTCTTATCAGCTTTTCGATCTAAACTCTAATGAATTTGAAATTGAAAAATTAAATAAATTGGAAATTTTAAATTAAGTAAACTGGTTAACTAATATGAAGATTTAATCTATCTATTTATTCTCTGGGGTCCGATATAGTCTACGAACGATTAGTTATCCCTTCGAACTAATCAATACCCTTGCATATTCGTAGACCGGTGGACCCGAGTATCTTGTGTAATAATTGTATGAGTTCGTTCTCATATTATTGATATTCTGGTTTGGGTAGACCAAATGCAGAATAAATATTTCGATCTGATCTGATCAATCATTTCTTTATCTATCATCTATTCTTTGTCGTCTTCCTTGCAATTTCGAGGACGAAATTCTTTTAAGGGGGGGAAATCTGTAACATTCCTGAAATATTAGCCAAAATAATTCAATAATTAAATTAATTTTGAATTTAAACTGTGGATTTAATTGTGAATTAATTTGAGATTTCCAAAATAAACTTAATTTTTTAGATTATAAATAGAAATTTGGTTTATGGATAATTGTATTAGAGATAAATATGCTAACGAATAAAAGGTAAATTCATTTATAAAATAAATGTGATATAAAATAAAATAAAATAAACATTCTTTTGTCTTTAAAAAATTTAAAAACAAACATATGCATACATGCACATGGGTTTGGAGTAAAGAGATTAGCAAAAATCTAGGGTTATGATGATTTCTTACAAATGGCATTCAATGTAATTGTTTAAATAAAATATTAAAATTAAAAAAATTACAACAACTCTTCATTTCCCCATATGCAATCATATTAAACATCTCAGCAAATCTGAACAAACAAGTAAAAAGAGATTTTGCATTTCAAATCTCAACAAAGAAAGTTCAGAAAAAAAAAAGGGGGGAAAACTGCAAATCTCTTCAATTCATTTCAAGCTAAAAATCTGAAGTGTTATCAAACTATAGTGATACCTTCATCTCAAGTAAGTTTTTAACATCAAAAGTAATAAATTTTTGGTTTCAAAATCAAGTTTTAACACAAACAAATTTCAAAACTGCAGTTTAAAATCAGCTACTGCATCAAAATAATCAAGAAAGAAAAAAAAATTGCTTCAGGCTGGGAAGCAAGTGCAGGGTTTCTGAAAGTAAATAAAGGCAAGTGAATTTTCTTTTTTAAGATTTGAACTTAATATTGGTAGTAATCAGTAACTAAAGCGTAAGTTTAAATCAATAAGTTTAATTGGTTGCAGGAAGAATCAAGTTCAGGGCAACAATTATATTCTGGTTTCAATTGCAGGGTTCCCTTGTTATATAACAAGAAATTCATACTGAAGGTAAGAAAATTAATAAAATTTTATAATAAAGTGAATTAGTAAATACAATAAGGAAAGAACAAAGATCTATGTTGATAATTGACAGATCCAAACTTAAAAGAATTTAAAGTGGCAAAAGGAAAAAAAAAGCTGGTTCCAGGCAAAACATTTTCTCTGGCCTCTCTGTTTTTCTCTGTTACAAAGATCTAGGTGAGCAACTTTCCCTCCTGAAACTTATTTTCTTGTTAATGCTTGTGAGTAACACTCAATTTAAAATAAGTTAATTAGGAATGCATGTTTGTTTATTTGCTGAAGTTAAATTTTTGTACATGTTTTTTTCTACTGCCTGTGCATATATGAATGCAATGCATGCTTGATTTCTAAGGTTCTGATTGTTATAGTTGAGTTCAAATTTGATAAATAGTTTTTCTTTCATTAATCTGGTTGCTATTAGGGATTAGAATTTAAATGGAATTGGTTTATTTCCTGATAAAATAAATTTTTAAAGGCTATATAAGTTGTTTAGTTTTCTGTGATGTCTGGAAACATAAACAAACCAAATTCTGAAAAAAAAAAATTGGGAAATATAGGTATCATGAATTAATGTTCAGATTTACTTATAGAATCATTAAGTGAATGCAAGAATTTTAAATCAAAGATTAAAATTTACAGTAAAAAAAAATAAAATGCAGTTTCAAGAAACACTGTATTTTTCACCTTTGACAAGTTCAGTTGAATCTTGCATTTGAATTGTTTGAATTTGTTCTGGGAATAGATTATCTATTATAAAACATATGAAATTTTTTTGAATTGATCCACAATTCAAGTTTGAGATGGAAATTTGGGATTTTTGATGATGAACCCTAGTTTATTTTGGGTTACTGTTTTGGGTCAATTTTGAACTCCTCTGTGCATCGAGTTCAAAGGTGTTTAGGGTATTAATGGATGGTGAAGTGATGAAGCTAGTGCCGGAGTTTGGATGTTGATAGTGGTCGAGAGGTGGAGAGATTGGTGTTGACAGGTTTGAAGTGGAGGGGGTTGGTCTGTTCCAGGTTTGGGGTAGGTTCTGGGTTGCAGGGATTTTGACTCGGGTTGGTCTCGGGGAAAAGTGGAAATGACTCGAAGCAAATGGTTTTTAAACTCGAAGTGGGAGAGCATAAAACCCGAAGTAAAAGTTATGTTTCTCGGGTAACCTGTAGTTTACAGATTACACAGCAAAACTGTGTTTTGTTTTAAAAATTTGGGTTTTAAAACTTTTTAAAATCTGGGTTTGTCAAATTTAAAAAAATCTGTAGTTATAGGTTTTAAATAAGGTTTAGGTTTAAAACTTAATTTTAAAACATAATTCAAGTTTGAATTACTTTGAATTTAAATTCCAGGTTTGAATTTGAAACCTGTTATCTGTTTCCTGCAAATCAAGGTTTAAGCTCTTTTAAATCTGCAGTTGTGGTTTTGAGTAAAATTTAAGTTCAAATTTAAATGTAAGTTTAAAATTCTCATTTGATTTTAAATTCCAGTTTTTTTTTTATAAAACAGAAACTTAAGTTTTAAATTTAACTTAATTAACTATTTTATTTTGTGTAAAATAGTTGGAACTTTAATAATGAAGTTTTAAAAGGTGATTAAGATTTAAGAATTAAATTTAAACTGGAATCTGAGTATAAATGAAGTTCAGTTTCAAATTTAAAAGAAAATTTAAATTTGAAAGTTTTAAAAACATAAATGATTTAAAACTTCTAAAATTTTGAAATAAATTTAATTTCAAATTCTTATGATTTCATTTTTAAGTCAAACTTTTGTTTTGACTTGTAATTTTAAATAAGTTTTAAATTATTTAAAACTTTGATAAGTTTAAAATTTATTTTATTTTAAATTTGAATTTTAAATTGAAATTCAAAGGTAATTTCAAAAGCACTTTGTTTTGAATCAAATTGTTTTAAACATAATTAAGTTATGTTTTACTTTGGAAATTTGATTAAGAATTATGTTTTGGAATTTATTAATAAGGGTGATTAAGATTTGTTAATTAATTTAATTAATTAATTGAATTTGGGATTAATAATTGATTAATGATTAAATCATTTTGGAATTAAGATCATTAATTAAATTTTAATTAATGATAAATGAATATTAATTATGTAATTAAGTTTTAAATTAAGGGTAATTAACTTTATAATTAACTTTAATAAATAAATGATTAAAGATAATTTAATTGGTAATTAATTTAAGTTAATTACCTTATAAAATAATTAAAGAATGGTTAATGAAGGTCATTAACCAGGATTATTTAACAATTAATTAATTTGGTTAATTTTATTTATTAATTAGATTAATTAATTTAATAATAATCAATTATAAATGGATTGAGTAATTACTTGATAAAGAAATTAAGAAATTAATTACTTAATATAATTAATTTAATTGAATGAGATTGTTTAATAAAGTTTAATTAATTTTAAACATTTAGGTTTTATAAATAACTACTTTATGTAATTAATGATTTGGAAATTACATAGTTAAGTAATTGTTTAATATTTACAGATGTAATTAAGTGGAGATGTTTAAGTGGGAGATAATTTGGATTAATTATTTAGTAATTAATCAAATAATTAATTTAAGAGATTAAATTAAGGATAATTAATTTGGGTCAATATAGTAATTGAGTTGTTAATTACTTTGAGTAATTAATCTAAGAAATAATTTAGATCATTAATTATTTAATTAGTGATGTAATTAAGGATGATTAATTAGGATTAATTAATCAATAATAGGTAATAAATTAATGTAATTAATTTAGAAGTAATTAAAGAAGCAATTAAGGGTAGTTCATTACTAATGGAAGTGATTATGTGAGGAATAGATTTAAAACCACATAGATTTATTCATCTTAATTGTAGATGTTTGATTGCCAATTGAATGCTTCATGATGGAATGATATGTTTTGTGATGCTATGTAATGCTTTGTGCTAGGCTATTTTATTTGAGACGTATATATTGTTATATGTATATGCAACCCCTTGACCCATAGAACGACATTTGAATTTCGATGCGACAGGGAGTCGGATTTCAGTTTGTTATCCGAAACCCACATCGAATCGTATTAGTGAATCTTTGTGATTGATAGTTTAATTTACCTATGAATCTGTGAATATAGATAAGCGTTATGGGTTATACCGCTTATCGATATGATTATGATGTTGTGCACTATTGTGTTGGACCCTGGACCACACCTATACACACACAGATATGGATGGCACGTGGAAATGGGTTAAGTCACAGATTTTAAAATCGTTTTAAAATTGATTTTTTCCAAAATAGTTTTGGAATTAGAATTGAAGCTTTTGAAAATGAGTTTTCAAAAATAAAAGTTATTTTAAATAACTTGATTGAATCTTGGAATTTAAATGAATTCATATAAATTTGAATTCAATATTTGAAATTGAATCCTAAAATTTGAGAACTAGGGTTTAAAAAGTTATTCAACTTACAAATGGGTTATATGGTTTTAAACCATTTTTCAAGGTGATGTTTAGAAATTTAAATTCAACTCAAGATTTCAACTTGTATAAATTAGATTTGCTTTCTCATAAGAAATAGACTTTCAAGTTGTGTTAAAAGGATTTTCAAGTCTAAAAGGAAAATTGTTTTCCAAGTTTTAGATAAATCTTTGGAAACGTGTTTGGAAAGCTATAAATCTTAATTTTAAAGATTTAATTGGGTTAATCCAATTGAATGGGGATTGTTTTGAAATCTATGAGTAGATCTTTGTGAAACCGGGTGAAACTTTGTGAAATAAATCTTTTTGTTTAAAGATTTAAAGATGGTAATTTGTTTAACCATTTGAAAGAAAAGTTTTGGATTTTATAAGTTGTGACTTAGCTAAAATCCCATATCCATATGTTTTAAAATATGGCGCTTACTATTCGGATTAGCCGGGAGAGGACCTTGTGTCATATAACCCATTCCGAATAGTGATACGACGTTATGGATAGCATTTGAAGACCGGTGTTGAAGACCGGGTGTCTTCGAGAACGTTAGGATAACCTATCGATTGTCTCTGCACCGAGTAGCTACGGTATAGAGATTCCCTTAGTGATGGGAAGTCCGATCGGGATTGTGGATACCCGGGTTGGCAAGGGCTTCTTCGGAAGTGCCCTCGGTTCTGTTCGAACCCGGAACAGACTTGTATGGTTGTATGTCCGACATTACACTTTGAGATGTTATCTGATCTCTATCAAATACATTTTTGCTTGGTGGCGGAGAATTTATTCTCTTAGCTTAACACCCTTCTCTGAGACGTACGAGCTCATAGGTTATGTAGTTGGTATTTATCAGTGATATTCCCAATTTGGTAATGTGGCATGCTGAGTGCTGCTGTGTGATGATCATTGGTTGATCATTTGTGATATGATCATTTGTTTGATCATTTATCTTTGTGATCATTGCTTTGGTCATCTGTTGACCCAAAGCATGGCTTTGTTGCACAAAGCGTAGCTTTGTGGACGAGACTGCATCAGGACCTCACACCCCGGAAATGGTCGAAACAGGAAAGATGCGGCAAGGTTATGAGGGTCGCTCCCTTTAGGGTGTGTCATTCCCTTCTGGTAAAGGGTGGTATCAGGTATGGAGCCCTGGTATTTAACCTATGTGGTTGCTCCAATCTCATTTACTGTGTGGTTGTTGCTTTGAGGCGCCTCGGATAAAGGTCCCAAAGGACCGGGGGATGGCATATTCGTGTAGTAGTTACCTAGTTACAGAGGTAACCCGGCCTTGTGTTGGCAGAGATCTAACCGTAACGTTAGTTTCTCGGGACGTCCCACCAGAGGCGATCCCATGTGGCAGTAGGAAGTTCCTTAGCCTGACCATTTGTTGGAAATCCATTCTTCAATTACGTGCCTTGTACGGTTTTAGTTGTAGAACCTGCCATTTAACATGGCAGCTATAGTAGGCATAGTATCATGGTACCTATGCTGGCTAGGATTTATATTATACTTTCGAAAGATTTTCCACTATGCACTAGTAATAATATCAAAGAAAATTTTCTCGTATCAAGCATATTTGACTATCATAAGGAGAAATCTCCCCCATGTGTGCGTTTGCATTGTGTGTGTGCCGGGAGGCCATATGGTAGTTTCATTTTCTAAAAAGCATTGCGGATTTCAAATTTAAATTCTTTTGTCTGTTTTAAAAGACCAAATGTTTTTGTTTGCTCATACCAGTCCTATGACTGACCTGGAGTTTATTGTTCCTTTCCTAAACTCTGGGTGCCCACTATTTTCCCACACGGGCAGTCTAGAGTTGGGTTTTCAGATAATCAGTAGTAGGTGTAGATTCGATAGCTTTCAAGCCTTAGGATTTGGCAATCGCAATTGGATCGAGTTGCTTCTCTTCATCTTGATTTGGGAGTTCTTGCTATTTCTGGATTGGTTAAGGAGATGGAGTTGCAGTTCTGGAGTTCTACCTTGAAGACTATATTGGAGATTCTGTTCCGCTGTTGTGTTACCTTTTATTTCCGCTGCTGTTATCTTGTACCATAACTCTGATGTATATTGATGTTCATTGTACCATTCATGTTGTATCAGTTATTGTATCAAATGCTGTATATGAAATATATTATTCTTTTCTTCCGCTGTGTTATTTACTTGATGTGTTATAAGCTCCGGCGAACCAGGTTCGACGTTTGGATCTGCGGCATTTGAATACGAGTGTCGTATTCGGTGCCGATTTTCGAAGGTCGAGTCAGGGTCGTTATAACTAAATATTAGATTATCACAAGATTTTGGTCATGAACTAACTCGAATTCTAACTCTTAACTATATACCAAATCAAACTTATAATACAAATTTATTATTCAAAATATATTTTTATATATAACCAACTACCAAAATAATCACTCCAACATCTGGGCAGAACGTTACAAACACAACAACACTCAAACAGGTTCAAGCAATGGGTCGGGAGTGCACCGGTCATTTCAACTGCTTCACCAATTACAACTCAGTCACAGGTTTCACTTTTAAAATGCAATTTCGACCCTTTAAATCGCATAATTTTAGAAAATTTACAACATGAAAGTTGTAGCACAAAGTTTAAGCTTTCCATAATTTAAGTATGATCAAAATCCACAACAAATGAGAAAGTTATGCTTAAATTAATAATAATGTTTTAGCTCAGATAACTTGAAAGGACAAAGACTATGACTCTGTTAAAAATCCAATTTTGACTCGGAAATCTTCAAAATATGAGAAAGTGATTAAAACAAAAGTTCTTCCTTAGGAAATTATCTTTCTAATGCAAAAGGATTCAACATAATTGGATTAATATATCAAAAGTTATGTCCATTTTACTATCATCTATCAACAAAGAAAATTTAATATGGTTGTGCTATAACTTGTATTTCACACTTAATTTAGACCCATTTAAACTCAGTATTTCGAAAAATTATCAGCGGAAAACTTGTAGCTTATTGAAGTGTCTTTCTACCACAAAAAGATTGAACTAAGTCGAATCATTTTACATAAGATATCGATGTTTTACTACAGTGATTTTTCACAAATAATTTTCAATAAACAACAATTCGAACAATCACTCAAGTTTACAACCATATTGCAAGCGGTTCAATCAACTAATTATTCAATTCAATCAAAAAATACCATCTAACTCAATCCTAACATTAAATTATAATTATATAAATGGATTAAAAATAGTAGGGTAAGTGTTCAACCCACCTTTATCCTTCTATCGCTTGCTAGATCTTCATCCAAGCCTTACTACATCCTTAGCCTCACAAAAATTGCCTAAAAATCCAAAAAATGAAAACCAACTAGCAAGTAACAAGATTAAAACAGGATATAAATCTCCCTTTTATGGATCTATAAGGTAGAGATGAAGTTTAGAACACTTACTCTATTTGGATTAATCAAAAGCCCTTTGTTCTGTTCTTGATTTGGGTCGATTTAGATTCTAGGGTTTTGGAGAAGATGAAATTTTATTTTCTGTTTTGAGAAGGAGAACGAGAATGAACATATAGTATTTCTCAACTTATTCCAATTTTCATGGAATTGGGCCAAGTGGGTATGGTTCAAAACTAAATAACAAGTGTTGCAAATTCTATAAAAAATGTGTTACAAATTGTTTTGGCTTTGTTTTATCACTTAAACATACTCATTAACACTAAACAGAATAAACATTGAATTCTAAATTTTATCAAAATCAAATGTCAGATTAAAAACTCTAATTTTAAAACAATAAATCACAACTAACCTCTAACCCAAATTATCAAGAGTAATCAATTGATTTACTAATATTTCAAATTTAAATTGAGATTCTTTTAAAAAAATGAAATTCATTTCTTAATTAAATCAAAACACTTATTCTTAAAAGCTAAATTTAATTTCATAAATCATCATTTAGCATTAATTTTTCCTAATTTAATTTAATTGATTAAGTAGTTAACAACAGGGTTGTTACATAACCTATTTTATAATTCTACGTGTAATTGTCATTTTCTCTTCTTTTATAGTCCGTACATAATTCCATCATTTCTTTTCTATTCTAATATGGCTTCTTTTATTATGATATAGAATATTCTTTTATTCTCTTATATTATATTATTCACTTATCATAATAACTATCTTCTTAAATAGTCTGCGCAGAGAAAGCAGACCTAGGTTCATTATCATTTACAGCTTCAAGTTCTTATCTAATAATTTACTTGATTCATGTGATACTTTGCTTTATTATCTTCTATTCTAGGAAGTAATTCTATTTCATTTGGTTGGTTATGAAAACTATATTTAAAAATCCATTTATATATTTTAATACTAAATAATACTTTAAATAATAATTCGTAACTGCAAGGTATTTCTTTTATTATTTTGGAATAGTGTAAAATACAGCGGTTTCTCTATTTTACACTAGTTTCCTTTTTCTTTCTTTTATTGTTGAAGTTATGTTTATCGTTATCTTTTAAATATTAAATTATAGAAATGTATCATATTTTCTAAACCAACCAATTAATCTATTACTTACTTCCAAATCAAGTTAATAGATTAATTTATTATTCCCGTTTTAGTCTAATTATTGCAGAATTCCATTTTTCTAGTTTTATTCCAACTTTTCTTTTTTTACATCTAAACTAGTATTTTCCCATTTTAATCCATAATCGCAAATCTTCTTTTTAACTATATTATTCGCGTATAAAGAGAATAAAAAGAAACTAGTATTTAGGCTAAATTATGACTCCAAATTAGATGTAAATAATTGCAAATTTCTTATGATTCAGTATAAATAATTAACAGAATTAATTACTGAAATACCGAATAAAATTATTTAATAGGAATTTAACGATAATATATCATAAACGTAAAGATATAATCAAATCCACTCACATTGCTAGCTTTCCAAATCTCCCTGTTTTTATTTCAGATGTGTCCCTAACATCTATATTCACATCCATTGTAATCCCTATTTGGAATTACGAACGATATATTTATAGATCTATAATATTTGAAAGAGAAAAGGAAGAGATTTGGATTAGAAATAACAAATAAAAGTCATATCTAGGGTTTTACCTTTGACATAGCCTTCTGATTTGAACCAATTCTTGATTCCCTAATTAATTCTATTCTCTTTCTATTTAGATCCAAATTCGTGTGAATTGGATCAAAAAATTTGTTATTAAGAAAGTGTAGAAGAGATAGAAAAATGGCAGAGTTTCTATAGGCAAGAGAAAAATAATGAGAATAAAAATGAGGCACTACACCTATGTTTATAATGGTTCAAATAAGTGCTAACCATTAGATATAAAACTCTAAAATTTAAAGCATACACTCATTTTAAGGACATTAAATTAATATTTCTTCTTCTGCGTTTGTTTTATTTCAAATTAATTCTTCAACAATCTTTTCATTAATCACTTTCCCCTTCTCTCTCGCAGTCTATGGAAACATATATTTTTGAATGTGACATTTAAAAAAAAATAAGATTCCCTATTAATCACCCAATTAATAGATTTCATATATACCTAGAATTAATTTACTGTCCAATTAATCTCTGCCTGCATTGTGATTTCTTACCAAATTAATATGCCAATCAACACCATATTAATTCGTCACATATATGCATATTAATTTATTTTATCACCATAATTATCACATTCATATATTTTACAATTGAATTTTGAATCACAATCTTAATTATATATGTTACCATAAGTCTCCATATTTATTAATTGACAATTAATTACTTGCATAAATTACTCTTCCTCCATTTTATTCTCTTACACTAACATATATGTTTCTAATCATATCTCTTAGTTGCTACAATATATGTTTCCATTCTTGTCAGTTCCTGTCAATTAATCACCTCTACTAATTAATTGAATATTAATTTCCCTTTTAAACAAACATCGTCAATTAATCTTCCCTATTAATTGATTATATATAATTTCTCTCTCTAATTTATTTGTTACACAAATACATATGTATTCCAAATAATATTAATTAGTTGCCCCATTTGCAAACATTTCTTTGTTTTAAAATTTCAAATGTATATAACTTAATAAAATCATGTGCATATACAATTGTAATTTAACGTGGGGTGTTATACACTGCTTTACCTATATGCCAACGTCCCTCTTCATACTTTCCTAGAAGAAATTCCGCTTCATGTCCTGATACATCTTAGTTCTTCCTGGGCGAATAGTGAACTTCAAATGATGGTATTCCTCCAAAAGTTATTTCCTTATGTCACCCACATTCGGATAACACAATCTCCCCTTCTTTCTCAACCACCCATTTTGGTCAACACAAAAATACTTTAAGTCATCGCTCCCCGTTCCATCATTTAACTTCTTGATTTGTACAACCATTACTGGATCCTCCATCTATTTAGAGGCAATCTTTTTGGTCATCACGGGTCGAACTTTTAAACAAGAGAACACTATAGCTTCTCCACTAGATCCATCCTTAGATCTCCACTGCACTCTGTAAGTTGACAACACTTTCAAATCTTTCCACTCTACTATCATTGCCAATATTGCATTCTAATGCTTTCTGCTAAGTGCGTCTGTGACCTTATTGCCTTTCCCTGGTGTGTACTCAATTCCAAAATCATAAGTTGCAATAAGCTCTAACCTTCTCTGCTGTCTCGTATTCTGCTCCTTTTGGGAGAACAAATACTTCAACGACTTATGATCTGTATAAAGCTCAAACCTCTCTCCCAAAAGGTATTGTCTCCATACCTTCATGCAAAAATCACCGCAGGCAATTCCAAATCATGCGTTGGATATCTAACCTCATGTGGTCTAAGCTGTTGAGAAGCATAGGCAATCACTTTACCTCTTTGCATTAATACAACTCCTAATCCAGTTTCACATGCATCTGTATACACTACCAAATCCCTTTCTGGAACAACTAATACAGGTGCATTGGTGAATAAGTATTTCAAGCTCTGTAATGCTTCCTCACACTTATTGGTCCAAACAAACTTCACATCCTTTCACGTTAGCCTGGTCATCGGTGTTACTATCCGCAAAAAAATCTTTGATGAACCTCCAATAATATCCAGCCAATCCAAGAAATCTCTTTATCTTAGTCACTATCTCAAGTCTCTTCCAATTATTCACTACTTCAATCTTAGTCGGATCTACAGACAGCACTTTTTCTAAGACTACAGGACCAAGGAACTTCACTTCCTTCTCCTAGAAATGACAATTTAAAAACGTCATCTTCAGCTGATTCTGCCTCAACGTCTCAAGCACAATTCTAAGATGAACTTCATGCTCCCTTTCATCCTTAGAATACACCAAAATATCATTTATGAACACCAAGACGAAACTATCCAAGTGATCTTGGAAAATTAGTTCACCATATCCACAAAGAATGCCGACACATTAGTTAGTCTGAATAGCATCGCTAACAATTCGTATGATCCATATCTGGTTCTAAACGCCATCAAAGGAATACTATCCTCTGCCACTCTAAGCTGATGGACCCCTGTGCTAAATCGAACTGAGAAAATACCTTGGCTCCACTCAACTGATTGAACAAATCATCAATTCTAGGTAATGGATATCGATTCTTTATCGTCTTCTCATTCAAATTACGATAATTCATACATAACCTCAACAATCCGTCTGGCTTCTTGGCAAACACTGTGACTGCTTCCCAAGGTGAACTACTAGGTATAGTAATAAAATTACCTTCCAAATCCACCAACTAGACCTTCAGCATGCTCATCTTTGTAGGTGTCATCCTGCTTGGCAGCCTACTCATTATTTCTACTCCAAGCACCAAATCTATCCAAAACTTAATGGCTCGTTTCAGTGGTAATCCTACTACCATCTCGAAGACATCGGCGAGTTCTCTAACCACGAAAACTCGACTCAACTCGTCTTCTACCTCTACAATACCCAACAAAACATTCACCTCACAACTTGGTTTTTCTATGGTATATACAACCCGATCACTACTGTCAGGGATCTAAGTGATGTTTTCCTATCATGGAAAAATATCCAAGCATTATACTTACTTAACCAATCCATACCCAAAATAATTCCGAACCCTACAAAGTCAAATACATGTAAACTGCAAACGAAGGTATGACCTAACAAATCCAACTCTTGGTGGTCACACCCAAGTGTTGCATACCCTCCTATCGGATTTGCAATCCTTAAGGAAGTAATTAAATATGAGGGTTCTAAGTTAAGCTTATCTACCATACAATGAGATATAAGAGAATGCGATGCACCGGTACCAAACAAAACGTTAACAGACATACCATGAATCCGAAGCGTACCTTCCAACACTGCCTTCCCTTTCTCATGCGCACTTGGTCCTGATGTAGCTGGCTCCAATGCAAATATCTTGCCTTTCCCATCTTTAGCAGGCTCTTTGCATTGATTCTTATAATGACCAATCTAAATAGAGTTGAAGCATCTAATATTCTTCTTCCCAATGACTTCCTTTACCTTTCTAGTACGATACTCATTAGCGAAATGCCCTTTTGTTGCACTTGAAGCAAACAACCACAGACTTTTCCTTTTTTGCTGCTCCACCTTTCGAAGCACCCTTCTTATGAAAGAACTTCCCTTTCTGACTCTGCCCTACATGGACCTCCTTTGCCATATTCTTCTCCAGAGAAGCAAGCATCTCCTTGTTTCTTAAAGCCATCTCAACTACAACGTCACAAGGATCCCTAATGAGGCAATGTTGCCCTTGCCAACTCAATCTTCAACCCCTTTATAAGATTCTCGTTCCTCTTCAACACAGTATCCACAGTAGCATACCCATACCTTGACAACTCCTCGAACCTACTAGCATTTTCCAATGCAAACATCTCCCGCACTCCAACTCAGCAAACTTTCTAAGCAAAGCAGGATGTGCTATCACAAACATGAAATTCTCCTGAAACCACCTTCTAAACTCTGCCATGTCATCTCCTCTTCATTTACTCCAACCGTCACACTATTCCACCTAAATAAAGCTACTCACTGAAGCAGTCGCGAAGCAAGCCTCCTCTTCTGCTCATCATTGAGCCCTAAATCAGCAAAGATTCTCTCATGATAAAACAACCATCTTTTTACCTCAATAGCATCTTCAATTCCGATAAATGGCTTCCCTCTAAGCCTAGTATAATTTCTACTCTAAGCAGCATAATTTTTGACTACTAGAGCTTTCCGGACTCCTGCTCCAACTACTCCAGCAGCAACCCTCGCTTGCATCATGTTCATGAAAAATTGATACATAGCTCCCATATCCACTTGTAAGACTTCAGCACCAACATTCCTAGCATGTGCCTGACCTTGGTTCCTTCTAGTATTTGGTTTGACATTTCCATTTTTGGTGGTGCTTCCTCCAAGATTCACTCTTCCACTTATAGCATCCATATCTGTATTCAAGCCTCGTGAGATATAAAAGAATAGCCTAAGAGAGATATGAGAATAGAGATATAGCGTATACTTATACATAGCAAATACAAGTACATTACTATAGCATTATCCCATACCCCAATATTATCTCTGATTTCTTAGGATTATGTTTTCAAAAATCATTTTAGTTTAAAGTCATAAACTTATGTTATGATACCAAGTTGTAACATCCTCAATCTGGAGGCTGGATTCTAAGCGTTACAGATGCTGCAAGCATCCATAGTATTAACTTTCGGCGACCAAATACGGTAATGTTAATGGTATCCACAATATCAGAAGCATATGAATATGAAACAAAATCAAAGATTTCAAAAAAAATTCTGATTACATTTCACAAAGCATGTTTCATAATTCATTACATAATCCCAAACATTTCCTAGGTTCAGATCAAATATAATTATTACAAAATACGCTAAGAGCGACATATGAAGATGACTTCTTGGTTGACCAAAGTACTATATAGTCGTAACTGACATAATACAACACAACGGAATCGAACAAAACTCCTAAATAGCTATCCGTCAGCCACCTGCTTGTCTCCGGAAGCTTTATTCGCCAATCAACTAAAAACCTATAAACCTCAACCCTCATCCTACTCAAATCAATTTTGAGTACCCGAGAGTTTAAGGGGAAAAACGTAAACTTTGAGCTAGAATTAAAGTTTGGTGTGAATAATACTATACATCTTGGTTATTTGATATTAAGTAAGACCACACCGCTTAGCAGAATAGGTTTCTCCTCACTAATATACTTTAAAACATGTCTTTTGCAAATCATAATCTTGCAACCAAAAATTGGTTAAAAATGTAAAGTAATATCATGTAAACTTAAATGTCAGGTAACGAATGAACTATCTGAACACTATAGTTTTCTTTGGCTAACTACTAACCCTTGGCTGAGTCGGGCCTACTAGGTAATATAAATAAATAATCTAACACCTGTTAGATTCTCCTTTTTGCACGGTCTATCCTTATCTTATCTGTTAAATACTCCTCTTCTGGATGGTCTGTCCCTAAATTATCTTCTCCCAGGGTTACCTGATCCCAATGGTTCTACAAGCTAACCAATAACCTATCAGTATACAAATATAAATTCTCTTATATGTGTAATAACCATTTTAGTCTTACCAATGACAAAGCCATACACACTAGAATTTTAGACTAAATTAACTGGGGCTATTAGCTAATATATAGGGCGGGACCCTATACCAGTCCCATATGGTATTCAAATATCTGAGTTATTTTACTTAGAGTAGTCTTTCCAAATTTTTCCTTTAATATCTTTTCATCTCAAATTGATTTAAAACTTTTAAACCAAATTTAAAAAAGGAAAATACATATACTCCATGCTTTACTCAAAATTACATTATCATGTCATACACACACACACACACTCTACACAAATCTTTGTTAATGAAAACATTTAAACCTTTGACAGAACCATTTTTGAATCCATTGAAGGTACCCCTTTCGAAACCAAGTAAAACCCTTCTTTATTACCTAGGCCAAAGGCTAAAATCTTCCTTCAAAACCAATCATAATCTTCCTTTCAAAGCCATTAAAAAAACCCTTCCTTCAAAAGCATTTAAAAGCCTTAGACATCCTTCCTTAAAACCTTTAAACATTGCCTTTCGAAACAGTTAGAAAACCTTTCCTCTCAGACCTTTCGAAACAATTGGGGAACTGCACCTTAGAAACCTTTCTTTGAAAACTTTTGAAGGCATCAAAACCTTTGTAAACAACAACCCTTCGAAAGCATTAGGTTCAATTTAAAACATGTGAAAACACCTTTCGAAACAATTGAAAATCATCTCTTTCGAAACCATTTGGGTTCTACCTTCAATGGAGAAAAAGGGTCATTAAAACATTTATCGAAAGCATACCTTTCGAAAGCATTCCTAAGTAAAGAAGTATTGGTGTTGAAACCAACTTTTGAGAAGCATTGGAGAAGCGGCTAAGTTTTAAAACAAAGCATATCTTTCAAAACCATTGACTTCGAAAGGTAGAAAAGCAGCAGCTAGGGATTTCGATCCCATTCGAAAGCATTTACTTAAAATAAAATGCATAACCCATTCGAAACCTTTCCTTTAAAACATTCGATTCAGCCTAAAGCTAACCAAGTCAAAAGCTTCACCATCAAAAGCAAAGCAGGCACATTTTCAATTTAAAACCAAGTCATGCTTCGATCCCCTCGGAATCTTGGGTTTCGACCCAGTATTTTCTGCTTATATCCAACTCACTATATACCATGTATCTGATACCATGTGCATTGGTTTCGGTGGAGTCGGAGGTACGGAGTCAGAGGCCTAGTACGGAAAGCATTGAAACAGGAAAAAGCATGTATAAACTGATTTGACTTTTTATATTAATTCTTTTTACCTAACCTGCCTTGTTTGTCAAATTTTGATTGGTTGCAAATTTTCTTTTCTAAAAGTACTGCCAATTTTAAGAAATAACAATTTGAATTATTTATAAAGTACCCCTTCTTCTTTTTATAAATATATAAACCACTCAAGTCCCATACCTTAAATAATTTTAAATATCTATTAAAACACTTAGGAAAATTATACAAAAATTCCAAAAAATCATTTTAATATGTTTTCTAACATACATTAATTTCATATCCTAAACATATATTATTTAACCGTAAATAATTATAAACCCAATTAATCAATTTCCTTACTAGAAAATTGATATAAAATCCACATTAATTTAGAAAATTATGAAAATGGAAATCCATCTCTAAAAAATCATTTCTAATCCAAATCTAAATTTTCAAGGCATTTGGATGTAATTTAATAGGGTTTTCACATTAAAACATATCATAAAACCTATATGAATAATGATAAATCATCAACAAGTATATAAACATTTAATCATTCAAAAAAATGGCATAATCGTGCAAAATACTTCAAATTCTTCTTAAAACCAAAAACATATTGATAAATGAAATGTAGTCATTATTCACTTTAGCTTTGAGATTAAGGAGTTTGAGATTTGAATGGATTAAGTTGATTGATCTTATTCCTTTAGCTCTTTCTTCCTCTTGTTCTTGCTAATAGTGGTCGGCCTCTATTTGATTTTAATCTTGCAAATGAACATGTAAAACATACACGGCTATGGGTTTAGGGTATTAAATTGATCTCTTTCCCATTTTACTCCTCCTCTATTTCATTTTAACTCTTCTTTAGTTCATTAGTTACATGGTACAGCTGCCCCGTATTAAAATCAAATCTCAATCCCCTAACCATCACATTATTTTATTTTATTTAGCTAATTAAATATCCTAAATAATTTTACTTAAAATATGGGATGTTATAGATAGTTCCTTTTGTGTTGGCTGAAGAGTCTGCCGAGGAGTTTCTTCTGGCATTGATATAGGCGATGTTGTTATTTTGTTTGATCCTCAGGGTTCTCCGGCTTTAAAAGTGGACAAAGCACCTTTCAAGAGGATGTGTGAGGGACATCGTATTTCTTTTTACAATATGTTAGTCCTTGCGCACTATAAAAGAGCACATCTTCTGCCAGAGGGGTACATAGCTTGCAATCGATAAATGTCTCTGGTTGGGTGTGTTTCATCGTTAATAATTACATAGTACTCTAGTTTAAGAAGCTTTCCCCAGCCCAATTACATCTGAGCTACACTTTCTTAAATGGTATGTATATGATGTTTGTTCAACATTTGAATGGAGTGCCTAGTGCTAAGGAGATCCATTACTTATACAACTTCTAGTGTTGAAAGGGGCCTCCTCACTCATCATCTTGGAACCCACCAAGGGTTGCCAAATAGTTCTAGGGCTTTGGACTAAACTAAGTTATTTCAAAGACAAGTTCTTTTTTGTGCCTTATCCTCCCAGCTTTGCACAAAATGGTTATCTAGATGTAAGTTTTCTGTTTATTCTACCTACTGACACAGATATAATAGCTCTAATTGTTAAGTTCATTGTCCTTTGTATTTGCATAGAAGACCCAGTAGCACCTTGGTGGCTCTTCAAAATGTTCCTCTTAAAGAGAGAGACATGAGATATCGTCTCATGGATGAGAACTTGGATGCTTATAACCTATTATAGGAGAGTCATAGTATAGGTTTTGTGATAGAGGTTCAAAAAGATGTTCATCCTATACATAGACCCGAAGTTGAAGTTGATGTTGACAGGGGTCATTAAGTGCCTCCTGTACAAGATCCTATAACCGGTCATGATATCGGGGGCTAGAGATTGGGGCTTAGAATGATAAAAACATACTGAAGAAAAAAAAGAGTGATGGTGGGGACGATGAGGATGTTGATTTTGATTATGAGTCCTCTAGTTAGAGAGTGGTGACACTTATGTACCCCTTGTACCACGACCTAAAATAAAGATTATTTTGTCTTAAGCCACTATACAGCATCCACCAGCTTCTGTAGTTGAAGAAACTCCATCCCCCATCTGGGAACATTTATGGATCTTTTGGGAGTATACTAGATGAAATTTATTAATTGGCCTTGGCAACATTAACATTGGTGATATTGAATCTCCTATTCGTCTATTCGTTGATGTGCCCACTAATGGTGCATGGGAAATAACCCCCATTAGCAAACTCCAAGTCTACGGTCCATGGGTGAAATAGGACACAGTAACACTTAAATAGCACCATACTTTTACAGTGCCAAAATTATTTTTCCATTCCATTAGAGTAAACGTATTTTGTGTTTCACTTTCAAAAACTTGGATCGTTTGGCCCTTGTGAGTCGTCTCATGAATCAGATTCTAGTAGACACTTGAGGCGAGATTATAGAAGATGGGACAAAGGTTATAGGTCCCATGATGAGCATTATGGGGAGTCTGAGAGAATTCCATCTCCTCAACATAGATCGTGTTAACCTTTACCATATAGTATGTACTGATTCTCGGTGAGAACTGGTCATGTTCCGTCTATTGAGCTACCTATTATTTCTATTTCAGTTCCTCCCATTATATAACAAATAATATTTTTGCATGTACCACAATGATCTGAGCAGCCCTGGGCTAGTATCTTCTGATGATCCCCAACAAAGGCTTCGGAAAAGGTAGCTTCATGCCTCCATTATGACTGTAGAAATTAAATCAGTTTCAAACCCTTATGTGGCTTATATGAAGAGAGCTTTCTCAAAGATCTAATTTGACCACGTCTATTTGTTCCTTATTAAAAGGATATCCCTCCGAAGGTCAGCTCTGATGTCATGGCTTATATGAGTGATAGTATGATCAATATTTCTAGTGAAAGAGGATAGCAAAGGCCATTTATGAAATTCTTATAATAGAAAAGTATAATTTGAGGGTATGAAACAGCTTTCGATAAGCATACCATCAAAAATCTTGACAAAGAGGTTGAAGGCTTAAGGCTTCATTAGCTGAAGCTGAGAAAAAGTTAGAGGTTCGGACTAAGTCCTTCGAAGAAGATCGCCAGAATCAGCTCAAACGAGTTGGGGATGCTCATCATAGGGGCTACACTCTTTCATTGGGAAATGAAAGACTCAAAAAGACTATATAGGAGCAAGACTTAGTAATATCGAAATTAAAGGAGATGTTAGAGGCCAAAAAGAAAGAAAAGGATGATGCACTCACCAAGGCTCAGGATTATTGCATGGAGTTACTAGACACCCGCAGGATGAGAGATGATGTTGAGACCTGAGCGAATACGGCTATTGAGTATGTCAGGGCTACGGAGGATAAAGTTAAATATAAACTTGAGCGCCTTCTTATGCAATTTTATAAAAACATTATCAAGTTTCGAAACCTAAGACGGTTACAAGAAGGGTATCTCCAGGCTCTAGCTATAGCATGGAAGGAGATTTTAGAACCAGAGCAAGGGCACTCTGACAGGGCTGAGATCAATGAGAAGGATTCGAAGCTTGACCTTTTAGAGGAGAAAAACATAGACGTACTTAAGATTAGCAAGCTTCTCCTATTTCCTGAATTATATACCAGGGCCAAATCCGAGCTTGATTTAAAAGGATCAGGGTAAAAGTTCTGGTTCCATTCTCCAAGGACCACGGTTAATACAACTATTCCTTGGACATAAAGGTTGGCAGCTACTGGGACCGTTATTCCCGTTCTTAGTTCCACCACTACTCTTGTTGTAGGGACGACCCTTGACATTTCAACTGCTCAGGCATTATAACACTCCACCTCTATATCCATACTATCAAAGAGTATTACTAGGTAATACTGTCAGATAGTACGGAGTCATAATTGTCATGATAATATATAACACTAAATATGCAAGGTATATCCAATATACATCACATGAAGATATATAAGGGTTAATACAATACAAAATGATAAACTATTATACTAATTTACTAGCCTCTCTATGCCCAGTGCAAACGTTGGTCACACTTCCTTGAACTTGAAATGTCATGGACTGACCAAAGTATTATGAATAACATGCTAATCAGACTATGTCTAGCATGACACATGTCAAAATAGCTAAACATAGGTAATATGAAAAGCATAATAAGGATGTCATAATATTCTTAAAATATCTCTAAACAACATCCACAATAAACCCACACAATGTCATCACCCATATAAAGTCATACCAAACTATAAATCCGTAATCAATATCAATCAGATGAATTATCCATGTCACAAAATTGTCATCAAAATCCAAAAATCATCTATAATGAGATATCCTTAAGTAAAGTCTGGCAAGAATGAAGCAATGCTCGAATATACCTCTTAATCTCACATTATAACATATCATTAAAAAATCACTAAAATTAATAAAAAAGAAATTGAGCTAGCTCATAACAAAGCCCAAGTATAATCGGAAAAGGATAGGTTGTCTACTTGAAAAGGATAGGCCGTTTGCCTAAGAGGAATAGGCCATCTTCCCGAAAAATTTATGGGGTTAACCATACTTTGGACACTATTGTAGGTATAATCACATCTCATCATAGTATATGCCTTTCTACCACACACACACACTAAAACCATACGGGAGATTGACGGTACGTCTGCTTGCTCCAAGGACTACACATACGTCCGTCTAACATGACTCGTACATTCACTGATTACCATTATCTCTTCCCTCGGTATCGTGACAATGATCCACCAATGGCTCGACTATGGGTAGCCTCTTCACTCATGACCCGACATGTGCCCCAATGGTAATTGACTGTCGGCCTATGTGATACAAAGGCATATGATCTACAACTACTCACAAATAATTAATATAAGGGTACCACGGATCCGGGTCGTGACCACCACGATCAGGCCAGCATGGTGGACACAGGCCAATCTAGTTCACTCCCGAAATAAAAAAGGGATTTGGACAAAAAGGTATACAAACACATAGTATATACATAATCTATGGCTAACAAGTAGGCTATATATATGCTCATCGAAATGAGTCATAAACAACATACCCCGGTATGAGTGTCATCCACGAGCAAAGAATAACCAAATAAATAACATAATAGTGTCCTATATCATCGGGTGTTACTAGTCCATTTATTCAGTGATCACACATTACACTCGCCCTTCAATACTCTATATAACGAGTCCAAAGAGTAACTGAGAAAGTAGTACCGAATGCCCGATCCTAAGCGGTATCACTAATCTGTTTATTCAGATTCTCCATCACACAGAATATGATATCATAAAATCATGTAGAAGGATGCCATCACCGTATGAAATCACATCAAAGGAAATTAATCAAATTAATATCTAATGATGAGTCAATCATAACCATAAATCAATATGGTAAAAGAAATAGGAAATCCTAAAAATGAAAGTAAAATAATATTTAATCAAATGGGTAAGATAAATAACCTATACTACAAATTCACTTATATAATCACAAATACGATTTAATACAAAAACTCATTTCCAAATCTCTCTCTATATATATATTCAAACTTCAAAATACTTTATAAGTTATACATAATTATAAAATTCATTTCCTAATTATCTATAATCAAATGCTACTTTAAAATTAATTAAATCACTTTTAAAGTAATTCCTTTATATTTCAATCCACTAATATATAATACAAATCTATCTATAAATATATATTCAGATGCATTATTTATTATATTAAAATCACTTAGTAACATTTAAGAATCATTTAATAATCTTCTAAAATTATTGACCGCTTTCAAATAAATTTATGTTAAGCTAAATAGATTTTTAGAAAGATACATACATACATACATATACGTATACACACATATATATATATATATGTATGTATGTATGTATGCATGCATGTATGTATGTATGTACGTATGTACATATTAAGCCATAATAACTTTTATATATTTACATTTAAATAAAATGCTAAACTTCATAATTTCCAAGATCATATATTAATTTTAGATAAATTCATATTAAGAGAAATAGTAAAATGACCCTGACTCGACCTTCGAAAATCGGCACGAAATACATCACGCATATTCAAATGCCGCAGATTCAAACGTCAAATCTAGTTCGCCAGAGCTTATAATACATTAAGTACAACAACACAGCGGAAGAAAAATGAATAAATTTTATTGATACACAATAGTTAGAACATCTGATACAAATGATATCAATATCAGAGCCAAAATATAACAACAGAAAGAACAGCAGCGGAAAAGGATATCTTCAATGCCAAGCAAGAGAGAAAGGAAATCTGACAATACTGTAACTCCATAGCCAAAACTCCAAACCACAAGCTCGAACCACCATCATCATATTGTATTAAGCAAGCGTGGTCCGAAATATTGAAGAGAAGCACAATGTGATAGTTAAAATCCAAAGTCTTCAAAGACCAAAGACTTCAAGATATCCAAATAGAAAGCTAAAGGCTACCGAATCTACATCTACTAGCTGATTATCTGAAAATATGACTCTAGGCTGCCCGTGTGGAAAATACTGGACATCCAGAGTTTAGAAAGGGAACAATAAACTCCAGGTCAGTCATGGGACCGGTGTGAGCAAACAAAAATAGTTTATTTGAAAATAAAAATAGCAAAAGCATTTAAAATTGAAGTACGCTATGCTTTTTGGAAAATGAAACTACCATAAGGTCTCCCCGCACACACATAATACAAGCGCACAATTGGAGGACATTTCTCCTTATGATAGTCAAACATACTTGATATGCGAAAATCTTTTTGATATTATTATTGGTGCATAGTGTAGAAAAATTTGTAAGCATAATATTAATCTTAGCCAGCATGCACATTTCGTGCCTACTATAGCTACTAATTAAATGGCAGGTCACCACCATAAGTAAAAGGCAGGTTATACAACTAAAACCGTATAGGGCACATATTGTTTCTTTCGATTTCCAACAAATGGCCAGGCTAAGGAACTTCCTATGCCACATGGGTATGCCTTTGGAGGGACTCCTCGAGAACTTAACCAGATCTCTGCCAATGCAAGACCGGGTTACCTCTGTAACTAGGTAACTACTACACGAGTATGCCATCCCCCGGTCGTTACCGACCTTTATCTGAGCGCTCAACACCAACAACCACAAAGCAATAGATTTGTAGCAACCACATAGGTTAAATATCTGGGCTCCATACCATGATACCACCCTTTTCCAAAAGGAAATGGACATACCCTAAAGGGTGCGACCCTCATCACCTTACCGCATCTTTTCTGTTTCGACCATTCTCGGGTTGTGAGGTCCAACGAGGTCACCTCCACAAAGCTATGCTTTTCACAAAAGTCATGCTTTGATCAACAAATGATCGGCAGCACTTCGTATGCCGCATTACCAAATTGGGAATATATCGCTGGTAAATATCAACTACATAACCTCTGAGCTCGTACGTCTCAGAAAAGGGTGTTAAGCTAAGAGATTAAATTCTCCACCACCAAACAGAAATGTATTTGATAGAAACCAGCTTTATATCTCAAAGTGCAATGTCAGACATACATCCATACAAGTCTACTCCGGGTTCGAATAGAACCGAAGGCACTTCAAAGAAGCCCTTGCAATCCGAATATTCACAATCCCGATCAAACTCCCCATCACATATGGAGATCTCTATACCAGCGCGACTCAGTGCATAGACATTCGACGGGTAATCCTTTCATTCTTGAAAATACCCGGTCTTCACCACCTGTCTTCAAATGCTATCCATAACGTCATATCATTATCTAGAATGGGTTTTATGACATAAAGTCCTCTCCCGGCTAAACCGAATAATGAGCGCTTAATTTTAAAAGTATGTGGATATAGTGGGATCTTAGTTAAGTCACAACTTATTACCCAAAACCTTTCTTCCAAATGGTTTAAACAAATTACATTTTAATCTTTTAAATAAAAGATTCACCTTTTAAGATCACTTTCATTTTGAAACAAAGTTCACTATCTTTAACAAAGATTCATTCACAGCTTTCAAAACTATTTCAATTCCAAATCTTTTATACAAAAGATACTCCTTTAAGATCCTCTTCAATTTGAAAACAAAGTTCACCAATCTTTAACAAAGATTCATTCATAGCTTTCAAAACTTTTTTCATTTCAAACTTGAAATCCTTTCAACACAAATTGGAAATCCTTTCTTTATATAAAAGCTATTACTATTTGAAAAATAAGGGTTTCGTTTCGGAAAAATCCGATCAAATATGCACAAGTTATATCCTTTAAAGTATAAACTTGGGTTAAATTTAAATTCCCAAAATAATACTTTTAAAATACTTTAAAGATGATTTTAAAATCCATGTATATATATTATATAACTTGTATACCCTTTCAAACCATAGTTTATAGAATAATTTCAAAACTTAAACAAGGTATATTCTATTCAACTAAATTCAATTTCATATTTCCTTCTAAAAAACATTTTATATTCAACCCAATTCCATTTCCAAAACCATTTGGATTCAAAATTCAACTTTTAAATAAAAATAATATTTAAATTCAAAATATCTATGACTTAACCAATTTCCTCGTGAAATCCATATTTGTGTGTGTATGGTGTAGTCCAGGGGTTTTACACACAATAATACAATATCATCAATAATCACAATCCAAACACAGCAATATTGATAAGTGTTATAATCATATAACGCTTATCTTCATTTACAAATTTACATATAAATAATATAAATTCATCACAGATAAATAAATTATATTCATCATAGCTCAAATCAAAATAATTCATGTCACAAAGCATCACACATCAGGGATATCAAACAATTCAAAGCAGTCAATACAATTCAAACATCCATAAGTAAGATCAATTAATTATCTGATTAATTTAAATCTAATTAATTACTTATGAATAAATTTCTAATCCTGGTTAATTAACATTTATTAATTACAAACCATTTTAATTAATTATCCTTTAATAATTTATTAATTATCGTTTAATAATTTATTAATTAACCTTTAATAATAAATTAACTAACCTTCAATTATTAATTAATCAACCTTCAATCATTAAATAATTGACCTTTAATTATTTAATTATATTTTAATTAATTTTCCTTAATCAATTAGTTAACCCTTAATTAATTAATTAACCCTTAATTAATAAATCATCCCTTAATCACTTTCATTAATTAATTAATCTTTAAATTAATTAATTAATCACATCAATTAATTACCTTAATTAATTAATCACATCAATTAATTATCCTTTAATTAATTATTCTTTGATCACTTGATTAATCAACTTTAAACATTAATTAATTATCCTTAATTACTTTTATTAGGTAATTATCTTTAAGTAATTAATTAACTTTAATTAATTACATTAAGTGATTATCCAATTCATTATCTTAAATTAATTACATTACTTAATCACTCGTTAATGATCTTTAAATCAATTATATTCATTTACTATCCACTAATTACTTATATTAAGAAATTAACCTTTGATTATTAACACTAATTAATCAATCTTTATTAATTTCATTAAGTGATAAACCTTTAATTGATTTCACTAATTAATTATCTTTAATTAATCGCAACCTTAATTAATTAATGATAAATTCTCTATTTTAATTAAGTACTTAATTATTATAAAAAAATTACATTAGAAAACACTTATGAATGTAACTACAAAATTAATCTAATATATATAATTACTTTTAAACAATCAATTTTAAACATTTTAAATCTTCGAAACTTATTTTAAACTTGCTAAATAATTTTCTTTAGAAACTTGTTAACACTTTTCTTTACCTTTAAACCTTTTTTTAAATAAATTTACTTTGAAAAACTACATTCTCAATTTATATTACTTTAAAACTTAGTTAATAAATTACCTTTAAAACTAGTTTTAAATAAATTTACTTCGAAAACTTGATTTACAGATTTTATCTTTGCTTTTATAAAAACCTGGAAACCTAAAATAATCAACCCGAATAAAGTCATCTCTCCCTTCTCGATACAAACCCGAGATCAACCTCGAGTGAAACCCAAACTTCCCTGAGCAACTCATGAGAAAACTTTGAGCCAGACCTGAACATCACTCTTCTTCCCCAAAGCCATTAAAAAAGATTAGACACAAAAGTGCTCGTGTGCATATGCATGCCTACTCCGACCACCTTCGATCATCGTTGCAACCACCCTCCAGTCGCCCACGACCTTACTGAAGGTTCTGAAGGCCCAGTTCGACGAAGTCAACAGCAAATCAAAATCAAGCCATTCGATTTCCACTAGAACCCAAACCAATCAACAAAAACTCATCGCCAACAACGATCTCCATCACCAGAATCTATGCTGCCTCGTCCAGAGTAACGTCACGTCACCACGCTACGATCCTACCCCATGCGATCCACTCCGGTTTCCCTATAGCGATGCAATCGCCTTGAATACATCGTCAACAACAAAACCCTACTCCGACGTCTCCTGGCCACCACGATTATCTGAAAATATAGCTCCATTTTTCCCTTGTCCCCCACCACTTCGTCCTCCCCTGGTTAGAACCCCAAGATCCAAAATCCACTTGATCGCCAGATTTCGACAAAAACTCGCTTCCCGTTCAACTCCAGAATTCCCAACAATTTCAAGTTTAAAAATCATGAAATGATTATCTAAATTCATAATTTTGTAATACGAATCTGTTTGTAAAGCCAAAACATGAAATCAAAATTATTGATTTTTGACTTAAATTAGGTTATCACCATAAATTCCTTATTTTGAAATAATTATTCAATAAATCCACCTGAATTTATTTTAAAAATGATGTTATTGTGTTACAATCATTTTCCTTTTTAAAAATCATGGCTTGAACATGTTTAGATAGGAAGATATGATTTTTATTTGGTGAAATGGGAGCCTGTAATATCAACAGAGAAATATATACATACCTATGTATATATACATACAGACATATTTTTCATTCATACAAAACATACTTCATATCATATTCTAGGATTATCATATGACAACTCAAAAGATAGCAGATTTAAGAGTTTACTCACCTGATTGCAGAGAACAGAGAAGCAACAGGGCCTGGAAATTTATGTTGAGTTTGATCTTAAATCTGAAACTTAATTTGAACTTGCTTTATTTAAGTTGAATTTTTGCTTGTTGATCTTTTATCTGATCTTGGTTGCTTGATTTTAATTCTGTAACTTGATTGTATATGCATGCTTCAAGTTTTGAAAATTGGAAATGAATCTTTGAATTGCTTTAACTCAGATTGACTTTGTTTGATCTTGTTTTTGTTTACATTTGCTCAGGTTTTGATCTGAAATCGGGAACTTGTTTTAATTTGTTGAGTTGCTTCCAGGTTTTGGTCTTTCATTTGCATAGCTTCAAGCCTTGATTTTTTTTTTTTTGATTTTCTTTCTGATTTATTTCTCAGGTTTGTTTTGTTTTCTGGTTTTGATTTCTTAGCAAATGAAGATGAGGTATCTTAAGTCTGGTTTCTTTTTAAGTCATACGTTTATATTTTCTAATTTTAAAACAAACCTATTTACCACTTCTATTCATTAGTTACACTTGTAAATGCATGATAAAATAATTCTACACTTGTTAATTTAAACCAACACTTATTTAAAATGAGTATTTTTATGTTTAAATCCCATACTTTATTTAATTTATAAATATGTTTTAAACCCTTATGTTATTGTAATTTATGTAATATATTTTCTTATAAATTTAAGTATTATGTTGATTTCAATATATATATATATATATATATATATATATTTCTATTTTTAAAATTATGCACTTCCTTTATATATATATTTAAAACTTTAAAGAAATTGATTTTAAATTATAATTATACTTTAATAAATAAACACATACATGTATAAAATATAGAATTTAGCTTTAAACATGTTTTGGAAACTATTTATATCTAATTCAAAATATAACTTTCAAGACATATATTACATATATCCCTTATAATTAGAAAACAAATTTCAATTAGTGTTAAATTATAGAGTTTTCAAATCTAAATTTTTATTTATAAGATATTTAATTTTGAATTTCAAATCCACAATTCAATTTAAAATAAATATATAAATAAACAGATATCTTATTTAATTTGGAAAAATTCAAATTAATTCACAATTAAATCCAAAATTTTATTTTAATTACAAATTTAAATTCGACTTAAAACCGGGATCGTTAATCGAAAATCGGCACCAAATACATCACCCGTATTCGAATGCTGCAGATTCAAATGTCGAATCTAGTTCGCCAGGGCTTATAACACATTAAGTACAACAACACAGCGGAAGAAAAATGAATAACTTTTATTGATACACAATAAATACAACATCTGATACAAATGAATATCAATATTAGACCCAAAATATAACAGCGGAAAGAACAGCAGCGGAAAACGATATCTTCAATGCCAAGCAAGAGAGAAAGGAAATCCAACAATACTGCAACTCCATAGCCAAAACTCCAAACCACAAGCTCGAACCACCATCATCACGTTGTATTAAGAAAATCGAGTCTGAAATGTTGAAGAGAAGCACAATGCGATAGCTAAAATCCAAAGTCTTCAAAGACCAAAGACTTCAAGATTTCCAAATAGAAAGCTGAAGGCTACCGAATCTACATTTACAAGCTGATTATCTGAAAATATGACTTTAGGCTGCTCGTGTGAAAAATTGTAGGCACCCAGAGTTCAGAAATGGAACAATAAACTCCAGGTCAGTCATGGGACTAGTGTGAGCAAACAAAAATAGTTTATTTGAAAACAAAAATAGCAAAAGCATTTAAAATTGAAATCCGCTATGCTTTTTGGAAAATGAAAATACCATAAGGCCTCCCTGCACACACACAATGCAAGCGCACAATTGGAGGAGATTTCTCCTCATGATAGTCAAACATGCTTGATACATGAAAATCCTTTTGATATTATTATTAGTGCATAGTACAGAAAACATTTGCAAGTATAATATTAATCTTAGCCAGCATACACATTTCGTACTATGCCTACTATAGCTACCACTTAAACGGCAGGTCACCACCATAAGTAAAAGGCAAGTTATATAACTAAAACCGTACAGGGTGCGTGTTGTTTCTTTAGATTTCCAACAAATGGTCAGGCTAAGGAACTTCCTATGCCACATGGGTACGCCTATGGAGGGACGCCTCAAGAACTTAACCAGCTCTTTGCCAACACAAGGTCGGGTTACTTCTGTAACTAGGTAACTACTACACGGGTATGCCATCCTTCGGTCGTTACCGACCTTTATCCGAGCGCTCAATACCAAGAACCACAAAGCAATATATTTGCAGCAACCACACAAGTCAAATATCTGGGCTCCATAGCATGATATCACCCTTTTCCAGAAGGAAATGGATATACCCTAAAGGGCGTGACCCTCAAAACCTTGCCACATCTTTCCTGTTTCGAGCATTCCTGGTTGTGAGGTCCAACGAGGTCACATCCACAAAGCTACTCTTTTCACAAAAGCCATGCTTTGATGAACAAATGATCAGCAGCACTTCGTATGCCACATTACCAAATTGGAAATATATCACTGGTAAATATCAACTACATAACCTCTGAGCTCGTACGCCTCAGAGAAGGGTGTTAAGCTAGTCCTCCACCAAACAGAAATGTATTTGATGGAAACCAGCTTTACATCTCAAAGTGTAATGTCAGACATACATCCATACAAGTCTGTTCCGAGTTCGAACAGAACCAAAGGCACTTTAAAGAAGCTCTTACAATCCGGGTATTCACAATCTCGATCGGACTCCACATCACATATGGAGATCTCTTTACCGGCACGACTCAGTGCAGAGACATTCGGCAGGTAACCCTTTCGTTCTCGAAAATACCCGGTCTTCACCACCAGTCTTAAAATGCTATCCGTAACGTCATATCATTATTTGGAATGGGTTTTATGACATAAATTGCTCTCCCGGCTAAACCGAATAATGAGAGCTTAATTTTAAAAGCATATGGATATAGTGGGATCTTAGTTAAGTCACAACTTATTACCCAAAACATTTCTTTCAAATGGTTTTAAAAAAATTACCATTTCAATCTTTTAAATAAAAGATTCACCTTTTAAGATCACTTTCATTTTGAAACAAAGTTCACCATCTTTCACAAAGATTCATTCATAGCTTTCAAAACTATTTCCATTCCAAATCTTTTATACAAAAGATACTCCTTTAAGATCCTCTTCAATTTCAAAACAAAGTTCATCAATCTTTAACAAAGATTCATTCATAGCTTTCGGAACTATTTTCATTTCAAACATGAAATCGTTTCAACACAAATTCGAAATCCTTTCTTTATATGAAAGCTATTATTATTTGAAAAACAAGGGTTTTCGTTTCGGAAAAATCCAATCAAATATGCACAAGTTATATCCTTTAAAGTATAAACTTGGGTTAAATTAAATTCCAAAGTAATACTTTTAAAATACTTTAAAGATGATTTTAAAATCCATATATATATTATATAACTTGTATACCCTTTCAAACCATAGTTTATAAAATAATTTCAAAACTTAAACAAGATATGTTCTATTCAACTAAATTCAATTTCAAATTTCCTTCTCAAAAACATTTCATATTCAACCCAATTCCATTTCCAAAACCATTTGGATTCAAAATTTAACTTTTAAATAAAAATAATATTTAAATTCAAAATATCTACGACTTAACCAATTTCCCCGTGAAATCCATATTTGTGTGTGTATGGTGCAGTCCAGGGGTTTTACACACAACAATACAATATCATCAATAATCACAATCCAAACACAGCAATATCAATAAGCGGTATAATCATATAAGCTTATCTTCATTTATAAATTTACAGAAAAATAATACAAATTCATCACAAATAAATAAATTATATTCATCACAGCTCAAGTCAAAATAATTCATGTCACAAAGCATCACATTTCAAGGATATCAAACAATTCAAAGCATTCAATACAATTCAAACATCCATAAGTAAGATCAATTTATTATTTGATTATTTTAAAACAGATTAATTACTTATGAATAAATTTCTAATCCTGGTTAATTAACATTAATTAATTACAAACCATTTTAATTAATTATCCTTTAATCATTTATTAATTAACCTTTAATAATAAATTAATTAACCTTTAATTATTAATTAATCAACCTTTAATCATTAAATAATTAACCTTTAATTATTGAATTATCTTTTAATTAATTTTCCTTAATTAATTAATTAACCCTTAATTAATTAATTTTCCTTAATTAATTAATTAACCCTTAATTAATTAATTAACCCTTAATTAATAAATCATCCCTTAATCACTTTCATTAATTAATTAACCTTTAAATCAATTAATTATCCTCAAATTAATTACCTTAATTAATTAATCACATTAATTAATTATCCTTTAATTAATTATTCTTTAATCACTTGATTAATAAACTTTAATTATTAATTAATTATCCTTAATTACTTTTATTAAGTAATTACTTTAAGTAATTAATTAACCTTAATTAATTACATTAAGTGATTATCCAATTCATTATCTTAAATTAATTACATTTCTTAATCACTCTTTATTGATCTTTAAATTAATTATATTCATTTACTATCCACTAATTACTTATATTAAGAAATTAACCTTTGATTATTAACATTAATTAATCAATCTTTATTGATTTCATTAAGTGATAAACTTTTAATTGATTTCACTAATTAATTATCTTTAATCAATCGCAGCCTTAATTAATTAAAGATAAATTCCCTATTTTAATTAATTACTTAATTATTAAAGAATTTACATTAGAAAACACTTATGAATTTAAATACATAATTAATCTAATATATATAATTATTTTTAAACAATCGATTTTAAATATTTTAAATCATTGAAACTTATTTTAAACTTGCTAAATAATTTGCTTTGGAAACTTGTTAACACTTTTCTTTACCTTTAAAACTTTTTTTTAAATAAATTTACTTTGAAAAAGTACATTCTCAATTTATATTACTTTAAAACTTAGTTAATAATTACCTTTAAAACTTGTTTTAAATAGATTTACTTTGAAAACTTGATTTACAGATTTTATCTTTGCTTTTATAAAAACCTAGAAACCTAAAATAATCAACCCGAGAAAACTCATCTCTCCCCTCTCGATACAAACCCGAGATCAACCCTGAGTGAAACCCAAACTTCCCCGAGCAACTCATGAGAAAACTTCAAGCCAGACCCGAACATCACTCTTCTTCCCCAAAGCCATCAAACAAAATCAGACACAAAAGTGCTCGCGAGCACGTGTACGCCTACTCCGACCACCCTCCAGTCGCCCACGACCTTGCTGAAGGTTCTGAACACCCAGTTTGACGAAATCAATAGCAAATCGAAATCGAGCCATTCGATTTCCACTAGAACCCAAACCAATCAACAAAAACTCATCGCCAACGACAATCTTCATCACCAGAATCTACGCCGCCTCGTCCAGAGTAACGTCACCACGCTACGATCCCACCCCTCACGATCCACTCCGGTTTCCCCACGACGATGCAATCGCCTCGAATACATCGTCAACGACAAAACCCTACTCCGACGTCCCCTGGCCACCACGATTATCAGGAAAAATATAGCTTCATTTTTCCCTTGTCCCCCATCACTTCATCCTCCTCTGGTTAGAACTCCGAGATCCAAAATCCATTTGATCGCCAGATTTCGACAAAAACTCTCTTCCCGTTCAACTCCAGAATTCCCAACAATTTCAAGTTTAAAAATCATGAATTGATTATCTAAATTCATAATTTTGTAATAAGAATCTGTTTGTAAAGCCAAAACATGAAATCAAAATCATTGATTTTTGACTCAAATTAGATTATCACTATAAATTCCTGATTTTGAAATAATTATTCAATAAGTCCACCTAAATTTATTTTAAAAATGATGTAGTTATGTTACAATCGTTTTCCTTTTTAAAAAATCATAGCTTAAACATGTTTAGATAGGAAGATATGATTTTTATTTGGTGAAATGGGAGCCTGTAATATCAACAGAGAAATATATACAGACATGCACAGCCAATCTACCTATGTATATATACATGCAGACATATTTTTCATTCATACAAACATACTTCATATCATACTTCTAGGATTATCACATGACAACTCAAAAGGTAGCAGATTTAAGAGTTTGCTCACCTGATTGCAGAGAACAGAGAAGCAACAGGGCCTGGAAATTGATTTGAGTTTGATCTTGAATCTGAAACTTGATTTGAACTTACTTTATTTAAGTTGAATCTTTGCTTGTTGATATTTTATTTGATCTTGCTTGCTTGATTTTAATTCTGTAACTTGATTGTATTTGCATGCTTCAAGTTTTGAAAATTGGAAATGAATCTTTGAATTGCTTTAACTCAGATTGACTTTGTTTGATCTTGTTTTTGTTTAAATTTGCTCGGGTTTTGATCTGAAACCTAGAACTTGTTTTAATTTGTTGAGTTGCTTCCAGGTTTTGGTCTTTCATTTGCATAGCTTCAAGCTTTGATTTTGTTTTTTATTTTCTTTCTGATTTGTTTCTCAGGTTTGTTTTGTTTTCTGGTTTTGATTTCTTAGCAAATGAAGATGAGGTATTTTAAGCCTGGTTTTTTTTTAAGTCACATGTTTACATTTTCTAATTTTAAAACAAACATATTTGCCACTTGTATTCATTAGTTACACTTGTAAATGCATGATAAAATAGTTCTACACTTGTTAATTTAAACTAACACTTGTTTAAAATGAGTATTTTTATGTTCAAATCTCATACTTTATTTAATTTATAAATATGTTTTAAATGCTTATGTTATTGTAAATTATGTAATATATTTTCTTATAAATTTATGCATTATGTTGATTTCAAAAGATATATATATATTTCTATTTTTAAATTTATGCATTTCCTTTATATATATATTTATAACTTTAAAGAAATTGATTTTAAAATCTAATTATACTTTAATAAATAAACACACATATGCATAAAATATAGAATTTAGCTTTAAACATCTATTGAAAATTATTTATATCTAATTCAAAATATAACTTTCAAGATGTATATTACATATGTCTCTTATAATTAGAAAACAAATTTCTATTAGTATTAAATTATAGAGTTTTCAAATCCAAATTTTATTTATAAGATATTTAATTTTAATTTCAAATCCACAATTCAATTTAAAATAAATATACAAATAAACAAATATCTTATTTAATTTAGAAATTTTCAAATTAATTCACAATTAAATCCAAAAATTTATTTTAATTACAGATTTAAATTCGACTTTAAATCGGGGTCGTTACAAATAGATTCTCGAATGAAATAAATTAATCTATAATAACATTTTAAATATATATATATATATATTTATTTATTTATAATAAATTACAACCATTATAGTTATACTTTAGAGAACTCTTAATATAATATACAATATCAAATAACACCAATAATCATGCTTTTAAACTAAATAGGAATAGTATTAAATATATAAGAAAATATTAAAAATTCACACGAAAAAAGAAATTGCACAAGTTCAGTCGACTGAAATTGCTCCTCGGTCGACTGAATTCGTATTCAATCGACCGAACTAATCGACTGTTATCAAACTTTTGTGTTTTCTTATGGGTACTATAAAACTTCAAATTGAAAACATTTTACATTACTAAAGTGATTGTAAAACATTATGAAATTTTAATAGGATTTATTTCCTAAGAATTCTGTTGTTTTAGTTAATTAGATTAAAATCAATATAAACCTAAAATTACTTTAAATTTCCATTTTAAAAATTATACTCTAATCCATATTATACATCTATTATGTGATAAAATAGTAATCTCATATTTTAATTTATTTATTTCAAATCATTCCCTAATTACATTCAAAATGTCTTTACTAACAAAATTCCAAAACAATTCGTTTTAAGTAAAAATGTACACGTGTTTTCTTTTAAAATACATTTATAATCCTAATTACTAACAGTATTAGATTTTAAAAAATTATTCAATTATTTTTATCATATTTATTTTAAATTAAAAAGTATAATCGTGATCGATTAAACATTTAAAATCCACGTTTTATTAATAACTCAAAATCTTCAAACTATTTAACTTCCTAAATTATTCACTATAAAAGAAATTTAATATTTCTTCCCAAACAATTTAGATTCCATCTAAACGTTTTTACTATCCAAATCCCAATATTTTCCAAATAATTCTAAACTATTATTAAAAACCTATTTTAATTAAATAAATTACCACTATTATTTTTAATTAATTACTGCTCAACACCAGTTTGTTACAAGCATCCTCACTGGATGTTTGTTATAATCCCAAAGAGCCAAGCTTGGAAGACACTGATTCATTTTCGAAGTTGCCCATCCCGTCTCTTATCCTAGAGGAAGATTTTGTTGGTACTCCAGCCCGAATGAATATATCTCTTCAAGGTATTTCATTAGCCTCGCCTGTATTCGAGATGGCACATATGACACCTGTTGACGTCACTAATCTATGCTTTTCTGTTTTTCATGTTTCAAATCAACCTTCCATTAGCCCTTTGCCTGAAGGAAGCTTATCATTTGGCATACAAGCTACACTGACCGAATTAGTCATTGTATCTACTTTTATTCCAACTCAAGCCTCTTTAACGGGTACCACTTCGGGTCCTAATGCCAAAATAATCCACACTTTGGATGAAGAGGCTATATGCGATCTTTATGGGATCCAAGAGGTTAAGGACATCATTATCATTGGAGTCGCCGAACTTCGTCGAGACTAATGATGCTGGAGATGTAGTGATCACAAGCCATGTTGAAGAAAATAATTAAAAAGGAAAAGTTTGATGACATTCCTCCTCTATCCTTTTCGTTGCCTGCGATACCAATTGTCATTCCTACCTCAACCCCCATTTCTAGAGGTATTAAGAGCTAGGCTCCTAAATCTTCGAGGAGTGACTACAAATAGGAAAATGACCCAAATGGTTACTTCACGAAAGAGATCAAAGGCGCAGGAATGAGGAGAAGGAAGCCTAGCAAATCTAGTACTCACTCTTCCAAAGAGGAAAGGACGGAGAAGAAGTAGGGGAAAAAGTCTTAGTTGCGATTATCTTTTGCTTTTCTAATATTTTTGTTTATCTTTGAATCTGTGTACATAGGCTGATGTTATGCAGGTACAGCCATCACTTTTTATTGAAAATAAATAAAGAATAAATCAATTTCTTCTAAGAATTTGCATTTTGCTGCTTGCGTACTTCTCTTATTTGTGCTTATTGCAACGACATTTGAGTTTGGGTGATACCATCATCTGCCACGTTTGTGTACGTATGGATGACTTCCTCATTAGTACTTAGTTAATATAATAGTTTGCCTCACTTATTTCTAGTCAAGTTTCATTTGGATAGTGAAAAGATTGGATTCTTACATTAGTCGCTTCGCCTCTGAAGAGTAGTATCTCAAATATCTAATTTTGGGAATTAATGTTTGATCCTGCCTATCTCTGAGAATTGACAAAGATTAATCACCTTAAGTGGTGGTTCAAATGTCTATTTCTAGACATTTTTAGTCTTGCTTAGCTATAGATATCGATCGTATATGCCCTATTTATGGGGCTAAGTGAGGACAATGCCTACCTGTGATCATCGTAACGTCTATCTCTAGACGTTTGCATCGGATCTCGCTTAACTTAGGGAATTGATCGTTTGTCTTGCCAGCTTCTAGGGAATGGTTTAGTGCTTTTTCTAACTCCGGGAAAAGGCCTTTGGGGAATCATCTCATTTTACCCTTATGTGTTTGTACTCTAACACCCGAGTCATGGGTTAAGGAATTAATTATCATATATCTTTGGGTGCCTAGAACGGTTACGTTCCTTAAGTCCAGTCAGGGCCCGTAAAGCTCGTTAGTACTATGTTCGGGCACCTACATACATATATTATATAAATGTAGATCGTTCAATTTTTGTTGTTATTCATTTTATATCCATAAGAGTGGAAAATTCTACCTTATCATATTAAAAGCAATTAAATATGTACAAAAATAGCTTTAAGCAAAATAGCATCATAAATGTTCACTACTTCATGCTCTTGAAAGTGAAATTCTATCAACAGTTGCTAGCTTAAATGTTCCATCTCCATGCTTATATTCTATAGCCTATAGACCTTCTTAGCTCGAGGCCAATATTCATTGGACCATGAAGATTCGTTTAAGAATGAGATTACCAATCCCAAAGGTCCGACTCCAAACCTTTGTGTTATGATACCGAGCCACTTGTTTTAGGTGAGTAGCAGGCTCTCAAATCAGCTTCATCGCACTTCTTATCCACCATATCGAGGGACTCAAGCAAGAATTCCTCATTCGCTTTCGAAAGGGATCTTCCGATGAGAAGGCACTTCTAGTTCAACTGGAATCATAGCCTCTGATCCGTAGGCTAGAGCGAATAGAGTATGACCAGTCATAGATTTATGGGTCGTTAAGTAAGCCTAAAGTGCCAACGGTAATTTATCAATCCATTTTCCCTTGACATTTGCAATCATTTCTTCAAGATGGATTTGATTAACTTATTTACTACTTCCACCTGTCCATTTGCTTGTGGGTGTTCTAACGTTGCAAATCTTTCCTTTATTCGATGTTTGTTGTAAAAGTTCTTGAATTCAGCAATATCGAATTGGGTCTCATTATCCGTGATGATTATTACGAGATTCTAAACCAATAGATAGTGTTTTTAGCTATGAAATTGATTACATTCTTTGTGGTGATTGTAGCAAGCGTTTCTGCTTCAGCCCATTTTGTTAAATCGTCAACTGCAACCATGGCGTACTTATCTTTACCTTTTGACATCTGTAGCACATTGATAATGTCTATCCCCATACCGTAAATTCTTAAGGACTGACCATCTGTATAATTTCTATTAGTGGGGATCTAGGAATCTTTGTGAATCTTTGGCATCTACCATGTCTTCGGGAGCAGTCAGCCGTGTTGTAATAGTTCAGGATTTTCGACCCTCGAAAATCGACAATAGTACATCCACTATATTGCATGCCGAGCAGTGAATGCTGAAAAACCCGATTATTAGGGGAGAAGGAAGAAGATAAGAAGAGAAAACTAAACAATATAGAATCTCACAACGGAACGAATAATCTATAATATACCACAATCTTTACACAAAGAAAAATATAATATACGTATACCAACCAGAGTATACAGACCTATTTCAACCCGGACCGTTATAATAGCCTATCCTTATAATTACCGATAAATACAACCATCAAAAACACAGTGGAACACAATGAAATATGTATGTACGTCTTGGAGCTTTAGCTTGTCTCCTAAGCTCAATGCATCCAAAGCAATATATAAATATGCTCGGTCTGACCTGAGCATTATAATAAAATAACACTCGAGTCAGTCTAAAATACTAGCGGGAGAAAAACACATTAACTGGATTCTTAAATTCATTAAACTCTTTTTAAAATAAAGGTATCTTGTAAGACCATGCTGCATATAAACACGGACGGGTTTTTACTTTACGATAACCAAACATTTTTATGGAAAATCTAGTGATATTACAGTAATGTCTAAGGGTCAAATTAAAATATGAATGTAGCTGAAATGCTTGCATCTCACATTTCAACATAGTTGGGAACTGCATCCATAAGACGCTCATTGGAGAATGGATTCTATACAATGACTGGGCTACTGGCGTACCGCCTGTCACGATGCATCTTTAGATAAAATAACACCGAGGACCTCGCCATCTGCCAACACAGAACTGACCTGCCACTTGACTAGTAGTACGAAATATAATTACTCCTCTGTTAATGGGCCCCAAAGCATACAAATGAGAGATAGTATCGACTCTAGATTACCCTACTTAGGGGCGACCCATTTAGCCGTGCTACATCTCCTATATTTTAGTCATTCTCAGTGATGAGACTTGAGGCTACATTTTACCTTTTGCATAGCACTTCCCACTTGGAATGCTAACACTACACTCTAGGAAATAATGTAATGCCAGCATTCATCCATACAAGTTCGCTCTAGGACTGAACAAAACCGAAGACACCATTTCTACTACATCCATTTTAGGAATCACCCTCAGGATTAGTAGCAAGCCTCCCTTGCACTTCAAAGAGCTCCATCTTCAATTCCATCATCTTCAAAATGTCTTCACTTCGAAAAGCTTGAGTTTGATCGAAATGGTTTTTGGATAATATATCCGATCCTGGTTACTTCGAAACAACATTTTATAGTTTCCGATAAACTCAACCCCGGTTCCTTTAGGAAATAAACAGTCAAAGATAAGAGGAGAGATCACCTCCTAACCGTTAATGGACGAATTTCCTTATCATTTGTCCTAAGAGAACGAAATGAGATTTATACACACAGTCCAACATCATAGAAGATGACTGTGTCATATAACTCACCTATTTCTCCTAGATATCTCCAAAGTTATGTTTTGAGTCCAAATTTGATAGTCGGTTATTTAACTATCGAATAACAAACATCCAAATTAGGGGTTTATTTTGAAGGGAAAACCAACATTGGTTAAGCACACAAGAAACCACTAGCCTCTTTAACAAATCTTTCATTGATTAAAATCACTTTGTAAATTACTTGTATAAAAATACTTTTACAAAGATATATCCACCAATCTCTACATTTTCAATACTTAGAAAATATGCATATACTTATCTCAACGATATAAGTGTATTCACAAACGGAGGAAGTTTTCCTTCTTACACAATTCTAGAACCATTTATAAATTCCTTTATAAATCTCTAAAACCCATTTCATATGTATATGAAATCATTTATAAAACTCCCTTTTTTAAATTTCTAAAATCATTTTAAAAATATTTATAAATTATTTCTCAAGTCATTTATAAACCCTTATACATCCATGCAACTATTTATAAAACTCGTTTTATAAATTAATAAACCCATTTAAAATTTGTTTACATAAATCTAAAAGCATTTACAATACTTTCTTTATACACTGTAAACATTTTCTCATTAAGTCTCCAACACATTTTATAAAACTCCTCTCATAAAACTCAAGTCTATTTATAATCTCTATTCAAAAATCTTAAAAACATTTACAAATAAATAATAATCATTTAATTCAAAACTCTATTATATAATAATAATTAATAATAATAAACAATAATTATTAATTTTAAAATATCTTAAAATAATATTTAATAATTTCAAAACATTATTAAATAACCAATAATAATTAATCTTTACCATTATTATAAATAGTAATAATAAATTTCCAAAACATTATTAATAAACCATCATTGTTAATTCCAAACCATATTAGTTTTTTAAATAATTAACGTTTTAAAATATTAAAATATTGATAAATAACCTCAAAACAACATTAAATATAAACAAGTAATCTTTAAAACAATATTAAATATAAATCATCTTAAATATAAATAAATAACTTAGAAAAGACAGACAAAAAGTTTAAAGTAAAATAGAATTTCAATCCTTTAAAACAAATTATTTCCAAAACCAAATTTCCAAATTTAAAATCATTTCATGTCTCAAAAAACAATCTCTAACTCAAATGGCGATTTATAGTATTTTTAAAATACTAATTTAAGGCCAATAGCAACTCAACATTTAACCAATATCGATATTGATGATCTATCACTACAGGGTTTTAGTTTTGAACATATAACAATGCCAGATCCAATAGAGCCAACAATCAGGTTTAACATCCAATAATTCATATGAAAGGAATATTATTGAAATTAAAATCAACAATTGCGAGGAATCCTTTTGGATCCCTCCAGCTTGTCCCATGTATCACAACTCATATATATATATATATATATATATATATATATCAACACATATAAATAAATAAAATTCAACAGTTGCGAGGAATCTTGTTGGATCCCTCCAACCTGTTCCCATGCATCATAAACAGTACATAGTTATATCATATGGGTCATCCATTACTAAGCGGATATATATAAAAAGGTCATCCCCCATCCGCCCCAAGGGCTCTAATAAATCCAAACCAACTGTCAGAAACAGTAAATTATCCAAACATCAAATCAACAATTTTTATAAACTATATAACATTACTGGTTAACCAAAAAGGTGAGTTTAACCGACTAAATTTCCAGTTGTTGCCGAGGCGTTATGGATTCCGTCTTCAATTTAGCATAAAATTCAACAAGCTCCAACCTTTCCCAATTTATTCCCATAACGTAGTATTCATTGATATGATCCTAACGCGACTGACCGCGTTCAAATCCGACCTAAAACGAACAAGTTATTGCTAATATAAGGTTTGAAATTTTAAAATATAATATAACCCCTTAATTACAATCACTATTTTTAATTGACCTTATTTAAAATGTTAACTCATTCTCTAATTCTTTTCTTCTCCTCTCTAAAATATGAACCTAGTTGTGCTCGTTAATCGTTCGACACCTCCGCTTTTGGCCACGAGCCACCACCATATGTTTTTCTAACCTAGCCCCGACCTCCCTCCATCTCAAGCCGTTGGCCTCATCGCCTGAAATGCCTCTGCCATCACTAAAAGACTGAAAAACCAATTTCATTCACCCTTGAATTTTCGACGCCATAATCAATGTCGCTCCACCAAATTTCGACCGATGGTAGCTCCCACCATCCTCTTCATCTTCCAAGATGTACGAATCGCCAAAAACCAAATTTTCAATCATCATGAAACTGCTGCCACCTCCCGTCAAATTAGCCAATCTCCTCATTGATCTCCTACATCTTTACGTTGCGAACAAGTTGCTAGTTGAAGTCAAAGCCTAAAAACGTGCGAAATGGTCCCAAGGATTATGGGATGTTGGATCGGGCACGGCTGATTTTTTAATTTAGATTTCTCTAGTTTGGGTGCAAGCTTTATAGAAGGATAGAGGAATGTCATGAAATGTAGGCATGGGTCGAGGATGTTGAGAACATAAGGCAGGGTATGGGCATGAGGGAGTACCTATTACTTTATTCAATAAAATTCACATTTCACGTTGGGAAAATATGGGACGCCTAACGAGGCTTGCTGCATGTTATTCTATATTAAATATCCCTATTCCGAACATAATAGAACTAGTACCGGGAGCTAATTCCATCATATACAAAAGTTAGGTTTTCAACCCAATTATATTTTATAAATTCCTGAAATTAATTTATATGCGCTTCGAACTCATACGACTATACGATACGTCCGATCGCCATGAAATTCGATAGCATATAATAATTCACTATTATGGATCCAATGACACTAGTGCCATCAAAATCCGAGTCAGTTCCCTAGAAGGCTATATTCACCCTTTAATTAAAACGAGTATTATCAAATAAGTTTTTAATCACTTTTAAATTCAAATTCAAAAGTTTAATATCTTCATTCTTGTCTAAATAGAACTTAAATCATTTTTATCTAAATTAAATCCAAGATTCAAATATTAGCTTCCCAATTCACATGTTCAAATAAATCCCTGTATTTGATATTTAAGCTATTTGACTTGTAAAATCAATATTTCAATATTTAAAATTAATTAAATATTTCAAAATCAAATGATTAAAATTTTGGTTCATTACACATGTCACGATTGATGGTTGGCCAAATGTATCCATAGCAAAGAATCTTTCTTTCCAACATCAGCCCCCCGACGTGACCACCATAAGCTTATTTATGTACATATATCGGGATCCTTTTAGCTTGTTTGTTGGTAACACACCATAGAATGGAAGTTGAAAACCCTCTCCTACACAACACTCCCTCTTAGACAATAAATCATGAAGCCTTGCAAGGGAGTTTTCTCCATTCATTCCTTCCATTCAGAAGGGTTCCTTTCAGCAAGTACTCCTTGATAGGAGTCATTTGTGATTCCTTTTCGACTTTAGACTCCAAGATCCTGTCAACGTCTATTTGCTCGATGCTCGAAGATGACAGTACCTCTACTAGAACTAAACCATAAGCTATGCATCTATGGAGCTAGCCATCATGGCTAGGGAGTCGGCCTTTGTGTTCTTCGCCCGAGGGATGTGTGTAGTTGTGTAATACTCAATATCATTGAGTAGTTCTAGAATTTTGGTCAAATAAGGGGTCTAGCCTTGCTCTTTTGGCTTGAAACTCTTTCCTCACCTAGTAAACCTATGAGTCATTGTATATGTATAAATTTTTGACTACTTATTCCTTCGCAATCTTGAGCCCTTCAATTAGTGCTTCATATTCGACTTCGTTGTTTGTTTCTAGGAACTCTATTTTTAGGGCATATCAAATTGATCATTCTTCGAGGGTTGCTAAAACCACACCTGCCCTCGAATAACCTTCATTGGATGCCTTGTCTACATATAAATTTCATTAAGCACTCCGCTCCGCATCCTCCTCCTTCTTGTCATTCCAAGCGGTGAGCTTAACAGTGAAATCAGCCAGTGCCTGTCTTTGGATTTCTCTCCTGGGATGATATGATATATCATACTAACTTAACTCGATGTTCCACTTCAACAACCTCCTGAAGTTTCGGGTCATTGCAGAACCAGTCTTAAAGGTTAGTCAATCAGCACCTTAGTTGGATGTGCATGGAAGTAGGGACGGAGTATCCTTGATGTAATCAGCAAGCAGTAGGTTAGCTTTTTTAGCTTCAGGTAATTTTTTTTGCTTTTGTTAATCGCTTGCTGATATAGTATGCTAGTCTTTGGATTATGGAATCTTCGCATACAAGGGCAGCACTCAAAGCTTCAATGGATATTGACAAATAAACAAACAAATCCTTCCCTTCCAAAGGCATTGAAAAGACCGTGGTCTCTCCAAATGATCAACTAGGGCTTGAAAAGCATCTTTACATTCCTATGTCCAAGCAAAATTTCTTTTTCCCTTTTGAAGAACATCGAAGAATGGTATACATTTGCTTATAGCCTCTCAGATAAATCCACTTAATGTGGCTAGTTTCCTATTCAGGCTATATTCCTTCTTTATCATCTTTCGGGCCTCAACACTCCTCATGGCCTCAATCTTCTCTGGATTGGCCTCTATGCCTTTAAGTTTACTATGAAACCTAAGAATTCCCTAATTCGACTCTGAATGAGCATTTTAGCTGGTTTAGTTTCATCTCATATTTTCGGAGCATGACAAACATTTCTTACAGGTCTTTTAAATAGTTCATTGATTGTTGTGACTCCACTAGCACATCGTCCATATAAACTTCTATTGTATGCACAATCAAATTTCTAAACATCTAATTTACTAGTATTTGGCAGGCTACTCCAACATTTTTTAGACCGAACGACATAATAAGGTAACAATACAATTCCAGGTCGGTTATGAAGCTAGTATGTTCTTGATCAGGGATATGCATTGGAATATGGTTATAGCTAGAATAAGCATCCATGAACAATAGCAATTCATGGCCAACCATAGAGTCCACTAATTGGTCGATCTTTGGCAGCGAGAAGCTATCATTTGCGCATGCATTATTAAACTTTGAATAATCTATACATGTCCACCATTTCCCATTAGTCTTCTTGACCGACATCGGTTGGAGACCTATTCTGGGCATAGAGCATCGTAGATAAAGCCATTGGTCTTAGCTTATCCACTTCGCCTTGTAGCACAACGGATCATTTTGGCCCATGCTTCACCATTTCTCCTTTACAAGAAGGCATTTGGGGTTGACATTCAATGCACTGTAGGCTATCTTCGATGATATTCCACATATATTAGGATGCGTCCAGGCAAAGACATCCAAGTTCACTCGAAGAATCCTTTCAGCTCTTTCTTAATCTTCATGTTGAGCTGAGATCCTATCTTTAAGACCCGAGATCGACCGAGATGTTGACCGTCAACTCAACCGTGGGAACCCTCGCTTCCTCTGGCTCTTTCCCCGAATCTATTGCTTAATGGAATTTGCTATATTCACTGAGCCTGGGCTTAGGCCGTGGCTCTTATGCATCAATTGACTTGATGTATAGGGTTTTCTCTACATCCTCACCTTTTTCATATCACTTCGCTTCTCTTAGTCCTGCGATGTAGCATTCCCGTCCCATATTTCGATTGTCGTAGATGACTCGTACCCATTTCCTACAGGGAATTTAGTCATTAGACATTACGGGATAAGGGCCACTTGGAAACTAGAGAGGGTCATTGGCCCAAAAATGCATTGTATGCAAAAATATATGACCATCACTACAAAGGTCATAACCCGCACTCTCCTACGATCACCTTCACCTAAAAAAACAGGTAAATCCATGCGTTCAACTAGTTCTATAGATTCTCTGGTCAATCCCTAAATTTGGGATTTACATGGTTTCAGGTCCTCGCCATTCATCATCATTGCCTGATTATAAGATTTTTTGAACAAGATATTAACAGAACTTCCATAATCAACAAGAATTTTCTTCACAATTGTCAGCTAAATCATGGCCATTATTAGCAAGGGATCAAGCATAGGTGCTTCAACTCCATCTGCATCATGGTTTCTTAACATAATGTCATCCATGATAGCTTTCAGTTGATTTGCTGGAGCTCCATCCTTGATGGAAAAGCAACTTTCCTACGCAACATGTTTTAAAGAGCTTCCATACGTCTCCATCCCATTCCTAATATTTTTAGTAGAATGAGGTCCACTAGTTACTGTGTTGATAATAAGTCTTTCTCCAAGCTGCCTAGGCTCATCGCCAATAGGCCCTTCATGGCCCCGTTTGAGCGATTGTCCCTAAGGTTGAGCATTTCCTTTCCCTCCATCCTGTAGGGCTTTCATGTATTGTTGGAAAATTTTCTTTCGATTAAATCTTTAAGAACATCCTGAAAATGTCTGCAATTATTGGTATCATGACCATGTTTTCATGAAAATGACAGTATTTCCAAAATCTCTTATCTCTCTCAGTTGATTCCCTCAAAGCTGGCTTCTGGTAATGTTAAGTACATTGTGTTACAAGGTAAATATTCCTATTGTATTATTCAAAAGCATGTAATAGTCATATTCGAAAACCTTGGGCGCTTCTTGGAGTTCAGCTTCCTACCACCATTATCCTAGTCGCTCCTCTTCTAGTTATTGTTTTTATTCTATAAGTTTACAACAATATCACCAAAAATCTCATCGTTTTGTTTAACTGCCATGTTACTCCAAACAACCTCAACCGATTATCTAACACTAATTTTTCCAACAGTTTCATTTGCATGTTCCAAGCGCAAATATTGAGTTGTATTTATGTAAAATTCCTCCATGATTGATTGAGGTTTCATTTTCAACCATCTACCAAAATCAGTATCTGGATATACTCCTCTGATCAAAGCCATCAAAACTATGTCCTCCTTGGAATTTCTTATCTCGGTACAGATCCATGCTTTTGGATTCTTAGCTCTATCCAGTCTACTTTTGGAAGTACGAGCTTCCTTCTTTTTATTTTTTGTTTCCTTTCTCTATTATTCTCACTGGATGAGGAATAACTGTCTTCTTCTAAATCGGAAGGTGATGGTTCTCTCATTTGTGTGACCACGTGACAACTGGCCATCAAATCCAGACTTTCCTTTGTTTGTATGCTCATTTCATCTTGACTTTCATGCAACTTTTCATTCAACTCACCCTTCATCCTATCTATCTCAAAACTATGAGTTTTGGCAGTGTTAGGCTGAGCGATTTCTTCAACATGTTGGAAACCAGCATTTTACAAACTATTGATTTTTCCTTAGTATTCCTTGGAGCCATTACTTCGTTTGATCCTATAATAGACTTAACGGAGTTAAAATAATCACAGGTCTTAGGAACATAATTAATAGATCTAGTTTGTGGATTTAAGAAATCAAAAATTAAAAATAGATCCGAACAGCGAGAGATTGAAATGACTTCTCGGTGAAAGCATCAAAATGTTTACATCAAACGTTGGCATAAATAACCTAAAGACTTGTAAAAGAGAATGTAGTGAAGAAATCAAATGAAAAACAAAAGGTAAAAAACACACAAAAATTATAGGGGTTCGGAAAATTACTGGCCTATGTCTACCTAAATTTGTTATTGATTCTGAAAAGTTTTAACAAACGTGATCTAATGGATAGGTAGTCTATAGATTGATGATGATTCAAAAAATTACAATAACAATACATTGATCTAGAATGCGGAGAAAAAGGTCACCAATAAGTGACTATCACTTTCTATTTATAGACAAAGCTCAATGGAATTATCTCCTCCATGTTCTCCCTATGATTCCCACGTCTTGAAGATGACATTTTGAAAAGATCATGGCCAAATCAGTTACTTTTATGGATCGATACCATGCTAAAGGCATTGGATCGGTACTGATCCATGAAGTTCGTTAGTTGTCTTCATTTTTCTCTTTAAGATTGATGGCAGGCTCCAGTCCTCATTCGGAAGTTGACTACCTTGATGTAAGCTTGCATCTAAGGGAAATCCTTGATTTGATGACTAAGCGAAGATATTTTGTTTAGTTGTTATGGAACCTTGACCTATCAATGGATGTTTTAGTCATGGATCGTTAGCAAACCATCTTATATGGTGCGCCTCGATTGATAATCTTCTTGACTATATACGTTATGAAGTCAAATAAAGTCTTAAGCAAATTCAACGAACCAGTACTGATCCATGACCATAGATCGGTATCGATTCACGACTTTTGCTTGGGTCTTGGTTTTTGACTTTGGCACCTAACATGATTTGACATGTAAGTATTTTCCAAAGGTATTAGGCATGCTAACGGCTCTATCTATGTATCTTGCTTGATTTCAAGGTTTAGAATTTATCGCTCTGGATTTCTACTTTGCTATTTTTCAATTTGATCGATCTTACTCGTCCAAATATGGCTTAGTCCTGGAGCTGGATAATAATTATCCAATTTACGGAGAAAAATGAGCTTATCCATATGTGCATGTTAATTAGGTAAAATCCAAATTTACTCTTCGCTTCTTTTTTATATTTATTTTCTTTTCAAACGTGATTTTGTATCACCTAGATTTAACATTTAAAATATAAATTTCACAAATTGATAATATATTAGTAAAAAAATACAATAGCATTGATAAAGTTAGAGGTGTAGCCTGTGGGCAATTATGTAATTTGTTACATGTATCCAACTCTATGACCAATCTTGTTCAAAATAAAAAGTGTTTTTCCTTCTATTATGTAGTTGTTATATAGTGATATAAATAATTAAGTAATTAATTTAAAGTATAGTAGCTGTAAATCCTTAAATGATATGTTATGTGATAGTACAAAGTGTTGTAATCATGAGAAGTTTATCACATTAAAATTAACATATTGTTTTAATTATTCAAAGTTAAGATATATCAAGATCGGATATCGATACATCCTTTGTGACTAGAATATATAACGGTTTCCAAACATTGGGCAGTGTATTTATTATGGCTATTGGAGACACCAAGGTGTTATGTACTAACAGTTATTAGATAACTATGGAATGACTCACTCGAGAGTTCTCTACTGGTCAACATAATTAAGGTCAAACGAAAAATCTTAAAGCTACAATGTTACGAAGTTCCCTTAAGTTAAAAATACCGTGGAACTTCAAGATGGATAGTCCACTTTGATTATAGTTAAATCATTGCATGACATCCATTGAACGACTATAGTTGGGTCTAAGTTGAAGCGTTGGAAGTGAAACACTATTAAATGGAGAATTTATCTCCTCAATTATATACGATTAGTACAATGGTCAACTACAGTCAACTTAAGTGACAAAGTTGAATGTGGATGATGTTGGAGTTTTGACCAAAACCAAATTCCATAAGTCATAATGTGATATAGTTTTGACGAAGTGGATTGGCGTAAATAATCGTTACTATCAGGTACCACTTATGATAAGTAAAACTGAAAAAGGTGTATAAATGATAAATTCAGCCAACATGTCACACCACTAGCCAAGGTGATGTGTGAATGTTAATATTCGAATTGTTAGATGTTAATCACTAACTGAATTACACTTTGATTTGCACTAGTGTAATGATGAATTCTCCAAAAAATCACATGATTTAATTAATTTACAAAATATTATAAATCAATAAAATTAATTAATATTTAATGAATTTAATTATTATTTAATGTAGTTGATGTTTGGAAGTTGTTTGTAATAAATTGAATGCATTTATAAAAATTACATTTGCCCATGACGATATACTATATCGGTGTAATTTTAAATGGGTTTAAATAAAAGATAATTGCATCAAGTGATTTATGAAAATTGTAGGTCATTTGACGGATGTATTTTTATCCCTACCATGTGAAGAGAGAGGGTGGGGAGAGAGAGAGATAATTTTAGCCATACAATGAAAAAGAGGAAACTTATTTGATGTGAAACTAATTGATGTATATATTTAAATTGAATGTATTGTTTAGATCTTAACCATACTTGAAATTACTTCATGAAATTTTATGGAAGTTTCACATATAATTTAGTTATTTTGATTGTAAATTATTTTTGTTGTTATTTACATTGTTTTTGTTCCAAATTAAAAAAGGCTTTAGTGTAAAATGATAAATTTAAAATTGAATTCTTTTTAAGTCAATACTAGTTTTCATGTTGTAGAATTTAAACAACAAACATATGAAATTGTAAGCTTTATATGTTTATGTTATTTTTAATTCTAGTATTGTTTTATTGTTATGTTCATTTATATATATATATATATATATATATACAGATAAATGTATATACATAAATATACACATATATACATACATATATTTATACATATAAATATATACAAACACACACACGTAATTTCAATTCAAAATTTATAATATGACTTTTATGTAAATATACAAAACTAATGTTGAATCCTTTCTCAATTTTAATTTTGATTTCAAATTGTTAGCATTAGATTTTAAAACATGTAAGTAATTTAAAACAATTTTAATACGTGCATATATATTTATGAATTCAATTGTTATTTTATATAATATAAAGTAAAACAACACATGCTTATATTTGCATATAAGTTTAAAATGTTTTGAAAACAAGCTAAAGAAAGACTAAAAGAACGTTAAAAGATTTCATTCTTTACCTCTCATCAACTGTTGCACAAATGTCTTCCACTCATTCTTTTATTGCTACTTAAATGCACCATCAACCATTAATAATTTGATTCCTTTTTGTCAAATCTATATACTTATTTCATTTAATGTATAATGGACTTTGATATGCATATTTATATAAATATACAAACGTTCACATTCAAGTTTAACATGTTATGTGACAACCATTGCTCATATAAATTGACAATGCATATGCTGTAAATGCAAATCCCAACATCAATCTACGAATATATTAACTAATACACCTTATGCAATGTTGCACTAACACTATTCCCACATGAGTGTATTTGATATGCTCGTTATAATATATGTATAGTATAAACTAAATTAAAACTTCCTTAATAAACAATTTGAATAAAATAAGACTTTATTAAAAAAAACTTTATTATATTGGATCTAATATTCATTTAGACTTCACAGGCTCAAAAGATCCAAAATAGATTTTTTTTGTAATCCGTCTATTACCCTCGCTTCTGACTGGCACGGTCCAACAAGGACGACACCTTTATGTTATTATGTGTTATCGACCAATTTTTCACAGTCTCAAAACAGACTCAAATAGATAAAATAGACTACAAAACGATGAAGAAATGAGTTGAGGAGCTTGGAAGATGTTAAGGTTGGAGAAATCAAAGATTTGGCCAACTTTCAGAAACATAAAACATGTTGGTACCAACATGATTTGTATTGACACACTTGGTACTAGCATGAGTTATACCAACATAATTTTGGGAACCATCAATAATGATGATGTGAAGATGTACAATAAAATTGACTAAATTTCGAACAACAAAGACATGTTGGTGCTACATGATTGGTTAGTACCGATAAGATTTTAGATCTGAATTTGATTACTATGGAGGCTTTCTATGAAGGAAAAAATGAAGTTTTTACACACAAAATCTGTAACAACCCGAAATTTAAGCTATAGTAATTAATTAACGAATTAATTAAATAATGAAATAAGTTTTTGAAATTATCATAATTGAGCCATTGAAGCTGCATCATTGTGTCTATGGTAATTTTCTGGTCAATTTCCATATATAGAACGTCAAAATCTAAGCTAAGACGAAGAAGTTACAGAATAAACGAGAAACAAGAATATATATATATATATATATATATATATATATATATATATAAGAGCTAGGTCGGCCCTAGGGTTGACCCTCACATAGGCAAGGTCGACCTATAGGCCGACCCTTGCTAGTGAAGTTCGACAGGTAGGTCAACCCGCCTACCCTAGATTGCATTCTTTTAACGTTGCTTCGTCCAGAACGATTTTAACACATTATTTTGCAACTCTTGTCCAATCCTATGCGTTTGTGCTTCCATCAGACGGTTTCTATCGAGCCTATGACGTTGTTGCACCAGATTTAATCTCCAAATCCAATGGTCTGAGATCCATAGGTGATGCTATAAATAAGACCATAGGCCTAGATATTTTTCTCATTCAGATTTTCTCTATGTGGATTCATTGCTTGAGGCGGGACCCTAAAGGGAATACTTTTCCAAGGAGAAGATCTTTTTAATTAAAATATTTTATACCCTACAAGTGGATCCGGGAAGGTCAAGGAAAAGAGCTAAGGACCTCAGGTGAGTGTTTAGTAATTATTTTAGATTCTTAAGTAATTTAAAATAATAGGGTTTCCAATAATTGTAGTTTTTCTACAATTTTGGGATAACCTTTACAAGTTTATTTACAGTTTAGTTTAAGTAAGTTTTAGACTTGTTTTTCAGTCTATTTTCTTTTAGCTATTCTATTTCAGTCATTTGCAATCATTTATTGTTAATTATACCTTTTCCAATTATTTATAGTTATTTAATGTTATTTACATCTATTCTACGTTGGGACTTCTTTTGTAATTATCAGTTTCTTTTTAATTTCCTTTTCACGCGAATGGAATAAATAGAATAGAATAAATCGTGAATTTGAACTAAATTATAAGAACACTGAATTATAAAAAATGGGATGTCAAATAAAAAGAACTGTAACAAATTGGACTTAGACTGAAATAGGCAAATTTAAGATATTTGCAAGCTTAGTTATAACATATAATTATAACTAAAAAGAGAAAATAGAAGAAATGGCAGAAGTAGCTTATTCTTAAACTTAGACCTTAGGTTAAGTAAATAAGCAAAGTTATAACACACATGTTACAATTAAAGACAGAACATAAAAGGCTTATCTTTAAGACTTGGAATAATTTAATAAGCAAAGATAAAAGTAGGACCCGTACCAATAGCATTCCCTTTTTTGGTTAGGTCTCACAATAGATTAGGTGAGGCCAGGGCATGCTTATGCTGGAGTAGTGGTAAATAAGAGGTCAATAAATAGATATTCAAATCATGGGGATTTGGAAAAGGGGCGCAACTAGATTTTGTTAGTTAGATAAGACCCGTACCAATAGCATTCACTTTTAGTCAGACACAAGTGGTCTCACAATAGCACAGCTGAGGCAAGGGCTTGCTTATGCTAGAGCAGTGGTAAATAAGAGGTCAATCGAAGGGAGCAACAGATAGCGCGAGCCTAATGGCGGTCGAGCGTGCGACCTCAGTGCTGGCTCATAAGTCGTTATTGAGTTCCAAGCGCTAAGTAGGTATCTATTGCGTAGGGACCAATATGGTCTAGTCCGCAGTAGTAAGTGTCTATTGCGTTGGGACAAATAGGGTCTAGTCCGTATCTTTTGCGTAGGAACCAACAAGGTCTAGTCCGCATCTTTTGCGTAGGGACCAACAAGGTCTAGTCTGCATCTTTTACGTAGGGGCTAATAGGCCTAGTCCGCAGTAGGCACAGTAGAGATAGAAGGCCGATCAAAGGGTAGAATTAGGACTTCAACCTAATTAAAGTACGATTAGATTTTCAGCCTAATCAAAATAGTTATCTAAGAAAAGTGCAAACAATCTAATCGAACTATCTAAGCAAACAAAGAAAGTTAAACCGTATGTTATTCTAGCTTTATATTTTCCTTTATTCTTTTTTTACCAGAACTTTTGCAAAGTCTATTATCTTTATCTTGCTCAAGAATGCTAGTAATTACTCTCATTCGCCAGACTTTTAGTTTGACTCACTCCTCTATTTCCCTTTTCTCCCCCTATAGGCCACCATAGGCAAGGATAGTAGATTTCAGAGTTCCTTGGAGGTTCAGCTGCAAAGACATTCTTCATGTATTCTATTTCTTCTTTTTCAGTTTTTTTTTCCGTTTTTTGTATTAGTACTTTTTTTGAGAGAGATAGTTATTTTATGTACTCGGATGTTATGAATGAGATAATGTTTTTCACTAGACATGGATATTTGGCATTTGGTTCAATGAAGTATTTATGAAGTTTGATTTTGAATAATGAGATTTCGATTTAAATGTTTCTGCCGTTTTAATTATTTTATCTTGTGAATCTTAGACTCTATAAGTTTTTAGCTATACCTACAACACACCACATCTTTTAGTGTACCCTTTTTGGGTATACTAACGGGTGTGAGGGCGTTACAAAATCATGTCGGTACTCATATAATTTGGTTAGTACCAACATGATTGGATGCATTGGAAAACGTGCGTTGTAACCTATTCTTTGTGTTAGAACTTCATATCTGGAGAAAAAGACTCGTTTAAGCCTGGAATGACTAGACTCATGCTAGGATATGTCTAGGAATAGCACGCTATCTCCAACTAGAAAAGGAATTCTGGCCCTTTTGATGTTTTTCACCCCATCCTCTTAAACTTTCTAGGCAATCCAGGATGTACTAGATTGTAACTAGAAATTGGTTGTAAATTGTTATATTCCAGAGAGAATTCATCAAATGAAATCACTAGGTGGACGTAGGTTGGAGATTTCGTCGAACTACTATAATTTTAAATGTTTTATTCTCTTTTTCTTTGTTCACATTATTTTCATACTTGTTAGATTCAAATACTATTGATATTAGGGTGTTGTATCAATTTTTGGTGCAACATTTTTGGTGCTTTCACCGAGAAAGACTTAGATCTGACATTGTAGAAGATGTAGAGGTCAACAAGAATATAAGAGCAGCCATTAGGTGTCTTTAAGTTTAAATCCACCATCTATCTACATTACTAGAGATGAGATGGAAGGGATGATGATAAGGATGCAAGAGAGATTAATGTTGGGCCTAGGTGGAGGGGCCCGTGTGATTGGGCCTGGGTGGAGGGGACCTAGAAGGTTGGAACCCTTGATCCACCACTCAAATCTCGTAATACAACAACTCCCTTAGATTAGTAGCTTTGTTAGTCTTAGATGAAACATCTTTTCTTATTATTCTTTTGTAATTCCTTGTAATTGTAAGAGAGCTATATAGTTAGAGAACTTCATAGTGGCTGTAGGAAAAGTTTCCAAATCACTTCACCTCTTGTGTTATTTGCCTTTAATTGTTCCCCTCATTTTCCATCATTAAGCGTAGTGATTAGCAGGTAATCTTAGTTTTTCGTAATGAATTTTCATAGACTCATGGTTGACAACAAAATATCTTCAACATTTTGGTGCTAGAAGGGAGTGAACCTCCAATTTTGTAGTTATCAGCCTCTTATACAAACTCTTTCCATACCTGGTACCTCGCATCTAGCATTGATAGTGGAAATGGTAGACCATGTTCCACAACCTCCTCAAGTTACCAAGATGATTCCTCACCCCAAGTAACATCGAAGTCCAGCGTCTGCAATGTTCCTACATAGAAATAAGTTGGGCCCAGCTTCTTATTGCAACATGTCACCCTGGAGAACCTTCGAGCCCATCAACATTCAAGTTCGAGCCGGGATTGCCTCCTTGCTACCTTTTGAAATGTGCCACCTTATAGAACCTTCAAGGCTCCCAATGCTTAGGCTCGAGCCGGGACCGCCTGCCAGCTCCTTATTGGAGTGTGTCACCTTGGAGAACCTTCAAGCCCCTCGACGCTCTGCTCCCTATTCTAGCATGTTAGCTAGGAGAATCTTCAAGCTCCTCAATGCTTAGGTTCGAGCCAGGACAGCCTATCGACTCCGTATTTCGGCTTGTCATTGTGGAGAACCTTCAAACCCCTATTACTTAGGTTCAAGCTACGACTGCTTGTCTATTTCTTATTGTAGCGTGTCACCTTGAAGATTTATGAAGCCCCTTGGTGCTTAGGTTCAAGCCGGGACTGCCTACCAGCTCCTTATTGCAATGCGTCATCCTAGAGAACCTTCTAGACCCTTAGCGCTTAGGTTTGAGCCGAGGTGACTTGTTAGCTCTTTGGGGGTAACGTATCACCTTAGAGAACCTTCAAGCCACTCGATACTTAGGTTCATGCCTGGACTGCCCAACTGAAGAGCGTTGCATAAATAAGTTCACTTTTTACCACTTCTGTCTGTTAAAGTTTTGTGAACAATAGCGCTTACCGCTCATCTCACCATCATACCACACCTTTATGCATGACAACCATGTGCCCCCATTCAAGTCAGGCCCTACGGTCATCTAACAATAGGCGATGTGTTACCAAGGATAAATCTTGAGCCTTTATGCTCTCTGGTTCCAACCGTGCCCATATGCTACTCTACACATGATTTCTTATCACCCTGGAGAACCCATAGGCCAACAAGTGCTCCCACTCTATACCAATGCCACCTGCCACTTAGTACCTGGCCGACACTTGGCTCTTCTCAATGCCCGAGTATGACCCATCGCATGACAATTTACTACTTAGCATGTGTGAAATAGGAAATTTGTCCTTAAAATAATGACGGAACTCCTACCAACCATGTGTCGCCCAAGAGAATCTTGAGCCACTCAGCGCTAAGTTTTATGCTAGGACTTCCCATCAACAAAGCAAAAGAGTGAAGCTCAGGTGTCATTTGCCAACCTAGGCATCTGACGAGCGACCGGGTTGCTTAATGAATGCTTGCTTTCAAGACCATTGACTAGCCTGGACTATTATTCAAAATAGACCGATCAATCCAGTACAAGAGAATTTCCTAGCTATCCTAGGTATGCTACCCTACTAGCCATAGGGATACAATCAAAAATAACAAATTGTTTTATTGAAAAAGATTTCAACACAAAAGATTAGTTCTTGTTTAGTTCAAAGGAGTGCAAGAGCATAATTCCCATCCTACTAGGCTTATAAAGATATTCAATCGCTAATTAGTTGAAAAAAAGAAAACAATAAAGGAAAAAGGAAGCAAGTTAATAGCGCTCTTTACAGGCAGGCAGGCCCATGCTTTTATCATCGCCTGGATTGCGCTTGACTGCGCCGATGACACTCCCCTAACACTTCAAGTGATTAAGAACTTATAAAGAGAACTAAGGGATTCGTTATCTTCAAAGCCTTCCATATTGAATCTCGCAAGAGACCCTGAAAAGCTTCTAGAAAACCTCACCAAGGAGAAAACAAATGCTTCACCAACGATAGAAGTAGCATAGGCGACAACTACTACTCTTTCCAATAGAACAACTGAGTGTCCAAACCAAATAAGGTAAGGAATGTTAGAGCATCTATAACGACTGTAATTTTTAACGTCTCAAATAGGAATATAGAATTTATTTAAATATTAAAATTTGATTTGAATTTAATAAATAACAAGAAAAATAAATTTTAATAAAAATGACTCGATTTTTATTGACATATTCAACGAAAAATGTTGGTATTTTTGAAGTTTTATAGAATTAAATAACTAGTATATTTTATTGTTGTTTTGGGACCGTATTGCATTTTTGTGCATGATCGTATTTTTGTTTTGCGATCCAAGGTTTGTACGCAAATGAAATTCCATGTGACGATGTGCTGGAAATCCAATTATAAACTTAACTTAGTACAAGACTTTTCCACTAATCCTTTCATTTTCCTTCTCTCTCTCTTATTCCATTTACAGTAAATTAAGAAATTAACCCTCTTCCTTTTTAATTCAAAATCAAATCAAATACTCAACGATAAATTATAAAATTGGATTCTTTGAGTTTATAATGGAGAGATCTTCAAATCTATATAGGTTTGGTGGAATTTGGTCATGTTTGGGGTGATAGACGTGAACAAGGAGTCGCGAGGGTTAGAGTTTGGTGGAACTAGGGGAGGCGTGAGGCTAATCAGAGTTTGGATTTAGGTTAGTCGATGGAAGGGGCTTTGTCGATGCAAATACGGGGTGGTGCGGTCGAGTAATGCAGATCACGACATTTTGAGGGTTGCGGTCGAAAACCTACAGTTGTGATTTGATGGGGGACGATGGGGAAGATGTAGTAATGGGATATTGGGTGCTCGCATAAAGAGAAAGTGATCGGTTAAGTCAGATTTAGATTTTGTCGATTATGGTGGAAACTAGGGCATGCGTGCACACCCTGAAGATTGTGCGTGCATAGTGGAAGGGATGGAGAGATTAACATTTTAGGGAAGAAGGTTCTGTGAGGAAATAGGTGGTTAATTATGTGATTAGTGAATTAATAATATAATTTAGTTTCAAAATCTTATTAAATCGATAACTTCTTCATACGAAGTCTAATCGAGATGGGGACTTTGTATTGCGCTCATAGGAGCGAATCTATGCATTGGAATTGGTTATGTCAAGTTTCGAGCAAGTGAAATTTAAGCTAAAATCGAACGCCATTCGATTTTAGATGAAACTAGTACGCGTAAACATCTGTTGGAATTTTGGTGAGTTATCTCACCTCTGGATGAATATTGCAATTATATACAGTAGATATAAATTATTGTTTGAAAGCTTAAATAATTTATTGGTTTGGTTTGGTTAAATTTTCGCTTTGAAAAGATAATGACATTTAAAATGAAATAAAGGGAATTTTGTAGAGGAATCTGGATTACTTATTATTATTTATTTTAATTTCAGTTATATATCTGTTGTATAAATTATTGAATGACAAAACTTAATAGTTTAGCCATAGTAAATGTGACATTGACATATGTTAAAAGTTGAACCTTATTAGTGATAAAGGTAGTGATTGCATTGGTTAAGTGCTATGATAGCTATTGGCCTCATTGTAGTAATTTGATATACCATTGGTTGTTGTTTTGATTTGAAAATGGTTTTGGTTACCTTTTGATTTCCTATGATATTTTATTTAGAAATAGATTTTGAACCTTTCTATTGTACTCCAACCTTTCTGGAAATGTCTTAAAAGTATTTTCGAAAGTATTTATTTTGCAGCAATGTTAATATAATAATGGATATTTATTTTAAAAGAAAATAAAGGGGATTTATGTAACCTTTTCATTGTATGTAATTCATTCTCCAATACGCGCCTTTCAGACTTGATTGTATACTATATATGCTATAATGTAATTAATGTAACCATTTTAGCTATGATATCATGAGGTAAAAGCCCATCTGTGTTTATGTGCGGTATGGTCTTACAAGATACCTTTATTTTGAAAGGTTTTATAGCATTAAAAGTTCACTTGATGTGTGTTTCTCATGCTGGTTTATCAAACTGATCCAGGGTGCTATTTTCTTATAATACTCGGGTTAGACTAAGTATATTTCTGATTTAGTTATGGATGCTTTGGAGCTTCAAGAGATGAGCTGGATGCCTCCAAGATATTTTCATGTATATTTTATTCCCAACTGCATTTGTGTTTTATATTCATCAACATTTGTGAGGACATATTGTTATAAATGTCCAGGCTGATGATAGATAGTTACTGTAATTGATGTATGTTATTACACTATTCTTTTAAAAGGATCTGTTTTATATTATATATTACTCGTCATGATGTGAGATTCTATTCGACCTTTTCTTTCATCCCAATAATCTGCCTTTCTAGCACTTGGATGTTTGGCATGTAAATACCATGGGTGTATGAGCGTCGACTTTTGTGGGTTGAAAAGGTAGATTATTACACATGATATCAGAGCTTAAGTTGAGTGAACATGTAGCCCTTACTGGGGTAAACTCATGAGATAGGGTTAGTGACACCCAAGAAAGAGTTTAAGTTTGTGTGTATATATATATGAGAGGGTATCTGTTAGTGCTATAAAAATGTTTTATATTGTGTTGAATGGTCGGTTGAGTGGCTTAAGGATTCTGTTCAATATGAGTGGCTAACGGATTGATAGGAATCCCTATACACTTGAATATGGCAAACCGACACACTATTGTTTTTGAAATTGGTAAATAAAATAATTTTATCTAGGACTATTCTTTTATATATAAAAGAATAGTTTTCAGACAAACTGATATTGTTGTGTATGATGTGTTTAATTGTTAGGAAATGATAATATTTTATTATCATAATTTATTATTTGATTATTTATGCTCAACCAATTTATGAGCAGTTTTGCCTTTTCACTGCATGGGTCGGGTAGATAGTAATTGTAGGAACATTAAAACGAACATCTTGTAAATTAATTTTCATAGTTTGATTATAGGGCGTTTAGTGATAGTGTTGGTTAAAAATCTAAAGTTAATAAAAATTATTTATTATAGATTCAAAGAATGGTAAGATATTTAAAGGTAAACACTTTGGGAACGATATTATTTAAGTATGATTTATAAATTTTGTTTATAAATAAAAAGGGTTTAAAAATTGAGAATTTGAGAACTTAAATCCCGATGTTTTGGAAAAAAATTTCAAAGCTTTGACAAAATAATAGTATTATTTGAAAGTATTTATGAATAGAAATATTTTAAAATGGATTATAAAGGAGATAAAAAGCACTGAACTCACTTTTGTTGCTGGAAAATAATTTTGGTGATGACTGCAGCATCATCAGCGTTCATTTTTGTGTTTCAAAGTGGAGGATTCTACCATAGTGGTTTTGCTCCCTAGTTATTTTGGTAAAAAATATTTTGATTTAAACCCAGTGGTATTATTTGATATACTAAAGTTATAAATATATATATTATTATTTCAAATATAGTTGAAATATGACCCGTGGGCTTAATTCTGAAGTTTTTAGTTAAGTTATTATATGGACTCATTTATCTCACGCATTTGGTAGTTTAGTTTTTGTATATCATTATGATATGTTATTTGGTAATTTTCATTTGTTGAAATGAAATGGAATTTTCGACGATTTTCGACAGTCGAAAACTTCTGAATTGATATAGAATTGAAGCTAAGTGTTTTTGTGAAAATATAAGAAAATTAGTTTTTGAACATATAAATTTGAGAAGATAGTAATTAAAAACAAGTTTTAAATTTGTTAGATTCATGCTAAGTAAAGAAAATTGATATTGTTATATACTCTTAGGATGTAGAAGAGTGTTATATGAATATGAATTTAAGTAACGGTTTTATAGATGGTTCAAAAATGGTTTCAGTATTAAATGAAATACTATTGGTATAAATAAATGTGAAATGAAAAGTAATTGGTATACTTAATAAATTAAAGGAATAAATACGTAAGCTATATGTAGGTCATTTTATTCGCATCACTATTCTTGATCCAAATTCGAGTACATGATTATGGGATGATTTTCACCGGTCTGAATTAGGATTTTTCACTTGATTCTTGATGACGAACATTTAATATGGATTTTTGATATGATTCTGAAGTTTTCTATCATAATATATGGCTATTTGAGGAGAATATTAGTTTCTAATCAAGGAACCTGATCGGAGTCCGCACTAGAATGGTCGAGTGAGCGATACTAGTTCAAAAGTGAAATTTGTGTGATCGAGAGAGTGATCGGATTTGATATTGCGTATGGATGACATAAGTACATCGTACGGGCTTTAATATAATTATATGCTTTTTACATTAGAAAATGCAAGTTATATGGTTTGATGGCATTTGTAAGTGAGATAGAGGTTGATGGAAGCAAAGGCTTGCTAGTAGCTTTTAGTTTCATAATAGAGTTTTATGACATCACAAATTGGTATGTGTTTACTGCTTAATGGGTGTGTTTGCTATATGTCATACACACTCTATAAGATATATCATAAGCATATACGTAGTTGTGTTGTCCCTAGATATGGGAGGCCACTTTTGGACTTCTTTTTCTTTTTTTTTTGATATGGCCCAGTTGTGGAAGCTTATATTATTTCTGATTGAGTCACGCAATGGAGGTGCTACTGAAATTTTTTATAACTATGAGTTTTTAAAAGCTAAGGGTTCGAAGACATTTTCTTCCTTAAGGAAATTCAGGGACAAAATTCTTTTAAGAGGAAAGAATGTAGTAACCCGTAATTTTTAACGTTTCAATGGGAATATTTAATTAATTTAAATATTCAGATTTGGTTCAAATTTAACAAATAATAAGAAAAATAAATTTTAGTAATACCGACTCGATTTTTATTGACATATTTTACGACAAACGTGGGTATTTTTGAAATTCTATAGAATTAAATAGCCAGTGTAATTTATTTTTGTTTTGGGATCTTATGCCTTTTTGTGTGCAATCGTATTTTATTTTGTCGTTTGCGGCTCTTACGCAAACAAAATTCTATGTGGCGATGTAATGGAAATCCAATTATAAACTAAACTCAACAGTAGATGTTCATTACCCTCCAATCTCTCGTATTCTATTTACAGTAAACTAACAGATAAAATCAAATCGTATACTCAACGATAAATTATTAAGTTGGATTCCATGAGTTTGGAATGGAGAGATCTTCGAATCTTCGAATCTATATGAGTTTGGTGGAGTATGGTTATGTTTGGGGTGATATGTGAATATACAGCCGCTAGGGTTAGAGTTTGGTAGAGATAAGGGAGGCATGAAGCTAATCGGAGTTTGGATTTGGGTTTGTTGGAGGAAGGAGCATTGTCGATGAAAGTAGGGGGTGGTGCGGTCGAGTGATGTAGATTGTGATATTTTAAGGGTTGTGGTCGAAACCCTATAGCTGTGATTTGATGGGTGCCGATAGGGAAGATGTGGTGATGCGAGATTGAGTGCTCATGCGAAGAGAAAGTTGTCGGTGAAGCCGGATTTGGAGTTCGTCGAGTGTGGTGGAAACTAGGGCATGCATGCACAACCTGAAGTTTATACATGAACATTGGAAGGGAGAGAGGAATTAGCATTGTAACACCCCTAATTTTTGATAACATTATTCAGGAGATTTAATTAGATAAATTAAATACAATAATGTAAATGTTAAGTGATAGGGGGGTTGAGATTTGAAAAAATATAATTAAAGCCGAGCTCAATTAAATAATTAAATAGGCATAAGAATGAGTTATAAGCTAATTAATTTACATAAGTGTATACTGGGTATTTGCTGCACATAACCCTTAACTCCTATATATTTTAGTTTCTACGATTTCATTCCCATTCATGCCATTTTGAAAATGTAAACAAAACCATAAATAGGCGTTGGCCATTAAGAGAAGAGGAATTTAATTAAAATCTAGAGATTCAAGCTTAGGGAAAATCAATCTCAATCCAATCTCCTTATCTAAATCAAGGTGAATAATAATTTCATCTCTATTATGTTTTGAATAATATGTTTTTGGATTTAAGGGTAAAAAATTTTTATGGTGAAGTGGATGATGATATGCTTGAATCATAAATTTATTTGATTTAAACAAGGATATTTAAATATGATTTCTCACGATTTTAGGGAGAAATTGATTTGTGTTAATGTTTAAATGCCATGGAAAATTTTTTTATTGTATAAAACATCATTTTGGAGTTGGATTTTAATTTTGATAATTTTTCAAGCTATGGAAAGATTATTATGAATTTTTAAAGGAAAATATGGTTGTTTGGGTTTATAAATTTATTTTGGAAAATTTATTGAGAATTTGGGTCCGAAAATTTGATATGTTAAATAACGCGATTAAAGTGAATTTTTGGAATTTTTGGGGATTTTTTCAAAGTGATTTGCTATGAAAATTAAATTATTTTAGAAGAAGGACTTCAATGCAATACTGGTTTTGCTTAATGGAATAGCTTATTTGATTAACTTAACCATAGTTTAAATTTGAAATTAGCGGCAGTTATCTTAGTAAATAATTTGACAAGTTAAGGCAACTAATCTGTTGTTTACACGTGGCGGGTTAGTTATAAAAAGGTTTACTTTAATTAGTATTAAACCAGGTTTTTCCAGAAAAGTTGGTTACACCTACTTTAGGAGTCCCTTTCGACTCAAAGCTTCCGTCTTCAACCCAGTCAAAACCTACTATGCCAAAACCAATACATAAGGTATCACAAAGATGGTATACGACGGATTGGAGAAAGGCGGAAGGTTAGGTGTCGAAAGCATGGCTTCGGAAAGGGTCGATACCTTGGTTTGTTTTAAAAGGAGAAGCACATGCCATTGTTTTATTTAAGCCTTCGAAGGAATCGAATCATATGATTTCGAAAGAGGGTTTTAAAAGCTTTCGAAGGGGTTTCCATCAACTTATGTTTTCTTTCGAATGAGTTCCAAACTTATGAAATAATGTTTTTAAAAGAAGGGGTTCTGACCTAGTCGGAGCTCTGCTATCGTTCTTTTGCCTTTCGATGGTATTAAAGACATCAATGCTTTCAAACAGTAGTATTTGTTTTTAAAAGATGTTTTAAGCCTCTTCCTAAATTCTTTCTGTAACGACCCATAAATTTTCAATAATTTAATTGTTAAATTTCATTAAATGTTATCTAATATTGGAAAATAACAGAAATTGTGATTTCATTTATGAAATAATAACTTAAACGAGATGTGATAATGCAAACCTAGGTTATTTATTAACTATTTGAATGAAATTACAATTAATGGGATTAGTGTAAATATTATACTAGGCTATAAACTGAATATATGAAAACAAATGTAAATACGAAATAAATTAATGAAATAACCTAATAATTGGTGATTGAATAAATCCAGTATTATGTAAGTAACAATTGATGCAATAAAGGATGGAACCAAGGTAAGTTAATTAATTGGATTTAAAATCTCAATTAATGGGTGAAATAGACAAATTTCAATATAATTGAATTATAGGAGTTATTACACAATAAGTGGAAATAAAATAGTAATACGAATAAAGATGAAAATGGAAGTATCAGTGTAATGAAACGTAAAAAAATGTTAAATATGTTATAAGGTAATAATGGATTTAATAGAAGAGTTGAAATGTGTACCAAACCAATTTCCATTTGGAATTACTTATGAATTAATTGACTTTAATTAAAATTGAAGAAACACTATAATTGGTAAATCTAATTACTTTAAATTGATACCTAAGTTTGTTTAAATTATTGTAATTGTCTAAGAAGTCAAAATGATGAGATTTGTGGATTATTAAATTTGAAACGAAAAAGTGATTTAATTTATTTAATTTATTTAATATTAATTCAATTTAATTAATGTAAAAATAGCCAATTTTGCCACTGACTCGGATTTCGACGAAACTAGTTTCATCGGATCCATAACGGTGAATTATTGTGGGATTTCAAGTTTCGTATCGATCGGAATTGTCATTTGATCGTACGGACTCGAAACGCCTAGAAATCAATGAAATTGAAATAAACTGAAATCAATTTGAAATAACTTAATTTTAGCATAACTTCTTCATACGATGGAATTTGGACTTGAAACCTATTCCATTGCTTTTAAAATATTTTAAAACATCTGTTTTGATATATGAATTGACCCAATTTTGTTCCATATTCGAAACGGGCTTTTCGGGTCGTTATCGTTCAATTTTTTTCCAACCCAATCAATCTCATTTCTTCCTATTGTGTTCTGCCTATATATATATCCAGTTATAAACCCTAGCAGCCTTCTATTTCTCATTTCTGCACATACAGAAATTTCTGTTCTCCTCTTTCCTAGTGGCAGACAAACCCTAAATTCCCAATTGCAAATTTCAAAATCAAATTCAAGTCAAAAATTCAAACTCCTCAAATAACATCAAATTATATATATCAATCTGAATCTCTCGATGAGCGTAAGTTGAATATGCTATTTGTTTTTCGATTCGAGTCTCTGTCTATCCAGAAATCATGAATTAATTTTCGGCCGTTCAATGGCGTTTGATGATCTTCGACGGATCGTCGATTAGAGGGTAGCGTTTTGAAGAGGGGACCGAGGGGTTTACATTTAGGTGGTTCGTATGGCGAATCGATGGTTGGATTGGCCGTGGAAATTGGATTGGCCGTGGAAATTCGATTAGGGTCTGTGCTCGTGGCGGCTGCTGCTCCTATTCCTAACGTCGATCGACGTTGTACGATGATTAGGCCTAGGGGGAGGCGGCTAGGAACGGCGAGGCAAGGTCGGGGGGTTTGCGGCGTTACGCGCAGCAGCGGCCAGTCGAAGGGCGTGTTGATCGAGATGGCGGCCATGCGAATTTGCTACTGAGAGATTTGGTTCGGGTATGTCCAAAGAGAAGGCAACGTGGTGGGGTTTTTGTTTTTTTTCTTTATTTTATTTTAATTTAATTTCAACACGTTCTAATCAATATAACTTTTGCATATGAGGTCGGAATTACGTGCGGTTTCCTCTACTAGGTTCGTATTGTAATTCCTGACATTTCGACCCTGGTTTGGACGAATTATGGGAATGATCAAATTCTGGGTTTAAATTGGATTTAAATTCAGTTTAAATTCAAAAGGTGAGTGTTTTAAACCACTCACAACTTCTAAAAATTTTTATGTGTGTTAAATTAATTTTTGATGTGACTAAAAATTTATTTATGATTGTTTGGCAAATTTTTAATCATCATCTCGGTTAAATTGAATTTATTGAGTTAAATTGTTATTTAATTTATTATTGCATATAAACTGCCAGTTAAATTGCTATTTAATTTATTATTGAATATAAACTGCCAGTAAGTACCTGTTATTTATTATATGTTCTATATTGATGTTATTGATTAAATTGGATGATGATTGTGATAAATGTTTAATGATTGATATCGGATGAATGGATGTTGTAATTTATATTGTTATAAACTACAAGTTGCTATGGATTTTATTCTATTCGGGATTGTGGTTTGAAAAGATATATAACCGTATTTATATTTTAAATTACAGATTGAAATGATAAATATCTGTATCACTTGATCATAGGATAGAAAATTATATACAGACGTCGTGGTCCATATATGAAAATATTTTGAAATGATTTCTCTGGTTATGGAAAGAAATATATGGTTTTATATAAATAATGATTTTTGATATTATATAAATATTTTTTCAAATATAGTTAAATTCTTAAATTTATGCCATATAAAATTTTGTTCATTATATAATCAGAGTAATAATGAAGTTTGATTTTATTAAAATATAATATGGGTAAGTATATATTTAAATTATATTTTGATATATATATATATAGAGAGAGAGAGAGAGTTTTAATGATATTGATAAATTAAGGTAGAGAAGATGGATTTGAAATCGGTTTAAATTTGTTTTTAATTAAGAATGTTATTTAATTAAAGCAATTTGGAACTTATTGAAATTAAAGATGTAAGAACCAGACTTTATAATAAGGTTTTGGTTTAAGATGATGTAAAGAGGGAATATCTCAAGCTTAAAGGAATTGAAGGAAATACATAGTTATTTGTAATTTGGGATTTATTTAAATGATAATGGATTTATTAAGTAAAATATTTCAAAACTAAATATAGAAAATTTAATTGTTGAATCGTAATTACCAAACGTAGTTTTAAAAGTGTCGAATACTTAAAGTTTGAAATATATTGAATTTGAAATGGTTTATTCTGTGGATCAAATCTGTTTTGAAATCGATAAATTTTGGAATTGTTTATTTTGAAACCAAATCGTATTGAAATTTATGATTTGGGATTTGGTTGAATTTAAAATTTAGAAATTCGATTTATTTTGGAATTGACTTGTGAAATTGAAGAAGCTAGTTTAATATATAAAGTATTTTAATATTTAAACCATTGAAGTGGTGGAAGTTATGTTTCAAAGTTATGAGTTTTAAAGGATTATGATCTAAAAGTGTTATATTTCAAGTGTTTTGATTTCGAAGTGTTATAACGTTGAAAGTGCTTTGATTTTTGCAAAGGATATATTTTAAATAAAAATTATATTATATTGATTTGGGTTTTATAAAATGTTATCATATTGGTTTGGTTTTTGAAATGGAAATGATATCGTATTTATATGGTTTGCAATGGATATTATATCCTGGTTTTGAAGTGTAAATTATTTTGAAATGACCGCAGTGTTATAATAACGTTTGGTTGTTAAAGAGACCGGGATCGGAAGTTGTCATACTCTCTGCAATCTCCGAAAACCACTTTAACAACCGTGTATGCGGTGGAGATTCTAGAATGAAGTAGGATGGTTGCGACGTTCTATTAAGGTATATACGTGGACCCGACTCCCATGAGTTGGCATTAGGTGGCTAAAACAAAAGCAATCTCGGGCCAAGGAGGTAGCCCCTCTTATCGGACACATACCTTCGATATTATACTCTGACTTTTAGATTGATTCGGTGACAAGTTTTGATTTTTGATTTGGGGTGTGACTCGAGGTGGACGGTAGTAGCTGCTACGCGTTACCACCAACCCGTGTGCATAATTGTTATATCTACCCTAACATTGCCTTGTGTGCCGTGTCACCTACCCTAGCGCGTCTTGTACGAGTTTGGATTTCTTCCGTAGCCCGTGGAGTATTTAGGGTAGTCTTCCTATCTGGAGATGTGTTGATACTGGATGGACTACTGGGACTATTACGTGTTAAGGTGAAAAATGTAAGGCCTTGTCGCTATTTAAAAGTAAGTTTATTTTACTATAGACATTATTATAATAGCGAAATATTACTACATAGTAAATAGTTTAATGGATCCTTAGGAGATGTGAATCCCGAGCATCTCTTAAGTTATTGTGCTCATGTTTGACACTGGATAGGAGATGTCAAATCCCGTAAACATCTCTGGCGTCGTTCCACTCATATTTTACCGTTGATTTAACTTACATAAGATCTTTTAGTTCTGACTCGAGTGTTTTGTCTTTTCAATTCGCTCGGGTTAGCCTGAGCATTTCAGGTTTTGAAGCCTCATTTCTGGAGAACGAAGACGGAGATTTTAGTACCATTATCTATTATATTATTCACTGCATCATGTACTCCGCTGCATTTTATTATTCTTTGGTATGTGTAACTCTGATATGTAATGTGTAAGTATAATCGAATATTTTGTAAAACAACTTCATGAACTATTTATTTGATTATTATACTTTATCGTTGCGCTGCAAGATTCTATTTTATTTTTTTCTTTCTCTGCTTTTTCTTATTTACCTCATAATAATCCGCCCTTCTGTATGGTTTAAGTCGGCACGTGTGTCTGCTTAAGCATACAAAAAGGCGGGATGTTACATCTGGTATCAGAGCTTTGGTTTAGCGATAAACCTTAGCTTTGTGGGGTCTGACTCATTATTAATAGGGTAGTAATACCCTATGATGAGTCGCTGAGTGTGTGTGTGTGTGTGTGTGTGTGTATATATATATATATATATATAAATGAGAGAGCATATTTGTTAGTATTATAAAAGGTTTTAATATTGTGTTAATTTGTTTCGTTTTGTATTTATAAATTCTAGTTGGTGCATAGGACGTTATGACATCAATAGGGATTTCTAAACACTTAATAGGACAGACCGCCACAGTATTTGTTTTGAATATAGGTGAATGAAATAATTTTGCCTATTATATTTTCTATATATAAAATAAATCTTTTATTAAATGATATATATTTGGTTGTAATATATTGGTTGTTAGGTAGTGTAATTTACAAATATTAGTTTAAGGTAGGATTTGAAGTAAAATAAAATAAATGAAATTTGGAAATTTTAGAGCTGAAGTTCCGGGATTTTGAGAATTTCTTTCAAAAGATTTGGAATATAATAATATTTTTTATAAGTATTTCTGTTATAAATATTTCAATATAATTTGAAAGAATTGTTTTAAAGAACTTTGGAAAGAAATAAGTTATGTACTCCACTCTCTGTCGCTGGAAGATAATTTCGGTGATGAGTGCACGCATCATCGACCTTCATTTTCGAATTTCAAAGTGGGAAGGCCACTATAGTAGTTTTACCGCGGATTCATTTTGATAAACAAATATAAATTTCAAATTGTTTTAAATATAATTGGATATATAAATTGTAAGTATATACATTTATCTATTATTTTTAAAATGATTTGAAATTAAACCCGGTTTTAGTTCTTAAGTTTCCGTTAATTAATAGTTTCAATTATTTTAGTGAAATGGAATCTAACTAATTAATAATTGGAACCTCTAAATGACATAAGTTAAACTTGTGTAATTTTCAATTTGCATTCTTTAACACACACACACACACACACACACACACATATGTATATATATAACTTACCAAAAAATGTAAAATGTTGAAATGTTAATAAGAAAATGTAATGGGAAATTTTACAAGTAAAACTTGAAGTAATGAAAGTATTCAATGAAATTCTTTAATAAATAAGAATTTGATGTTGTGGTTGTTATAAACTTAATTATAATTGAAATGCTTCTAAATTAATATAATAGAAAGTTAAGTATTATAAATAAATGATTATAAGCCTAAGTAGATGAATTGATATGCTAAGAAATTGAATTAAACATGAATACTATAAATAAATGAATGTTAATAAATGAAAAAAAATTGTAAGAAGAAAATGCAAATAAGAAAAATAAAATGAATCATTATATGAATAAAAAGAAATCCAACAACAAATATTATGAAATGAAATTATTAAGAACGAACTTGATCTATTGTTTGGAATTGTTTTTGTTTGGTTTATGGTTGTTTGGGCAAGGATACTTTAAATTTGTTTGGATGTATAAATAATCAATTTAGTTCCATCGAAGACTATTGAGTAAACGGTGCATTTAGTAGTTTATTTTTTTTCATTCTTTACAATTTAAAATTTTTAACCCGAACAACTATTGGTTTAGTTTGATATGAATGGATAATTGATTCATGTTGATTTTATGTGATGGTTGTATGCCTTGTTGCAAGTGATTGTTGTTTGTATTGATTTGTTTGTTTATGGTTGAAACAACTTTAAACATTCATTTTATATAATTATTAACTCTTTTTGGGAATATATAAGTGAAATACAAGTTACGGAAGCAATTGCTAGTGCTTTTGGTTACATAATTAAGCGTTAATTGCCCGACAAATAGGTACGTTCTCGGATTACGGTTGTTCTTCCCGTGTTAGGATATATATTATTTTGGAAAATATATGTTGTATATTGTTATATTTGATATTATATTTTCTCCCGAGCCTCTCCGTACAAAGGAGACTGCCGAAATTTTCCATAAATTTTAGACTTAGAATTTTTTTGAAATGTTTTCCAAACTTTACTAATTTGAGTATAAAAAGCTTTAATGGTTATAAATTGGTATATTTTATTTGGATTATTTAATTTTGTAAATTTATTTGTTAATAACGTTAATATTTTTGAATAAGATATTGTTTACTCAATTCTTTCCTTCCTTTTTCCTTTTCAGGGATGAAATGTTTTGAGTGGGGGAGAGTGTAACGACCCGTAAATTTTCAATAATTTAATTGTTAAATTTCATTAAATGTTGTTATCTGATATTGGAAAAAAACAGAAATTGTGATTTCATTTATGAAATAATAACTTAAATGAGATGTGATAATGCTAACCTAGGCTATTTATTAACTATTTGAATGAAATTACAAATAATGGGATTAGTGTAAATATTATACTAGGCTATAAATTGAATATATGAAAACAAATGTAAATATGGAATAAATTAATGAAATAACCTAATAATTGGTGATTGCATAAATCCGGTATTATGTAAGTAACAATTGATGTAATAAAGGATGGAACCAAGGTAAGTTAATTAATTGGATTTAAAATCTCAATTAATGGGTGAAATTGACAAATTTCAATATAATTGAATTATAATAGTTATTACACAATAAGTGGAAATAAAATAGTAATACAAATAAAGATGAAATTGGAAGTATCAGTGCAATGAAATGTAAACCAAAGGTTAAATATCTTATAGGGTAATAATGGATTTAATAGAAGAATTCAAATGCGTACCAAACCAATTTCCATTTGGAATTACTTATGAATTAATTGACTTTAATTAAAATTGAAGAAACGCTGTAATTGGTAAATCTAATTACTTTAAATTGATACCTAAGTTTGTTTAAATTATTGTAATTGTCTAAGAAGTCAAAATGATGAGATTTGTGGATTATTAAATTTGACATGAAAATGTGATTTAATTTACTTAATATTAATTTAATTTAATTAATGTAAAAATAGCCATCTTTCTACTAACTCGGATTTCGATGAAACTAGTTTCATCGGATCCGTAACGGTGAATTATTGTAGGATTTCAAGTTTTGTATTGATCGGACTTGTCGTTTGATCGTACGGACTCGAAACGCCTAGAAATCAATGAAATTGAAATCAATTGAAATCAATTTGAAATAACTTGATTTTAGCATAACTTCTTCATACGATGGAATTTGGAATTGAAACCTGTTCTGCATTTAAAATATTTTAAAACATCTGTTTCGATATATGGATTGACCCAATTTAGTTTCGGAGTCGCAGTGGGCATTTCAGGTCGTTATCGTTCAATTTTTTTCCAAACCAATCAAGCCCATTTGTTCCTATTGTGTTTTGCCTACATATATCCAGTTATAAACCCTAGCAGCCTTCTATTTCTCATTTTTGCATGTACAGACATTTCTATTTTCCTCTTTCTCAATGGCAGACAAACCCTAAATTCCCAATTGCAAATTTCAAAATCAAATTCAAGTCAAAAATTCAAACTCCTCAAATAACATCAAATTATATATCAATCTGAAGCTCTCGACGAGTGCAAGTTGAATATGCTGTCTATTTTTCGATTCGAGTCTCTGTTTGTCCAGAAATCATGAATTAATTTTCATCCATTCATTGGCATTTGATGATCTTCGACGGATCGTCAAATGGAGGGTGGAATGACCCTAATTCTTAAGCAATTTTTTTTTTTTTTTAACATACTTAACTAAGACTACCTAGGGTCATCCTTACCTATTCTCATATTATCCAGGATCTTTCTCAATATAAAAATATTGTTTTAAATCTAAATCATTCCTAACATACATATATGAAGATATCTATGTTATATCCTACTAGAATCAGAGCATAATAATAATATGGAAGTAGAAATCTTTTTAAATCTATTAAAATGTGATAATTCCCTGATAAAAGATTTATTTTCACATTCTGATTATTGACCATAGAATCCACTGTAAACATGTACTTTGGTCTGTTATTCTAATTAAGGAATGATTAAGTAATAATCCGGTGGAAGAAAGCTTTTTAATATGGATGTTTGTGTTAAAATCTACATAGTTTCAAACTCAAGCTAAAAGAAAGTGGATCATAAGTGAACACAAGCAACATCTAGGCGTAATGGAAACGCGCCTAACTTACACATGAGAGGTCACGAGTTCGAGTGCTATGCTGGTCAGTTCAAACTCAATTTTTGTTTTCTTTTTTTTTTTTTTTTTTCCAGCATGGTTTTAAAATCTGATACCTACCTATATCTACACATATACACTTAAATTTTGCCTATAATCTAACATACAAAACAATATTTCTTGCTTTATTATTTTCAAAACCCATTCCTAGTACTTTTCTAGGAATTTATATTTATATTGTTGCCCAAATATCAACATGTACACAGATATACATGTACATGTCTATGCTTCTGCTCATTTTCCAGAAAACTGGGTTCAAAGGGTTCCTTGCTCCATTTATTTGAAGTGTGCATTTGGCCTGACCTGTGGTCTAACTATTTGGTTAAAGAAACCATTCTTTTACTTGCATTTGGACATATATCAGTATCAAAACTTGAAAATATAACAGTTATGACTCTTTCTGGATTTTCCCAATATAATTTCCTATATATCTATCTTTTGAAAAGATTCAGGATTAACTAAAACCATCATAAAGTGATTATACTTATAAAATCCAGTTTTTCCTCTAAATCAAAAACAACTTTAGCAAATAGATTTTCAATTCAGTTTAACTTCAATATCCTTAATACATACCAAACCAGAAACCAGAAACAACATAACACATATTTCTTGCAAGTTCTTCCTACTTAATACATCACTAGATTCATTTAAAATAACTGAATAAATCCAAACTTTCAAGGTTATTACATAACAACCTAAACAGAACTATCAAACTTCCCAGATTACATGCAAATATTTCATTCTAAGTTCTTATCTAACTCTAGTTTAGCATGCTTATCCAATCATTCTCATTAGCCATAGCAACTTCCTATTTAGAACCAGCATTCCCTGAAAAAGCATTAAGGGCTGCCCCATTTTAAATGAGACACCCCAGTTGCCATAAGCAAACAAGGGTCAGATACAAGATCTGGTATGAGCATCATCAAAAATTCCATGATATTAAGTAATTAAGTGAGACCTAAACATTTTGTATAGATTGGCAGAGCTTCTTTGATCAATCTATCTGACTTATTTATGATACCTTGTGCAATTATGATCAGTATTCAAAACTAATTTTTGTACACACATTCAACTACGCAAACTTATATTTTAAATAGAAATGCTCAAGAACTATCATAGCTCCAGTCCAACCAATCAAGGAATACACTAGTTCCTACTTTATCAATCTGAGATTGCATTTACCAAATTTCTTCCTAGCCTCATCTGCCATAAGGAATCACGGGGACACATTGCAATAAAATAATTCACAATATTGCACAAAGATCTCAGGGCTTAAACAAACCATGTGCCAACTTGCATACTTTAAATACAACAAGCATTCCAGCAGTTCTCTTGGCTCACAATCCTTTGTTTATTTACTAAGTGTTCATGTTTGATCCTATCATGAGATAGCTAGGTGACTGAATCACAGTGTACATGAAACATTATATAGAGCTCACAAGCATAATTCCAGAACAAGCTAACTTTCATATCCAGGGAATTCATATCTACAATTATTCTGGTTTAAAAGAAAATACAAGAATATTTGTAACTGGGAATAAAGACTAGGCATGTGGGTTATTATTGTTTCACAAGCAACCATGTTTGAACTAAATTCAAGATCTAGCTTAAACAAGATTTCTGGCCCATGGTTTTCTATTTGATCAAGGGTTCAGCACTTTAGGAATTTCCATTGCAACCTTGAATCTTTCATTTGAGCCTCAGCACTTACACAAGTGTAATGCAACTCATATACATATGTTTGTCATGCCATAACTAAACCAGCTACAAGCATTCTCTATTTACTGTTATATTTTCATACTATAACATTTCTGGGTATAAACAATCAGAGCATAATACTCAACTATCAAAACTAAAAGCATTTAGAAACACCCATTAAAGCATCCATTAAAACCATAGTAATAAAATCCAAAATATGCAGAAAAATTAGCATAAGCTAGGCTGCCTCATAACAGGACTTAATGCCATGGATTAGTGAGATTACTCACTGAAAAATGCTTCTCCTGCTTAAATCAGAAAGGAAACCTTTTAAAACTTGCTTTTCTGCTTGCAAATATTTTCCTCTTTGTTTTCTTAAATGTTTTGGGTAGCAAATGATTCTTTTCTGGTTTATACTTGGATTTATAAGAGAAGTTTTCTAGGGTTTATCATTGTAAAATCCCATTCCTACCCTGGCCAAGACTCATGCATTTTGCATTTCATATTTGTTCACTTTCACTTTTGATACCCCGGCCACATGTGGTGCTTACTTTCCCTTATTTTTATTTACCTTTTCAAAATATATCATGTTCTTACCAAGTCATGAAAATTGTGTGACATTGTCACTTGTTTATTTTCTAGAAATCCTCCTTTCTATTTCTGCCTAAAGCAATTATTCTGCTTGCAATTTGTCTTTTGCTATTTTAGTATTACAATTTTTACTTGCTTATTTCTTTTTAACATTTTCTATTCTTACAGAAATGTACATTTGCATACATATCCTATCTAGGCTTATTTAACTCCTCCTTAATTTCAGAAAGATATGCACCTATATGTGCATACAGGCTTTTAAATCCTTGTAACATTTTCTTTTCTGGGTTTAAATAAATTATGTTTACTGATTCAAAACAAAACTTACTTTTCTTATTTTCTTGGATGATTCATATAATTCCAGAGATCAAATATCCATATCACAAAATTATGTTTGTAATACTTTTTAATTCTTGTTTTGATTTCAGTGGATTTGGAGTTCTTTCTTGTGCCATATCAGTGTGCACACACACTTGAACACTTTTTTTTTCCATGTATTCTTATACAAATGAATTCATATATTTTCAAAATTCAACCAAATAAGATTCTATGAATTTCTGGGGCATTACAATCACCCCACCTTTTTAGGAATTGTGTCCTCACAATTTTCTCATTCATTTTTTTTTAATATTTCTAGATTCTCATAAAATCTATCAGACATTGCATAAGCAAACAATTCAGTCAAAACAACCATACATATTAAACTTTTAGGAATTTAGTTTTTACCTTCCACTACAAAAAGCTTAGGGTAATCCATCTTTATTTTATCCTCCAATTCCCATGTACAGTCCTTAGGGTCTAGGCTCCATTGGACCTTTACCAATTTTAAAGTTTTGTTCCTCAACTTCTTTTCCTCTTTAGCCAAAATCCCCACGGGTTCTTTCTCATAGACCAAATCAGAATTTATTTGAACCTGAGTGGGTTTCTCTAGAATCTCTTCTTTATCATGTACCCATCTTCTAAGTTGTGATACATGGAATACATTGTGCATTGCACTCATCTCTTCAGGCAGCTCTAGCCTATATGCTAATGAACCTATTCTTTCCAAAATCTTGTAAGGTCCAACATATCTTGGGGTAAGTTTTCCTTGCTTGCCAAATCTTAACACCTTCTTCATAGGTGAAACTTTGATGAAAACATAATCACCAACTTCATATTCTACCTGCTTTCTCTTTTTATCTGCAAACTTCTTTTGCCTATCTTGAGCTGCTGCCATTCTTCTCCTCACCAGTTCAATTTTCTCTGTGGTCTCTTTTACATACTCAGGCCCTAAGATAGCCTTTTCTCCTGCTTCAACCCAACATATTGGTGACAAACATGGTTTTCCATACAAGGCTTCAAATGGTGCCATGCCTATGGTGCTTTGATAACTATTGTTATATGTAAATTCAGCCAAATGGAGGTGATCTTCCCAATTACCTCCAAAGTCTAATGTACATGCCCTCAATAAATCCTCCAAAACCTTATTTATCACTTCAGTTTGACCATCTGATTGGGGGTGGTATGCTGTACTCAAGCATAATTCACTCCCTATGGCTTTTTGAAAGCTCTTCCAAAATCTGGAGGTAAAGATTGTGTCCCTATCACTCACTATAGTTTTAGGGATTCCATGCAACCTTACTACTTCTCTCATGAATATCTGAGCTAGCTTAGGGGCATTTCTTTCTGCCTTTACTGGTATAAAATGTGCCACTTTGGTCAATCTATCAACTACTACCCAAATGCTTGTATTTCCTCTCTTTGATCTAGGCAGACCATCTATGAAATCCATAGATATATCTTCCCACTTCCACTGTGGTATACTTAGAGGTTGTAATAGGCCCGAGGGTCTTTGGGTTTCTGCTTTGACTTGTTGGCAAGTCATACACTTTGCAACATGTTTGGCCACATCAGTTTTCATCCCTGTCCACCAATAATCCCTCTTCAAGTTTTGGTACATCTTGGTGCTACCTGGGTGTATAGAATATTTGCTTCTATGATATTTATTAAGTATCTCTTCCTTCAATCCTATATTCTTTGGAACACATATCTTACCTTTATTCCTTAAGTAACCATTCTTATCAATGTGGTAGTTTGCTACTTCTTCTCCTTTTTCTATTAGAGTTTTCTTTTCTAACAAATCTGGATCTTCCTCTTGCATTTTTCCCACTTTCAAAATTAAATCTGATTGCAAAGTTATCAAACTTAATTTTCCCTTTTTCCCTTCTTCAATCATCTCCATGTTTACCTCATTGTCTTCCTCAATTTCCAAATCAGTAAGTAGAGATAAATTTTTAAACTCTTCTATCATTAACATGGCTACTTTTGCGTGCTGCCTGCTCAAAGCATCTGCAACCTTATTAGCTTTTCCTGGAGTATAAAGTATGTCTAAATCATATGCTGCTAAAAATTCAACCCATCTATGTTGCCTCATATTCAGATCTTTTTGTGAAAAAAGATATTTCAATGCCTTATGGTCAGTGTATAAAATGAACTTTGCACCTAGAAGATAATGTCTCCAGAGCTTTAGTGCATATACCACTGCTGCCAATTCAAGATCATGGGTTGCATACTTTGATTCATGAGGCTTCAGTTGCCTTGATGCATAGGCTATAACTTGGTCTTGCTGCATCAATACAGCTCCTAGCCCAGAGCCACTTGCATCAGTATAAACAATCAAATCCTCATTTCCTTCTGGTACTCTCAACACTGGTGCATTGACTAAAGCCTCCTTGATTTTACTAAAGGCTTGTTCACATTTCTCAGTCCATCTAAAGGGTTGGTTCTTTCTAGTTAAGTTGGTAAGAGGTGATGACATCTTAGAAAAATCTTTTATAAATCTTCTATAATACCCTGCCATTCCCATAAATGACCTAACTTCTCCCACTGTGCTTGGCCTTTTCCATGCTTGGATAGCCACAATTTTATTGGGGTTCACTGAAATGCCTTTGGCAGATACAACATGCCCAAGGAAATGCACCTCTTCTTTCCAAAATGCACACTTAGAAAATTTGGCTTTTAAATCTTTTTCTCTTAATCTTGACAAAACAAGGTGTAAGTGATTTTCATGTTCCTCTACTGTTTTAGAATAAATCAAAATATCATCAATAAAAATCAATACAAACTTGTCTAAATAATCCCTGAATATCCTATTCATTAAGTCTACAAAATATGATGGGGCATTTGTCAACCCAAATGGCATGACAAGAAACTCATATAAACCATACCTAGTGTTAAAGGCTGTATACTTAACACTTGAGTCTTCAACCTTCATCTGATGGAATCCAGATGCCAAGTCTAACCTAGAAAATATTTTTGCTCCACTAAGTTGATCAAAAAGATCATCAATTCTAGGTAAGGGGTACTTGTTCTTGATAGTGACTTTGTTTAACTCCCTGTAATCTATGCACATTCTTAAAGTACCATCATGTTTCTTTACAAATACTACTGGAGCACCCCAGCAAGAGTTACTTGGTCTTATAAATCCTTTGCTTTCTAACTCTTCTAGCTGTTTCTTTAATTCCTTCAACTCATTTGGCCCCATCCTAGTGGGTTTCTTAATAATTGGACTTGCTCCTGGTATCAGACTAATCTGAAATTCCACTGGTCTGTGGTGTGGAACCCCCTCAACTTCTCCAAACACATCTATGTATTTGTTAATTATGGGGATTTCTTCAATAGAAGGCTCACTGGAATCCTTATTTAAGTCAATCAAGTGATATAATTTTCTTTCTTTGGCTGTTTCACACAAAATTGTGATTCTTTGACCTCTAGAATTTTGTAATGATATGGTGGATGAGTCTAAATTAATTATGGCTTTGTATTGCCTTAACCAGTCTACACCCAATATAACACCTATATTTGGGTAATTTAAAACATATAAATTGGAAATAAAAACACTTCCTCCTATGTTTAATCCCACGTCCACACAAATCATGTTTAAAACACTAGAACTTCCCAATGGGCTTTGCACTAACAAAGGAGTTTCAACCAATATGCAATTTAATTTAAGCAATGCAACTAATTCATGGGAAATCATAGAATGTGTTGCCCCTGTATCATACACTACTGATATAGGTAAGGTACAAATAAATAAGGTACCTTCTACTTGACCATGATTTTCTGCAATAGTCTCTACTGTGGATTTGCCTTTGCTCTCCAAACTTGCTAGCTTCCCTTGCTGTTTATACTCAGGGCAGTTTCTCTTGATATGTCCCTCCTTTCCACATAGATAGCACTTGAAAGCTCCTCCCTTCAATTCTGGGCACCTTGGTTTGATATGTCCTTCTTTTCCACAATAATTACATGTTATTTTCCTCTTTGTATCAGTGGTCTTAGTATCATTAGTTTTCTTACTTTCTGTCTCCTCCTTCTTTTTGTCATAGGGGTGATATCTTCCCTTATTCTTCTTATTGTTGTTATTCTTAAAACTCCTATACTTCTCCCTTTCCTTGTCATGTTGCTCAAATTTTAAGGCCAGATCAATGACTTGATCAAAAGTTTTATCTACATATGGCAACATGGCCCTACTAAGCCCTGGATTTAAACCCTTAATATACCTATCATTCTTTGATGCCTCATCAGCCACAAGCATAGCTCCATACTTAGACAAGCCTTCAAACCTATGAGTATATTCAGTCACATTAAAAGTTCCCTGCCTAAGTCTGATGAATTCTTCAAGCAGTAGAGTTTTGGCTGATGCTGGAACAAATCTAGCTTCCAACATCTCCTTGAATTGATTCCAAGTGATTTCATTCTCAATCCTCCCAGCTATGACTACCTCCCACCAACTTAAAGCCACACCTTTCAGTTGTCTTGAGGCCACTTGCCTCTTCCTTTGATCATCCAACTGCATGTCATTGAAAATTCTATCCAGTGTTCTCAACCATGCTTGAATTTCCATCACATTTTCAGTCCCTTCAAAGCTCTTGCCTCCTAAATTGGTATAAGTCTTTAATAGTTTGGAAAGTTCCTCATGTGGATTCTCAAGTCTCTGCCCTACTCCATCCCTTAAAGCCCTCATAAAGTCTCGCATATCAAGCATTTGTGGTGTACTTGATCCTGCATTGTGTTGAGATCCTCTTCCTACCATAATTGGACAACTACGGTATGGGTAGATAAGGTTAGTTTATCATGAGAGTATATATATATCTATATATTTTAACTTTCTATCTATATTATTATTTTACTCAAACAGTACATACATATGATTATAGTACTTCAATCAATCAATACAATCATTCTTAGCTATGTATAAATTTAACATAGCTCTGATACCAAAATGGAATGACCCTAATTCTTAAGCAAATTTTTTTTTTTTAACATACTTAACTAAGACTACCTAGGGTCATCCTTACCTATTCTCATATTATCCAGGATCTTTCTCAATATAAAAATATTGTTTTAAATCTAAATCATTCCTAACATACATATATGAAGATATCTATGTTATATCCTACTAGAATCAGAGCATAATAATAATATGGAAGTAGAAATCTTTTTAAATCTATTAAAATGTGATAATTCCCTGATAAAAGATTTATTTTCACATTCTGATTATTGACCATAGAATCCACTGTAAACATGTACTTTGGTCTGTTATTCTAATTAAGGAATGATTAAGTAATAATCCGGTGGAAGAAAGCTTTTTAATATGGATGTTTGTGTTAAAATCTACATAGTTTCAAACTCAAGCTAAAAGAAAGTGGATCATAAGTGAACACAAGCAACATCTAGGCGTAATGGAAACGCGCCTAACTTACACATGAGAGGTCACGAGTTCGAGTGCTATGCTGGTCAGTTCAAACTCAATTTTTATTTTCTTTTTTTTTTTTTCCTGCATGGTTTTAAAATCTGATACCTACCTATATCTACACATATACACTTAAATTTTGCCTATAATCTAACATACAAAACAATATTTCTTGCTTTATTATTTTCAAAACCCATTCCTACTACTTTTCTAGGAATTTATATTTATATTGTTGCCCAAATATCAACATGTACACAGATATACATGTACATGTCTATGCTTCTGCTCATTTTCCAGAAAACTGGGTTCAAAGGGTTCCTTGCTCCATTTATTTGAAGTGTGCATTTGGCCTGACCTGTGGTCTAACTATTTGGTTAAAGAAACCATTCTTTTACTTGCATTTGGACATATATCAGTATCAAAACTTGAAAATATAACAGTTATGACTCTTTCTGGATTTTCCCAATATAATTTCCTATATATCTATCTTTTGAAAAGATTCAGGATTAACTAAAACCATCATAAAGTGATTATACTTATAAAATCCAGTTTTTCCTCTAAATCAAAAACAACTTTAGCAAATAGATTTTCAATTCAGTTTAACTTCAATATCCTTAATACATACCAAACCAGAAACCAGAAACAACATAACACATATTTCTTGCAAGTTCTTCCTACTTAATACATCACTAGATTCATTTAAAATAACTGAATAAATCCAAACTTTCAAGGTTATTACATAACAACCTAAACAGAACTATCAAACTTCCCAGATTACATGCAAATATTTCATTCTAAGTTCTTATCTAACTCTAGTTTAGCATGCTTATCCAATCATTCTCATTAGCCATAGCAACTTCCTATTTAGAACCAGCATTCCCTGAAAAAGCATTAAGGGCTGCCCCATTTTAAATGAGACACCCCAGTTGCCATAAGCAAACAAGGGTCAGATACAAGATCTAGTATGAGCATCATCAAAAATTCCATGATATTAAGTAATTAAGTGAGACCTAAACATTTTGTATAGATTGGCAGAGCTTCTTTGATCAATCTATCTGACTTATTTATGATACCTTGTGCAATTATGATCAGTATTCAAAACTAATTTTTGTACACACATTCAACTACGCAAACTTATATTTTAAATAGAAATGCTCAAGAACTATCATAGCTCCAGTCCAACCAATCAAGGAATACACTAGTTCCTACTTTATCAATCTGAGATTGCATTTACCAAATTTCTTCCTAGCCTCATCTGCCATAAGGAATCACGGGGACACATTGCAATAAAATAATTCACAATATTGCACAAAGATCTCAGGGCTTAAACAAACCATGTGCCAACTTGCATACTTTAAATACAACAAGCATTCCAGCAGTTCTCTTGGCTCACAATCCTTTGTTTATTTACTAAGTGTTCATGTTTGATCCTATCATGAGATAGCTAGGTGACTGAATCACAGTGTACATGAAACATTATATAGAGCTCACAAGCATAATTCCAGAACAAGCTAACTTTCATATCCAGGGAATTCATATCTACAATTATTCTGGTTTAAAAGAAAATACAAGAATATTTGTAACTGGGAATAAAGACTAGGCATGTGGGTTATTATTGTTTCACAAGCAACCATGTTTGAACTAAATTCAAGATCTAGCTTAAACAAGATTTCTGGCCCATGGTTTTCTATTTGATCAAGGGTTCAGCACTTTAGGAATTTCCATTGCAACCTTGAATCTTTCATTTGAGCCTCAGCACTTACACAAGTGTAATGCAACTCATATACATATGTTTGTCATGCCATAACTAAACCAGCTACAAGCATTCTCTATTTACTGTTATATTTTCATACTATAACATTTCTGGGTATAAACAATCAGAGCATAATACTCAACTATCAAAACTAAAAGCATTTAGAAACACCCATTAAAGCATCCATTAAAACCATAGTAATAAAATCCAAAATATGCAGAAAAATTAGCATAAGCTAGGCTGCCTCATAACAGGACTTAATGCCATGGATTAGTGAGATTACTCACTGAAAAATGCTTCTCCTGCTTAAATCAGAAAGGAAACCTTTTAAAACTTGCTTTTCTGCTTGCAAATATTTTCCTCTTTGTTTTCTTAAATGTTTTGGGTAGCAAATGATTCTTTTCTGGTTTATACTTGGATTTATAAGAGAAGTTTTCTAGGGTTTATCATTGTAAAATCCCATTCCTACCCTGGCCAAGACTCATGCATTTTGCATTTCAGATTTGTTCACTTTCACTTTTGATACCCCGGCCACATGTGGTGCTTACTTTCCCTTATTTTTCTTTACCTTTTCAAAATATATCATGTTCTTACCAAGTCATGAAAATTGTGTGACATTGTCACTTGTTTATTTTCTAGAAATCCTCCTTTCTATTTCTGCCTAAAGCAATTATTCTGCTTGCAATTTGTCTTTTGCTATTTTAGTATTACAATTTTTACTTGCTTATTTCTTTTTAACATTTTCTATTCTTACAGAAATGTACATTTGCATACATATCCTATCTAGGCTTATTTAACTCCTCCTTAATTTCAGAAAGATATGCACCTATATGTGCATACAGGCTTTTAAATCCTTGTAACATTTTCTTTTCTGGGTTTAAATAAATTATGTTTACTGATTCAAAACAAAACTTACTTTTCTTATTTTCTTGGATGATTCATATAATTCCAGAGATCAAATATCCATATCACAAAATTATGTTTGTAATACTTTTTAATTCTTGTTTTGATTTCAGTGGATTTGGAGTTCTTTCTTGTGCCATATCAGTGTGCACACACACTTGAACACTTTTTTTTCCATGTATTCTTATACAAATGAATTCATATATTTTCAAAATTCAACCAAATAAGATTCTATGAATTTCTGGGGCATTACAGAGGGTAGCGTTTTGAAGAGGGGACCGAGGGGTTTGCATTTAGGTGGTTCGTATGGAGAATTGATGGTTGGATTGGCCGTGGAAATTTGATTAGGGTTTGTGCTCGTGGCGGCTGCTGCTCCTATTCAGAACATCGACCGACGTTGTACGACGATCAGGCCGAAGTGGAGACGGTAGGAACGACGAGGCAAGGTCGAGGGTTTGCTCGTTACGCACGGCAGCGGCTAGTCGAAGGGCGTGTTGATCGAGATGGCGGCCACGCAAATTTGCTGCTGAGAGATTTGGTTCGTCTGTGTCCAAAGAGAAGACGACGTGGCAGCCTGTGTGGGGTGGGGTTTTTGTTTTTTTTTTCTTTATTTTAATTTAATTTAATTTCAACATGTTCTAATCAATATAACTTTTGCATACGAGGTCAGAATTACGCGCAGTTTTCTCCACTAGGTTCATATTGGAATTTCGGACATTTTGACCCTTTGGACGAATTCTGAGACTATTCATATTTTGGGTCTAAATTGTATTTAAATTCAGTTTAAATTCAAAAGGTGGGTATTTTAACCCACTCACAACTTCTAAATTTTTTTATGTGTGTTAAATTTAATTTTTGGTGTGATTAGAAATTTATTTTTGATTGTTTAACATATTTTTAATCATTATCTCAGTTAAATTGAATTTATTGAGTTAAATTGTTATTTAATTTATTATTGCGCATAAACTGCCAGTTAAATTGTTATTTAATTTATTATTTAATGTAAAATACTAGTAAGTACATGTTTTTTATTATCTGTTCTATATTGATGTTATTGATTGAATTGGATGATGATTGTGATAAATGTTTGATGATTGATATTGGATGAATGGATGTTGTATTGTATATTGTTATAAACTGCAAGTTGTTATGGATTTTATTTCATTCGGGATTGCGGTTTAAAATGATATATAACCATATTTATATTTTAAATTATGGATTGAAATGATAAATATCTGTATCACTTGACCATAGGATAGAAAATTATATACAGACACCGTGGCCTATATATGAAAATATTTTGAAGTGATTTCTATGGTTTTGGAAAGAAATATGTGGGTTTATATAAATATTGATTTTCGATATTATATAAATATTTTTTATATATATAGTTAAATTCTTAAATTTAAGCCATGTAATTTTTTTTTCATTATATAATGAGAGTAATAATGAAGTTTGATTTTATTAAAATATAATATGGGTAAGTATATATTTAAATTATATTTTAATATATATATATATATAGAGAGTTTTAATGATATTGATAAATTAAGGTAGAGAAGATGGATTTGAAATCGGTTTAAATTTGTTTTTAATTAAGAATGTTATTTAATTAAAGCAATTTGGAACTTATTGAAATTAAAGATGTAAGAACCTGACCTTATAATAAGGTTTTGATTTAAGTTGATGTAAAGAGGGAATATCTCAAGCTTAAAGGAATTGAAGGAAATACATAGTTATTTGTAATTTGGGATTTATTTAAATGATAATGGATTTATTATGTAAAATATTTCAAAACTAAATACTAGAAAATTTAATTGTTGAATCGTAATTACCAAACTTAGTTTTGAAAGTGTCGAATACTTAAAGTTTGAAATATATTGAATTTGAAATGGTTTATTCTGTGGATCAAATCTGTTTTGAAATCGATAAAATTCGGAATAGTTTATTAAAAAACCGAATCGTATTGAAATTTATGATTTGGGATTTGGTTGAATTTAAAATTTAGAAATTCGATTTGTTTTGGAATTGATTTGTGAAATTGAAGAAGCTAGTTTACTATATAAAGTATTTTAATATTTAAACCATTTAAGTAGTGGAAGTTATGTTTAAAAGTCATGAGTTTCGGAGGATTATGATTTGAAAGTGTTATATTTCAAGTGTTTTGATTTCGAAGTGTTATAACGTTGAAAGTGCTATGATTTTTGGAAATGATATATTTGAAATAAAAATGATATTATATTGATTTGGGTTTTAATAAAATGATATCATATTGGTTTGGTTTTTGAAATGGAAATGATATCGTATTTATATGGTTTGCAATGGATATTATATCCTGGTTTTGAAGTATAAATTATTTTGAAATGGCCGCGGCATTATAATAACGTTTGGTTGTTAAAGAGACCAGAATCGGAAGTTGTCATACTCTCTGCCAACTCTGAAAACCAATTTAACAATCGTGTACGCGGTGGAGATTCCAGAATGAAGTAGGATGGTGGCGACGTTCGATTAAGGTATATACGTGGACCCGACTCTCATGACTTGGCATAAGGTAGCTAAAATAGGAGCGATCTCGGGCCAAGGAGGCAGCCTCTCTTATCGGAGACATCCCTTCGATATTATACTCTGACTTTTTGATTGATTCGATGGCCACTTTTGGTTTTTGATTTGGAGTGTAGCTCGAGGTGGATGGTAGTAGCTGCTACGCATTAACACCAGCCCGTGTGCATAATTGGTATATCTACCCTAGCATTGCCTTGTGTGCTGTGTCACCTACCCTAGCGCTCCTCGTACGAGTTTGGATTTCTCCCGTAGCCCATGGAGTATTTAGGGTAGTCTCTCTATCTGGAGATGCGCTGATACAGGATGGACTACTGGGACTATAACGTGTTAAGGTGGAAAATGTAAAGCCTTAACGTTATTTAAAAGTAAGTTTATTTTACTATATTACTACATAGTAAATAGTAAATAGTCTAATGGATCCTTAGGTGATATGAATCCCGAGCATCTCTTAAGTTATTTCACTCACGTTTGACACTGGATAGGAGATGTCAAATCCCGTAAACATTTCTGACGCCGTTCCACTCATATTTTACCGTTGATATAACTTACATAAGTTCTTTTAGTTCTGACTCGATTGTTTTGTCTTTTCAATTCGCTCGGGTCAGTCTGAGCATTTCAGGTTTTGAAGGCCTTATATCTGGAGAACGAAGACGAAGATTTTAGTACTATTATTTATTATATTATTCACTGCATCATGTACTCTGCTGCATTTTATTATTCTTTGGTATGTGTAACTATGAAATGTATTGTGTAAGTATAATCGAATATTTTGTAAAACAGCTTCATGAACTATTTATTTGATTATTATATTTTATCGTTCCGCTGCAAGATTCTATTTTGTTTTTTCTTTCTCTGCTTTTTCTTATTTACCCCATAACAATCCGCCCTTCTGTATGGTTTAAGTCGGCACGTGTGTCTGCTTAAGCGTACAAAAAGACGGGATGTTGCACTTTCGAAAGGGTCCAAGGGTTTCGAAGGCAATAACTTCGAAAGGGGTTTCGACGCTATCCTTCAATGTTTTGTTTAAATGGTTTGAAGCTTTCGAAAGGTATGGTGCTGACATCATCGTGTTTTCCCCAATATTTTTACATGATAAAGGATGGTTTCGAAAGAGATGTTTTCGCCTATATTCACTTTGACCCAAATAATATTTTAACTATAAACCGAATGTTTTCGAAGGGGGACTTTCAATAGTTTCGGAAGGGTTACTTTCAATGGTTTTGAAAGGGGCACTTTCAATTAGTTTCGAAGTTATGCTTTAAAATTTTGAATGTTAATTCTTTAATACATTAGAAAGGTCTCGAAGAAAGTTTTAAAGAGTTTTAAAGACAGGGGCCTATATTTTCGAAAAATGGATTTTTTTTTTATGCTTTCGAAGGAGGGTATCCAGTGAGGTCGAAAGTTACGTTTCTAAAGGTTTTGTAACCCAAACTCATTTTTAAAGGAAAAACCCATAGCTGAATTAAAGGAGTTTATAAAGGATTTTTCAAAAGAAGCATTCCTTAATAAAATTATAGGTTAAAGGAATTAACCATGTTTTATATGAAAAGTTTTTTAAGGACATTAAACCCACGGGAGTGGTATTGTTTTGTAATTATGGTTTCCTCTTCAAATATAAATATATTCACATTATATTGGATTCGTAATTGCATTTTGGGGATAAATGGTAGAAGAACTAGTTAGGTTACCCCAGTGGTGGATATAAATTCATTAAACTCCTGGATGAGTAGAATTTCATCTAAGAAGTCAAGGAGACCAAAATATAGGATGCCTAAATATGGAAGTTATCAGGGAGACAGGTTCATAGTGCGCCCATGAAAACTATGATAAGGAAGTTATTGGAGTTACCAATAGGTTCATAGTGATCTCATGAAAACTATGTTATAAATAGTGGTTGGCGGGGCCAATTGGTTTTGTAGTGCACCCATGAAAACTATGTATGTATTAAGTTATCGATAGTTATCTATAGGTTCCCAGTACACCCATGAAAAATAGGATAAGGAAGAAGTTATTGGAGTCACAAACAGGTTTAGGGAAACCCATGAATTAATTAAGTTATTCGGCAGGGGCCAATAGGTTCATAATGCACCGATGGAAACTATAAGATAGGACAGGGAGTTCATATATTATATAAAGGTTATTAGTAAGCCCGTGAAAAAGGTTAATAGTGACCCTAGAAACTATAAATATGACAGGGAGTCAATTAAAAGCGGATAAAAAATTCAGTATGTTTTAACTTGTTTGCATATCATCATAATATTGTGAAATGACTATGTTTTAACAATTGTGGATACACGAGCAGAGTATATGCTTTTATAAAGTTTTTATGATATTAGTAAGGAGAAAACCCATTCCGCTGAGCTGCATGGTCTCATTAGATATCCAAATGATTTTAGACGGTAGATTATTATTCTTACCAAGATTTATATCTGACTCGAATTTTATGTTTTCCCCTTGAACTCTTGGGTATTCAATTGATTTAGAATAGTTTGAGAGTTGAGGATTTTAGGTACGTCTTTAGACGAATAAGCTTTAGGAGATGTGCAGGAGGCATGATAGCTATTTAGAGTTCTCTTTTCTTTTGATTCCGCTATGTTATTTGTAAAGGAAAAGTTGTTAAATTTCCTATATATACTCTGATCATCCAAGGGGGCATCTTTATATGTCACTCTTGCCGTGTGTTGTAATAAATATATTTTGTCTGAAAGTGATTTACAATTATGGGATTATGTAATGATTGGAAATGTTTGAAATGGAATGTGATTTTGTTTGATGTTTTAAAATTTTCCATATTCGTGTGTTTCTATGTATCAACGAATCTAACACCTCCGTATTTGGTCGTCGATGATTAATAACTATGAATGACTACAGTATCCACAGTCGTTAGTTTTGGGCCTCCAAGTAGGGGGATGTTACAAGCATTTTAGGGAAGAAGGTTTTGTGAGGAATTAGGTTATTAGTTATGTGATTAGTGAATTAACTATATGATTTAATTTTAAAATCTTATTAAACCAATAACTTCTTCATATGAGGTCCAATTGAGATGGAGACTTTTGCATTGTGTTAGTAAGAGCAATATCTACGCATTGGAATTGGTTACATTAAGTTCGCTGGAAGTGAAATTTTAAGCTAAAATCGAACGCTTCGATTTTATATCGAACTGGAATGCATAAGCTTCCGTTGGAATGTTGGTGAGTTATCTCACCTCTGAATGAATACTATAATGACATACAGTAGTATCACTTATTGTTTGCTTAAATAATTTATTGGTTTGGTTTGGTTGAATTTTCACTTTGAAAAGCGAATGACATTTGAAATAAAATACACGAAATTTTGTAGAGAAATCTTGATTTCTCATTATTATTGATTTTTAATTTCATTTATACATCCGTTGTACAAATTTTTGAATGTCAAAACTTAGTAGTTTAGCCATATTTAATGAGATATTGTTATATGTTAAAAATTGAACCATTTTGCTAATAAAGATAGTGATAGCATTGGTCAAGTGTGGTGGTAGCTATTTACCTACTTATAGTAATTTGAAATACCATTGATTGTTGTTTTGATTTGAAATTGGTTTTGATTTTAAATCCGACTTTTGGATTTTCTATGATAATTAATTTAGAAACATTTTTTGAACTTTTCTATTTTACTTCAATCTTTTTGGAAATGTATTAAAAGTATTTTTGGAAGTATTTATTTTGCAAAAAAGTTGATATAATAATGGAGACTTATTTTAAAGGAAAATAAAGGGGAATTTGCCTTTATAATAAAGTGATTCTGTTTTAAAAGAAAATAGAAATATTTTGGAATAAATATTTATGAAATGTTTTATAAAAGTATTGATTTATAAATATTCTTTTATAAATAAATTATAGTTTATAAATGGTATTTTATAAATAAAAGAATTGATTTTTTAATGATTTTTTATAACGGGGAAAAAATTAATACCATTTTGATGATTTGGAAAATAAATCACGTTTGGGAATTTATAGTGATATATGAAATGATTGTTTTATGAGAAATATTTGGTCCTATTTTGAAAATAAAGATTTGTGTTAAGCGTAAAAGGATTTATAAAGTAAGTTTTATAAATGTGTTTTGTAAATATATAAAAGAGATTTATAGGAATGAGTTTTCTAAATATATAAAGAGATTATGAAAAGAGTTTTACAAATATATTTGGTGATTTTTAAAATGGATTTTATAATTATATTTGGAGACTTATAAAAAGAGATTTATATCTCGGGAGTTATAAAAGGAGTTTTATAATTATATTTGGGGATTTATAAAAAGGGGTTTTATAATTATATTTGGAGACTTATAAAAGGAGTTATAAATATATTTGGATATTTATAAAATGATTTTTATAATTATATTTGGAAACTTATAAAAATGGTTTATACATATATTTGGGGACTTCTAAAATGAATTTTATAAAAAGGGTTTATTAAAAGAATTAGTTTGTTTTTATAAATGATCATTTTAAAATTATGGTGGTATGGAAAGTTATTCTTTTCATACTTAACACAAAAGGTAAGTGTTTTAGGTTTTTCGTTGTCACTATTTTAAAATGACATTTGTTTTAATCCAAATAAGTATGGTATTGAAAGTGAACCATTTTGTGAATATACTTACACTGTTGAGATCGGTATATGGTTATAATATTTAAGTATTGAACATGTAGTGGTTCGTGAATATACTTATATCGATGAGATAAGCATATGGATATTTTTCTAAGAAGAGAAAGAGTATAAAAGAATAGTGATTGAGTAATATGCTTGTGCATATCCTTTGTAGAAGTATTTCAACAGAAGTGTTTACACAGTGAATTTTTAAAATCAGTGAAAGAATTTATTAAAGGATGCTTAGTGGTTGCTACGTGCTTAACCATGCTTGGTTTTATAATGAAATTAAATCTCTGGTTTGGTTAATTGTTTACTTGATAGTTAAATAATCGGTTATCAAGTCTTGTCCGGTTTTTAAAACTATCAATTGTCAATTCAGAGAGACAAAGACCAGATATATTATCCGAAAACCACTTTGAACTAGCATAAGTGTTCGAATTAGAGATATCTTAAAGATGATCGAAGACGGAGTTGTTTGAAGCGTAAAGGCTATTTGCTATAATCCTGAGGATGTTGTAGAAGTAGTGCCTTCAGTTTGTTCAGTCCCAAAACCACTTGTATGGATGAATGCTGGCATTACGTTGTTGTTTGAGGGGTAATGTAAGCATTCCAAGTGGGATTTGCTAAAAAGGTAAAAAGTACCCTCGGACCTCACAACCGATAATGACTACAGCAGGTACGTGCCGTAGGGCTAAGTAGGTCGCTCCCATAAAGGTATGCTCATCGCCTGAACTAGATCGATATTTATGGATTTATGTATGCTTATGACTCGATACAATTGTTGGCTAGCAACGGAGGGGTGATCATATTTGTTTCTATCGATGAAGGGGTAAGCTGGTCATGAGTAGCAGAGGTGGAATTAGAGCAGCCTTGGTATATTTTCTCTAGAGGTGTAATGTATGGAAGGTTGACCCTTACGTTTTCATTGTATGGAATCCATTCTCCAATACATGCCTTTTATACTTGATTGTATACTATATATACTGGAATGTAATTAATGTAACCAACTCAGCTATGATTAAATATTTACTTTAAACCCTAGATATTACTATAATGTCATTGGATATTCTATTGAAATGGTTTGGTTATCATAAGGAAAAAATCTGTTCATCTTTATGCGCTGTGTGGTCTTACGAGATGCCTTTATTTTGAAAGATTTTATAACATTAAAAATCTATTTGATGTGTGTTTCTCACGCTGGTTTACCAGTCTGATGTGAGCGTCATTTTCTAATAATACTCGAGTTAGTCTAAGTATATTTTAGAGCAGGTTATGGATGCTTTGGAGCTTCAGAAGACGAGTTGGATGCCTCCAAGATGATTCACGTATATTTTATTTCCACTTCGTTTTTGTTTTACATTTGTTAGCATTTGTGAGGACATGTTGCTATAACTGTCCAAGCCAATGATAGACAGTTTCTCTGATTGATGTACATATATTATAGTTTTTTATAGAATTCTATTATGCATTATATATTACTCGTCACGATGTGAGATTTTGTTCTGTCTTTGTTTCTTTCACCCCAACAATCTGTCTTTCCGACACTTAGATGTTCAACATGTAAATACCATGGATGTATTAGTGTCGACTTTTGATGGTCGGAAAGGTAGGTTGTTACAGCATCAAAGCAAGGAAGGCCCCTAGATTCACCTAAATCATAAGTCCAAGATCTATGAGCAATCACCTTTGGAAGACTGGTCACAAAGCACGAGCGCAGGTCCAAGCCAAAGGCAAGATCCTTCTCGAGAAGTAAAAATCCAAGCGTGCGATCCAAACTTCAATCAACAAACACGGTTCGATACCCAAAAAGCTGACTCCTTCCTTTTAATCCCAACCAAATTATATAAACCCCAAGCACTTAAGAACAATGGGAGAGGAAGACAAAGTTATCTATTTTTACTAATAAAAAATCATGCAAAGTTCGAGTTTCCTAAAGCATCTGTATGCCAATAGCCCCATGGATTCAAAAGGGTAGAATAGGGAGTATTTATACACTTCTTCCTTTGAACACAGCTGTTATGATCAAAAAGACAAAAAGGACCTTAACCGTTCGATGGTGATAGGTGTCGTATCACACCACATGTGTAGGTGAATAGACAAATCCTTGCCATGTCTCGAGAAGCACAACCGCCGTAGCCAATGGTGCAATGTCACATGGTTGGTGCATCAATTACGTAACAGAACCATCAACTGATGAGGTCTTCATGATTTTACAAGCCCACTCCCGCTCATGGGGACAGACTTGGAAGGAAAAATGTTACCTAAGTTTTTCGTAAGTAAAATGGAAGACTAATCAAGATATCTTAGCCTGATTAGTCTAGTCCAGCCTGATTGGTACAAATCAGCTCACAAGACAATCATAGCTGGGGGAATTTACTAGGTTTTATGAGTATGATGATAACCTAAATCCAACCTAGGTCCGCATAAGCTCCTCTACTTAATTGCCCATCAAGCTTTCTACCGAAAAAGCCTCGCCGCACAGCAACTCCAACTATCTTCTCGCCCATAAAGACAAGGCACACCCGGCTTGGCTCCCTCTACTAGTCGTTCAACTCTTTCTCTGGCCCACTTGCAACCTGGCATCAGGCTAGCCCGCCTGCTCAAGCATCTCTCCCTCAGCTATCTCGTAATTAGCATAACTTAAGATTGTCTCAAGCATGGCCCGCCATCGATCTAGCTCCGATACCACCTCTTATGACCTGCACTTTATCTCATCACACCCAGCTCAGGATGTCCTCGTCTCTCATCAGTTCCTCATTCTCCTTATAGTCTCGGCTGACCAGCTCAACCCATCTTGCCACCTAGGCATGCAGAAGCAAAGTGACAAGAGGCAAAACCAAATGAACACGTTTGTAACAAGATGCATGTTCCGTTTTCTACAAGCAACTACATATACAAGCGCATTTAATGCAAATCATGGTAGAGCATGCCCCTAGTATAGTTCCTCTGTTGACCTTCATCTCAACCACAAATTCCTTTCTTTCACCAGCTTTCTCTCATCAAGTCCATTCATCCAAGTCAATGACCAAGCTAGTTTCATATCGGTTTGCGGCATAATCTCAACTGTCCAAGCGTCAGTTCAACTGCTATACGAACTTCATGAATGGCGACTTCTTAGGAGTTGGTTGGGTGCCTGGTGGAGAGGATACCGTTGGTTAGGCCCTCGATAGAGGGGAACCAAAAGGTTGAACCCATTATCTAAAACTCAAATCTCTAGATATGATAACTCCCTAAGATTAGCAGCTTCGTTAATCTTATACTATTCATCTTTTCTTATTATTATTTTGTAGTTCCTTATAATTGTAAGATCACTATACATAAGATAGCTTCATAGTGAATGTAGGCAGCTTTGCCGAACCACTTTACCTCTTGTGTCATTTACTTTTAAATTCTTTTTTCCCTTCATTTTTCAATCACTAAGCCTAGTGATTAGCAAGTAAATTTATCTCTTCGTAACACATTATCATAACTCTAAGGCTGTGCAGTTAATGCGCTCGGTAGATTCAAAGTGGTGGAGGTGCAAAAAATCATAGCGTGGATACAGCGAGGATATAGCGGGATATAGCGGATGACTCTAAAATAGCATATAAAACTCGTACTTAATGTTTTTACAAACAAATAAATGGAAATTAAATGAAAAATTATCATTCAATTGAATTATAAATAATACATAAATAATTTTAAATAAAAACATGTGCGAATATACTCTAACTAAACGAAAAACTGTTATATAACATAATTGAATTTGGTAGAATATTAGAGTATTTTCATTTCTGAAAATATATTAAAAATTAAATTAAATAAATTAGTTTCATAATTTTATAATGTATAAATGCAATTTTTCAATTCAGTTTATTAAAAAGGATATAGCAGGAATAGCGGAATATAGCGGAAATAACGGGATATAGCGGAAATAGCGGGGATTAAAGCGGAAAGGCTACATTCTGGGGCTATATGGAAAAATTGTAGCGGTAAAAATCCTCTATTAGATATGGCGGGGTTGTAGCGGGGTAATAGCGGGGCATTAACTACACAGCTCTGAGGTTGATTAAAAATATCTTCAATAGATTCTTCAAAAGGATGGAATGACAAAGAACATCCAAATTTGTAGGAAATCATACTCGAAGGCCATAAGACAGAAAAGATGCACAAGTAAATGGAGCGGAACAAGTTAGGACCAGTGCCCAATAATTAGGTACAAGAGAGGTCCAATCATATCGGTAACAACATGTTTAGTCAAGTGGCATGGTCGATCTGAATGTTGATCATGGAAAGGCACATGGATGGATGATGTCGAGCCTTGAAACCAGGATCCAAATGTGAAGCAGGGAAGAGAATCGAAGGTCCTCATAGGAACAAAGGGAATGGGGAATCAATGGACCAAAGGTAAATGGAGCCTTAGAGATTTCAACTGAATCAATATGGCATAATAGTTGAGATGATAAGACATGTGCTTTGAGGTGGATTCCAGGCCAAAGTTTGGACGATGTGTTTAGAAACCCCTTTACCCTAAACATCTAATATGCTAGGAATTCATCCGATTTCAAGCTACCTATTTTGGAGCCGTATGATGGAAGGACATATATAGTGGTTCATTTGATGAGATATATTTAGCATATGAGAGTGCTAGGTGCTTCAAAGGAAGTGTTGGGATGGTGTTTCCTGCTGTACTTAATGATTTAATAGCAATGTGGTTTCACCAACTAGAGAATGGGTTCATTAGTACGTGGACCGAATTAGTGAAGAGGTTTATATACCAATTCAGAGTTCATATAGTATGACCAAGGAATGTGATGATGCTTTCAGATGTAAAATAAAGGGAAGGCAAAACTTTGCAGAGTTACCTAATGAGGTTCAACTCAGCAACCATTGTAGTGTAGAAACAAGACTCATAGATAGTTCTAATGGTAGTGGTTTCCGAAGCTGCTACCAAGACTGTCTTTAAAAGTGCATAGGGGAGGGATCCACTAGTGGACCTTGTTGACTTCTACTATAAAGGATAAAAATATTTGCGCCAAGTGGTTACAGAAGGTGAGAGAAGTGTTGTAAATGCTATGGAGAATGGAGGACCATTCACGGTAGGATCTGGAAAGGATAAGGGAAATAGAAAAGTTGATGATTGCTTTAGAGTAACAAAGTCACAAAGGAAGGAACCGAACTTTTCTTCTTATAATGATTTGATTAAGACCTTGAAGAGGATCTATCTTGATACTGGGGAAGATTACCTATAGGAAACCCACTAGGAGAGAGCCCAGCAGAAAGGAAAGGAAATCTGGAAAGCACGGCCTATTTCATGAGTTAGATGAGCATGAGACCAATGGATGTAGACATTTATGAGATTTGATTGAATAGAGAGTTTGGAGTAAATATTTTCATCGATATGTCAAGAATCAAATTAAGTGGCATAACCCACAATGGTGCCACAGGAGAGACACAATCTATGGCAGATATACTTAGAGGCAGCCAAGGATTTGGGCTGGGTATGGTTATCTGTGATCTGGGTGGATTAGAGTTAGGTTATATTTTTTGCACTTTACTTATTAGATAAACCATAAAGGATTACTATCGGGCTACTTGTACATGTTGAGATCCGAATGGTCCCATAAGCATGCTCTGCATTAAAGGTCATGAGTAATTCTTGGTCGGATTAGATGATAGATTTTTGCTTGACGCATTTTGATTTGAATAAGGATATTTGAATAATCTTATGATATGATTTTTATTTTAGTGTTGGATGCTACTGGAACGTAGTTATCCCTTGCATTTGATAGATTAACTGATAGTTCGTAGTTCCCCCAGTCGGAGAAACGGGGTGATGAACCATGAAATGAAAGTCCGTTTGCTGGAGAGTGAGCAGATGGATTCACTTTGGATATTGGGTCCCCTCATCAAAGAGCAAACGATAGGCTTAACATATATTATTAATAATATGATCCAATAGATCAAAACTTAACTTTGGGGCTTGAACACCTTTTGATTTGAAATGATAGTGACTACTAAATGATTGACAAATGTCATTGTCTCGATTCAGTTGGACTTACTTATGATGTGATGTTAGGTGATACTAGATGATTCATAATCAATGTTCCAACTAGTAGCAACGTACCACTATGATTAATGATGCATGGTAGCGTGATATGTTGATTACCATAATATGTTAAACCCTAAGAGAATGCAGGATGACTATGGTTTATGATTAACATTTAGTAAGGACTTGAGTCCTTAGCCATGATGGGTCTATAATGATATTTGATTTGCAGGTGTATCTGAAGGAACTTATTGATTCACCATGATTGGACCAGTTGATGGCTAGAGAGAACAACTAGAGATAAATTGTCTGTCTCGATACGCGTTCCTGAGCAAAGCATGCTTTGTATCTATAAAAACATACTTTAAAAGCACGTGTTACTAGAAAATTTTGCACATTCTCAGAACAAGATCAAACAAACAAAATGGACTAAAAATGATGAAGGAATGAGTCAAAGAGCATGAAAAATGTCAAGATTAAAGACATAAAAGATTTGATCAAGTTTCAAAAATACAAAACAAGGTTAGTACCGACATGATTAGTACCAACATGATTTAGTAGCCAACGAGAATAATGATATTAAAGAGTGCAAAAAAATCAATTAAGTTTTGGAAAAAAAAACATGTCGATGCCGACTACGTAGGTGTCGATACGATTTTAGATCTGGACCTTATTACTTTGGAGGCTTATTTAACAACCCGACTTAGAATGGACTTAAATTCCGATCTATAAAAGGCCCATTGAAACTTAGAACCATCACAAATCTAGCTGTTGGTTGATAAAAAGAACAATACAGTGCTATTTTTCTACATATGCAGAATCTCATAGAGAAAGAATAAAATATAATAATAACAACAGTGCCCATTTCATTCAAATTTCAAAAATGTCATTTAAAACCATAACGAAATATCCATAGTTTCAAAACCCAACAATACCCATAACATGTCTACAATATTCCAAAATTACGACATTGTCTTTATTTCATGGGTATATCAAATACTGTAGAAAATAACAAGTAAACAAATAGACTACTACCACAAGTCTCACCATCCTCTCCGCCTTCAGCATCCCTCTTCCTACCCTGCATTGTAATGAGGAGGGAGTCAAAACAATATATGTCCGGTGAATAAAAATCTCGACCCTTATTATATTAGTATTTAGGCAGTATAATTCAAACAGGAATATTCTTATGTTATTTATCTACAACATAAGTCTATCCAAATATAATCTCAAGGCAGACTCGTCACTAGTAACTGTATAGCTGACATTGCACGGAATCTCTTCATTCACTTGATACTTTCTATTGAAGTAGGCCCTTTCTCAAGATATTCACTATCATGCCTAACCCATAACCCTGACCATTTACTACTTCCTATATAGATTAAGAGGCGAGCCCTCACACAACCACGTATTACCTTCAATCTCTAAAGCAGGTCCTTTGTATCATAACTCGTACCCCATAGTGACGTCTCATATTAGTCCGACTATTTATAGTTACCGGTTGCGAGATTATTTGAGCAAATTTACCCTACAAATTTTGGGACTAACCTTGCATCATCGTAGTAACTTATTATAGGTGATGTCTCACACCATTCTCAAAGTCACACTACCAGTAGCCAAATTAGCTGGGCAGACTTCCATGTGCTTTTGACTGACCCCGATCCCTATAACTTATTCATAATCTATATCACACTCAGCACATATTATCACACATCTCACCATTTCCATAATCAAGGACTTATAAGAAATCATTCTTATTTCACCTTTAACATTAATTACCTTCCTAAGGGGGATTTAATGATAATTAACCGAATTATCAATACGTTATAATTGTATGTTTGTTATGCATACATGCATGCATACATACATACACATCACGCCTAGTAATTTCTAAGCATGCCGAATATATGAGTCATCGTAGTAACTTGTCATATGCAATGTCTCACAGCATCCCCAAAGTCACACTGTTGGTAGCCAGATTAGCTAGGCAGACTTCCGTGTGCTTTTGACTAACCTCACGTCCTTATAACTTAGTCATAATCCATATCACACTCTACATATATTATCACACATCTCACTGTTCCCATAATCAAGGCCTTATAAGAAATCTTTCTTATTTTGCCTTTAACATTTATTGCCTTCCTAGGGGAGATTAAATGATAATTATTAACATAATTAACAACGCAATTAATACGTTATAATTGTGTGTTAATTATGCGTACACACACACACACACACACACACACACACACACATATACGGACATATATACATACAAACATACATACACATAAATGCCTAGAAATTTCTAAGCATGCTGAATATACGCCATAAACTAGCATTTAAATGTTAACTCTATAAACAATTATAAAAGTTTTTTTCCGTATTATTAACAATACCAGAATTCCAATATTCATATCCTAAAATTCCAACAAATAAATCGTATACAATTAAAATTTCAACCTGACTTATTACATCAATTAATGGGATATATTGATACTAGAAACTTACAATTCTAGTTTCTACGCTCGATTTAATTCATTTTTCAAATAAAAATAAACAATGGAGTTTTTTTTAATTCATGGGAATAAGCAATGCAAACTACGAATAAAATTCATACCTTACACACTATTGGTTAATCAAAATCCTTTAATCAAATCCAAAGAAGGAGAATAAGGAGTTGAATAGAAGGTAAAAATTATCTAAAATGCAAATCTCCACTATTCCATTATTTTAAAATAAACAATTGAGATTCCAACAGAGAATTGACATTTTGCATTGAAAGAGTTTTAGGGGTTTATAATAGGTGTTTTCGCAAACCGAAACTCACCAAGGCATATTCAAACCCAAACTATACTAATCAATTACTAAAATAAAAAAGCTAATACTTTCATTCACAGTATATTCTTAGCTTTTCCTCCTTTGGATTTGACATACCTTCCACAATCTCTATCAGATCTCTTCTTTTATACACACACACACACACACACACACACACACACACACACACACACAACATGGGATTTGTATATACGTTAGAGTAGAAAATTAGAGGATTGGAGGAGAAAATGTTGAGAACAGATAGATCTATAGGATTTCTTACCCAAAACCTTAATGGAGTTTTCTGATTCTTTGAAGAGACGGCTGACAAAGCTTCGTTAATGTTCCCAAAATATTTGTGAATAGAAGTAAGGGGTCTAGCGTCTTATTTATAGTGGTTGAACGCACTGGAACCGTTGGACGAAAGTTGGTTGGAAATTATAAAATCTGAATGTTCAAATTCAAAAACCCTAGCCGCCATTTGCCAATCAACAACCAACCGCCTTACCCTTCTGGTCGAACACTATTGGTCGACCATGACGTTTGTTTTAGGAAGATTAATTTTGTGCCATGTTTTATTTATTATATTCCATAGTTATACTTTTAATGTTAACGTTGATTTTAATATTTACATAACCTCCAACTCTAATTACTGATAACTTTTGAATTTGAATTCTATTTAAATTATTTCAAATCCGAAAACTTCAAAAGTTCATAACTTTTCCGTTTGAGCTTCATTTTCAACATATTATATATGGAAATTGGTCAGAGTTTCGCTAATGCGATGACATAACTTTCATGGTCAAATTCAAAATTTTGCGAAATTTCCATTTTATCCCTACCTTATTTAATTTAATTTATCCAATTTATATATGATTGATTTTACAGGGTGTTATAACTTATGACTTGAGCTATGAAGAAAAAATGAAGTTTTGACATTGTACCGACATGATTTGGTCGATAAGACATGATTGGCTGCCTTATGAAACATTTGATGCCTAATTTTCATGCTAGTACTTCGGGTCTAGAGAAAAGAATCATTCAAGCCTGAAATGACGAAATTCATGCTAGGATTTGTCTACAAATAGTAGCCTATCTCCAACTATAAAAAGACTTTTAGACTTTCAGATATTCTTCTTCTGTTTCTCATAAACTTTCTATGCAAATATGAGATCTACTAGAATGTAATCAGAAATTTATTGTAAATAGTTGTATTCCTAAGAGAATTCATCAAATAAAAAGATTAAGTGGACGTAGGTTTGAGATTTTTCAGAACCACTATAAAATTTTTGTATTTTGTTCTCTTTTTCTTCGTTTTCATCATTTTAATATTTGTTTGACTTGGATTCTATTAGTTTAGGGGTATTGTACTAATTTTTGGTGCAGCAACATGGTAGTATATTCGTACTTTTGGGCTCAATTGCGAACATGGAAAGCATTTCAAATTTAGATGATAAAATTTTGTAGTAAGAACAAACTTGTATGAAGTAATTATAAATTCAGAGATTTGGTAAATGAGTAAGATTGTTATTATAATATTAAATAGAACTAAACGATAGAATTTTGGAGATTAAAGCCATGACATGTGAAGACATAATTGATAATTTATATTGTGCGCTACGTATAGAAAATTATACTATGTTTAAAAAAAGTATAGTGTGTATTTTATATATTATAATTGATGTGTATGTAACAATAGACAAGAACAAAAATTAACATTTCAAGCTTATTATGTATTGAAATTACATATCTTTGATGATGTACCCAAACTTGCATCAAATCATGAACCAATTTTGACTCATGCATCTAATTTATTTCCAAAAACTTTGCTGGTGAATTCACCACTTCCATTAAGCTTACGACAATAAAATATCTTCAATAACCATCCCTTTTTATACTTACATCATTTTGTTTATGAATATCGAGCTAGTAGTAAAGATGAATATGAATTCATTAGATATTATTAACAATGATTAACCAGTTAGGTTTAATGGAATAATAATAAATAAACTATTTACTCGAAAATTGATTGATTCCCTTGTATAGATTTAATAAGAGCTATGGATAAGGAATGTGATCAACAATTATAAGTTTTAATGGATTTTTATCTTTAGTTTCTTACTATTATTTCATAACATGTAAAAACCCGCACCTAAATAGGCCCGAATTTTTGCTAAATCAAAATCCATGTCCGTCAAAGTACGGATCACTGATATTTGGTATCCTGCAAATAACGAAAGCATATCAGAGTTCTATCAATACAAACTCATAGCGGAATAGTAAAGTATAATAAATTATATAATTACCGACCAAAGCTGACACCTTTAATTTTTTTTGTGCCCTTGTCATTGTTGAGCATGCATAAGGAGATCTGCCATACCATCGTTCCCACCTTGTATCAATACCAGTCCCTCTAAAGCCATCATGTAGGTTGTAATGAGGAGGGAGTCAGAACAACGTTCTTATAACTATTAGATTACTTATTTTATACATAACAGTAGTTTATGCTGATTACCTACCATTACATGTTATATGTGCTATATTACTTAGTCACCTTGACTTCACGTACGCGCAAAATATGCCCTATCTACGTGAAGTAGACAACATATATGTGTATGTATATTTATAAAAAAGTACCAAAATCCCTCTTTGGGCCAAGATAATTTTCCTGCTACTATGTATAATTCATCACCTTGTTTGGATCCATCGTTCATGACTCACGTCCTCATCGTCATACATGCCAAGAAACCCACGAGTTCCTAATAACGGCATCACAATAGTTTATCCGTATTGTATTCGTTTTATATTGAGGACTTCCTTCCTCGAACTAATTATGGACTCAGCTCCATGGACTATTAAGGACTCAGCCCCAGACTATCCAATTCATTTGAAAACCTCCAAAAAAAGCGTTATCTAGCCTTGCATCCTAGCAACAAACAAACCAACAACCAACTGTGAGGCGATGCTTGTCCTAAACGAGATCTGCACTAGTAGGAGGTGCAATCCATTTAGGCATAACCTCCATCTTTCTACCGACAGCTCAGGACTGATGACGTTCTCGATCTATGCAAATAGCTCCAACTCCTCATATATGGTACCAATCTCACTATCATAGTGCCGAGCCTTTCTCACCGTCCCATTTAGATTGCCTAGTGCAATTAAGGAAATTCTGACTTGTTTACTTAAAACGTAACCCTTAAAAGGTTGAAGCGGACTCTATTTGTTCTTTGACACTTCGACCGAAGCGAACCTTCCTATAGGTATATTCCCTTCACCTATACGCGAATGTATGATCCCACGGGTCCTATAGTTTGATATGTCCCACATCAATATAATGTATACAAAACTACTAGTAGCTTCTTTCGGTAGGCAGACTTCTGTTGTCTAACACTACTAACCTCATGTTCCAACCTGTTTTAATGACTATGTAATTCTTTTTTAATCTAAGCTATTAGCTAAACTCAATAATTCACATCCTTCATAAACACATACTTGAGGCTTTTAATATATTCATATTTATTTACTTACTGCGCCCCCCAATATTCATTGTTAATTTTCAATTATTTTTACTTAACTGACTCCTTTTTCTTTAATATCAATTTAATGTCATTTATCGCTTATTTTTAGCTTAAAAGATTTACATATTTTTTTACTGCTTGCTTCACCTTTAATTCATTGGATTTCTTCTACTATTCCTTTTCAATTCTTACTACCTTCCTTTGATTACTAGCTTTCTTAATTACTTATCTCATTACTTTACCTATATTTTGTCGCTTGTTATTTAATCCAACTTGTCTTTATTGCAAATATTCATTTTATAATTAGATATTATTATTACTACTACTTACGATTCTTTAGTTTATTCTTAGGGATTTCTGAAATTTAATGCACTGGAATTGCATCCTCTAAAAGGAAATGTTAACATTGGAAATTTATATAATTTATCCAAAAGGGGTTTTGCGTTACATTTGGAATTACAAGGAATTATTCTTTTGTTTTTATTGAAATAGACAGTGCAAAATACGATAAACATACCTATTTTGTACTTCTCTTTTTTTTAGTATATTGCTTGTTATTCCAAATGTAACACTTTTATTCATATTTATAAAACTAGATAATTTATATAAACTTACATTGCAACACACTTTATTCCAATGAATTAAAATATTACTTAAACCCTAATTCAACTTATAATATCCTTAAATTCATATTCATAGACGTATGTCGTTTACTTAACAAATCTGAAATTACTATACAATTCATTAACTTAGGGACTACTTTCACCCTTACTTTCCAAATTTGAGTTCATGTAATAGTTAATTCAAGTAAACAATTCATACAATATATAAGCATCGTTTTCAGATCCATTACATTTATATTCAAGCTCGCAAATAAAAAAATAATTATATTCAGACATACAAGAAACATAATTACAATGAAATAAATCCAATATTATATAAAATATGTAATTTCCCACTTACTTGAAGCTTTCCAAATCTCCAGATCTAAACCTTGTTATTTTTGTTTGACTCCCTTTCCCTAATAGAATATGTACTGCAGGTGTATACATACATATTAGAAATTTAGATCTAAGAAGAGATTGAAAGAAATTTAGATTTTGATTTATAGTTTAACTTGGGTTTGGCGATTCAATTTGATCCTGTTCTTCTTCTCTGTTATCCTCTATAATTCTCCACGTGTTTATATGTATATAAATTATAGTTTTATTTCAATTTAAGAATTTATGGAGAAAAGAAAATGGCAGAGAAATGTTGTGCTTTAGAAAATATAAAAAGAAAAGTGAAGGTTTAGGCATGTTTTTATAGGGGTTCGAAATAATGCCAGCTGTTAGATTGTTCTATTTTAAATCCAAGTCATTCAGCCTAGGCTCATTTTGCAGCCAACAGTCAAATAGTTGTCCCTCCATCGATCGGACGCTGGAGGTCGACCGGGCCTCATTAAGGGTCGACCGGTTGTGTAATTTTTGGTGATTACCTTCCTTTTATTTATTATATTGTGTATTTTTAACGGATTTGATTAACGTTAATTATTCTTCCACGTTAAGTAAACATCAACCATCAGTTAACGCAAACTGACATTAATTGACGGTTGTTGACTATTTATTTTCTTAATTGCATATATAATTATTTTTTATTTGAAATATTCAAATATTGATAACTTCTTCATCTGAACTTTGATCTTAAAATTTTATACATGAAAATCGATCAGAAAATTTCCACGAACCCAATGGTGTAAGCTTCATAATCAAATTCCGGCGTGTGTAAAAATTCCATTTCGGTGTTACTAATTATCAATGACGACCCACCTTTTTGGACGGTTTAAATCGACAACAAACCACGCATGTCAAACTTAAACCGTTCAAAAGAGAGGATTGTTAATGGGTTAAATAAGAAAATAAGAAAAAACAAAAAACAAAACACAAAATCACAAAGCGGAATGACAAAATATAACAATTAAATAAATAGTAATGAAGCTTTTAACGATAACATTTGATTACACTTTTACGATATATCAAATAATACATACAGCAGGAATAATTACATAATGCAGTGGAACAACATGATGCAGTGGAATAAATATACTAAATAGTAGACTAATCTCCGACTTCATCCTCCAAATAAAATGGTCTTCAATACAATGAAAATCTCAAACTGACTCGAGTGTAATAAAAAGGAAAAACACTCGAGTTAGTACTAAAAGTCTTATGTAAGTTAAATCAACATAAATAAAAATGAGTGTAATGACTTAAAGATGTTTACAGGATTTTACATCTCCTATCCAATGTCTAATGTGCATGCAATAAATTAAGAGATGTTCGGGATTCCATCTTCTAAGGATCCGTTAAACTATCTACATATATAATACAATACGTTATTATAATATGTCTACAATAAAGTATTAAAATAACGTTAAGGCGTTACCCATATCCCCCTTAACACATTTTTGTATAAATATCGTAGTCTATACAGATACTATAAGCTCCACCAAATCAGAAATTTACTCAAGGAGCACTCCAAGGTACGATACAAACCAAAGCCATAATGGGCTCGATCGGCATAAATATGACAAGACATGCGAGGCAATGCCTAGGGTAGGATTCTACCGTTTTGCACTCTTAGACTAATGGTAACGCATAGCAGCTACTACCACCCACCTTGAAACACACTTCCATATTCAAAATCGAGGGTGACCACCAAATCAAATCCCAAAGTAATAGATATGGTTTCGAAGATGCATGCTCGATAGAGGGAAGTGACCCCACATAGCTTGGTATAGCTCCTATTTTAGTCATTTTAATTATGATCTGAAAGTCAAGGCTATCCGTCATCGTTCTCTTACTTCATTCTAGTAGCGTTCGCCAAACCATCCTACTTCGTCCTGGATTTCTCTACTATATGCACAGTTGTTAAAGTGGTTTTCGGTATTGGCAAAGAGTATGACAATATCCGATCCTGGTCTCTTTAACAATCAAATGCTTATTTCACACCGTAGTCATTATCAGGTGTTTAACTAACAATTTACATTCAATATTAATTTAAATGGCAGTTTAATTCAATATAAATTCAAATTAAATTTAAATGCCAATTTAAAATACCAAACAATAATCAATAAACTTTTAATCACATCATAAATTTAATTTAACTAACATAAGATGGTTTAGCATTTTTGAGTGGGATAAAACACTCACCTTTGATTTCTAGTGGATTTAAAATCCAAATAAAGCCCAAAAATAAAATAGTCTCAGAATCTAACCAAACAAGTTCCATGTCATCTGAAATTTCGATACAGTCACAATGGAGAAAACCGTGTATGAACCCTAGCTCGTATGGAAAAGATATGAAGATTAGAAGGTTGAAATTCAAATTTAAATTAAATTAAAATATAAAGCAAATAAAAAATTACCACGTCATCTCTCTTCCATCGCGAAACCCAATAGACCAAAATCAAACCAATATCGCACGTGGCCATTACCCTTCTAGCCAATTACGTCGCCACTATGCTGAACTTCGACTAGATCTAATGGCGCCGCCTCGTCGCTCATCCAAGGCTGCCCCCCTATGGCAGTAACGACCATCTGCGAGCCCACCCAGGCCATCCACCGCTGCCTACTTGATTTTCTCGATTGTGGCGAATTGAAGTGTCGTTTGACATAACGAAGATCATAGATCGCGTATGTTCTCGCCCTCTACGCCGCTGCATCACCCGATCGTCATATCGTTGAAGATCCACCGTTGAATTGAAAACCCTAGGATAGACGGCCAAGACTTCGTCAATAATTTCTATCCAATACAAGACTCAATTGCAAAAATGAACAGCAGATCTAGATTCGTGAGCTTTGCAACGATATATTATAAGATATAGTTTAAGGAGTTCGAATATTTGGATTTTGATTTGAAATTGAAACTAGGGTTTGGGTTGTCTTTCATTGGAAGGAGGAGATGAGAAAAAAATGTACGTACAGACAAATTAAAATAAAAAGGCTGCTATGGTTTATAACAGCCTATATATAGGCAGAGATAGATGAGAACGAATGGACATGTCAATTTAGGTCAAAACATTAACAACGATCTGAAAAGCCCGTTTCGTTTCCAAAACGAAAGTTGGTCATCCTATATATCAAAATATATGTTTTCAAAAACTCAATGGAACTAGTTTCAAACCCCATTCTAACATATATAGAAGTTAGCCTTCTAAATCAAATTATATTCATTTAAATTCTTTTAATTGATTTCTACGCGTTTCCAGCCCACACGATCAAACGATAAGTCCGATCGCTACGATACTTGAAATCCTATAATAATTCACTATTACAAATCCGATGGAATTGGTTTCATTGTTATCCGAGACAGTGGCCAAAATGGCTAATTTTAACGTTAATTAAATAAGTTATTATTAAATTGATTTAATCACTTTTAAATTCAAATTTAAAGGTTAACAATTTTATCATTCTTGATTACATAGAACTTGATAGTCTTTTACAATATAGTTTCCACGTTAAATTCAATATTTAATTGTTACTTAAATTTCAACATTATATTACAATAGAAAATAAAATCTAATTTATTACAATTTAAATTTCAGCAAATTATCTTATTTTAATTTACATCCTTATTATTAAATCAACAATTCCCTAATGAAATTTATTAACATGAGTTTTCATTTTATTTCACTCAAAATCTACAGTTATCATCTTAACTCATATTAACGATAATATTTAATTATATTAAATTCATATTGATTTCCAAATTATTTCAACGGGCTAAATAATACTTAAAACAATTATTACACATTAGTAATTCAAACACATTTCTAAGTCTATTGTACAAACAGAAGCTAAATTTATGTACTAATTAATTTATTTCATATCTTGTAATAAACCTTTTCCAATTTATAACATATCATTTCAACATTAAATTTATTCGTAATTTACAATTATAACCAAATCAACTTTACAATTATTTCAATTGATCGAGGTTACATTAAAATAATTATCAATTACATTAAATCAACATTGTTAAATTACATTCAAATAATATTTTCTGTTTATAAATCATAAATTTTAAGTTCTCCCAATATCAAATTTCAAAATCTTATTAAATTAAATATTTTAATTATCAAAATTACGGATCGTTACACTCTCCCCCACTCAAAACTTTTCGTCCTCGAATAGGAACAAGGAATTAAGAAACTACTATATTTTATTCCGAATAATCAATTTATAAACACTTTAACATTACATAATTAAGTGTTTTAAATAAAATATATCAATTTATAAACAATTAAATCTTTCATATTCAAGTTAAATAAAAGTTTGAAAATATTTTCACTTTAACAAAAAAATTCTAAGTCTTGAATTCACATTTTTTTAGGAGAGTCTCCTTTGCGTGGTTAGGTCAGAAAAAATAATAATATCCATAATTTCAATATATATATATATTACATTTCAATAATAAAATATCCCAAACCATGGGAAAAACAATAAAATATCGTTTCAAAACTATAATCCGAAAACGTACCTATTTGTCAGGCAAACAACTTTATTTATGAAACCAAAAGTAGTAGATGTTACTTCCATAAACCTGTATTAAACGTATATAATCCAAAAGAGTTAAAATTAACACAACATAACAATAGTCATATGCAATCAAAACAGCACAACCATTATATGCAATCAAAGTATTCATTATACATCCATAGCAGCCAAACTAATGGTTAGTTCAGATTCAGACACTTTTAATCATACAAGAGTGATAGATAAACTATCAAGTCTATTCTACACTCAACAGCCTTAGATAATTACATAAAGATTATTCATACTTCCTTAAACAATTTGAAGTATCCTCTCTCAAACTTCCCATTAGCCAAACTATACAGAATTTAAATGTTATTTAAGTTTGTTCTATTGGTTTCCTTTTACTCATTTATTTATATTCTTTCATTCATATAATGCCATTTTCCATTAATTTATGTTCATTTACTTACATATGTTATTTTCCATTCAATTATTTAGATCATCCATAAATCAATTCTTAAATATTATATAAGTTTCTTTGCCAAATTAGTTCACAGTTACTATTTACTTATGAAATTTGATTTCCATTTAATATTAGTATTCATTAGTGAATAAATTCATACTTAAGTTTCTTAATTTTAAATTTACATTCATTCCTTCAAATATAGTATCAATTAATATTAAACATATTTATGAATCTTTTCATCAATTTCTGATGTTTATAATCATATACTTAAGTGATATTCACTTTTACTATTTACTTTGATTATATAAGCATTTCAACTATTTACTTAAGTATATATATTCCTTGTACATCTTGATATTTTTCACTTATAGCAAACGTTCATTTTGAAGCATTTTTGTTGTTAAGCTTTAACTTGTATAATATTCCATTACTTGTTCATATTTAACATTTCAACTTTTTAAATATTTTAGGTAAGTTTTTTAAATTCTTTTAAAATGTAATAGAATGTTATACAAATTTATGTTATTCAGTTTAGTTAACGAAATGTTCAACAATTTACATCTTCTTAATTTTCCACTATCATTTAATTTACAAGTTACGAATCTTCAATTTCATTACAATTTCATTAATCAATCAGCTTCTAATTTCTTGTTCTTCATTTTAGAAGTTTTAACTTTTAAAATTGCACTTTATTTCTACAACCGAAAATCATTAATTAACAGGAACTTAAGAATACAAATTCCGAATTCAGTTCAAATCATTTTAAAATTATATATATATATATATATTCATATCTTTTATATATCAAATCATATTTAAGAAAATAAAATTATTTTATCAGAAGGAATGTGTAGCAAAGCTATTAAGTGACCCCCTGTGAGAAATGCGGATTACGAATTTTAAGGCTAGAATTAACACTAGAGGGGGGTGAATAGTGTTTTAAGGAATTATTAAATTTTTTTGAGTTCATATTAACGTGAACATAAATGTATGCAATATTCAGACACAGATATGATCACAGAATCAAACACAGATGTAGAAATTAAGTAAAGCTACAACCACTTCAGATTCACAATCCTCTGGGTAGAGATACTTGATTTTACAGGCAACAAGTTCACCCAATTGATTTCACAGGCTACAATCACACCTTTTCCCGCTTGATTGATTTCACAGGCTACAATCACACCATTTCTCACTCAATTAATTACGAAAAAGCCTATAACTCTAAATAGCACTGGGATCTTGTTGAGATAGTGATTGAGAATGAAACCAGAAATGATCTAGTTAGATTCAATGCTGATTTCGGCAGAGTAATGGTAAAAATGTATATAAAGAAATGTGGAAGAAGAATAGGAATGAAATCAGAGAATGTATGTGTATAAATTCGTTTAAAACACCCCATATTTATAGTTGAACAACGGCCATGTCCATTCGTGAAAGGATATGATAAATAGACACTTCCTTTGAAATTAAAATTTCGAAATAAACTTCCACCTTGTCGACAAGGGTATCTTTGGGTTGTCGACAGGCCTATGGTATTTTTGATGATTTGTTTTTCTTTGAAAATAACTTCTATCTTGTATTAAAACTATTTTAAACTTTATAAATATAATTAACTATAGTTAAAATACATAAATAAGTATAGAGGATAATATTTTGGTATATATAAAATTTTACTATAATTTTATATTTAAATCTAAGTATAAATATTAAAAGTTAAATATATTATAATTAAAAGATAGTTTAAAACCAAGAATACTTTGATTTTGAAGATAAAGATTATTTTGAGGCTAAAAGTATTTTAAAACCAGGATAGATGTTTTTGATCTTTTAAAAGGAAGATTTTGAAATCATTTTGAAAACAAGATATAATTTCGTAAAAACATTTGAATAAAAGTTAGTGGATACAAAACAATGTTCCACTAGATTTTTTGTAGGTTCCTTCCTACTCAGGGTTCCATCCCTTTAACGAGCTCGAAGTGGATTCCATTCCACGAATAAAATGGATTTCAAGATGTCAGTGCTTTTCTAGGATTTTTAAAAAATTTCCTAACTAAATTACTTATATTGAAATCTTGAACTCTTGATAATCTTGATACTCATGAGTCTTCAATCTTGATATCTTCAGTCTTGAATCTCTATACTGTACAGTCTTCATTCCTTGGTACCTGCATGGTTAAATCCTGCATATACATATATATCTAAACTATAATGTTAGTATTTATATTTTATAATCTTATTCTAAGGTTGTTGTCATCAAAACCATCTTCTCCGGTACTAACAATCTCCCCGCTTTCGATGATGACAACCTTTGTTTATAAAATATTACTTTTATCCTAATAACTCCCCTTAAAACTAATAACTCCTCCTTAATTTATGCCTAGCTATCCTATTTTATAATTCTCCCCCTTTGTCATCAACAAAAACTAACTCCAAATTATATAACTCCCCCTTATTCTAATACTATATGACATGTGATTATAATGATAGCGTTATCATAAATAATCATCACTTAATTCTAAAACTAAAACTTAATCCTTATTTACTAACTATCCTAACTAAGAATCCATATATGATAATATTTATAATAGTGATAATGTGAGAATTCAAATATAAGAACAAAAATCATTTATTAATTATATGTTGTTATATTTACATTTGCTAGAAGACGTAAGTAAGATCATATAACGATAAGAAAGAGAGAAAAGAAACTAATGTGTATCCTTGAAAATGGGAGATCTATGAATTGAACAATTTGGGTAGTGGAAACAGAAATTTCTACGTTGTTTGACTAGATTTCCATCCTTGTCAAAGCACACTACGCCAACGCAAACAACTTTGTCATCATCTTCAGGGTGCTCTTCTTCCATGAGGGCTTCTTCTTCTTTCTCGCTGTCAACTTGCACTTGATCTCCTGAAGATTTTTCATCAATCAAGATGGGATTGGCGTGATTGTCCATAAGAAACTTTTGTAAGTTTATAAGGATTTTGCCTTACCATTCTTGTTCTTTGGCCATTCTGATTTGCACTACTTGAATTTCAATCATTAGTTGCAGTGCATCCTTCAAAGAATCCTCCATTTTCGTCACTCGTGCAAGCGTAGTTCGTTGAAATGTTCTAGTAAAAGGAGAAGGGAATGAAAAGGTTGAATTTTTATTTGATTTGGAGGAGGAGGCCATTTTTTAATTGTTTTCAAAAGTTAGATTAGAGAAAGGACAGAAAGAATGAACAAAAATTCGAAATAAGAAGAATATATAACCACTTATTTGCAATTTGGTGGGAAAATTTTCAAAAGAAAAAAATCGTTATATGTCAACACGGGTAAGGGAGGGTTGTCGACATGGTACCTATATTTTTACTATTTGATTTATTTTAATTTAATTTTTTTAATTATACTTTGTTATTTATATTCTATATTTTCGTTATTGAACAAATACCTAATTCTCTTCTTAATTTAGTAAATATAGATTCATTTAAGGGTTTTGTTAAGATATCAACAATTTGGTTCTCGAAATTGATATAATCGAGAGTAATTGCTTCCTTACTATATTATCTCTAAGAAAATAATATTTTATATCAATATGTTTAGTTCGAGCATGTTGAGTAGGATTTTTGGATAAATTTATTACACTAGTATTATCACAATAAATTGGTGATTTTGAGATATTTAAACCAAAATCTTTTAAAGTTTGTTGCATATATATTACTTGAGAACAAGCCAAAGCAGCAGAAATATACTCTGCTTCAGTTGTTGATAAAGAAGCTGTGTTTTGCTTTTTACTAAACCAGGAAATCAGAGAATGCCCCAAAAAGTGACAAGTTCCACTTGTACTTTTTCGGTCTGATTTACAACCAGCATAATCAGCATCACAGTAAGATATTAATTCAAAAGAATTATTTTTAGGATAAAATAAGTCATAATCAAGGGTGTGTTTAACATATCTTATGATACGTTTTACAGCTTTTAAGTGGGTCTCTTTAGGTTGGGATTGATATCTTGCACAGAGACAAACACTATGCATGATATCAGGTCTACTAGCAATGATATAGAGTAGTGATCCAATCATTCCTCTATATAAATTTTGATCTACATCGTTCGAGAAATCTTCTTTACTTAGGTACTCATTGGTTGCCATGGGAGTGGGTTTCCCACTTGCAGTAGTCAAACCAAATTTACTAACTAGGTCTTTAGCATATTTTTCTTGACTAATAAAGATACCATTATCTAATTGTTCTATTTGTAATCCAAGAAAGAAGTTTAATTCACCCATATGATTCATCTCAAACTCTTTGTCATTATTTTAGAAAATTCTTTATTTATTTCAAAATTAGTTGATCCAAAAATGATATCATCTACGTAAACTTGTACTAGTTGAATATCATTGTTATTTCTTTAAGTAAAAAGAGTATTATCTATTTTACGGATTTAAAATTTTGATTGTAATAAGTAAGATCTTAGTCTATCATACCAGGCTCTAGGAGCATGTTTTAGACCATATAGAGCTTTCTTAAGTTTGTAAACATGAGTTGGTAATTTTTCATTTTCAAAAAGTGGTGGTTGCTCAACACATACTTCCTCTTTTACAAATCCATTTAAAAAGGTACTTTTAACATCCATTTGAAATTATTATGATTTGCGAAAGCAAGTAGAATCCTAATGGCTTCTAATCTTGCTATGGGAGCAAAGGTTTCATCAAAATCTATTCCTTCTTTTTGACAATAACCTTGAGCGACTAACCGGGGTTTATTTCTAACAACCTTACCTTGTTCATTCATTTTATTTTTATAAACCCATTTAATTCCAATTATATTTTTATTTTCAGGTCTAGGAACAAGTTCCCAAACATCATTTCTAGTGAATTGATTTAATTCTTCTTGCATAGCCAAAATCCATGGATCATCAGTTGATGCTTCTTTTGGTTTGGGTTCAATAGTTGATATAAAGGCTACATTGCTCATTTTACTTAGTTGATTTCTAGTTTTAACAACAGATTGCATATCTCCAAGTATATTTTCTATAGGATTATTTTTTAAAAATTTATTCTTTTTATTAGGATGATTAATTTCATTATTAGCTTCAGTTGGCTCTTAATTTTGAGTGGTTAAATCCTCTTCATCATTTGTATCTTCAAAAATTTTGAGACTTTCATCGAATGAAACATGCATTGTTTCTTCGATGGTGTTAGTTCTTAAATTAAACACTCTATATGCTTTACTTCTATTAGAATATCCGATAAAGATACCTTTGTCGGATTTAGAATCAAATTTACCTAAGTTATCTTTTGTATTTAAAATAAAACATTTACTTCCAAAAATTCTAAAATAAGATACCTTAGGTTTCTTTGTGTGAAGAAGTTCATAAGATGTTTTATCAGTTAAAGGTCTAATTAAAATTCTATTTAAAATATAGCAGGCGGTAGCAACTGCTTCTGCCCAAAAATATTTTGGTAATTTACTATCTGAAAGAACCACACCCTTGAATCATCCTATTTTTACGTTCTACTACTCCGTTTTGTTGTGCAGTTCTTGGAAATGAAAAATTGTGAGTTATTCCCTTTTTATTGCAGAATTCCTCCAACTTTTCATTTTCAAATTCACCACCGTGATCACTACGGATGGTTATAATTTTTACAGAAAGTTGATTTTGAGTCCTTTTTGTAAAGTTCTTAAACCATTCAAAAGTATCACTTTTATGTTTCAAAAATATTGTCCATGTAAATCTAGAATAATCATCTACAATTACAAAAACATATTTGCTATGATTATTGACTGAATTTGAGATGGAACAAATAATTCAAGATGAAGTAATTCAAGAGGTTTTGAAGTTGAAATCATATCTTTTAATTTAAAGGAACTTTTTCTAAGTTTTCCTAATTGATATGCATCACATAAACTGTCTACTTTAAAATTCTTTTCGGGAGACCTCTTACTAGATCATGTTTTGACAGTCTAGATAAGAGTTTGAAATTCAAATGACCAAATCTATTATGCCAAATCCAAGGGTCACTTGTATTTTACAAAAGACACAGGTTATCATTTGAAACTTTCATACTAAGAATATAAATATTCTTTTTCCTAATTCCCTCAAATATTATGGTTGAATTATTATCTTCAATATGACACTTATCTTTTTCAAATTTAATTTTATATCCTTTATCGCAAAGTTGACTAATACTTAGCAGATTATGTTTCAGATTCTTAACTAGCAAAACATTAGTAATAATAGGAGTTTCAGAGTTACCGACTTTGCCGATGCCAATCACATATCCTTTTGAGTTGTCTCCAAAGTTAACCAGTCCTTCGTCTATGTATATTATATCATTCAGCATATCTGCATTACCAGTCATGTGTCTAGAGCATCCACTATCGAGCATCCATTTATTCTTTTTGATCTACACAATTTGTCTATTGTGGATTAATTCCTCAACACCCATAAAACATGTTTCCTGCACATCATACAATTTTGATAGACAACTTGAATTTGAATATTGATTATATGCAGGCTCAAGAGACAATGATGATTTGAATATTTCTAAACTAGTATTAACAAGTTTTTTAAACATATCCATTTTAAAAGCTTTTTCAAAAATCATATTATGAAACTTTGAAAACCTCGCTCCAATACCAAATGTGAGAAATGCGGATTATGGATCTTAAGGCTAGAATTAATATTAGAGGGGGGGTGAATAGTGTTTTAAGGAACTATTAAATCTTTTTAAGTTTATATTAATTTGAACACAAATGTATGCAATATTCAGACATAGATATGATCACAGAATCAAACACAGATGCAGAAATAAAGTAAAAGCAATAAAGGAAAGAACACACCGGATTTTATACTGGTTTGGAGTTACCCTACATCCGGTCCCGCAACACAAGTACAGATTTCCTTTCAAAATCAATTCTTACAATTACACCTTCGATTTCAAGGCCACGAGGTACACAACTCCAGATTCAAAATCCTCTGGGTAGAGATACTAGATTTTACAGGCAATAAGTTGACCCAATTGATTTCATAGGCTACAATCACACCTTTTCTCGCTTGATTGATTACACAGGCTACAATCACACCTTTTCTCACTCAATTAATTACAAAAAAGCCTATAACTCTAAATAGCACTGGGATCTTGTTGAGATAGTGATAGAGAATCAAACCAGAAATGATCTAGTTAGATTCAATGGTGATTTCGGCAGAGTAATGGTAAAAATGTATATAAAGAAATGTGGAAAAATAAGAGGAATGAAATCAGAGAATGTATGTGTATAAATTCGTTTAAAACACACCTTTTTATAATAGAACAACAGCCATATCCATTCATGAAAGGATATGACGAATAAACACTTCCTTTGAAATTCAAATTTTTGAAATAAACTGCCACCTTGTCGACAAGGGTATCTTGGGGTTGTCAACAGGCCAATGGTATTTTTGGTGATTTGTTTTTGTTTGAAAATAACTTTTGTCTTATATTAAAACTATTTTAAATTTTATAAATATACTTAACTATAGTTAAAATACATAAATAAGTACAAAGAATAATATTTTGATATATATAAAATTTTACTATAATTTTATATTTAAATCTAAGTATAAATATTAAAAGTTAAATATATTATAATTAAAAGATAATTTAAAACCAAGAATACTTTGATTTTGAAGATAAAGATTATTTTGAGGCTAAAAGTATTTTAAAACCAGGATAGATGTTTTTGATCTTTTAAAAGGAAGATTTTGAAATCATTTTGAAAACAAGATATAATTTCGTAAAAACATTTGAATAAAAGTTAGTGGATACAAAAAATGTTCCACTTGATTTTTCATAGGTTCCATCCTACTTAGGGTTCCATCCCATTAACGAGCTCAAAGTGGATTCCATTCCACGAATAAAATGGATTTTAAGATGTCAGTGCTTTTCTAGGAGTTTTAACAAAATTCCTAACTAAATTACTTATATTGAAATCTTGAACTCTTGATAATCTTGATACTCATGAGTCTTCAATCTTGATATCTTCAGTCTTGAATCTCTATACTGTACAGTCTTTATTCTTTGGTACCTGCATGGTTAAATCTTGCATATACATATATATCTAAACTATAATGTTACTATTTATATTTTATAATCTTATTCTAAGGTTGTAGTCATCAAAACCATCTTCTCTGGTACTAACACCCCCCACTTTGAGCTTGAAAATGAATGTCGATGATGCGGCCATCATCACAAAAATTATTTTTCAGCGACGGAAGAGGGGAGTACAAAACTTATTTCCTTTTAAAATCCCTGTAAAACATTTTTTTCAAATCACATTAAAAATATTTATATCTGAAAATACTTCCAAATAATACTAATATTATATTCGAAAATCTTTGAAAACCAATTTCAAAATTCCAGAACTTAAGTTCTCAAATTTTCAATTTATATTCACTTTATATGTAAATCCTATTTTATAAACCACATTTATAAGATATCACTTCCTAACAAACACACATATTACATACAACTATATCCATTTATAGAAATTATTCTTTTATATACAAAATATAATACTAGGTAAAATTATTCATTTACCTATATTTCAAAATAATATCATGTCGATCTGCCCTACTAAGTATTTAGAAATCCCTATCGGTGCCATAGCGTCCCATGTATTCATAAATACTAAAACAGAACGAATCAACACAATGTAAAAACATTTTATAATAATACCAAGTACGCTCTCTCAAATATATACTCTCAAACAACTCATTCTAGGGTATTTCTACCCTATCTCTAATGAGTCGAACCCCACAAAGTTAAGGTTATCGCTAAACCAAAGCTCTGATACCAATTATAACAACCCACCTTTTTGGATGGTTTAAATTGACAATAAACCACACATGTCAAACTTAAACCTTTCAAAAGGGAGGATTATTAATTGGGTAAATAAGAAAATAAGAATAAGAAAAACAAAACATAGAATCTCACAGTGGAATAATTTCAAAGCGGAATGATAAAATATAATAATCAAATAAACAGTTCATGAAGCTGTTTTACAAATAACATTTGATTACATTTTTACAATATATCAGAGTTATACATACAACAGGAATAACTAAATAATGCAACGGAACAACATGGTGCAGTGGAAAAATATAATAAATAGTAGACTAATCTCCGTCTTCATCCTCCAAATAAAATGGTCTTCAATATACTGAAAAGCTCAAATTGACCCAACCGTAATGAAAATACAAAACACTCAAGTCAAAACTAAAAGTTCTTATGTAAGTTACATTAACATAAATAAATATGAGTGTAATGGCTTCAGAGATGTTTATGGGATTTTACATCTCCTATCCAGTGTCTAACATGCATGCAATAACTTAAGTGATGTTCGGGATTCCATCTCCTAAGTATTTGTTAAACTATCAACATATATAATTGTAATGAACCACCTTTTTGGACGATTTAAATCAATAATAAACCACATATGGCTACTCAAACCATTCGAAAGGGATGATTGTTATTGGGGTAAACAAGAAATACGAGAAAAAGGGGAGAAAAAAATACAGAATCTCACAGTGTAATGATAAAATATAATAATCAAATAAACAGTTCATGAAGATGTTTTACAAATAACATATGATTTCACTTTTACAATACAGATCAGAGCTATACATAAAACATAAATATATAAATAATGCAGCGGAATAACATAACGTAGTGGAATAAATATAATAAATAGTAAAATAAACTAAATCTTCATCTTCGTTCTTCAGAAAGATAGTGTTCAATGAGCTGAAATACTCAGGCTGACCCGAGCATTATAAAAAGACAAAATACTCGAGTCAGAACTAAAAGATCTTATGTAAATTAAATCAAAATAGTAAATATGAGTGTAACGACTTCAGAGATGTTTACGGAATTTCACATCTCCTACCCAGTGTCTAACGTGCGTGCAATAACTTAAGAGATGTTTGAGATTCCATCTCCTAAGGATCCGTTAAACTATCTACATAGATAAATAATATGCTATTATAATATGTCTATAGTAAAGTAAAGTATTAAAATAGCATTAAGGCGTTACCCATATCCGCCTTAACACATTTTTATAGATGTCGTAGTCTATACAGTACTGCAATTCCTCCGTGAACTGGAGGGCTATTAGAGGGCACTCCATATTGTATGACACAAAACAAACTCGTAGGAGGTGCGATCAGAATAAATATGACAAGGAACGCGAGGCAATGCCCAGGTAGGATACTAACGTTGCACTTCCGGACTGGTGGTAACGCATAGCAACTACTACCGCCCACCTCAGAACAAACTCCCAAAATAAAATCGAGGGTGACCACCAAATCAATCACAAAGTAATAAATATGGTATCAAAGAAATGTGCCCGATAGGGGGAGCGACCCCACTTGGCCCGGTATAGCTCCTGTTTTAGTCATTTTAATTATGATCTGAAAGTCAAGGCTATCCATCATCGTTCTCTTACTTCATTCCAATAGCATTCACCAAACCATCCTACTTCATTCTGGATTCTCCACCACGTATATAGTTGTTAAAGTGGCTTTCAGCGTTGGTAGAGAGTATGACAATATATGATCCCGGCCTCTTTAACAACCAAATGCTTATTTCACACCGGTTGGTTTTTTTATATTTCCAGAACCGATCCGTAATTGATATCAAAATATCACATTCACTTCAAAATTATATCATTTCCCAAATCATATTAACTTTCGAAATCAAAGCACTTTCGAAATCATATTCACTTTCGAAATCATTATTCACTTTAAATGATGTCAATTTCAAAATCATAACCACAAAATAGGTTAAACCCATATCTTAAAATATCTGCATTTAAATCAATTAAATCTAAATCATAACGGTGTCAACTTTAAACAGTTTGAATACTAAAAGTAGTATATATATTGGAATAGTTATACATTAAAATAGTATAGATATTAATATATATATATATATATTAAAAGTTGTTTATAAATTTAAAGTAATACAAATTAAAATAGTTTATATTTTAAAAGTGGGTTATAGATTAAGATAGTGTATATATTAGAAATATTTTATATATTAAAGTAGTTAATGTATGATTAATATATTAAAATGATTTATATGATAAAAATAGTTTATATGTTAAAGAGTTTATATCGAAAATAGTTTCAAATTAGGATTTGTTTCTTCTAACTTCACAAATCAATTCAAATCAACTTTAGTTTCAAAAATCCAATTTAAAACAATCACAGTTCAACGATTTCAATTCAAAAGGCTAAAGGCTTCAATTCAAATTCTCATTAAAACCATTTCAATTTATATCGATTCTAAATCCATGTTTGAACTACAAATTTAAACTACTTCAAATTCAATGGTTTTCAAAGTTTAAATATTCAAACATTTACAATAACACTATTTTGATAAATTTCATTTATATTTCAAAATTCAACTTTAAGATTTCAATTTAAATTCTTTAAACAATTCATTTAAACCAATTTCAATTTCAACAGTTTAAAAGCTTGGATTTTGAAAATAATTCAGTTCATGTAAATCAAATTTTATTTCATAATATCATTTAACTGAAGTCAAAATGTAAGGATTAAAATATTATTTAGTTTAACTAATCCGGTGTCCGTATATAATTTTCTACCCTATGGTCAAGTGATACGATATATATATATATATATATATATATATATATATATATATATATATATAATTTCAACCTGCAAAAATTTTAATTTACGGGTATATATCATTTCAACCCGCAATCCCGAGTAAAATTCAAAATCCATAAAATTCCTTGGATTTATCATTTCAATCCATAATGATTTTTCTCTACTCTATGGGATCGTTCAGGTATGTATCATTTCAACCTGTAGTGATTTTCCTAACAATAACTAAGGGAACTTGCAATGTGATAACAACATATAAAATAAGCATACATCAAATCATCCAAAATATCAACAAATAAGCATCCATCATTATCATCATTCAAATCAGCCAATAAATCACAACAATTTACTAGTTACCATCATAAAATATTCAATTGACAATTCATATTAGATATTAAATTAAATGACAATTAAATTCAATATAAATTCAAATTTAAATTTAAATGACAATTTGAATATACCAAAGGCAATTAATCAATTTATAATCACATTATAAATTTAATCTAAATAACATAAGATGGTTTAGTATTTATGAGTGGGTTAAAACACTCGCTTTTGATTTTTCATCGATTTAAAATCCAATTAAAGCCTAAAATCTAATAGTTTTAGAATGCAGCCAAACCAGTTCTATAATGTTTGGAATTTCAATACGATCGCAACGGAGAAAACCACGCGTGAATCCGAGCTCATATGAAAATGTTATTCGAGTTAGAAGGTTATAAATTAAAATTAAAATTAAAAGCAATGAAGGGTAATTCTATGATTTAGTTTACCTCAAAACCCTAACCCTGTCAGCCACATACAGTACACGAACGAAGAAATCCATTTGCTGCCGGCATTCACCATCGATTGCGCCGCCTAAACATCGCTATCACTAGACCAGAGCACATGGTTAAGCTCACCCATCCATCCTTCACCACCTATGATGCCGATCGACTTCAAATTTGAGCAGTCTCCGCCGTATGTTTCGAACCCTAATCAGGATTTCCACGCCAATCCAAACATCATCTTTCCAAATGAACCACGCCAAAGAACTCCTCATGACAATCTCTATACAACCGTACCCTCGAATCGATGCATCGTCGCCATTGATCAACAACAAAAATCGATGGTCGAGAACGTTTTGGTCATTTCTGGACAAACCAAAACTCGATTCCAAAAATGAATAGCAGATCTGGATTACGCTCGTCGAGAGCTTTCCAATGATGTATAATTTGCTAAGGTTTGTGGAGTTTGAATTTTGAAATTTAATTTTGAAATTGAAATTAGGGTTTGGAATTTGGGAATTAGGTTTTGATGTTCTATCGTTTGAGAAGGAGGAAGTAGATGTACGTACAGAAATAATGAAATGAGAACCAGCTAGGTTTTATAACAGCCTATATATAGGCAAAGGTAGATAAGAACGAATGAACAGATCGAATTGGGTCAAAACGATAATGATGACCCGAAAAGCCCGTTTCGTTTCCGAAACGAAAGTGGATCATCCAATATATCAAAATATAGATTTTTGATAATTCTAAACTCAGTGGAACTATATTCAAACCCAAATTCCATTGTATAAAGAAATTATCTTTTAAAATCAAACTATTTTCATTTAATTTCTTTTGATTAATTTCTACGCGTTTCAAGCTCGCACGATCAAATGATAAGTCTGATCGATATGAAACTTGAAATCCATAATAATTCACCATTACGGATCCGATGAAACTAATTTCATCGAAATCTGAGACAGTGGACAAAACGACAATTTTCACATTAATTAAATAAATTAATATAAAATTAATAGAATCACTTTTCAAATTCAAATTCAAATGTTAACAATTTTTATTATTCTGGACTACATAGAATTTAAAATCTAAAATAAATTTTCCATGTCAAATTAAATATTTTAATATTGCATTGATTACAGTGTCCAATTACAACTGTAATAAATTCATAAATTATAATTTTGAATTTAATAAATTCATTTATTTGTTTTACATTCTTGTTTTCATTCAACCAAACCTTATGAATATAATTAACATTAGTTTACATTTTATTTACATTCATTTTCTACAGTTATCATCATAACTCAAATCAACTATAATATTTAATTACATTAAATTTCATCAATAGATTCCAAAGATTAATTTATTCCTTATTTATAATTATAACCAATTTAGCTTTACGATTATTCCAATTGATTGAAATTTCATTAAAATAATATTTAATAACATTCAAACAAAATTATTAATCAAATTCTAATTATTTTCTTCATTAATAAATCGTAAATTTTAATTTCTCTTAAAATTTAATTTCAAAATCTTTTTTAATTAATACTTTTAATTATCTAAGAAATATGGGTCGTTACAATAATATAATACGCTATTATAATATGTCTATAGTAAAGTAAAACATTAAAATAGCATTAAGGCATTACTCATATCCCTCTTAACACATTTTTATATAAATACCATAGTCTATATAGGTACTATAAGCTCCACCAAACTGGTGGTTTACTCAGGGAGTACTCCATAGGTACGATACAAACCAAAGTCGTAATGGGCTCGATCGGGATAAATATGACAAGGCACGTGAGGCAATGCCCAAGGAAGAATTCTACCATTTTGCACTCCTGGATTGGTAGTAACGCATAGCAGCTACTCCCACCCATCTCGAAACACACACCCATAATCAAAATCGAGGGTGGCCACCAAATCAAATCACAAAGTAATAGATATGGTTTCAAAGAAGCATGCTCGATAGGGGGAGCGACCCCACTTGGCCCGGTATAGCTCATGTTTTAGTCATTTTAATTATGATCCAAAAGTCGAGGCTATCCATCATCATTCTCTTACTTCATTCCAGTAGCGTTTTCCAAACCATCCTACTTCGTTCTGGATTTCTCCACCACGTGCACATTTGTTATAGTGGTTTTTGGTATTGGAAGTGACTATGACAATATCCAATCCCGACCTCTTTAACAACAAAACACTTATTTCACACCGTAGTCATTTTATAAACCTTTTAATAATAAATCCAGAAACAGTTTATACCTTCATATTAAGATATCCATATACTTATTCCAAAAGTATAAATATATTCATAAATACCAAGGTAGATTTCTTTCAGTCAATTTCAACAATAATTTAGAAATCTCACTTAAACCATTTATAAACTATTAATTTGCTTTAAAACCATTTATAAAGCTATTTATAAATTCCAAAACAGTTTACAACTCTTCCCTTTCATAAACTTCTACGCAAATTCCTTTAACGCTTCCAAATCTCCATTGTACAAGTTCTTTTTATAAAACCCTTTATAAAATCCTTAAAACCTTTACAACTCCTTTATACAAACCATTATAAAATCCTTTATGAAAATCCTTTATAAAAATCCTTTATAAAATCTTTTATAAAATCTCTACAACCTTTATAAATTCTTTACAAAACCTCTTACAATTTTTATTAACTAAAATTAATATAAAAATCTATATTTATTATATTAAATTAAAACTATATTTATTATATTAACTTAAATTTAAAATATATATATTAAAATTATATTAAATATTTATTAAATTAAATTTATAATATATATATTAAAATTATATTAAATATTTATTAAATTAAATTTATAATATATATATATATTAAAGTTATATTAAATATTTATTAAATTAGATTTTAAACTATTTAAATTATACATTTAAAACCAAACAGAGTTATAAGTTAAAATCTTAAATTACATTTAAAACCATATATTAACTTATAATTTGATATTATTTAAACATATAAAATAAATAATTTTCCAAATATAAATTTTATATAAAATCAATAAATCAAATTTAAAAATCAAATTTTACAAATCAAACATACCTTACCATTTAGAAAAATAATTTAAAACCGACCAACGTGTCCGTATATAATTTTCTACCATATGGTCAAGTGATACGGATATATTTCATTTCAACCTACAATAAATTTAAATTTCCATATATATATCATTTCATCACGTATCCCGAGTAACAATTTTCCAAATCTATAAAATCGCTCGGCTTTATCATTTAAACCCATAATAATTTTTCCCTAATCTATAAGACCATTCGGGTATGTATCATTTCAACCCATAGTGATTTCCTAACAACAAACTATGGGAACTAGCATTGTAATAACAACATATATAATAAACATGACATCCAATCATCCAAAATGTCAACAAATCAACATCCTTCACACTCAACCTCCAAATCAGTTAATAAATCACAACAATTAACGGGTTATCATTATCAGGTGTTTAACTAACAATTTAAAGTTCAACATTAATTTAAATGGCAGTTTAATTCAATATAAATTCAAATTACATTTAAATGCCAATTTAAAATACCAAACAATAATCAATAAACTTCTAATCACATCATAAATTTAATTTAACTAACATAAAATGGTTTAGTACTTGTGAATGGGTTAAAACACTTGCCTTTGATTTCTAGTCGATTTAAAATCCAATTAAAGCCCAAAAATCTAACAGTCTCAGAATCCAACTAAACAAGTTGCTGTCGTTGGAAATTTCGATACTTTCGCAATGGAGAAAACTACGCGTGAATCCGAGCTCGTGTGGACAAGTTAAAACAATTAGAAGGTTGAAATTCAAATTTAAATTAAATTAAAACATAGGGAAAATCAGAAATTACCATGTCATCTATCTTCAATCGCGAAACCTTACAGATTAAAATCGAACCAATATCGCACGTAGCAACCAAATTTTCAGCCAATTACGCCGCCGCCACGCTGAACTTCGACCAGATCTGATGGTGTCGCCGCGTCGCTCATCCAAGGCTGCCCCCCTATGGCAGTCGCGACCATCTACGAGCCCACCCAGGCCATTTGCCGCCACCTTCTTGATTTTCTTGAACGTGGTGAATTGAAACGTCATCTGACACAAGGAAGACCATAGATCGCCTCCATTCATCGCCCTCTATGCTGCAGCACCACCCGATTGTCATATCTTTGAAAATTCACCGTCGAGTTGAAAACCCTGGGACAGATGACCGAAACTTCATCAATGATTTCGGGCCAATCTATGACTCAATTGCAAAAATGAATATCAGATCTAGATTGCGCTCATCGAGAGCTTTCCAATGATATATTACAAGACGTAGTTTGAGGAGTTTAAATTTTTGGATTTTGATTTGAAATTGAAACTAGAGTTTGGGTTGTCTGCCATTGGAAGGAGGAGATGAGAAGGAAATATACATACAAACAATGTAAAATAAAATGACCGTTAAGGTTTATAATATCCTATGTATAGGTGGAGATAGATGAGAACGAATGGACAGATCGATTTGGATCGAAACAATAACAATGACCCGAAAACCCCGTTTCATTTTCGAAACGAAAGTAAGTCATTCCATATATCAAAATATATGTTTTCGATATTTTAAACTCTATGGAACTAGTTTCAAACCCCAATTCCATTATGTATAGAAGTTAGCTTACAAAATCAAATTATATTCATTCAAAATAATAATAATTAATTTCTACGTGTTTCGAGCTTGCACGATCGAACGATAAGTTTAATCGCAACAAAACTTGAAATCCTATAATTTCACTATTACGGATCCGATGAAACTGGTTTCATCAAAATCCGAGACAGTGCCCAAAATGGCTAATTTTCAACTTAATTAAATAAATTATTATTAAATCGATTTAATCGCTTTTAAGTTCAAATTGAAAAGTTAACAATTTTATCATTCTTGATTACATAGAAATTGATAGTCTTTTACAATACAGTTACCATGTTAAATTCAATATTTAATTATTACCTAAATTTCAACATTATATTACAATAGAAAGTGAAAACTAATTTATTACAGTTTAAATTTCAACAAATTAAACTGTTCCTGCTATCCCTCCCCCGCTACCTCCCTTGTCCTTCCTTTTCTTCCAGTCGTTCCTTCTTTCCCTATTCCTTTCTGTTCATCTGCTCTTTCCTGGCCTCCTCCTTCCTCTTCCTCTTCCTCAAACTCTCTATCTTGGTCGAGTATATTCTTATCACCTCCATAGTCTGTAACTGATGAAAAAATAAAAGTATGGTCTGATTATCTAGTTGGATTTTTCCTTGAAGGAGCTGTTAACTGCATGGCAGTTACCACGCATCTATCTAAGCTTTGGAAACTAAAAGGAGATTATCAGGTTTTATCAGATGGTAAATTTTATTTCTTTAAATTCCATTGTAAGGAAGACAAAGTGAAGGTGCTTAGTGCAGATCTTATTTTTATTAGAGGTCAAATGATGATTATTTCAAAATGGAACCCTACTTTTGCATCAATATAATCGAAGATAAAAACTGTTCCTGTTTGGGTGCATATGTATAATATCCCTTTGCTTACATGGACTCTCCTTGAAATAAATTGGTTGGCCTGCCATGTTGGAACACTTGTATGTTTTGATGAAAATACAAAGAAAATGAGGAGATTCGAATATACAAAATGTTTGATTGAAATTAGCCCTGACAAAGATCTTCTAGATATAATTAGAGGGGAGATGATAATGGTCATTGTGTTCACTTAGAGTATTCATGGAAACCACTGATATGCATGGTGTGTAAATGTTTTGGTCATGCAACAAATTCATGTGACATGAATTCTGACTATAGTGACTCAAAGGAAAACCATTAAAACAATGAGAAAACGCATGAAAAACTCAGAGTCCACTACAGAGGTAAAACTAGAAAGAATTCCTTACAACCAATCAGAAATGGCAAAATGTTTAAACATAATGCAAGACAAATCTCTACCTATTGTAATTCTGACAGATGATTTACCTGAAACAAATAATCATTCTCTAAATATGAGTAGCAACTCTTCATGTTCTTTTCAACTCCTTCTGCATTTAATCAAGTTCACAATCAACCCATCCTTCCTCTCCCATCTCATGACTTCTTGTTGACTAACATGCACACTGCTGTGCATGTATCTGATTCTCAAACACTCTCTAAATTGGCCTCCACAACTTCTTCCCCTTATTCTCATTTAAAGCCCCCTGATCGCTTAATTATCTCCTCCATTCAATCTGATCAAAACACCCTTCTTTCTCCACCTCCTAAAAATTCTTCTTCCAATCCTTCCAGCAAAACGATTGCAGCTGATATCGACAAAGGCATTAACTATTTTATAGATCAAATACAGATTCAAAGCCTAGACTCTACTAATAGTAAAATTTCTAGTGTTGTTACTAAGCTATCTGCCAGCAAACTCAAAAAACCAAAATGTTAGACAAAATAGGTATGTGGAAAATTAGGGAAGCACATAATATTGCCAAACAACTGGACGTCAAATACTTGATTTCCGTGCATAATCTACATCTGATTTGCATTTGTGAGACTAAACTCAATCATTTACTTGCCCTCAAAGCCTTTGCTATATTTGCTTCTTCATGGAAAACAATACATAATCTCTTGCAAGCTCCTTATGGGAGAATTTTAATTCCATATAATCTTGCAGTCTTCACTGTCTCTCCACTGCTTTCTCAAAAATAGTTTATCCACTCAAAAATTTACACATTTCTTTATCCACTGAATTCCATCTAACTAATGTATATGATGAAAAATCTATAACAGCTAGACATCTACTCCTTGATGGTATCCCTTCATTATCTTCCTCTTCTCTGCCTTGGCTATGTTTAAGAGATTGAAACTGTATACTACACAAATCTGACAAATCTGGTAGCACTCCTCTCACCTTGAGAGACATATCCCCTCTTAATAACTCAATCATAAATGTCAACCTCTTTTTAACTCCTACCACTGGTAATCAATATTCTTGGAATAATTGCAGTAGATTTGGAAAATTAACTCTCTGTAACCTTGACAGAACATTTTACTATATGAATGCTATTTCCTTATGGCCTACCTTATTTACTCATGTTCCTCCCCCTCTCTTTCTGATCATTCTCTTCTCCTTGTCTCATGTGGTTCGGTTCCTACTAGAAGCTATCCAGCTTTTACATTTTTTAATGAGTGGACAAATCATAATGAGTATGCAAAAGTTTTGGAAAAAGAATGGAACTCTAATATTTTTGGTAATTCAATGTTTGTTTTGTAGGGTAAACTCCTTAAAGTTAAAAAGGCTGTTAAAATTGTCATCAACAAAATTTGGAAATGGACAAAAGCTATCTGCAGTAACTGGAACTGACCTTCTTGCTTACCAGCAAGACATGTTGAACAATCCTCTAAATGGCCAACTGGTCAATACTGTAAAAAAGCTTACGAAAGACCTTGAACTAGCCTTACTCACTGAATACAACACGATGAAGCAAAAATATAAGGTATTATGGGACTCTTATGGTGATAAAAATTCTGCTATATTCCATAAGTCCTTAAAAATTAGAAATGCAAATAGAAATCTCCATGCTCTAAAGGACTCAAAAGGAATTATTGTTACCACATCCTCTGAAATCAAAACTGCATTATATGATTACTTCTCTGAAATATTATCCACTGCTACTGCTCTACAACTAAATTTTGCTACTATTATGGAAATTCCTCTGGAAGAGTTCTCTTTCCCACAGAAACAGGTATGTATTCAAGAGATTACTGCAGATGAAATAAAAGATGCCATATTCTCTATGAACTCTAATAGCTCAGCAGGCCCTGATGGTTTTAATGCTCACTTTTATAAGCATGCTTGGGATATTGTTAAAATTGATTTAATTGCTGCAGTTAAGAACTTTCTTAAAAACAATCATACGCCTAAAGGAATAAACTCTACCAAGCTTGCTCTTGTTCCAAAGATAGAATTTCCAGATAAAGTTAATCAGTTTAGACCAATAGCTTGCTGCAATGTTGTTTATAAATGTATAGCAAAAATCTTAGCCTCGAGAATGAAAAATGCATTGAAACACAATTATATCCAAGAACCAAAATGCATTCCTTCCTGGTCGAAGTGTTGTGAAAAAATGGCAGCGCTTTGCGGAAGCTTATATTAACGGATCTTTACCACCCAAATCACAAAGAGATAACTAGGATTAAAATAAGACGGAATTGAAATTAAAAGCAATAAGACAACATATTCCACCCAACCACCCACTTTATTGATTCACCAAAATTTTTGTTTACAATTAATAGAACAAAGCTAAAATAAACAAAATATCATTGAATCAATAACCAAATTGAGAAAGGGAGCAAATATCTATATGGCTAAAATTGTTGGAGAAGAATAACAAAGATGGAGAACAGGGAAATAAAAAATAGATTTTCCACCATACATTTACCCTCTCTTCTGGTCTCTATTTATATAATCAATTACTTAATGCCCAAGTTAACATTAGATGGAAAAAAATAATTTGATTAGCCAATTAGAGAAAGAAATAAACATACTCAATATGCCTATTAATTAGGGGAAACAAAATCTTCTCTTTCTTTCTTTTACATATTTCTTTCCCTCTTTTTGTGATTTTGTATCACCAAAATTTAACACTCCACCTTGATGAAAAATCACATATCTCCAACATATCAAACATGTCATATCTAGATCCATCACAACTCCATATATCTCAATCTTACCAAATTACAAACTTCTACCACCGACTACAAATGATGCATCTCCCACATGAGGTGCACCACACAAATCCGGTCTCAAAAACGTTTGTAATACCACAAAGATCTCTGTCTTGTCTTTGTGGATTTTGCAACTCGACATCCGTCTATCACTCGATCTGAGCTCATTACCTGATCACTATCGATCCCCCGAGCATCATCAACATGAAGACCCCTGCCTAAAATATGATCCTCAATGCTAGAATCATAAGCAGTGACCACATTAACCTCTCCATCTTGCTGTAGACTAGGTTCTTCAACCGTCACTCGCTTTCCATGGTCGACTACAGAACCAACCAAGCTATAAAGGTTTTCTTCTTCCAATACTCCTCTCATCCTTACACGACTACCTTTCTTCACTCTCAAAACTCCACCTTGAGTCTCATAAGTGCAACCACGACGATCCAACTGACCGAGAGAAATAAGATTATGCGAACAAGTGGGTACATGTCTCACTCCAGAGACTTCTCTAACCACACCATCATGCATACGAAACCGGATAGATCCAATACCACAAATTGGTAGCTCTTCTCCACTGGCTGTCCTAATCATGTCGACACTTTTCTCATAAGAAGAAAAACAATTCACATCTCTACAAATGTGAAAACTGGCTCCCGAATCCATCTTCCAAAGCTTATTTTCACTAAAGAGGACATCATAAGAAGCATCACTATCGGTACCTTCAGCAAAACCTGCATGTGCATCACTACTAGTATCACCATGTGCAGCCTTTTTCTAATCTCTTTTATAAACATAACACTTGCTGCGTATGTGACCTTTCTTATTACAATAATGACAAGTGATAGCACCTTTACCATTAGCATCCTTCTTCTTTCAAAATTTATCTTTCTTCGAGTCCCTTGCCACCATAGCCTCACTTTGAATTGATTTCATACCTGACCCTTTTCTTCTAAGCTCCTCATTCAAAAGACTGCTTCGAACAGTTTCCAAAGAGATAGTTCCATTAGCATTGGAGTTACTCAATGAAACAACCAAAGTTTCCCAACTTTTTGAAAGCGAACTCATCAATAAAAGAGCCTGTCACTCATCATCAAAATTGACCTTCATAATTGCCAATTGATTTATTACATCCTGAAATTCATTCAAATGCTCTGCAATAGACTTCTCTTCATCTAATCTCAGTTGTACCAACTTTCGAACCAGAAAAGCCTTACTAGTAGCACTCTTTGACTCGTATAAAGATACCAACTTATCCCACAAAGCCTTTGCGGATTCACAACTAGCCACATGATGGAAAACTGAATCATCAAGATATTGGCGAATCAAAGCAATCGCCTTCTTATCCATCTTCTTCCATTTTCCCTCATCTACATTAGAGGGCTTCTTTCCATCTCCATCAATCGGATCATGAAGATCATTGAGGTACAGAACATCCTCCATCTTAGGCTTCCAAATACCCTAATTCTTCCCATCTAAAATAGCCATCTTCGAAAACGAAATCATATCCGACATCAATAATTTTTCAATCCAAAATTACTCTAAGCTTTGCGATGATCTGTGCTCTAATACCAATCTGTTGTGAAAAAATGACAGTGCTTTACGGAAGCTTATATCAACGGATTTTTATCACCCAAATCACAAAGAGATAACTTGGATTAAAAATAAGACGGAATTGAAATTAAAAGCAATAAGACAAGATATTCCACCCAACCACCCACTTTATTGATTCACCAAAATTTTTGTTTACAATTAATAGAACAAAGCTAAAATAAACAAAATACCATTGAATAAATAATCAAATTGAGAAAGGGAGCAAATATCTATATGACTATGTTTGCGCAAAAAATGGACAAACACCTCCAATCCGTATGATTTAGTTGATTATATGTGTTTTTTAATGATTTGGGTTACTTGTGCAAATATGAAAAAAGCAGGGACTAAACTGTAAAAGACACACAGATTTATAGTGGTTCGGCCAGAACGTGCCTACGTCCACTTTATATGTTATTCCCCTTTTTCTTTCAGATTACAAGTACAAAGCTTTAAGTACAAGTATAAGAAAGTTGTTTGAAAGTTCCTTCCTTGCTTGAGCTCTCAAACTTGTCTTCCATTGTTGTACCCCTGCCCCTCTATTTATAGAGTGAGGCTGGTTGCAGGGGTCTTGGATGTATATAGCTGCTGGCGGGCCTGGGCTGAAGTGATCTGGCCTGGCATATCTGGTTCGGCGGAGCTTGGTTCGGTCGTGGTTGGAGTGGCTTTGGTCCGGTAGGATGTTGATCCGGTGGTGAGATGGCGGTGAGGTTGGTTTGGTCCGGTGTGGATTTGGTTCGGTGATACGAGGAGGATGGGTTGGTTCGGCTGTATGTGGTCTGGTGGATCATGGTTCGGAGGAGGATGTGTTGGTTCGGCTATACGTGGTTGGAGTGGCTTTGGTCCGGTAGGATGTTGATCCGGTGGTGAGATGGAGGTGAGGTTGGTTTGGTCCGGTGTGGATTTGGTTCGGTGATACGAGGAGGATGGGTTGGTTCGGCTGTATGTGGTCCGGTGGATCATGGTTCGGAGGAGGATGTGTTGGTTCGGCTGTACGTGGTTCGGCAGAGGTTGGATGGGTTGGTTCGGTGCCGAAGGGGTGTGCTTGGTTCGGTATTTGTAGATGCGAGGTTTGGTTCGGCCAGGCATAGGTACCGAATGGACAGTATGTAAATGGTGATTCTAGACGAAATTGATGCTCCTTGGCCTCGGGATCACATGGGTGAGAATTCGCCCAACATTTGCCCTCCAAAGTGGGGCACGTGCTTGCATGTGTCGCGCTTTGTTTTTCTTCTGGTTGGTGTAGCTTCGTTCGGTCCAGAGTGCCGAACCAATTGGTCCGGTTTCCTACATTTGCCTATAAATAGGGGCTATACGCCTTCGTTATTTCTTACCAAACAAGCCGAACTTTTTGCCGAATCAAACCCTTAGCTTCGCCGAATCAAAACGCTAGCCGAACCAGGTGAGACCCCCTTGCTGCCGATTGAATTTTATAGACTTTCAGTACCGGATGAATTTGAAACCCTCAATACCGAATGAACTTTCATCCTTCAACACCGAATGGAACTCGAACTCTCAATACCGAATGAGATTCGAACTTTCCATACCGAATGAAACTCGAACTTTCACTACCGAATGAAACTTGAACTTTCACTACCGAATGAAACTTGAACTTTCACTACCGAATGAAACTTAAAGACTTTTATTTCTGCGAATGAGTTTTGAATTGTGAGCAAGTATACAGGCTGCATGTACCTACGGGTTTACATTTCCATACTCCTTGTTCTAACGATGTGCTTTTGCTTGGGTGTTGAAGATAAATGTCTCACAAGGTGGAAACCCGATCGGAAAAGAAAAAATCTACGGACAGAAGTGAGTCTTCCGTCGTGCCTCCCGCCCAGCCAGGACCGGAACGTCGTGGACCTACCCCGAGGTCGCTAGTAGACGGGTATGGTCCCCAAGAGCTTCTGAACTCTCCTCCTGATTGCTTTCCGAGCTCTCTCAGAGAGGAGCAACTTGACGTTATCTCCCGCTCCTTCGGAATAGATAGAGCGCGCATGCTATTGCTGGGGGAAGGAGTGATGCTGTATGACCCCCCCGAAGGCTACTTTGCTTACAGCAGATATCATTGCATGTGTGGTGCTATCCCGCCTCTCAACGCCTGGATAGTTAGCTTTATCACATATCTGAAGGTGGCTCCATTCCAGCTTCAGCCTAATTCATACGCCATTCTGGTGAGTCTTTTCGTCATCTTTCAGAGGAAATATGGGCGTCCCCCTTCCAACCGGGAGATCCGATATCTGTACAACTTGAGAGGCTACAAGAAGGGGTCTCCATATATCAGTTTGGAAGCGGCCGTGCCCTTTAAGCCTGTTCTGGATTTGTACTCGAAGTTTAGTATGTTCAAGAAGGAATGGTTTTTCATTAGGGATGACCCTGTTTCTTTCCGCCTTTTCACTTCCGGCTGTAATTTGAACTTCATTTATATTTTTCTTGTCCTGATCGCAATGCTTCTTCTTATATGCTTTTATTTCTTGCTAGCAACAGGTGGCTTTGCGGTTGTGGAGAATGATTCCTTGGCGCGGATGGCTGCTGAAATAAAGGTCATTTCGGGAAGGGATAGGTCGGCCTCTTACCTGATCAGGAACGCCACTCTCCTGGAGTATAACTTGATTCTGCCACATCAATCTGTGGTTAAATAGAGAGATACAGCTGAGGAGAGGGGCTGCTAAAGCTAAGGATGGGGCTACTGCAAAGAGCAGGAGGAAGAGACCTTTCTCGGTACCTCCAGCCGTTGGGGGAAAGAAGCTTAAGAAGTCTGATGGACCCTCTCCCAGTACATGTCCAGATATTCCGGAGGAGGAAGGTGGAGAGGAGGAAAGAGACGAAGAGGAGAGCGGAGGAGATGGAGAAGGTGAAGGACAGGGTGGTAGTGGTGCCGGGGCTTTGTCTTCTGAGCAGGCAGGGGAGATCCAGGAGTGGACGGATGATGCCTTCCGTCAGGCTTTTGAAGGGTTGGAGGAAGAATCAGCCTCGGTGAAGAAGGCAAAGGAGGTTGACAAGGCTGGGGCTGGCGCCGATCCATTCCCTAAGAGTTCTTCAGCTGAGGTGGCTCCAACAATTCAAGGTGAACTCTTGACTTCTGCAGATTCCATTTATGGTAGGGACTTAGGAATATTTTATGGTTCGCTTCCGTCCTAGACTGAGATTCAGGACTTATTGCAGTATTCTCCTTCTCCGCAGGGTTTGTATAACAGACGTGCCTTCTCATTCTTTTTAAGTTAACATATTTCTTAAATTATGGACCCTTGTATGTTCGTAACACTTGTTCTTTATTACAGGGGCAGGCGAGGTGTCCAAAACTTCAGACGTTCGACACCTCCTCGAACAATTCAAGTTGATGAGAGCTTCTACTAAGCCGAAGCCGCCAACCGGCCGTTCCGGGGATGTAGTCAGATATCGCTCTCTTCTGGGAGTCATTGAGGAAGGTATCCAGCAGAGGAAGAGGAGGCGTTCCTTGTTTGATTCACCACCTGGTCCTCAGCCTTCTACTCAGCCTTCCCGAGATACCGCGGAGGAGACCACGGAGTTTGCCCCCTCTCTGCCTCCTTCCGAGAATCCTACTGTGATCCGCATAAAACGTCCCGACGTGCCCCGCAATCCCTTTGCCGGCCACCCGGATTTGGACCTAAGCTCTCAGGATATATTATTTGACGAGGCCACGGGCGAGCATCTTCTCCTCCGCAATCCCATGGTTCGGATTCTTGATGAGGCTAAGTCCCTGGTTTGGATCTGCTCACTACTCGGATAGCTGCTATGGGAGACGAAGCCAAGGCCAACATTGACCGGGTCGCGGAGGAGGTCAAGAAGTTGATGGAGCATCATGCTCGACTAGCTAGGGCTGGGGAGGAAATCGGGAGTGCTAACATCCGGCTGCGGCTACAGGTTTCTGATCAGGCCAAGCACCTTGTCGATCAGGCTATCCAGATTTCTCAGCATGAGGCAGCCTCCAGGCAGTTGAAGGAGAATCTGGAAAAGGCCAGCAGGGCAGAATTGCGAAAAATGGAGGCTGCTTGCAAGGGGCGGATTGATATGGCCATTGCGACGGTGGATGAGGTTCGGAATGCGGATCTCGAGCGGATTGAAGAGTTGTCTGGGAGGCTTGAAGCCGCAGAGCTTGCTCAGGCCAAGCTAAAGGAAGAGATGGAGGAAATGAGGAGGTCTCTCCCGGCTGACCGCCTGAGATATCGATCGGAGAGGGATGTTGCCGTCGCTAAGTTGTTGTCCTCCGAGGCCCGGGTGAGGGAGTTTGAGGAGAATGAGGGGATAATGGATGAGATGTTGCAGGATATGTACTTCCGTACCTGGAAGCAGGGTAATCTATCCTGGATGGATGACTATCCCCGGATCATGGCTAGGATATATCTCCGGGCTTTGGAGGAGGCCAAGGCCGATGCGGATAAGGAAGGTGGAGCGGCATTTAGGATGGATGTGGTAACCGCCCAGTTCTCAAAGGAGGAGAAGGTAGCGGTGAAGGAGGGGATGCGGCTGCTTGCTGCGGAGGAAGCCGGTGTGCAGTTGGGGGATGAGGACCAAGAAGCGGGCGTCGGTGAGTTTTCCCTTTTTAGCTTTTCATAACTTGATCGTTCGCTGTTTATCTGATGGATTCTTCTTCTGAATTGGACAGGTGGGACCTCTGGTCAACATACTGGGAGTTTCGATCCAGCAACCAAGTAGATTCGGAGAGTTGGTTCTGAAGTGTAGTGGTTAGCACTAATGCAGCTGGTTATTTTATTTGGTCTGCTTGATATTCCTATATATGCTAGTTCAAAACATTAATGTACTGTAATAATGACTTTATGTAATTTCATAACATAAGCTGATTCCTTTATGTTGGAATGTTATCGCTATTTTGTTGTGCTGTGTAAGTGATGTAACCATGCATGTTACTAGTGACTTGACTGTGCCTGATGCCAAGTTTTTTTTTGCTTAAAGTATAATTTTCTCATTTTGCAACGTAAATGTGATGCGTGAATATGAACTGCAGCTATGCATTAATGTGTAAAAGTAGAAGGTACCGCCCTTCATGTTTCAGCTGTGGACGGCAACTTCGTGCGCCCCGTAAGACTAAGCACGGAATGCTGTTGAGTGTCTCGTTATTCGATTGTAAGTTTCTGTTCCCATTAGCGAACGTTCCCTATTTCATGTCCTGTACTTTCAAGCACCGTTACGGAGAATAGGAGAAAAGTTTTAAATGAAATTGAAATATAGGAAAAGTAAAACTTCCAGTCACGGAAGGCCGTCGATGTGCTTAAGTTCGTGGAGAACGGGTTTTGTAGTCACTTTCCCTAGCTGTGGGTCTTGGAGACATTTGTCACCCATCTTACGCCTCTGCGGGGAGTTTTCTTTTTTTACCACAGCCGCACTTAAGACACATCGGAGCCGATCGCGCACAGTAACTACCCGGGCCATTATGGCCCGTAATCGTGGGTATTATTCGATTTACTATGGCCGGCTAGCGTGGGGGCCGATCGTCAACTGTGAACTGCCCCTGGCTGGCCACACCTTATGTTGGGGCTTATGATCGGTTCACAGTTGCCGGTGAGCCGAATCGCTGTAATGAGCTGCCATCGGCTATAGTCGGCCTTTTTTTTGATGACTTATCATCGGCTTATTACAGTCGTCTTTAAGGGCCGAGGCAAACAATGAGTTAACTCGCGGTAGAGGGATACCGGAGCAAAGTGTCTCATTGGCGAGGGCATAGGAGCGTAGCGTACCTGTTAGATTTTGTCCAGGTGGAGTTGTGTTGTGAAGCTCTGGATTGAAATGTCATCTGCAAAGGATTTTGTTCAACAGCAAAGGATAAAGCTTAACAAGTAGCCAAGATATAAAGGAACAAGTTAACAAGAGCCAAGTTTTTTAAAGTGGTTCGGCACGAAAATGCCTACGTCCACTGATTCTCTTTGTTAATTCACTTCATATGGGCAGTACAAGTTAAGAAAAGTATCGACGGAGGTGTCGGATGTTCCATGCCCTCTGGAACACCTCTCCGTCCACTGTTGACAAAATATAAGCTCCGTTGTGGAGATCTCTATGAATTACATATGGTCCGTCCCAGATGGGGTCCAGTGCCTCAGGGCGCGGAAAGATTCTCTTGAGGACAAGATCTCCTTCTTGTAAGCTGCGATGTTTGACTTTGGAGTTGTATAGTGCTGCCACTTTTTGTCTGTGAGCTGCTGCTTTGAGTGCTGCATCATCTCTTCTCTCCTCAACCAGATCCAAAGATATGAGGAGGAGTTCTTCGTTCTCTTCCGGGCTGTAGTGGATCCTACGGTGAGAGGGCACTATAGTTTCAACTGGGAGCATGGCCTCCGACCCGTATGCCAAAGAGAAAGGAGTATGCCCTGTTGAAGTTCTGTAAGATGTGCGATAGGCCCAAAGTGCCGTAGGAAGTTCGTCCACCCAAGCGCCTTTCGACTTTTCAAGTTTCTTCTGGATTAAGGTTTTGAGGATCTTGTTAACAGCTTCGACTTGTCCGTTTGCTTGAGGATAAGCTACAGATGAGAAGCTTTTGTGAATTCCTTGCTCTTGGCACCAATCGGCGAATTCCTCGCTGTCAAATTGAAGCCCATTGTCTGATATGATTCTGAGTGGAACTCCGTACCTGCACAGAACGTTTTTGATCAAGAAGTTGATAACTTTAGCTGAAGATATTTTATTCAGAGGCTCCGCTTCCACCCATTTGGTGAAATAGTCAACTGCCACTATGGCATGTCTGGCCCCGCCTCGGCCCATCGGCAGTTCGCCAATTAAGTCAATTCCCCATATTGCGAAGGGCCAAGGGCTGGTCATTTGAGTGATTTCATTGGTTGGTAGTCAAGGAATCTTAGCAAATTTCTGACATTTGTCGCATCTTCTGACGAAGTCTAAGGCATTTTTGTTTAAAGTGGGCCAGAAATACCCATATCGGAGTATCTTTTTTGCTAAGGTCTGCCCTCCGGTGTGGTCTCCACAACTTCCCTGATGGATATTGGATAGAATTTCCTTGGCTTCTCTTCCAGCAACGCACCTCAATAAGGGGTTAGAGAAGCCGCGCCGATAGAGGATGCCATCTTGCATTGTGTAGCGGGAAGCTTTCCTTAGAATTTTCTTAGTTTCACTTCGCCCGTCAGGTAGGGTGCCGTTTTGTAAGTATTCTCGGATAGGGGTCATCCATGTTTCTTCTTCGGTTGCAGCTATCAGATTTACTTGCTCGAAACTCGGGGTTAGTAGCCTTGAGACAGTTGTCGTTCCAGAAATGGTACCATCTCCCATGCTAGCTTGCTTTGCCAGCCCGTCGGCCTCTTGATTTTCTTCTCGAGGAATGTGTTTGATCGAGTAGTGATCCAATTGATTGAGCAGCCGCTTGGTCCTTTTCAGATATGCCGTGAGCCGTTCTCCTCGAGTCTGGAACTCCCCTAGTATTTGATTTACGATGAGTTGTGAATCACTGTGAAGACATAAGGAACTGACTCCGATCTCCAGGGCAAGCTCTAATCCGCCTATTACTGCTTCATATTCGGCATCATTATTGGTGGCAGCGAATTCTAGCCTTAGTGCATAACGCAGCTTTCTTCCCCTGGGAGTGATGATCACAATGCCTGCTCCCGAGCCTTGTTCGTTCGACGCTCCATCTACGAAGAGATTCCACTTAATACCTTCTGCTATTTCAGATTGGTCCCAGCCTTCGTTGATAGTGAATTCGGCGATGAAATCGGCTATGGCTTGTCCCTTGATGGCAGTGCGAGGATGGTAGGTGATATCATATTGGCTTAGCTCGATGCACCACTTGAGCAGTCGCCCAGAGGTGTCGGGACGATGGAGCACTTGCCTCAATGGTTGGTCGGTTAGGACTCTGATGGGATGAGACTGGAAATAGTGTCGTAGCTTCCTTGATGTGATTAGTAAACAGTATGCCAGTTTCTCGAGTTTGGGATACCGGGCTTCTGCTCCCGTGAACCTTTTGCTTATGAAGTACACTGGCCGTTGTGTGCAGTTTTCTTCTCTTACCAAAGCGACGCTCAGAGCATGGGATGACACAGCAAGGTATAGGTATAGTTCTTCGCCTTCATTCGGAGTCGAGAGTACTGGTGGCCGTTGGAGGTGCTCAATTAGGTTAAGGAAAGCTGTTGAACACTCATCGGTCCATTCGAATTTTCCTTTGTCTTTCTTCAGGGCCTCGAAGAAAGGAATGCATTTGTCAGTTGCTTTGGAGATGAACCGGCTTAGGGCGGCCACCTTCCCGTTTAGGCTTTGCATCTCTTTTCGAGTGGATGGTATCTTGATATCTTGCAAGGCCCGGACTTGTTCGGGGTTTGCTTCAATCCCCCTGGCATGAACGATGAATCCCAAGAACTTTCCCGATGATACTCCGAAGGAGCACTTTAGAGGGTTCAGCTTCATTCCATATTGGCGAAATACTCGAAACATCTCGTCCGGATGGTTTATATGGTTGTTGGCTTTCCTTGATTTTACCAGCATGTCATCCATATAAACTTCCATAGTTCGTCCTATTAGTTCTGCAAACATCTTGTTGACGAGGCGCTGATAAGTAGCTCCGGCGTTTTTAAGTCCGAACGGCATTACCTTGCAGCAGTACAATTCTCGGTCAGTAATGAAGCTAGTGTGGTCTTGATCAGGGGCGTTCATAGGGATCTGGTTATATCCTAAGTATGCGTCCATAAAGGATAAAAGTTCGTGTCCGGCAGTGCTGTCCACGAGTTGGTCGATTCGAGGGAGTGGGAAGCAGTCTTTTGGGCAAGCATCATTTAAGTTGGAGAAATCGATGCACGTGCGCCACTTCCCATTAGCTTTATTTACCAGTACCGGGTTGGCGATCCATTCCGGGTAGATGGCTTCACGTATGAAGTCATTGGCAAGTAAGTTCTTTACTTCTTCCTCGAGGGCTGCTGATCGTTCTGCCCCCATGCTTCTCTTCTTTTGCTTTACCGGTACCTTGGTAGGATCGATGTTTAGTGCGTGGCATGCTATGTCTGGGGAGATTCCAGTCATATCAGCGTGCGTCCATGCAAATACGTCCATGTTGTGGCGAAGAAAATCAATGAGTTGATTCTTTAATTCTCTTTTTAACTGAGATCCGATTCTCAGCAGTTTACTCGGCTTGCGTTTGTCTACAGATACGAATTCCATAGCCTCTGCAGGCTCGGCGGTGGCCTCCTCCTCTTTGTCCCTGGGGTCTAATTCATTGAAAGGATCACTGGTATACCGAAGAGGAGGGGCTTTCTTTAGTTGCTATGCTTCCAAGCTTTTCATGCAGAGAATAGTCTCTGCATTTTTCCCTTTATCTCTCCTGCGATTATTGCGAAGTTCGGTTACATAGCAGTCCCGAGCGGCGTCTTGATCCCCTTCTACTTCTCCCACTCCATTATCCGTTGGGAATTTCATCTTCAGGCACCATGGGGCAAGGACAATTTGGAAGTCGGACAGGGATGGTCTTCCTAAAAAGGCATTGTAGGCCGAGTGGTTGTCTATTAGCACGAATGTTTGTTTCCGAACGGCGGAGCGGGGATGACTTCCCAGTTCAACAAAGAGATCCAATTGTCCGAGAGGCATCTTTGCTTCTCCAGTGAAACCGTGTAGTGGTTTGTTGCAGGGGGATACATCCTTCATTGATAGCTTCATTTTGTCGAAAGCATACTTGAATAGGATATTTACTGAACTTCCAGTGTCTATTAAAATTCGGAAAACTTTGGCTGGACCGAACCAGGCAGAGATGACCATAGGGTCCATGTGTGGGTACTGCCTTCCTTCTAGGTCGCGCCCATTAAATGTGTTGTCATTATTTTCCTTCCGCTTAGGGTGGCGTTCTTCCATAACAGAATTGACGCAGTCACCCTCGCTTCTGAGTGAGTTTCCGTATCTTTCCATTTCTGCCCAGCTTTTGTCGGCGATGTGTGGCCCTCCTGATATTGTATGGACCACTATCTTTTCTTGGCTGGAGCCGCTGGTGTTGCGATTTCCTCCGCCTGTCTCTGGGTGGAGCTGCCCTGGGTTTTCCTTGGCAGGAGCTGGGGTCCTGTCCTGTCCCTTCACATAGCGTCCTAATCTCTTTCTCCTGATGTGTTCTTCAATTAGGTATCGGAGATGGCGGCATTCATTGGTATCGTGTCCATGAGACTCGTGGAAACGGCAGAATTTTCCGGACTGAATTGCGCGATCTGACTCTTTCTTGTACGGGGGGCGCTTGTATGTAAGTTCGTCCTGGGTGGCGAGGAAGATGTTCTCGACTGTTTCATTCAAGGGATTGTAAGCGTCAAATCTCGATCCTGGTCGGTACAAGCGCTTTTCTCCCTTCTTGCCCCCTGCATTGTCTCTGGAGTCGTTTCTCTGAATGTCCTTTGCTGCGGCGGGGGCGTTTCCATGGGCCGTCTTAGCCTGTGGTCCTGTCTGCCTTTCAGTGGCAGCCTCTTCGAGTCTCATGTACTTCCCAGCTTCATGGAAGAAATCGGGCAAGGTAGCTGGTTTTTCTTTAGTTAGTCTTCTAGCAAACTTGGTATCTGGGTGCACACCACTACAGAGGGCCATTAGGGTGAGTTTCTCATCGGCATCTTGGACTGCGGCCGCTGCGGCGTTGAACCGGGTTAGATATTGTTGCAGTGTCTCTCCGGATTTCTGTTTGACATTGGATAGAGAATAAGCATACTTGGGTTGTTCCACATGGATGCGGAACTGGCTAATGAACTTTTCCTTCAACATTTCCCATGAACTGATGGATCCTTGGGGTAGATGGCAGAACCAGGAGGTAGCTAGATCTGCTAAAAATAGTGGAAAGCATTTGCATAATACTCCTTCCGTTGCCCCGCTCATGAGCATATGTTGTGTGTATCTTTGCAGGTGTACAACGGGGTCGGAAGTTCCCTTGTACGGTTCCATCGTCGGCATTTTCCATTCTCGAGGTGTGATGGCGGTTTCGATGTTGCGGGTGAAAGGGCTGGTTACCCTAGCGCCTATCCCTTGATCTCTTTGCTCCCGTTGGACGCATTCCCTGAATAATCGTGTCATTCTTTCATCAGAATTTGGAGCGGACAAAAATGAGCTTGGTTCTTCCCTGCGGGATCGATCTCGTTCAGATGACCTATAGGGATGGTATAGCCTATCGCTTCTGACGTTATCCAGTGGCTGTCTTTGGCTGCACGGATGCATGCTAGGACCAGCTACAGTTGCCCCCTGCCTCGATCTTCCCCTGTGGGGTTCTGCTTCGAGCATTTCCATGGGGTCAACTTCGGGCTGGGTTCTAGCTCGGCTCCGTTCAGCGGGGTTTCTATGATTAGGCGGCATGACCGGCTCAGCTACATCCGACCCACGCCTGGTGCCTCCCCCGTTGGGTTCGGTTCCAAGCGCTTCCTCGAGTCAGAGTTCGGACTGAGTCCGGGCGCGGCCCCTATCATTGTTGTTCCTGTTGATAGCTTCTTCGAATAGGGAAGACCTTTGCTGCCTCTGAGATCCTCCAGATTGAGACTCGCCCCATGATTCAGTGTTGCGGTTGGATTCTTCGGCATCCCTCAAGCGTGACATGAGTTGGTTCACCAAAGCTTCTTGTTGGGATGCGAAGCGGTTAGTCACTTCAACCACAACTCTGTCTAGGTCTGTCCTAGTGATTGCTGTCGGTTGTTCCGCGGCAGGGGCTGTCGGAATTGCCTGATCTACATTTGGCACTGCTGTCGTAGTGGGACGGTTCTCTTGATCTGGATCCACTGGGTCTGGAGCGCTACTGGTTGCAACGTTCTTTCCCTTGTTGGCGTCTTTTCTCGGCCTGAAAGTCATGTTTCCTAGGCAATGAAGGGTGATATTGGGAAAGAAGGTTGAATGAGGGAAGCTGAAGCTTCGAGTTCCAAGCTCTCAGTGAAAGCACCAAAAATGTTTGCGCAAAAAATGGACAAACACCTCCAATCCGTATGTTTTAGTTGATTATATGTGTTTTTTAATGATTTGGGTTACTTGTGCAAATATGAAAAAAGCAGGGACTAAACTGTAAAAGACACACAGATTTATAGTGGTTCGGCCAGAACGTGCCTACGTCCACTTTATATGTTATTTCACTTTTTCTTTCAGATTACAAGTACAAAGCTTTAAGTACAAGTATAAGAAAGTTGTTTGAAAGTTCCTTCCTTGCTTGAGCTCTCAAACTTGTCTGCCATTGTTGTACCCATGCCCCTCTATTTATAGAGTGAGGCTGGGGGCAGGGGTCTTGGATGTATATAGCTGCTGGCGGGCCTGGGCTGAAGTGATCTGGCCTGACATATCTGGTTCGGCGGAGCTTGGTTTGGTCGTGGTTGGAGTGGCTTTGGTCCGGTAGGATGTTGATCCGGTGGTGAGATGGAGGTGAGGTTGGTTTGGTCCGGTGTGGATTTGGTTCGGTGATACGAGGAGGATGGGTTGGTTCGGCTGTATGTGGTCCGGTGGATCATGGTTCGGAGGAGGATGTGTTGGTTCGGCTGTACGTGGTTGGAGTGGCTTTGGTCCGGTAGGATGTTGATCCGGTGGTGAGATGGAGGTGAGGTTGGTTTGGTCCGGTGTGGATTTGGTTCGATGATACGAGGAGGATGGGTTGGTTCGGCTGTATGTGGTCCGGTGGATCATGGTTCGGAGGAGGATGTGTTGGTTCGGCTGTACGTGGTTCGGCAGAGGTTGGATGGGTTGGTTCGGTGCCGAAGGGGTGTGCTTGGTTCGGTATTTGTAGATGCGAGGTTTGGTTCGGCCAGGCATAGGTACCGAATGGACAGTATGTAAATGGTGATTCAAGACGAAATTGATGCTCCTTGGCCTCATGATCACATGGGTGAGAATTCGCCCAACAGACTAAAATTGTTGGAGAAGAATAACAAAGATGGAGAACAGGGAAATAAAAATAGATTTTCCATCATACATTTACCCTCTCTTCTGGTCTCTATTTATATAATCAATTACTTAATACCCAAGTTAACATTAGATGGCAAAAAATAATTTGATTAGCCAATTAGAGAAAGAAATAAACATACTCAATATGCCTATTAATTAGGGGAAACAAAATTTTCTCTTTCTTTCTTTTGCATATTTCTTTCCCTCTTTTTGTGATTTTGTATCACCAAAATTTAACACGAAGTATATCGAATAATATCATTCTTACTCATGAGCTTATGAAAGGATATGATAGGAAAAAACATATTGCCAAAATGCTCTCTTAAGCTTGACATCCAAAAAGCTTTTGATACAATTCAGTGGTCATCTATAATATCATATTGCAAAAAATGAACTTTCCACTTCCTTTTGTTACTTGGATATATTCCTGTATTTCTGCTCCTTATCACAGCTTATCCATCAATGAAGAAACTTTTGGATACTTTAAGGCAACTTAGGTATAAGACAAGGCGACCCGATCTCTCCTTATTTATTAATTCCCGTTATGGAATGTCTAATAGTAATGTTAAACATGAAAGCAAATTCTTGTGCCATTGATATACATCCTAGTTGTAAAAATCCAATGATTGTCTCTCTACTATTTGCTGATGACTTGATCAATTTTACAAAGCCTAAGTCCAAATCTAAAACCAACATTAAAAAAGTACTTAACGCTTTTTACATGGTGTCTGGATTAGATAAATCATAACAAATCTGAGATCAAGATTGCTGGATTATCTTCTAGAAAAATGTTTGAAATTGTTGCTCTAGCTGCCTTGCTTTAAAGGACATCAATAGATTGTATCTTAGAGTTCCTTTAACTTTGAGGAAAATATCCACTGCTTAACATATGCCTCTGTTTGAAAAAATAGTCAAAAAAATTACAACTTGGCCTGCTAATAAACTGTCCACTGCTGGTAGTATAGTGATAGCCAAATCGATTGCCACTTTAATGACTATTTATTACTCCAGTACTTACATTCTTCCTGGTAGACTTATCAGTATGATTAATAGTGCTATCAATCATTTCATTTGGCATGGAAACAACTTCTCCAAAAAGCTTATTCCTATTGCTTATAATAAGATTTACAGACTTGCTAAACATGGTGGCCTTGGAATCCTTAATTTGAAAATATGGAATAGAGTGGTGGTTTCTAAACATATTGAAAGACTTCAGCAAAGAAAAGATGACCTGCTCTTTGTTTGGATAAATGGAAACTTAGTTTAAAAAAAAATCAATTTTTCTGGACTATGCCAGTTTCTGGTAATTGCAGTTGGTTTTGGAGGAGTTTATTAAGTGCTAGAAAATGGTTTCTACCGATGTACAAATCTGACATTACTGAAAGCACTTCCTTTTGGCATTCTCCATGAGCAAAGAAAGGCTTAATTCTATCTGAAATTATCGGTTATAACCTAAGAAGCTTGACTGGTATTCTGGACCATGACACTATGCACAGATATGTTTCTGAATATCGCATTTCCTTTCCTTATTGCAGTTCTTACCTTGTCAGACAGACATGGAATATGTTGCAAGCCCCTCCAGTCTCTGCCATCAGTACTAATCTATAGAATGATAAACCTCACTTTTTCAAACATGTTTACAACTCTTTGAATACTAGTTTTCCTATATTCTCTTTGCACTCAAGAATATGGACAGCTAAATCAAACCAAAGGAAAATTTACTCCTATGGAAGGTGGTTAATAATGCATCATACTATGGATAATTTATATTACAAAGGCGTACCGAATCACTCCTATTGTGTTTTTTGCAACAATGCTACAGAATCTAATGCGCATTTGTACTTTGAATGTTCCTATACTTATCATATGTGGAAATCTGTTCTTCGAAGCTTCTGCCTGCATTAACCTGATGCTTCCTCCAAGCTTGAGCGGTTCAATATCTTCAAATGAACGAGATGGTGTTGCAAAGCTTCAGATTTACTTCTCAAGCTGCCAAAGAAAATGATTTTTGTGATCTAGGAAGAACATAACAAAAGAGTGTTTGTGCATGTAGCAAGATCCAGTATTATAATTATTAGGATTATTCAGAATAGTTGCTTGTAATGTTGTTATTTTATTGCCTTTTGATATGTCATTTGGGCTTGATAGGCCTTAAATGAAATTTCAATATGTATTTTCTTATTTTGGTTTTCACTGTACATCTCTTATTATGATAGCCTATTATGGTAATATTTCTTCTCTCTATATATCGGGTAGGAGCCTGTTCCTCCCCCGTTAGCCTTGCTAAAAAAATTTCAACAGATTATCTTATTTTGATTTACATCCTTATTATTAAATCAACAATTCCCCTATGAAATTTATTAAGATGATTTTTCATTTTATTTCACTCAAACTCTACATTTATCATCTTAACTCATATTAATGACAATATTTAATTATATTAAATACACATTGATTTCTAAATTATTTCAATGGACTAGATAATAAAATAATACTTAAAACAATTATTACACATTAGTAATTCAAACACGTTTTCCAAGTCAATTGTTTACAAACAAAAGCTACTAAATTTATGTACTAATTATTTTATTTCATATCCTTTAATAAACCTTTCCCAATTTATAACATATCATTGTAACATTAAATTCAACATTTAATTTATTCGTTATTTATGATTATAACCAAATCAGCATTACAATTATTTCAACTGATTGAGGTTGCATTAAAATAGTTATCAATTACATTAAATCAACATTGTAAATTACATTCAAATAATCTTTTCCATTTATAAATCATAAATTTTAATTTCTTCCAATATTAAATATTAAAATCTTATTAAATTAACTATCTTAGTTATCAAAAATTACGAGTCGCTACAATCAACTAATTCATTTTTAATTAATTATCGTTAAATTCACTACGTGTTACATTCTCCTTCCCTTAAAAGAATTTCATCCTCAAAATTCCTCAAGGACTGAATCATGTAACATAGCGCACAATCAATCTAAGCTATTCAACCAGTAAGTATGCAACCAATTTTTGCAGCCAATAGTGTAAAAATGCATGGTGTATCCCAATATATATGATATGTACTAAATAATTCTAAATCGGTGACTGCTATATGAATGCATTCTTTCAATCAATTTTGAAAGTATGATTCAACCAACCTATATATACTGGCAGTTCTACATGTATACAAATTTTGAAAATCAGAATCTTTATTTTTGCATCCAAATTTTTCCCACGTTTTTATGAATAAAAGTATGGTTCAAACGATTTTGCATCCAATTCTTACCATCCAATACCTAGCACACAATTTTCTAACATCCAATTTGAAAATTTGGTTTTCTAAACCTATATTCTTATGTCAGAAAAGGATTTAGATAGAAAATTCCATATTTCCATCCTTCTCTTGTGTACTCCTTCGCTGTATCTCAAATTCTTCTCTTTTGCCCCTAATTCTTTTCCAATTTTTCCATTTACAATCCACGTAAGAAAATTAACTTTTATATTTTTAATATTTTAAAACAAGTTTGATATACCTATCGACAAGGTAAAGAAATCCCAAGGCTAAACAGCTTTTCCCTTATCATTAACTATCTTTTACTTTACCGTCACCTCTACCATACAGTAAAATTTTACTTGCTAACCCGTTAAATTTTTCCCTATGATAAGCATGTGGCATTCTAAAAATCAAAATTTCCCTCATTTTTGTTCAATATTATTTAGAAATGGTTAGAAAATTTAAAATATAAAACTTAATTCTTTTTGAAACTTTTACAAAAATATTTTTATCAAAAATAAAAGATTTTTTAACAACTTTTTTTTCAAAATTATTTGTTTTTATCTTTTAAAAACAAACTAAGCCACGCCCTATGCAATTGGAATTTAACTAAAAACTTAACGACCATGATTGTTTCTTTTCTACTATATGGTAAAATTTAAAATTTTAAAACTTTTTCTTTTAAGTTATAACAACAACCAATACATATATTCGTTTATAAATTTTAGCTTTTAAGGCGTAGGTATAGTGATCTATGGTTTTGCAACAACCATTCTCTGTCCTTCCATGTTAAAATTTATCTTTCTAAAATTTTAAGATTTTAGGACTTAACATTATTTTACTTTTAGTAGCTAATAAATTTCCTAATTTATTTTATAAATATTTAGTCTTACTTTGCATTAGTTAAGTGTCTTTTAGGAGATTTCCTTATTCTACTGTTTTTCCATCAATACTGTGGTCTACGGAAAACAAATAAAAGGGAACATTTCCCCTTAACAACATACGCATTTTATACCACAGAAACAACTACTCCTTGCGACCCAACTAACCTAAAATAAACATTTTCTAGAAGATGCTCTTTAATGTCAATCGACATTAATGATGTTGAGGCCTTATCACTTCTTACTTAAACTGAGTGGACCATTTTAACATGTCATACTACTGTACACCACATACCTTAACTTTCTTTTTTGGTTTCTAAAAAATAATGTTTGTTCACTGCTTCTACTATCATAACTATTACCATAACACCCACATTATAGTGGGTAAGAAATATAAACTATGCACATTTAGAATAACTTGTTCGCAAATTAGCTTGGTGGAATAATTTTTCCGCCATCTATCTTGCCTTCCTTATGCTTGAGTCTACCAACGTCCTCTATATGTGTTTACCATCTCATTACCCTCTGTTACCATCTTCCTCTAATCCAAATCTCTTGATAGTATTTTTAAGTTTTTATTTTTACTTTCTTTATCCTTGATCTTTCATGCAGGTGTACTTTAGAACTCGTAAAAGTATGCTTTGATACCATTCATCATTCCTTTATGGGTTCTTCTTATGGTTTGCACACATGTCTAATAAAATATTCCTAGGTCCTCACCAGTATTTCTTACACTCAACGGGGATTTATTATTGCTACTCTACAAGCATTCAATGTTATTTTACTTATAGCCTTAACAACTACCATGTCTTACCTAGGCAAACATCTATATCTACTCCATGCTAAAATTTTGGTTTGGCCTTTGTCACTTTTTCTAAAATTAAAACTTGACAATTATAAATATTTAATCCCAAAATTTTTATTTTTCAAAATATAGAATTGGAAACTTTTTATTTAAATCCTTTAACGGTTTAGTTTCAAAAAGGAACAATGAAAATCTTCTTATTTTAACCAATTTGTAGAAATCATAACTTTTAAAACTATAATTTAGAATTAATTAATTAAGTTTACATTAAAACTGTAATTTAGAATAAATCAATTATGTTTACTTATAAAATGAAATGTTAGCAATTAAATTTTTAAAAGATTCTTTCTTACTTTTCAAATAAGGGTCAAGTTTTATGAATGGTCATTCAAATCAACTTTTCCTTTAAAACCATTTAACAACGAATATTATAATGGGTAAAAGTGAGACTTTTAACTCAAACTATTTATGAATTTTTATATTTCAAAACTCAATTTAATACCAAACCATTTTATTCAAAAATGCACTTTATAGTGTTTGAAAAGCATCCTTTATAACTTTTACTAAAAACTAGAGCAGATAATGACAACTTCCATCCTCTTATTTTCCTAATACTCATGAGACTTCCACTTTCAACCTTAGCGGATGTTCTAATGGCATATAAAGGGGACTTCTAAATAGGTATGTGTACTTACTACACGTATTTGTGAAAACTATTTAGTTTTCTTTCTTATAATTTCCTATATTGTTTTTAGTTACTAACATTATTTTATATAAATTTCTAACATTGTTTCTATTTGTCTTTCATAGTGTTACTACTACTTAGCTTTCTTTATTGAACCATCGCAGTGTGTTCGCCTGCTGCTGTATTTTCGGGTTCTAATCTTCTTTCCCTATACCATTTACCCTATTTTAAACTTGAACCATTTTCTATTGTCCATCCTTAGAAAGAATTTCACAACTTAAAAATATTTTATTTAAGAAAAATCAATAAGCTATATATGCTATACTATATTTTGTTCAAAAAAATTACATTTTATAGTAACCCATTTACTGAAAATTTTGATTTTATTAATTTTAATTTCTACTAGAAATTTTATTTAAATAAAATGTAGATATTTCATTTTTTGAAAATTTAATATTTACTTGCTTTTCAAAAATAGGATTTTTTTTTCTATCTTTAAATAAATCCCTTGAAATTCATTTCAAATATATTTTTTATATATATTTCTCAAACTATTATATTAAAATCATTTTAACTTTTACATTAAATTCTTTTATATGGAGTTGGACTCAGATTGGATTTTTTTTATTTCTCCATTCTTTTGGACTTTCCTTCTTTTCTACTTACCGACTTATCTTCTCCTAGAATTTTAAAAGTCCAGCTATTATCTTAGAGTAATTACTACATAGCTTCTTTCGAGAACTTATTTACTTCTTCATTTGAAAATCTGCAATATATAGATTCTCACTTTCCCCTTATCTGGATCTAATGTATATCATCAATCGGCAATCCTACGGCGATCTACAACTATAGGGCAATCTGCGCTCTACAAGGGATTCGATTACTATCCAGCTTCAAGGACTCTTCCATATGTCGCATTCATGCTCTTCTTAAGTCCACGCCTTCCAATACAACCTACTTCCCGTAGGGTAATCGGGGTAGTGTGTATCTTTGACTTCATATATTGTTCTATTGCGTAGTCGCATTGTCCATCTTTTTAGAATACGGTTGCAACTACTTCTAAAGTCGAAATTTACAGAGTTTGGCATGTTTTATATATATATATATATATATATATATATATATATATATATATATATTGAAAATGGTAAAAGGGCCCAGCCCAACACACAACCGGGTAACAACAACCATACCCGAGCCACAAAACAAAAACAAGAAAAACCCTAGACATAACACAAAACACAGCCGACAAAGCTCACAACCCTAATCACCAAAAATGGCGACAATGAATACAGAAAACAAAATTAAATCTTCTTCGTCTCCTTACTTCTACTACTCTCGCCTCTCTCCCAATAAGAGAGACTCTGGTTAAATTTGTTTCTCATGCTGCAATCAGCATTATTTGAGTTGAAATGGTCTCTCGTGACACCGTTAACCGTTGCGTGGCTGAGGTCTATAGGTTTGGTGCTAACGCAACCCAGATCTGTAGATTTGCAGCTATCAACGCCATTATTTGAGTACTTGCTGGTCCGAGGTTTAAAATTGGCTTGATTGAAATGCTGATGAGTACTCTGATCAGCTTGATAAGTTTTTGGGTAATGAAGATAATGTTCTATATATTTGCTGCCAGCCTCTTTGCTCCAATAATCCGAAAGGAAGTCGAATTTGGTCTGATTTCTGATCCTTTTATTAGATTTCTGCAGAATGATTTTACTATCATTATCGATAATGTTCCATCTTTGCTCTTTAGATAGCTTAACTTTGTTTATGAGTGCGGTTGTTCCTTTCTTTCCATAAATGATAAACTGCTGTAGTTAAAATAACATGCGCAAGATCCCTTTCAAGTGCTTTACTTCTGAAATGATTGTTAATATCTTTGATAATTTGATTAAGACCCACACTGTTTAAATTGTTCATCTTCAACTTAGATTTGATTTGACTCCAAGTATAATAACTGTAGCTGCATTCAAAAAATAAATGAGTCACTGTGTCATTCGATAAGTTGCATAAGGAACAGAGTGAGGTATTATTTCTACCCCATTTATTGATTAAATCCAAAGTTGGAAATCTATTTTTAATAGCAAAGTATGTGCAAATTGCCATCTTCGGATTATTTACCCTGTTCCATATGCAATTGTACCATTCTACAGTAGGCTGCTTGCTTCTAATATGCTCCCAAGTTTTTTTGGAAGAAAACTTACCATTACTGCTAGCTAACCATTCCCAATAATCACTATCAGCATCTTGATCTAAGGGGATATTAATAATAGAATTTTTATGAGGATTTGTGATTGGATGAAGCTGAGGATGCCATTGATTGTTTTTAATAATGATGTTAACACTAGCATTAGCTTTACCACAAATAGCAAGGTTATCCCAGCCAACTTTATTGATAAAAGAGTCATTTTGAAACCAAGGGTCAAACCAGAGACTTGTTTCATGACCAGCTTTAAAATTTCTTTGAATTAAAGATTTTCCTAAAGCTCTGCATTTTAAAATTTGATTCCAAGCATTGGATTGATTATTATTTGGTATAGTAGTTCAGAAATTTTTATTTTTAAGATATTTGCAAGTCATCCATTTTGTCCATAAAGAATCACCACTTATAAATTTCCAAAAAAGTTTTAGTTGACAAGTTAAATTGAGATCATTAAGATTTCTGATACCAAGCCCACCTTCATTTTTGGGCCTGCAAACTTTATCCCAACTGATTTTATGATATTTACCCCTCCAAAGAAATTCAGCACATCTGTTTTCAATTTTTTTAATAGTAGCAATAGGAATATGATGAGTTTGAAACCAGTAAAGAATAATGGCATAGATGACAGATTTAATTAACTCAATTCTACCAGCAATAGATAGAAGCTTGCATGACCAAGTTTCCATTCTCCTTTGAATTTTATCAATAAGATAGGAACAATCACTATCTTTGATTTGATTAGCAGATAGAGGAAGGCCTAAGTATTTAATAGGAAGATTACCTTTACTTACTTTAAGAACATCCAGAACCTCTTTTTTGCATCTGCAATATTTGCTGAAATATGCCTTAGTTTTAAATTCATTGATTTTAAGACCAGCATTTTCATACATATTATCAAAAATCTGACTAATAGTCTCTGCATTATCTTTGTTAGCTTTAGAGAACAACATAAGTTCATCAGCATAGATCAGGTGAGTAATATATGGTTGCACTCTATTTATTGGAGAAATATTGTTTTTGATAGTTTCAATATCAATGAGAATAGAAAAGTATTCCATTGCTAATGTAAAAAGATAGGGAGAAAGAGGGTCTCCCTGTCTGATACCTCTGTTGCTGTTGATAAAACCCTCAGGTTTACCTTGAAATATTATTGAGAAGGTAGGAGTATTAATGCATTCAAAAATTAGCCTACAAAATTTGGCAGGAAAATTCATGCATTTCATGATATGAATTATGAATTTTCTGTTAACTTTGTCATATGTTTTTGGAGATCAACTTTAAGACACATTTTATCCCCTTTTGTATTATTAAAATTTCTGACCATTTCATGTGCAAGCAATGAATTTTCATATATTAATCTGCCAGGTATATAAGCACATTGATTTTCAGAGATTAAAAAGGGAAGAAATAATTTTATTCTGTTGCTCAGAATAGTAGCAATAATTTTGTAAACAAAATTGCAACAAGATATAGGCCTGTAATCTTCTATACAAGTTGGATTATTGTTTTTAGGAATTAAGGTAATAAAAGTATGATTAAAGCTTTTAAGCAATTTACCTTTGTTCAAAAATTCATTAACAACTTTAGAGATATGATCTTTGATATTTTCCCAATGAGTTTTGAAAAATTTAGCATTGAAACCATCTGGACCAGGACTTTTGTTGTCACCACCATTAAAAATAATAGCTTTGATTTCATCAATACTAGCAGGAGCTAATAAGATGTCAGCAGCATTATCATTTAACACATTCTTACACACAATATTGGGAAAATTAGTTTTATTAGGGTCAGAGAAATATAACTGAGTGTAGTATTTAATAGCTTCATTGACAATCTTATCAAATTCATTGATGCATTCACCTTTGCTGTTGATAATTTTACCTATATTATTGATATGCTTCCTACAACTCATTTTAGCATGAAAAAATTTGGTGCAATCATCTCCCATAGTAAGCCAGTCTACTTTAGCTTTTTGTTTGAAATTGATAGTGTTTATATAAAGTTCTTGAGAAAGCTTAGCTTGGTTAGAAAAGAATTTATCTATAATATCAGTATTGTCTGGGTTATCATCAGCAAGCTTTTGTAAATATTTCCCTTCTTCTCTTAATTTATTTAAACAGTTATTCTTACCAAAGTTATCCTTGTTCCAGTTTTTAATTTTATTTTTAGTATTTTTAAGAAACATACTAAACTGAAACTGATAAGAACCAATATTTGAAAAAGTAAAACACTCTTTAATAATATCATTATAATCATTGTTAAGGACCCAACCATTTTTAAATCTGAAAGGAGAGGCTTTAATATTGTTATTAATAGTATGATTTTGAAAGAAGTTTATCAGTAAAGGGGTATGATCACTTGTGTTTTTCTCAATAGAGTAACAACAAAATTTTGGAAAAGTGTCACAAAATTTTTCATTGATTAATATTCTATCAAGCTTACAGTGAATATCTTCCTCCTTTCCTGATTTCCAAGTGTACTTATTGCCAATCATGTTAGGTTCAATGAGCCCAGATTCAAGTAAAAATTTATTAATTTTATCAAGCTTACTGTGGGGGACTTTATTGCCGCCAAATTTTTCATTAACATGAAAAACAGTATTAAAATCACCTAAAATAATCCAGGTGAATCACAGCTTTGACTAAGAGCTTTTAATCTATACCATAAACTGTTTCTTTCAATTTCAAAATTGCTACCATGTATATTGGTAATTTGTAAGAAGAAACCATCAACATTTTCAAAATTGCAATCAATAAATTGTAAATCCTTATTGAAATTAACTAAATTCCAAATGTTAGAGTCCCAAACAACCAGGATTCTACCTTTGCTGCCACAGTCATTGTTGTTAATGGATTTCCAGTTATTGGGAAGTTTAAAACAGAATTTTTTCAATATTAGAATTATCCATTTTGTTTTCAATAAGGGCAACAACAGATGGATTGTGAATTCTAACATATTTAGAATGTCAGTTTGTTTAGCAGGGGAATTCATACCCCTAACATTCCAAGCCATGATTGACATAATAGAAATAATTATGAAAAGATAAAATGAAATAAGAAAACAGGGTTTCAGATTGAACCTGATACACTACTACCCTTACCCTTTTTCTTTTTCTCTGAGCTCTTAGCTTTAAGCCTTGTGGTCATATCATTCCAGTCTGAATTAGTTGATATGTATTTTTGTCCAAAAGCTTTCTTCTCTTTATTAGCATTCTTGTATTTGCCGATAGCTTTAGTTTTGGGAATATGTAAATCTGAAATATCAAATTGCTTATCAGGTTCCTTCATAACATTATCAGATGTTGATGCAATGTAACTTTCAGGAATTTGAATGTGAGAGATGTCAAACACCTCAGCATTGCAAGGCAAGGTTGAGTGGATGCCAACATTGTCCTCAACTTCTGCAGCAATTTCTGATGGAGGTTCACTCTCCATGAAGTATTCTGGACTCTGGTTGGAACTCGAATGCAGAATATTATTTGTATCAGTATCATGATTATTTGTAATTAAACATAACTCTGAAATGTGGGGGATTTCAGAGTTAAAGACCTCTTTATTACTGATACCCTCTTTAGAGCTGCGCTGTGAACTATCTTTTGAATTTTCTTTTATACTTTCAGAATGATGAACTTCCGAAGCAATGACCTGGTCATCTTGATCAGTGAGCGATTTATATTCTGTTTCTTGATGGAAGATGATACCTTTCTGGTTGATTCGATCATTATTCTTTTGAGTTCTTGATTCCTTTATTGTCTCTTCATTATGATGCACTTCTTGAAATATTGTATCTGAATCGTTTTCTTGATCAGTGACCATTTCCTTGTTTTGATTGTGAGCTCTGGGTATCCACCTTTGAACTGAAACACACTGTTCTCTAATGGCCCAAAGCATTTACAGATGCTGCACTTAGGTGGTATCCATTCATATTTAATTTTTTGGGTGATGTTTTCCCCATTTTATAATGTGAGATTTATTTCTTGAGGAAGTTCATCATTAGCAGATACCTCCACTAGAAGACGAGCGTAATTCAATCTCGTTTTCAAGGTTGTAGGTGCATCCATCTTTATGGGTTTTTCGATAATGCTGGCCATTACACTGAACGCTTCACGATCCCATAATTTGAGATTGACATTGGGTAATTTAACCCATATCGGCATCGTACTGAGGAGATCCCTATCCAATTTTAGGGATTCAGGCCACTTTCTCATTATGATGAGCTTTCCATTATAGAAGTATGGGCCATTCTGAATGATTGAATTGCAATCTTGAACTTCTTTGAATTTAACAATAAAGAACCCATTTTCTCTGGTAAAGATTTCAAAATCTCCAACAGGTTTCCATACACGTTGGATATAGGCTTTGAAAAACATATAATATGGTTTGGTTCCAACAACATAAACCAAAACCGAATTGCTCCAGCAATCAATAGCCCTTTTGCATATTGATTCATTTATCAAACCATATTTCTTGCTATTGATTGTGATGGGAGCGATGGTTTCAAGATTGCATCCATCATCATTCGGTTCTTTAGATTGCTCAGAAACGATTTCAGCCCAAGATTTTTGCCCCTGTGCTTTATTCAGAGAAAAACTGGTGGGTTTCCGTGTTTGATTCAATTGATTTCTCATATCCAAAGGATGGGTGGTTGAATTCTGACCATCTGTCATCTTCCTTTCAGTGAAATTATCTCTCAGATTTCTCTGATAGCCAGGTTTATAGGGTTGTCGTTTCTTTTGTGATCTTGATTGAACTAATTGGAAGCCATCTTTATCTATGATGATTCCATTGCTTGATTCTCTGATGTGAGATTCAGGTGGTCTGTTTTGGTGCTTTGAGAGAGAAAGATTAGAGAGATTTCTGTGGGGAGAGAAAATTTCCCCCATAGCTGAGGAAAACCCTAGATTCCAAAGTTTTTTTGGCAGAAAAAATTACTACACTAATGTTTTGCTGGCATGTTATATATAATTATACATAAAAGTTTAAATACATTCACTCACTGTATCCTAATTTTTAAGATCGACTAATCTAAGCTCTGGTACCAAATTTAACAACTTACACACTGGTCGTCCGAAATTTTCGCTATTTGGAAATCCAAGTCCACAAAGTATGGATCATTGGTATTTAGTATCCTACAAATAACAAAAGCATATCATAGTACTATCAATATAAACTCATGGAATACTAAAGTATAGTAAAACATATGATTACCGATCAAGGTCGACACCTATAATCCTTTATTGCTTTTTTTAATGTCGACCATGCATAAGGAGATCCGTCCTTCCATCGTTCCTGCCTTGTACCAGTACATGTCCCTTTGAAGCTGTCCAGTGGATTATAATGTGAAGGGGATAAGAACGATATTCTGGTAACTGGTAAATTACACATATTATACATAACACTAGTTTATGTCGATTGCTTTCTATTACATGTTATATCTATTATATTACTAAGCTATATTAGCTTTATATATGCATGCAACATGCCCCATCTACTCAAAATAGATAATAACTACATACGTATGTGTGTATAAGTAACTCAATCTCCCGCTGGACGAAAATACTTTCTCCGCTGATATCCTAACTCAGCACCTTGTCTGGATCAATCATCAATGCAATATCATGTCCTCGCCACCATATGTACTAAGGAACTCCCATAGTGACTAATAATGATGTCATAATAGTTTACCCATACTCTATTCATTTTATATTAAGGACTCTGTTCCTCGAACTAATCATGGACAGCTCCATGGACCATTGAGGAATCAGCTCCTTAAACTATCATATTCATTTGAAATACATCCACAAATGGGTTATTTAGCCTTGCCTCCTAACGAAAAACAAACTATCAAACAACTGTAAGGTAGTGCATGTCCTAAATGGGATCTACACTAGTAGGAGGTATAGCCTGTTTAAGCGCAATCTCCGTCTTCCTACTGACCGCTCACGACTAATGACGTTCTTAACCTATGTAAACAATCAATACTCATTATATATTGTATAAATTTCATTTCCATAGCACTGAGCCTTGATCGCCATCCCATTTAGACTGCCTAATGCAATCAAGGAAATGCCTACTTGGTTACTTAAAACATACCCCCTAAATTGTTGAAGCAAACTCTACTTGTTCTTTGACACTTCGATCGGGACAAACCTTCCTACTGGTATATTCCCTTCAAGTATACCTGAATGTATAATCCCATGGGTCTACAATTAGATACGTCCCACGTCGATATAATGTGTACACAATTGCTGGTAACCCTTGCGGTGGGCAGGCTTCTGTTGTGTAAGACTACTGACCTCGCATTCCAGCCCATTATAATGACCATCCATCATAAATGCATACTTTAGGCTATTCATATATTCATATTTATTTATTTAATATGCCTCCAATGTTCATTGTTAATATTCAATTATTTTTACATAACTTTCTCCTTATTTCTATAGTGTCATTTACCTCTTACTTTTAACTTAAAAGATTTAAATATCTTTTATTGTTTACTTCCCTTTTAATTCGTTAGATTTATTCTACTGTTCCTTTTCTACTCTTACTATCTTCCTTGGATTACTAACTTTCTTACTTACTCATCTCATTACTTTACCTACATTTCATTGCTTATAATTTAACTCTAATTTGTCTTTATTACATATATTTGTTTCATAATTAGTATATTATTATTATTACTACTTACAATTCCTTAGTTTAGATTTTTGGATTTCTGCAATTTAATGCATTGGAATTACATCCTCTAAAAGGAAAAGTTAACATGGTAAATTTTCAAAAATTATGTGAAAGTGGATTTGTGTTACGTTTGGAATTATAAGAAATTATCATTTTTTTTATATTGAAATAGATAGTACAAAATATGGTAAACATCCCTATTTTGTACATCTCTTTCTATCAGGCATATTCCTTATTATTCAAAATGTTACAATTTTATTCATATTTTCAAAACTAGATTTATAGAAATTTACATTGCAGCAAACTTTATTCCAATAAATTAAAATACTACTTAAATTGCAATTCATCTTATAATAATATCCAATTCATATTTACTAACATATATCGTATACACAAAAATATAGAACTACTATACAATTCATTATCTTAAGGACTACTTTCACCCTTACTTTCCAAATTCAAGTACACGTAATATTTAATTCTAGTTAAGAGTTCATGGAATATGTAGGCATAGTTTTCAAATCCATTACATGTATAATTTAAGCCTATAACTCCAAAATAATTATATTCAGACATACAAGGAATAGATTTATAAAAAAATGAACCCAATATTATATAAAAATATATAATTTCCCACTTACCTTTAAGCTTTCCAAATCTCCAGATTTATAACCAGTTATTTTTGTCTTACTCCCTTTTCTCCGTAATGGGATATGTACCACAATCATATACATACGAACTAGAAATTTAGATCTAAGAAGAGATTTGAAATAAATTTAGATTTGGATTTATAGTCTACCATGACATTAGTGATTTGATTCGATCTTACTCTGCTTCTCTATTATCCTTTGTTAATCTCTACTTGTATATATGTATATAGATTATAGTTTTATTTAGATTTAAGAATTTGTGAAGAAAATAAAACGCAAGAGCTCTATCGTGCTTTAGAAAATTTGAGAAGAAAGTAAGGGGTTGGAACTGTATTTATAAGGCTCGAATCAATATGAACAGTTAGATTATTCTATTTTAAATTTTGACCATTCCTCCAAGGTTCAATCTGCAACCAACAACTAAATAGCAGTCGACAACTACCCTCCTTATTAGGGGTCGATAGGTTGTGTAATTTTACATGTGCGTTAATTTTCTTCTTTATATTTGTTATGCTATGTACTTTTAAATGTATTTGGTTAACGTTAATTATTCCTCCACGTTAAGTAAATGTTAACTATCAGTTAATGCTAACTAACATCAATTAATGCTAGTTAGATATATTTATTTCCTTAATTACATATATAATTATTTTTTGTTAACCCGCCTTATGTTAAGGCAGTATACAAGCGGATTTAACTCAACAGACTTGATGATTATCGAGGGTAGAATATCATGGATTTGGTTTAAATAGATGGATGGATAATCAACTATGTATAATAATATGGAGCCAGGATTAAACATAGTAGGTAGATACACGATGAAGGGTGCTTAGAAGGTGGATATTGGCTTGAATAAGGAAGGATCGACATAAAATGATTTGATTTAATATGGATCGACATAGGTAGGTTGGACATATGGGTAGATCGGCATAAAGGGTTCAGAATAGTTTAGCTCTTAGGATGGATAGACGTGCGCTAGTGTATATGTGTAGGGATCGATATAGCTTGGAGCGGCATAGTAGAGGTCGGCATGGAAGGGGTCGGCAAGGCATGAAGCAACATAGTTTGGATCGGCATGTTTGATTAGTTTGGGAAGTTATGTTGAAGGGTTCAGAAGAATGATGGATCGGCATGATTGGGCTTAGCATAGGAAGGGAACGGCATGATTGCGCTCGGCATAGGAAGGTGTCGCAATGGAAGGGATCAGCAAGACATGGAGCGGCATAAAAGGGATCGACATCTCTTCACAGACCAGGAAGGATCGGCATACCTTCCAGACACAAGGAGGGATTGGCATCCTCGGGAAGATGAAGGATCGGCGCTGCTCCACGATAAAAAAGGATCGGCATTTTGCATGAAGGGGAAGGGATCGACATTTTCATAGAGGAAGATGGGTCGGCATGCTTCAAGATGGATGAATCAGTGTAGCTTGTTGGAAGGCTATGGTTCAACGCGCTTCAGGAGGGGATCGGTATTGAATTAAAAGGAGGAATAATGATATCTATTGCTGATCGATCATTATTTTTGGATGAGTTGGGGTTACCGATCTTACTGTAAGCCCATGTAGGTAAGAAGGCCATGTAGCCGAAGTTTCACCTATAAATATAATATGCTTGGCTTTAGAAAAAGTACCTTCATTCTGCTTCTCTTCATCTTCTACCTAGGGGATACTCTGCCATTTTCATTCTGGATTCTTGGATTATAGCTGTAATCAAATTTCAGTATAATAAAAAGGATCATTCTAGAGTGGACATAGGCTGGAGTTAGCCGAACCACTATAAATATTGTCTCTTTTACTTGCTTTCATTTTAATTTGATTATTCTTCTTATTATATTCACTATATCATATGCTGTCTACGATCTGTGACTAGATATTGGTGCTTTCACATATAATTGAGTGTTGGTGGCCAATTTTGATGGCAATAATTTTTGATTTGAAATATTTAAACGTTAATAACCTTTTTATTTGAAATTCGATTGTAAAACTTTATATATGAAAATCGATTAAAAAATCGCCACAAACCCTACGGTATATGTTTCGTAGCAAAATTCTTATGTTTGTAAAAATTCTGTTTTTGGTGTTACTAATTATTAACTAATTCCTTTTTAATTAATTATCGTTAAAATTTAGGGGGCATTGTAGAGCACTAATCATAGACAAAAATTTGTTTGACAAGCATTAGAAAGTAACAAATAAAATAAATAACAAGAAGTAAAATGAGATACACTGCAACTTTTGCAGTGGTTTGATCTAATTTATGCCTATTTTCAATGTTGTCAGTTTTTCTTTTTAGTAGATCTAAGTTATAATGCAAAAATACAAAAATATAACTAAAAATAAGCAAAAAAAGTGTTGATTGTATGAAATTGGTTCGGCTACCATGAATTTTTTTCACTTTAAGTAATGCCTTTTACATCACAAAATTTGATTCCTCTTATGGTACATGTAGGGTATTTATAGCAGAAGTGCGGAGCCTTTAGACAAGGAAAATCTCAAATTTATCCTTTGAAATTGATTATATTCGAAGCTCTCTCGGATCTTAAAAGATGGACACAAGAATAGTGCAACATTGGACTAGTTCATATTCTTAGGAAATATTCTCTAGAATATCTAGTTGGTTAGTTTGATTCAATACCAAACTGATTTGGAATGCTTGATTAAGTAGTGGTTCAAAGAAGAATGGAAGTAAAATTGGCTAGGAGCTTGACCACTGAATTATTTTTGCGTTACATTAGCACTATGTTTGGCATAGGACAATGAAAATGGTTCCATACTTGAGTGCCAAACAAACCTTCTTCTTTTCTCCTTTATTCTTCCTATCCATCATCCATTTTTTTCATCTCTTCGTTTTGTTCATCGGCTAGTTTCTTTGGTAGATTCTTTATAATTTTATTGGACATTTATTTATCTTCTATTGTATTTGTTTCGTCAATTGGTTGTAAATATATATATCATATTTTCCCCAAGTGGAAAGTGGGGAGGTGCTTTATATTGAGTTTCTAGAGGTCTCGGGTCTGAACCCTTAAGTGTAACACCCCATATTTTTAGTAACATTATTTAGGATATTTAATTAGTTAAACTAAATTAAATGATGTAAGATGATTAATAGATTGAGATTTGTGATTAAATAAGGGGTGGTCGTGCCATGTTAAACAAGTGAACCAAAGAGCAAAAAAAGAATAAAAGGTTAGGAAATATACAAGTGCAAAATAGGAACAAGGCACATCCATATACCCTAAACCTTAACCCCTCTACACTCACATTTATTTTATTTTCACAAAAATTAGATCTAAGGCCGACCACTATTAAGAAGAGCAAAGAAGAAGAATTCAAGGGAAGACTCAAATCACTTAATTAAGAACAAATCTCACATATTTAATCAAAAAGCTAAGGTCAATAATGACTACATCTCAATTATTAATGTTTTTTGGTTTTTTTGGAATGAAATCAGAATTATTTGCGAATGTTTTGATATGTTTTGGATGATAAAATGTATATCTATATGTTGTTGATGATTTATGCAAATTCACATAGATTTTATGATATGTTTTGATATGAAAACCCTATTATATGACATCAAATTGCCTTGTGTATTTGAATTTAGATTAGAAACAATAATTTAGGAATGGGTTTCAATTTTCGTAATTTTCAGAATTAATATGGATTTTATACGAATTTTCTAGTGAAGAAAATACTATTTTAGGTTAAAAATTAATTAAGGCCAAATTATATTGGCTTATGGTATGAAATTTATATATGTTAGAAAACTTATTAAATATGATTTTCTAGAATTTTTATAGAATTTTCATAAGTGTTTTAATAAATATGTAAAATTACTTAAGGTATAACACTTAAACATTTTATATATTCAAAAAAGGAGAAGGGGTATTTTGTAAATAATTCAAATTATTATTTTGAAAATCGGTGGCACTTTTAGAAAAGAAATTTTTGCAACCAATCATAATTTGACAAACAAGGCAGGTTAGGAACATAGAAATAGTTTAAAAAGTCAAATCAACATGCTTTTTCTTATTTCAATGCTTTCGGCACCGGGCTTCCGACTCCTTGCCGCCACCTTCGACTCCATTAAAACCAATGCACATAGTATCAAAAACGTGGTATGTAGTGAATTGGATATAGGCGGAAGGTATTGGATCGAAACCAGGGGTTCCGAAAGTATCGAAGCACTACTTTGCTTCTAAAAGAAAATGTGCCTGCTTTGCTTTCAACTAAATGGCTTTCGACTTGGTCTGCTTTCGAATGGGTCAATGACTTCAAAAGAATGGTTTTAAAAGGTTGCGCCTTTGTTTTTAAGTAACTACATTCGAATTGGTGAAATCCCCTGAATGCCGCCTTTTACCTTTCGACCCAGATTGGTTTCGAAAAGGTTACCTTGTTTTTAAAACCAAGCCGCTTTTCCAATGCTTTCGGAAGGTTTATTTCAAGACAATTACTTCTTTATTTAGGAAATGCTTTTTTGGAAGAGATGCTTTTGACTCAAATGTTTTAATGACCCTTTTGCTCTATAGAAAGTAGAACCCAAATAGTTTGAAAGAGATCGTTTAAGTGTTTTCGAAAGTTGTTTCCACATCTTTTAAATTGAACCCAGATGCTTTCGAAAGGTTTCTAAGGGATAATTCCCCAATGGTTTCGAAATTTCTAAGAGGAAATATTTTCCAACTGTTTCGAAAGATTTAAGAGGAAAGTTTTTCCAATGGTTTCAAAAGGCAATGTTTAAAGGTTTTAAATAAGGACGTCTAAAGTTTTAAAGCTTTCGAAGGAGATGTTTTTCGATGCCTTCGAAAGGATAAATATAAATGGTTTCGAAAGGTATGATTTTGAAAGGCATATTTTGTCCTTCGGCCTATGGTTTTACTTGTATTAAAGTGGATACTTTCAAAGGTTTCGGAAGGGGTACTTTCGAAAGTTTAAGCGTTTCATCAATAAGGTTTTGTGTAAAGAATAAGTAACATGGCAAGGTGATTAGAGTAAAGCAAAGAGTATATATAAACAATTTCCTTATTTAAAGAATGATTTAAAAGTTTATATTAATTTGAAAGAACGTTTTCAAGGAAAATATTATGGGTAGGTAACCCTAAGTAAAATGAATCAGATATTAAAATATCAAATAGGATTGGTATGAGGTCGTGCCATATACTTTAGCTAGTAGCCCATAGCTAAGAGAGGTCCAAAATTTCAGTGTGTAGGGCTTTGTCAAAAGTGAGACTAAAATTATGTTACACGTAGAAAGGAATCTAAAAAGGATAGACAGATTATTGGTACACCCGCAAAGCCATTAGGATTAGTTAGATTTAGAGTAGTAAGTAAGGATAGATCGTCCAAAAAGGGAGTATCTAATAGATGTTAGATTTTTATGTTTTTCTTATAGGCCTAAATCAGCTAAGGGTTAGTAGTTAACAAAAAAAACTACAGTTTATGGACATATAGTCCATATGATAACTGATATGTACATACACATGATATTACTTTACAGATTTAATAGTTTTGGTTGTAGGATTATAATTTGCAAAAGATATGTTTTAAAAAGGATATTATAAGGGGAAACCCATTCCGCTAAGCAACGTGGTCTCACTTATCAGATAAATGAGATGTATGGTATCATTCACACCAGCTTTATATCTGACTCGTAGTTTATTTACCCATAAACTCTCAGCTGCTCAAAATTGAATTGAGTAATAGATAGCTAATTATAAGCAGGTGGCTAACAGATAGCTAATTAGGAGTTTCTGTTACATTTTGGATTGATTCCGCCATGTTGTATATACAGTACTCTGGTTGACCAAAGAGGCATCGTCATATGTTGCTCTTGGCGTATTTATGTAAAAACTATATTTTATCTAAACTTGGGAAAGTGATAGGATTATGTAATGTGAATATGGAATATGTTTTGGAAATGTATCAATAAAATTTTATTTTTGAAATCTGCGATTTTGTTTCATATTCATGTGCTTTTGATATTATGAATACCATTAGCATAGCCGTATTTAGTTGCCGGAAGTTAATATTATGGATGACTGTAGCATTTATAGCGCTTAGCTTTGCGCCCCTAGATAAGGGATGTTACAACTTGGTATCTAAGCATAGGTTTATAATTTTTTTTAATTAAAAATGATTTTTTAAAAGCATAATCCTATGGAATTAGCGATAAGATTTGGGTAAGGGATAACGTTATAGTAACATGCATGTATTTTCCATATATATACATATACATACATACATACATATATATATATATATATACACGCTTTAACTCTAGTCTCCTATCTCTATTAGGTTATTTTTTCGTATTTCACGAATGTTCGAATGCAGATATGGATTCTCAAAGGGATAATGTTGGAGGAGGACGCACCACTGCAAATGGAAATGCTAGACCTAATACTAGAAGGAACCCAGGTCAGGCATGAGCTAGAAATACTGGTGCTGAACTCCCGCAAGTTGACATGGGAGCCATGTATCAGTTTTTCGTAAATATGATGCAAGCGAGGGTTGTTGCTGGAGTAGTTGGAGGAGGAGTCCAGGAAGCTCCAGTAGCCAACAATTATGTTGCTTTGAGTAGGAACTATGCAAGGTTAGGAGGAAAACCATTCATTGGGACTGAAGATGCCAGAGAAGTGGGAAAATGGTTATTGCATTGTGAGAGGATTTTTATGGATTCAGGGTTCAGTAATGAGCAGAAAAGAAGGCTCTCTTTGAGGCAACTTCAAGGAGCAGCTTTGTGCTGGTGGAAAAGTGTGACAGTTGGAGTAGATGAAGGAACGATGACATGGGCTGAGTTTAAGAGGAGATTCAAGGAGAGATTCATAAATGTAATGACAAAGTCTACCTTGCTTAAAAAAGTTTGCCGAGTTAGTGCAGGGAGAGATGACTATATTAGAGTATGCTACAAGGTTTGAGGAGTTGGAAAGATATGGTCATGCCACTATGGATGTCGTGATTAAGAGAAACGAGAAGTTCATTATGGGGTTAAAATCTAAATTGGCCAGGGCTACATTACCTCATATCAGGGATCCTTGTGATGTTGTAGTAGAGATGATCTAAGACATGAGGAAATTATTGCTTTTGTGGAGAAGAATAAGGCGAAGGAGGTCCATGTGGGGAAGAGTCAGAAAAGGAAGTTCTTTCCTAAGAATGAAGCATAGAAGGGTGGAGCCATTAAGAAGGGAAAGTCGGAAGTTGTCTATTTTAAGTGCGACAGGAAAGGGCATTTTGTGAATGAATGTCGTCCTGGAGAGGCATAGAAGGTGACTCATGACTGGCAAGAAGAATGTCAAATGCTTCAACTGCGATCAGATGGGTCATTACATGAGCCAATGTAAAGAGCCAGCTAAGGATGGGAAGGGCAAAGTATATGCTCTGGAGCCAGCTATCTCGAGACCCACGACAGGGAAAAAGGGAAAGCAGTGTTGTGAGGTACGCTTATTATTCTTGGTATGGAAGTTAGTGTTCTGTTTTATACTAGTGCATTGCATTCTTTTATATCTCGATGTTTGGTCGATAAGCTTAACCTAGAACCCTCATACCTAGTCACTTCCTTAAGGGTTGCAAATTCGATTGGAGGGTATGGAACACTTAGGATGAGATGTGATCACTTAAAGTTTGACTTGTTTAGGTGATGTGTTAATGTAGAGGGGTAGAGTAATTGCCTATGCTTCTCGACGGCTTAGATCGCATGAAGTCAGATACCCAACTCGTGATTTGAAATTAGTTGCAGTTATTTTTGCGCTAAAGGTGTCGAGATATTATCTTTTGGGTGAAAGATTTGAATTTTATACAGATCATAATTCGCTAAAGTATTTTTTCTCTTAAAAGGAGCTGAACATAAGACAGCAGAGGTGTTTAGAGTTCTTAGCTGCTTATGATTTCGGTATTGAGTACACACCGGGAATGGCAACAAGGTTGCAGATGCGCTTAGCCAAAAACATCAGAATCGATGTTAGTAATATTAGTTGAGTGGAAAGAATTGGAAGTGTTAGCGACTTGCAGAGTGCAGTGGAGAAATAAGAGTAGTTCAAGTACAAAAACTGCTTTGTTATAATGTTTGGAATTTCGACCTATTATGATTGAAAAAATTGCTTCTAAATAGCCAGAGGATCCAGTGTCAGCTGAACAGATCAGAAAGCTGAGAGATGGAACAAAGAGCGATGACTTGAAGGATTTTAATCTTGACCAACATGGGTGGTTGAGAAAGAAAGGAAGATTGTGCGTTCCAAATGTGGTGACATTAGGAAAGAATTTTTGGATGAATGTCATCGTTTGAAGTTCACTATTCATACGGGAGGAACTAAGATGTATCAGAGCATGAAGAGAAGTTTCTTCTGGGAAGGTATGAAGAGGGATGTAAGCTTATGGGTGAAGCAGTGTTTGAACTGCCAATAGGTAAAAGCTAAACATCAGAAGCCAAATGGATTGCTTCAGCCATTGGACATTCCAGTATGGAAGTAGGATAATATTTCTATGGATTTCATTGACGGGTTGCCAAGGTCTAATAGAGGAAATGAAAGCATATGGGTCATTGTGGATAGGTTGACCAGGAGTACCCATTTCATTCCAATTAAGTCAACCAGAATAGCGCCTGTGTTAGCGAAGTTGTTTATGAAGAATGTAGTTAGACTGCACGGAATTCCTAGTAATATAGTTAGTGATGAAGATTCTTTATTCACTAGCGAGTTCTGAAAGAATCTATAGGATACCTTAGGTACCAAGCTTAAGGTAAGTACTGCTTATCATCCACAGACTGATGGGAAAACGGAGAGAGTTAACAAAGTCTTGAAGGATTTTTACAAGCTTGTATGCTAGATTTTAGGGGATCATGGGATGACCATCTACATCTAGTCGAGTTTTCGTATAACAATGGTTATCAAGCTAGTATAGGGATAGTACCATTTGAAGCTTTGTATGGAAGGCCATGCAAATCTCTAGGTTGGTTAGAGACCGAGGATAGATTGGTTCTTGGTCCGGATTTGATTTGAGAAGCTGCAGAAAAGGTTGAGTTAATTCGAGATAGAATAAAGGAAGCTCAACCTAGTCAGAAGAGTTATGCGGTTAAAAGAAGAAAAGACTTAGAGTTTTCTGTTAGAGAGCATGTTTTCATTAAGGTGTTGTCAATGAAGGGTGTGATTCGATTTGGGAAATCAGGGAAGTTGGCATCGAGGTTCGTTGGACTAATTCCTATTATTGAGAGGATCGAGAAACTCATGTATAGAGTAGAGTTACTGATCAGTTCGGAAGGACTCCACGATGTTTTCCATGTTTCTCATCTAAGCAAGTGTATTCGAGATCCGGACATTGCCATATCACCTATTATGTTAGATGACTTAGTCGTAGAGCCGAATTTGACTATGGCTAGGAAGCCCGTCTACATAGTCACAAGAGATGAGAAGAAGTTGAGGAACAAGGCAGTAAGATTATTTAAAGTCTAGTAGAGCGACAATGGAAGAGACTATATTTGGGAGACTGAGAGCAAGATTAGAGACACTTATCCTAATTTGTTGATGGTATGTTTTACCTTTGATTGTTTGATGTGCACCTTATCTTAATTTCGAGGACAATTCTTTAAGGAGGGGAGTCTATAACACCCCGTATTTTTAGTAACATTATTTACGATATTTAATCAGTTAAATAAAATAAATAAATGTAAGATGATTAATGGATTGAGATTTGTGATTAAATAAGGGATAGTCGTATCATGATAAAGAAGTGAACCAAAGAGAAAAAAGAGAATATAAATTTAGGAAATATACAAGGGCAAAATAAGAACAAGGCACATCCTTATACCCTAAACCCTTATCCCCTCAATACCAACATTCATTTTATTTTCAAATAAAATAGAGCTAAGGCCGGCCACCATTAGCAAGAGCAAAGAAGAAGAATTCAAAAGGAAGAATCAAATCACTTAATCGAGAATAGATCTCACATCTTTAATCAAAAAGCTAAGGTGAATTATGACTACATTTCAGTTTTTAATGGTTTTCGGTTTTTAGTATGAAATTCAAATTATTTGCAAATGTTTTGCCATATTTTGGATGATAAAATGTATGTTTATATGTTATTGATGATTTATGAAAATTTACATAGATTTTGTGATATGTTTTGATATGAAAACCCTATTATATGGCATCCAATTGCCTTGTCAATTTAAATTTAGATTAGAAACAATAAAGGAATGGGTTTCAATTTTCATAATTTTCTGAATTAATGTATATTTTATATGAATTTCTAGTAAAGAAAATGCTATTTTGGGTTAAAAATTAATTACGGCCAAATTATATTGGCTTAGGATCTGAAATTTATATATGTTAGATAACATATTAAAAATGATTTTTTTGAATTTTTGTAGAATTTTCCTAAGTGTTCTAATGGATATATAAAATTATTTAAGGTAGTAGACTTAAACGTTTTATATATTTATAAAAAAGGAGAATGGGTATTTTGTAAATAATTCAATTCTTATTTTTGAAAATCAACAGTAATTTTAGGAAAGAAAAATTTGCAAGCAATCATAATTTGATAAACATGGCAGGTTAGGTATAAAGAATTGGTTTAAAAAGTCAAATCAACATGACTTTTTCTGTTTCAATGCTTTCGGCACCAGGCTTCCGATTCCTTACCTCCGGCTCCATCGAAACCAATGCACACGGTATCAGATACCTAATATGTAGTGAATTGGATATAGTCGGTGCAATAACCCATATTTTTAGTTATGTTATTTAGGAAATTTAATTAGTTCAATTAAATTAAATAATCTAGGTTGAATATGGATTATGATTTGTGGTTTAATTGAAGGGTAGCATGCCATGTTAATGAACAGATAAATGAACTAATATGGAGTTAAGTGTTAGGAAATAAGGAAGGGCAAAATAAGAAATATATTAACATATACCTTAACACTTAGGAAAATGAACACACCCTCATTTCATTTTATCACAAACAAAAATAACCATACTAAGGCCGGTCACTATTAGTAAAGGAGAAGAATAGGAAAGCTAAAGTTTTTAAGAGGAAAATCAAATCAACTTAATCAAGATCTAACCTCACATGCTAATCACAACTCTAAGGTGAATAATTTCTACATCTCATGTTTTCTAAATGATTTCAACTTTAAGATTAAACCCGAATTTATATTGCATGATTTAGCCATGATTTCTAGGAGCAAAATGTTTATATATACATGTTGATGATTTAAGCTTGTTCATATATATTTTATGATATGTTTCGATGTGAAAACCCTATTTAATGACATCCAAATGCCTTGCGATTTTATATGTAGACCGAAATGATATTTTAGAGATGGGTTTCAATTTTCATAATTTTCTGAATTAATGTGGATTTTATATTAATTTACTAGTGAAGAAAATGATTTATTGGCTTAAAAATAATTTACGAGTAAATTTTAATTAATTTGGGACTGGAATTTTTATATGTTAGAAAACATATTAAAAAGGAATTTTTGGAATTTTTTAAAATTTTCCAAAGTGGTTTGATGAATATATAAAATTATTTAAGGCATAGGACCTAAATGTTTTATATATTTAATTAAGGAGAAGGGGTATTTTGCAAAGGATTTAAATTAATTAATATTGAAATTATGGCAATATTTTTGGAAAAGAAAAATTGGCAACCAATAAGAATTTGACAAACAAGGTAAGGTAGCTAAAAAGTTTACTTAAAAAGGTTTAAAATCAGAAATTCATGCCAAAAGCATGTTTCGCCTCTTTTTGTTCCGCACAAGTACCTTTCGACTAGGTCTCTCCGCCTCCATGCCATCGAAACACATAGTATTAGCAATTTTGTACGTAGTGAATTGGAAAAGGGCGGAAGGTATCGAGGTGAGACCAAGGGGTTCCAAAAAGGTTAAAGCGCCTTTTTGTTTTAAATGACAAAAGCACCTGCTTGCTTTCAACTAATTGGCTTTCGACTAATTGGCTTTCGACTTAATTGGCTTTTGACTAGGTCAATTGATTTAAAGAAAGGTTTTAAGAGGTTGCACCTTTTTTGTAAGAAATAGCTTTCGACTAAGTCATTGGTTCAAAGGTTGATTTCAAAATAGTTGTACCTTTGTTTTTAAAAAACTGCTTTCGACTATGTCGAAGACTTTGCTGCCGCTTTCTATCTTTCGAAGCAATGCCTTTGAAAGGGTTGTTTTGTTTTATAAAACCCTACCACTTCTCCAATGCTTTCGGAAAGGATGGTTTTGACACCATCACTTCCCTACATAAGTTATAGCTTTCAAAAGAGTATGCTTTCAACCCTATTGCTTGTGATCCTTAGTGATTTTTAAAGAATAACCCAAAGGTTTCGACTAGTTTAGTGTTAAATGATTTCTAAAGGTGTTTTCCATGTATTTTAAAAATGAACCCAAATGCTTTCAAAGGGTTTAAGGTTTCGTTGCCTTTGAAAGGTTTTAAAGAAAGGTTTTTGAAAGGGTGGTTCCCTAATGGTTTCGAAAGGTCGAAAGGAAAGGTTTTTCCAATGGTTTTGAATGGTTCAAAGGAAAGGTTTTTCCTATGGTTTGGAAAGGCAATGTTCAATGGTTTTAAAGAAGTATGTCTAAGGTTTTAGCTTTTGAAGGAAAATAAATTTCAAAGGTTTCGAAAGGAAGATTGGCCTTTCGGCCTAAAAGAAAGAAAAGGTTTTACATGGTTTCGAAAGGGGTACTTTCAATAGGATCGAAAGGGGTACTTTCAATGTTTAAAGGTTTTCATCAACAAAGATTTGAGTAAAGTATAATAGCATGGCAAGGTGATTTTGAGTAAATCATAGAGTGTAATGTTTTTCTTGTTTAAGTTTGGTTTACAAGGTTTTAAATCAATTTCAGATAAAAAGGTTTTCAAGAAAAATTATGTGAAGGTATCCCTTAGTAAAATGGCTCAAATATTCGAATACTAGATGGGACTAGTATAGGGTCGCGCCCTATACATTCTCTATTGGCCCCAGCTAATTTAGTCCAAATTCCAATGTGTAGGGCTTTGTCACAGGTAAGACTAAAATTATGATTACATATAGAAAGGAATATATATTTGTATACAGATAGGTTATTGGTGAGCCCGCAAAACCATTAAGATTAGGTAACTCTGAGAGATGTTAAGTTAGGGACATGTCGTCCGAAAGAGAAGTATTTATTAAATAGTTAAGGACAGACCATCCAGAAGAGGTGTGTCTAACAGATGTTAGATTATTTTATTATATTGTCTAGTAGGCCCAAGTCAGCCAAAGGTTAATAGTAAGCCAAACAAAACAATAGTGTTCGGCCAGATAGTCCATTTGTTATCTGATATGTACGTTTACATAATAATGCTTTACAGTTTTAACCAGTTTTAGTTGTAGGATAAAGGTTTGCAAAAGATATATTTTAAAAGGAAATTAGTGAAAGGGGAAACCCGTTCCGCTAAGCGGCGTGGTCTCACTAAATATCAAATAACTGAGATGTACAGTAATATTCACACCCGGCTTTATGTCTGACTCGAAGGTTATGTTTTTACCCCTTAAACTCTCAAGTGCTTAAAATTGATTTGAGTAAGCTGAGGGTTGAGGCTTTGCAGGTTTTAGTAGGATAATGAATAAAGAAATTGGAGGCAAGCAGGAGGCTAATGGATAGCTACTTAGGAGTTGTAGTTCTTTGTTTTGTGTTTATTTCCGCTGTGTATTAAGTTGCTTATGAATTTGATCAACCAATGAGGCATCTTCATATGTCGTTCTTGGTGTATTTTATAATACTTACAACTGATCTTTGCCCGGGAAGCGTTTTGGGATTATGTAATTTGAATATGGAATATCTGTTTGAAATGTTACAGAAAATACTATTTTGAAATCTATGATTTAATTCATATTCAAGTACTTTTGATATTATAGATACCATTAACATAGCTGTATTTAGTCGCTGTAAGTTAATACTGTAGATGACTGCAGCATATGTAGCATTTAGTTTTAGGCCTCTAGATAGGGGATGTTACAACTTGGTATCAGAGCATAGGTTTATGAAATACTTTAACTAAAAATTATTTTTGAAAACATAATCCTTAGGAGTTAGAGTTAAGAAAGGGGTATGAGATAATGCTATAGTAACATACTTGTATTTGCTATATATATATATATATATATATATATATATATATATATATAAGTATACGCTTTATCTCTAATCTCCTATCGTTGTTAGGCTATTCTTCTGCATCTCATTAGGCTTGAATATAGATGTGGATGGAAGAAGAGGCAGATTTTAATCTAGGAGGAGACATTACCATCACCTACGGAAATGCCTGACCGAATACGAGGATAACTCGGGGTCAAGCTCAAGCTGAGAACGTTGGTGTTGGAGTCCCACTAGTAAATATGGAGGCTACGTATCATTTTTTTGTAAACATGATGCAAGCTGGGATTGTTGCTGGGGTTGTCGGAGAAAATGTTGTGGGAGGAGTTCAGGAAGCTCCAGTGGTCAATCATTATGCTAACTTGAGTATAGAATATGCTAGGCTAGGAGGGAAACCGTTTATCAAAACTAAGGATGCTATAGAAGTGGAGAACTGGTTGTTACACTGTGAAAGGATATTCACTGATTTAGGGCTCAACGAAGAGCATAATAGGAGACATGCCTTGAGATAGCTTCATGGAGCAGCTTTAATTTGGTGGAATAGTGTGACAGCTGGAGTAAACGAAGAAGAGATGACATGGGCTCAGTTTAGGAGAAGATTTTAGGAGAGGTTCATGTCAGTAATGGTATGGTAAGTTTTGATTAGGAAGTTTGTTGAGCTAGAGCAAGGGGAGATGACTGTATTGGAGTATGCTAGAAGGTTTGAAGATTGACTAGAGATGTTTTTCCACTATTGACATGGTGATGAAAAGGGATGAAAAGTTCATCAGAGGATTGAAACCTAAGTTGGCTAGGGCTACCTTATCACATATCAGAGATCCCTGTGATGTGGTAGTGGAGATGGCACTAAGACATGAAGAGATGCTTGCTTGTCTAGAGAAGAAGAAGGAGTAGGATGTCTAGGTTGGGCAAAGTCAAAAGAGAAAGTTCTTTTACAAGAAAGGGGACCAAAAAGGTGGAGCAACTAAAAAAGGGAAGTCTGAAGTAGTTTGTTACAAGTGTGATAAGAAAGGCCATTATTCTCATGAGTGCTAAACAAGCAAAGGAAAGAAGGCTGATGAGAAGAAAGGAGTTAGATGCTTCAATTGTGATCAAGTTGGGCACTACAAGAACTAATGCAAAGAGCCAGCTAAAGGAGATAAAGGTCAAGTGTTTGCATTGAAGTCAGCTACTTCGAAGCCGACAGTGTAGGAGAAAGGAAAAACAATATTAGGAGGTATGCTTCAGTTCTATGATATGTCTGTTAGCGTTTTGTTTGATACCGGTGTTAACCCAAATAATGTATCAACATCCTGGATCAAGTGTGAAAGCATCAGTGTAGATAATCAGCAACACAAACCTCAGATAAACAATAAATAAATAGTAGAAGTAAGAAAAGAGACATGGGATTTATTTAGTGGTTCGACTGAATTTGGCCTACATCTACTTTAATCAATCTTTATTATGATTATACGAGTTAAATGTCTCTGGTTATCAACTAGCTAGTCCTTAGATCTAAGTTACAATGAGTTGGAATAAGTCACAGGTTCGAGGGTTGACTGGAAAATCATAGTAACTCCCTCGATGACTTTTGTGAGGGAGAATAAAGTTGAAGAAGTGAATGAATTCTAGTAGAGTAATGGTAGCTCTCTCCGGAAAGGTCCATTTCTAGTTGTAGGAAATGAGTATTTATAGGTGAATTCAGTGAATGGGGCTAGAAGTCCAAATGCAGAACGGTCCAGTTGTTATGCCAAGTCATCATCGAAAATCTTAAATCAATCCGAGTCATTTCTATGGATCATTAGCTATCATAAATGATGGATTGCTAGCTACCATAGGCGATGAATCGCTAGTTATTCATCAACTTAGCATATTTTTCTATCAAATTTTTTTATTAGTGCTACGAAGGAGCTTGGAAAGTTTGAGGGAAATCTGACCTATCTTGATGGATCGCTAGCTATCCATAGGGGATGGATCGCTAGCTATCCATAGGGGATGGATCGCTAGCTATCCATCTACTTGGTATATTTTTAACTGATCTTTATTTGGTTGTCTTCCTATCTTCTATTTTAAGTGCCTTGTCTAAATACCAAGTCGCCTGGAATTAGTTTGATCATCCGTCTTCATGGGTCATCTGGTCTAAACGAATAATTTATAACTCACTCAAATCTTAACAAAATTGAACGAAACTTCGCAGGAACACTCTAGAGGGTGTCTGAGACCCACCATAAATATTTGAGGTGGCGGGGTCCAATCTAGATGGGTCACCTGGGTCGCTAGCGATCCATCTAGTTAGGTCGCTAGCGATTTGTCAAATCAACTCTAAACTATCTCATTTTTTGTGAGCCTTCCTCTATGTCTTCTAAATGTTCTTTCAAAATTTCAAGTCCATCTAAATTCGTATAAGTTCTGTAAGCCCATTTTAATTTAGCTACTTTTGGTCAAACAACTTGAATCAGGTGAGTCTTCACTTCTTGAGCCAGATTGTTTAGCATACTATGGAACTTGGCAAGCGTATCTATGGAAGATATTAGATCATGATGAAAGAGGATTGTAGGATCCACGAGCGAACCTTATGGATCATTGGTGAACCATACATGATGGATCACCGGTGATCCATCATCTTGGCTAAATTTTGGTTTGCTCCTCTTGAGTGTTTCTTTATTCCTTCTTCTGGTCCTCTTGGTTGGTTCTTGAGTTGTTTCGAATTATCGTAGTGTTCTGACTTCCTTTGAATTCCATTTGGTTGAAAATCCTAGTTAACACTTGACCCTCAAAGTACGCCTTTTGGATGAAAGGCATGCTTTGCTCCTGAACTAGTTCATGTCTCTAGTCTTGGGTAACTGAGTTTTCTAGTTGCTTTAGCCTTGGAGAATCGTCCAGTTCCTTCAGATTCTCTTTCCAATCACCAATGGTTCCAAACCCGTTATATCTTAGGACTCTTACACTGCATAGGTGTAATCTATACATCACAATCATTCTGATTTCATTCAAAGTTATTACATCACATATCTCTAATTAAATCACATGTTTCTGTTACATCACATACTCCATTTACATCACATATCTCTAATTGTCCTATGTTCATTCGAGATTTACATCACTATCAACTTTTGCTTCTCATTCAGATTTGTCACATCATATTTCAAAATCATGTTATACATCAAAATCACATCATATATCAAAATTATCATGTGTTCATCTAGGATTTATCAGTTATATTCTATTTATAAGGCATTCAAATCTTTTATTAAATCAAATTTGTTTTAAGGCTCAATCTCTCTTGATCATTTAAGTTTAATGCATGATCTCTCTGGATCGTTTAATGTTTAGTTTAATGCATAATCTCTCCGGATCATTTAATGTTTTGTCTAATGTACGATCTCTTCGAATCGTTTAATGTTTTAAATTAAGGGGATGATCTCTCCGAATCGTTTGTTTGTTAAGTTAAGGAGGATGATCTCTCTGGATCATTTGCTTATTAAGTTAAGGGGATTAAGTACGCCCATCTTCTCACTCTTCGATGATGGGACTTACTTCTTGCACTCCGTCCCGTCTCGCTGGTCCGAACTCTATGGCATTCGATATCGTAGAAGTCTATCCACTCGCTCTCCAGCACGGGGACTTTCACCTTGCACTCCAGTCTCGTCTCTCCGGTCAGGACTCTATGGCATTCAAAATCAGTTATCACGTTAAATATGGATTTTACAAAGTTCAATTTTCAAATAAAAGCAAACAAGCAGAAATTAAGTAAGCATAAATCCTGAATTTCTATCCTAAACATTCAACTCGGAGCACGGAAAGGGACCAATCCAGGTTTTGTGCATGTCCAAGTTGTTTGAGAGTATTATCCTAAGCAATTATCCCGGATATCCGACTCAGAGCGCGACTAGGAACCAATCTAGGTTTAGCACACGTCTAAGCGATCAGGGGTCATTATTGTCCTATATATTCATCTCAGGCATCCGAATCAGAGCGTGCTTAGGGACCGTTCGAGATCCCATACACGTGTAAGCGGCATGAGGTTATTAAAGGCAGAAAAAGTAGAAGGCAGAGAGTAAGGGATGAACCTACCCTATGTTCCAACTGTGGGATTCTGGTTTCGACTCATGAGGTCATGTATTCGTATTTTGATTTTCTACTCTAGCTCCAACATCTTCCATTCCAGGCGTAAAGCTTATTCTAGATCCAAATCTATCGTGCCACCTAGTCATGTATGCATTGTTTCAGTTTGTTTTTCTATAACTCCAGATGCTCCTACGTTAGGTCCTATTGTTGATTCCAACGTTTCCCCCAATCATCGATTTCTTTGGGAGTGGGGGCAAGGGTCCACCTTGTTCCAATCCAACTCCGAGACCTCCTCTTTTGTTCCTTGGATTTTGATTCCTATTCCCTACAGACCTAGTTATCCTTTATTGCTCCATTCTCTGGAAGAAGCTATCCATCATCTCTTGTTGCCTAAGCAAGATCCCATCTTGCATCTCCTTCGTTGTCCTTTCCGTTTCTTTTCTAATCACATAGATGGGTTGATGAGAAATTGAGGAGACCTCTTGGCTACCCCTAGGCTCCGGTTGACTTGCTATAGCTCTAGATCTAGTATTAGGCCTACTTATCTTCTCTAAATCTTAAATTCAAACTTCGGTACTTCAGATTTCGTTCAAGGTTCTCAGTGAAAGCTCCAAAATGTTAACCCAAAAAATGGATCAATTCCATGAATCAAGTGTGAAAGCGCCAGTGTAGATAATCAATAGCACAAACCTAAAATAAACAATAAATAAATAGCAGAAGTAAGAAAAGAGACACGTGATTTATTTAGTGGTTTTGCTGACTCTATCCTACGTCTACTTTAGTCAATCTTTATTATGATTATCTGAGTTAAATCTCTTTGGATATCAACTAGCTAGTCCTTAGCTAAGTTACAATGAGTTATAATAAGTCATAAGTTGAAGGGTTGACTGAAGAATAACAGTAATCCCCTTGATGACTATTGTGAGGGAGAAGAAAGTTGAACAGTGAAGGAATTCTAGTATAGTAATGGAAGCTCTCTCTCCAAAAAGATCCATCCCTTGTTGCAGGTAGGTGAGTACTTATAGGGAATTCAGAAAGTAGGGCCAGAAGTCCAAGTGCAGATGAGTCCAGTTGTTATCCCAAGTCATCACCGAAAATTTCAAATCAATCTGAGTCATTTCTATGGATCACTAACTACCATAGGCGAAGGATCACTAGCTATCTATAGGAGATGGATTGCTAGCTATCCATCAACTTAGCATATTCTTCCAGCAGAAGTCTTTATTAGTGCTACGAAGGGGCTTGGAAAATTTGAGGGTGATCCGAACTATCATGATTGATCGCTAGCTATCCATAGGGGATTGATCGCTAGCTATCCATCCACTTGGTATATTTTTGAGTGATCTTTGTTTGGTTGCCTTCCTATCTTCTATTCAAGTGCCTTGTCCAAATATCAAGTCGTTTGGAGTTAGTTTGATCATCCATCTTCATAGGTCATGATCTGGAAGAATTATCTAGAACTCACTCAAATCTTAACGAAATTGAATGAAACTTTGCAAGAACACTCTAGATAGTGTCAGGGACCCACCATAAAATTTGAGGTGGTGGGGCCTACTCTAGATGGGTCACCAGCGATCCATCTAGTTAGGTCACTAGAGATCCAACAAATCAACTCCAAATTATCTCATTTTTTGTGAGCTTCCTCTATGTCTTCTAAACATTCTCCTAAAATTTCAAGTCACTTGACTTTGTATGAGTTCTGTAGGTCCATTTTAAGTTAGCTGCTTTAGGTCAAACAACTTAAATCGGGCGAGTCTTCACCTCTCGAGCTAGATTGTTTGGCATGCTATGAAACTTGGCGAGCGTATCTAGGGAATATATTAGATCATGATGCAAGAGCATTGGAGGATTCACGAGCGAACCTTATGGATCACTACTAATCCATACGTGATGGATCATTGGCGATTCATCGTCTTAGCCAAATTTTGATTTGATCCTCTTGAGCCTTTCTTCATTCATTCTTCTAGTCCTCTTGGTTGATTCTTAAGTTGTTTCGACTGGATGTTCTGACTTCCTTTGAATTCCGTTGGTTAAAAACCTAGTCAACAACTAGTGCATCGCATTCTTTTATATCTCGATGTTTGGTAGATAAGCTAAACCTAGAACCCACATATTTAGTTACTTCCTTAAGGGTTGCAAATCCGATAGATGGGTATGCAATACTTGGGATGAATGTGACTGCTTGGAGTTAGGCTTGCTAGGTTACACCTTTGATTGCAATTTGCATGTATCTGACTTTATAGGGTTTGAAATTATGTTGGGAATGGACTGGTTAAGCAAATATGATGCTAGGATATTTTGCTACGATAGGAAAATATCACTTCGACACCCAGACTGTACTGATCAGATAGTTTATACCGTAGAAAGTCCTAGTTGTGAGGTGAATGCTTTGTTGGGTGTAATGAAGGTAGAAGATGAGTTGATCGCGTCTTCGTGGTTAGAAAATTCGCAGATGTTTTCAATCCAGTAGTTGGACTGCCACTGAAACGGGCCATTGAGTTTCGGATAGATTTGGTGTCTGGAGTAGAACTGGGGAGTAGACCACCACTACAGAGATGAAAGAGTTGAAAGCTCAATTGGTAGATTTAAAAGGCAGGAGTTTTATTAGACCAAGTATTTCACCTTGAGAGAAGCCGTTGTATTTGCAAAGAAGCTATGATAAAACGATAAATAATCGATATCCATTGCCTAGGATTGACGGTTTTTTCAATCAGCTGAGTGGAGCTAAGATATTTTCCCAATTTTATTTGGCGATAGATTTTCATCAGCTTAGAGTGGCAGAAGATATTATACTTTAATGACGTTTAGGACAAGGTATGGGTCATACAAATGGTTATGCTATTCGGACACACTAATGCGTTGGCATTCGATGTGGATTTAATGAACCAGATTTTCCAAGAGCACTTGGATAGGTTTGTGTTGGTTTTTATAAATGATATTCTGATATACTCTAAGGATGAGAAGGAGCATGAAGTTCGTCTTAGAGTTGTGCTTGAGACGGTGAGGCAACATCAGCTAAAGACACAGTTTTCGAAGTGTCATTTTTGGAAGAGATAAGTGAAGTATCTTGGTCGCATGGTTTCGGAAAAAAGGTTGTTGGTCGATCCAAATAAGATCGAAGCTGTTAACAATTGAAAAAGACCAAAAACGATAACTAAGATAAGAAGCTTTCTTGGATTGGCTGGATATCATCGGAGGTTCATTAAAGATTTTTTGCGGATAGCAACACTGAAGACCCAGTTAACACGAAAGGATGTGAAGTTTGTGTGGACCGATAAGTGTTGAGAAAGCGTTCCAGAACTTGAAACGCTTATTGACCCATGCACCTGTGTTAGTGGTTCCGGAGGGAAATCAGGACTTAGTAGTTTATACATATGCAAATGGCACTGGGTTAGGAGCTGTACTAGTGCAGAGGGCTAAAGTGATTGCCTACGCTTCTAGACAGCTTAGACCATGTGGTTAGATATCCAACCCATGATTTAGAGTTAGCTACAATTATTTATGCTTTAAAGGTGTTGATGCATTATGTTTTGGGAGAGAGGTTCGAGCTTTATACGGATCATAAGTCATTGAAGCACTTGTTCTCTCAGAAGGAGCTGAACATGAGACAACAAAAGTGGTTAGAGTTTTTAGCTGTTTATGATTTTGGAAAAGAGTACACACCAGGGAAATGCAACAAGGTTGCAGATGCGCTTAGTAGGAAATATCCGAATGTAATGTTAACTATGATTGCAGAATGGAAAGACTTTGAAGCCTTGACAGCTTACAGAGTGCAGTGGAGATCCTAAGCTAGGTCTAGTGGAGGATATGCTAGGTTGTCTTGTTTAGAAGTCTGACTGGTATTGATTGAAAAGATTGCTTCTAAATAGGAGAGGATCCAGTGTTAGCTAAAAGGATCAGGAAATTAAGGGATCAAATGGAGAGCGATGACTTAAAGGATTTCCGTCTTGACTAAAGTGGATGGTTGAGAAAGAAGGGTATATTATGTGATCTAAATGTGGGAGACATAAGGAAGGAAATTTTGGAGGAATGCCATCATTCGAAGTTCACTATTCATCCAGGAGAAATGAAGATGTATCAAGATATGAAGAGAAGCTTCTTATGGGAAGGCATAAAGAAGGATGTTGGCTTATGGGTAAAACAATGTCTGAACTATCAGCAGGTAAAAGCCGAACATCAAAAGCCGAGTGGATTACTTCTACCATTGGATATTCTGGTATGAAAGTGGGATTCGACATTTATAGATTTCATAGACGGGTTATCAAGATCTAATAGAGGGAATGAAAATATATGGGTCACAGTGGACAGATTGATCAAGAGTGCCCAATTCGTTCCAGTTAAGTCAAACAGTACGGCACTTGTATTGGCAAAGTTATTTATGAAGAATGTGTTAGACTGCACGGAATTCCTAGTAGTATTATTAGTGATAGAGATTTGTTGCTCACTAGTGAGTTCTGGAAAATTCTTCAGGAGAGTTTAGGAACCAAGCTCAAGATGAGTACCGTTTACCATCCATAGATATATAGAAAAACGGAAAGGGTTAATAAAGTCTTGGAGGACTTATTACGAACTTATGTATTGGATTTCAAAGAATCATGGGAAGGCCTTCTTCATCTAGTTGAGCTTGCGTATAACAATAGTTATTAGGCTACCAGTGGGATCGCACCGTTTAAGGCTTTATATGGAAGACCATGTAAATCTCCAGTTTTTGGTTAGAGACCGGAGATACATTAGTACTTGGTCCAGATTTGGTTAGAGAAGTTGCAGAGAAGATTGAGTTGATAAGAGCGAGAATGAAGGAAGCTCAATCTAGGCAGAAGAGCTATGTAGATAGAAGATGGAAAGATTTTGAGTTCTCTGTTGGAGATCATGTTTTCGTCAAAGTATCATTGATGAAAGGTGTTGTTGGGTTTGGGAAGACAGGAAAGTTTGCACCGAGGTTCGTATAACCATTTCCTATTTTCGAAAGGATCAGGAAACTCGCATTAGAGTTGAGTTACCAAGCAATTTGGAAGGTGCCCACGATGTTTTCCATGTATCTCATCTGAGGAAGTATATTAGGGATCCAAACACTACTATTGCGCCGAATGTGTTAAAAGATTTAGTAGTGGAACCAGATATGACTATAGTTAGGAAGCCTATTCGGATAGTCGCGAGAGATGAGAAGAAGTTGAGGAACAAGACATTCGGATTAGTGAAAGTCCAGTGGAGTGACTATGCTTGAGACTGTACTTAGGAGATTGAGAGCAGGATTACATATGCTTATCATGATTTGTTTGATGGTATGTTTTACCTTTGATTGTGTTGATGTGTACATTATCGTCATTTCAAGGACGAAATTCTTTAAGGAGGGGAGATTGTAACAACCTATATTTTTAGAGATATTATTTAGGAAATTTAATCAGTCAAATTAAATTAAATAATGTAGGTTGATTATGGATTTAGATTTGTGGTTTAATTAAGGGGTAATCGTGCCATGTTAATGAATAGATAAATGAACTAATATGGAGTTAAGTGTTAGGAAATAAGGAAGGGAAAAATAGGAAATATAGAAACATATACCCTAAACCCTTAAGAAAATGAACACACCCTCATTTCATTTTATCATAAATGAAAATAACCATGACAAGGTCGGTCACCATTAGCAAAGGAGGAGGAGAGGAAAGCTAAAGTTTTTGAGAGGAAATCAAATAAACTTAATCAAGATCAAATATCACATCCTAATCACAAAGTTAAGGTAAATAATTTCTACATTCTCATGTTTTATAATGATTTTGGCTTTATGATGAAACCCGAATTTATCTTGCTTGATTTAGCCGTGATTTTAAAGTGCAAAATGTTTATATATACATGTTAATGATTTAAACTTGTTCATATAGATTTTATGATATGTTTTGATGTAAAAACCCTATTTAATGACATCCAAATGCCTTGCGATTTTAGATGTAGATCAAAAATGATATTTTGGAGATGAGTTTCAATTTTCATAATTTTCTGAATTAGTGTGGATTTTATTAATTTTCTAGTGAAGAAAATGATTTATTGGTTTAAGAATAATTTATGGGTAAATTATAATTAATTTGGGACTGAAATTTTTATATGTTAGAAAACATATTAAAAAGGATTTTATGGAATTTTATAGAATTTTCCAAAGTGTTTTGATGAATATATAAAATTATTTAAGGTATGGGACCTAAATGTTTTATATATTTAATTAAGGAGAATGGGTATTTTGCAAAGGATTTAAATTAATTAATTCTGAAATTATGGCAGCACTTTTAGAAAAGAAAAATTAGCAACCAATAAGAGTTTGACCAACAAGGAAGGTTAATTGAAAAGTTTAGTTAAAAAGGTATAAAATTATAAATTCATGCCAAAAGCATGTTTTGCCTCTTTTGGCTTCGCCTTGGTAGCTTTCGACTAGGTCTCTCAACCTCCATGCCACCGAAACCAATGCACATAATATCAACAACTTGGTACATAGTGAATTGGAAAAAGGTGGAAGGTACCGAGTCGAGACGATGGGGTTCTAAAAGGGTTGAAGCACCTTTTTATTTTAAATAAGAAAAGAGTCGTTTGCTTTCGACTAAGTAGCTTTCAAATTAGTTGGCTTCCGACTAGGTCAATTGATTTAAAGAAGGTTTTAAGAGGTTGCGCCTTTGTTGTAAGAAACAGATTTCGACTAAGTATGCTTTCAACTAAGTCAATGGTTTAAAGGTTGGTTTCAAAATAGTTGCACCTTTCTTTTTAAACAACTGCTTTTGACTATATCGACGCCTTTGCTGCCGCTTTTTACCTTTCGAAGCAATGCCTTTGAAAGGGTTGTTTTGTGTTATAAAAAGCATATTGTGTCTCCTACGCTTTCGGAAGGGGTGGTTCGACATCATCACTTCTATACATAAGTTATAGCTTTTGAAAGAGTATGTTTTCAACCCTTTTGCTTGTGACCCGTAGTGATTTTTAAAGAATAACCTAATGGCTTCAACTAGTTTAGGGTTGAATGATTTCGAAAGGTATTTTCCACATGTTTTAAAATTGTACCCAAATGCTTTCGAAGGGTTTAATGTTTCGATGTCTTCGAAAGGTTTTAAAGAAAGGTTTCGAATGGGTGGTTCCCCAATGGTTTCGAAAGGTCTAAAGGAAGAATTTTTCCAATGGTTTCAAATGGTTTAAAGGATAGGTTTTTCCTATGGTTTCGAAAGGCAATGTTTAATGGTTTTAAAGAGGCATGTCAAAGGTTTTTAGTCAAAGGAAAAGGAATTTCAATGTTTTTGAAATGTTGAATGGTTTCGAAAGGAAGATTTGGCCTTTCGGCCTAAAAGAAAGAAAGGGTTATACATGGTTTCGAAAGGGGTACTTTCAATAGGACCAAAAGCGGTACTTTCAACTTTTTAAAGGTTTTCATCAACAAAAATTTGAGTAAAGTATATATATTATGGCAAGGTAATTTTGAGTAAAGAACAAAGTATAAATGTTTCCCTTGTCTAAGTTTGGTTTATAACGTTTTAAATCAATTTCAGATGAAAAGGTTTTCAAGGAAAATTATGCAAAGGTATCCCTAAGTAAAATGACTCAGATATTAGAATACCACATGGGACCAGTATAGGTCACGCTCTATACATTCGCTATCGGTCCTAGCTAATTTAGTCCAAAATTACAGTGTGTAGGGCTTTGTCATAGGAAATTATGATTACATAAAGAAGGAAATATATATTTGTATGCAGATAGGTTATTGATGAGCCCGCAAAATCATTAGGATCGGGTGACCTTGGGAGATGTTAAGTTAGGGGCAGACCATTCAGAAGTGAAGTATTTAGCAGATAGTTAAGGACAAACCGTCCAGAAGAAGTGTGTCTAACAGATGTTAGATTATTTTGTTATATTGGCTGGTAGGCCCGAGTCAACCAAAGGTTAATAGTAAACCAAACAAATATAGTGTTCGGACAGATAGTCCATTTGTTACCTGATATGTATGTTTATATAATGATGTTTTATAGCTTTAGCCAATGTTGGTTGTAGGATAAAGGTTTGCAAAAGATATGTTTTAAAAGGAAATTAATGAGGGAAAACTCATTCCGCTAAGCGATGTGGTCTCACTTAATATCAAATAACTGAGATGTATAGTATTGTTCACACCAGGCTTTATGTCCGACTTGAAGTTTATGTTTTTCACCCTTAAACTCTCGGGTGCTCAAAAATTGATTTGAGTAGGCTGAGGGTTGAGGCTTTACAGGTTTTAGTATGATGACGAATAAAGCTACCGAAAGCAAGCAGGAGGCTAACAAATAGCTACTTAGGAGTAACACTTCTTTATTTTGTGTTTATTTCCGTTGTGTATTAAGTTAGTTATGACTCTGATCAACCAAAGGGGTATCTTCATATATCACTCTTGGCGTATTTTGTAATAATTACATTTGATCTTTGCCTAGGAAGCATTTTGAGATTATGTAATTTGAATATGGAACATATGTATGAAATGTAATGAAGAATGCTGCTTTGAAATCCGTGATTTGTTTCAAAATCAAGTGCTTCTGATATTATAGATACCATTAACATAGCCATATTTAGTCGTCCGATGTTAATAATATAAATGACTACAGCATCTGTAGCGCTTAGCTTTAGGTGTCCAGATATGGGATGTTACAGGCCGAAGGTATTGGATCGAAACCAGGGATTCCGAAGGGGTCCAAGAACTACTTTGCTTTTCAATGAAAATGCGCCTGCTTTGCTTTCGACTGATTAGCTTTCGACTTGGTATGCTTTCAACTGGGTCAATGACTTTAAAAGAATGGTTTTAAGAGGTTGCATCTATGTTTTTAAGTAACTACTTTTAACTAGGTCGAAACCCCTGCTACCTCTTTTTACCTTTCAACCAAGATTTGTTTCGGAAGGGTTACCTTGTTTTTAAAACCAAGCCGCTTCTCCAATGCTTTCGGAAGGTTAGTTTCGACACCATTACTTCTTTAATTAGGAAATGCTTTCGAAAGAGATGCTTTCAACTTAAATGTTTTAATAACCCTTTTCCTCTATAGTAGGTAGAACCCAAATGGTTTCGAAAGAGATAGTTTTAAATGTTTTTGAAAGGTGCTTCCATATGTTTTAAATTGAACCCAGATGCTTTCTAAAGGCTTGTTTTTTACAAAGGTTTTGATTCTTTCAAAAGGTTTAAAGAAAGGTTTCTAAGGGGTTATTCACCAACGGTTTTGTAAGGTCTAAGAGGAAAGGTTTTCCAAATGTTTCGAAAGGTTTAAAAGGAAATCTTTTTCAATGGTTTCAAAAGGCCATGTTTAAAGGTTTCAAAGAAGGATATCTAAGGTTTTAAAGCTTCCAAAGGAGATGTCTTTCAGTGCTTTCTAAAGGATAAATACGAATGGTTTCGAAAGGTATGATTTCAAAAGGTATGTTTTGGCCTTCGGTCTAGGGTTTTACTTGTATTCAAATGGATACTTTTGAAGGTTTCAGAAGGGGTACTTTCGAAATTTTAAACGTTTTCATTAACAAGGTTTTGTGTAAAGAATAAGTAACATGGCAAGGTGATTTGAGTAAAGCAAAGAGTATATTTAACTAATTTCATAGTTTAAAGAATGATTTAATGCTTTAAATCAATTTGAAAGAAAAGGCTTTCAAGGAAAATATTATGGGTAGATAATCATAAGTAAAATGACTCAGATATTAGAATACCATATGGGACTGGTATGGGGTCGCACCTTATACTTTATCTAGTAGCCCCTAGCTAAGGAGGTCCAAAATTACAAAGTGTAGGTTTTTGTTAGAAGTGAGACTAAAATAATGTTACGCATAGAAAGGAAACTGAAAAGGAAAGATAGGTTATTGGTTAGCCCCTAAAACCATTAGGATCAGTTAGATCTGGAGAAGTAAGGATAGACCATCTAAAATGGGAGTATCTAACAGATGTTAGATTTTTATGTTTTTCAGGTAAGCCCGAGTCAACCAAGGGTTAGTCATTAGCCAAACAAGACTATAGTGTATGGACAGATAGTCCATATGATACCTGATATATATACATATAGATATTTCTTTACAGATTTAACCAGTTTTTGTTGCAGGATTATAATTTGCAAAAGATATGTTTTAAAAAGGATATTAGTGAGGGGAAACCCATTCCGCTAAGCGGTGTGGTCTTACTTAATATCAGATAACCGAGATGTATAGTATTATTCACACCATGCTTTATGTCTGACATGAATTTTATTTACCCTTAAACTCTCGAGTGCTCAATATTGATTTGAGTAGGCTAAGGGTTGAGGTTTATAGGTTTTAGTAGGTTGGCGAATAAAGCTTTCGGTGACGATCAGGTGGCTGACGGATAGCTAATTAGGAGTTGTTGTTATATTTTGGATAAATTTCGATGTATTGTATATATAGTACTCTGGTCAACCAAGAGGGTATCGTCATATGTCGCTCTTGGCGTAGTTATGTAACAACTATATTTTACCTGAACCTAGGATAACGATGGGATTATGTAATGTGAATATGGAACATGTTTTGGAAATGTAATCCGTAAAATGTTATTTTTGAAATCTGTGATTTTGTTTCATATTCATATGCTTCTGATATTATGAATACCATTAACATAGCCGTATTTAATCGTCGGAAGTTAATACTATGGATGACTGCAACATTTATAGCGCTTAGTTTTGGGACTCTAGATAAGGGATGCTACACTAAGGCATCAAAATAAGTGTTCAACTTGAATAAACTACCACTCTTATTGTTAAAAAAGTACACTTTCAAGGCTGTGTAGTGTGCTTCATTAGTGGATTTGTATTGCGGTCAGTGTTAACTCAACATGGCATTTTTGGATATCATTCTTTGGAGTGTCACTCCTTTTGAATAGTCACCATTGTTAAGTTTCAAATAGTCTCCTTGTAGCATCTCTTCACCTAATATAATATAATAGTCTGATTAGCATAGAACTTTGTATTTTATTTAAATGGTGAATTTCTTAAAAATCTCAATATTTATAATAGAAATATAGTATTTCCAGTACTTGGTAGGAGAAACCTCATTTGAAGTTAAGAGAGAAAGATTCAATAGAGAAGAATTCCGACTAGCGCTTTCTTCTTTTTACTGATAAGAATCGCTTTACTATATAGGCCCCGACACTTATCTATTTTCACCACATTTGTGCACACTGTGTTGCGTGCATGTAAACACGAACATATCACGGAATAACTTCAATTTTATACAATATACCTATTCTAAACTAAATATAGTTGTATGCTTGATTCAGCACATAGTACCTCACATTAACTCACATGTAATGATCCGGAATTTTACCGCTTTGATTTGCGAATATTTAATTAATTTTAAATATTTAAAAAGTAGATTTTATATTTAAAATAAAACCCTTTTTGAATAATGAATAATAATGGTGAAATAATTTTCAAAATTTCTCCGAACTAAATATTTTTGTAACAAATTTTGAATTTTTTTAAAAGGCCTTCTAGCCTATTAATTTCTTTTCAAAATTTGTTACAAAAATATTTAGTTTGAAGAAATATTGAAAATGTGACCGGAATTCGTTTTCGAATTTTCGACTTTTCGTTAGGTTAAAGTAATTAAAAACATTGTGAACTTTATAGTATAAATATACACCTATATTTATAAATGTGTAGGATGTATTAGTGTGTATTTATTAAGAATGTAAAGTTGGATGTGACTTATTATGTAAAAGTTAAATATACTTAAAGTTTAAAAAAAGAAAAAAGTAAAGTAAAACAAGTTTAAACACAAAGTACACTTAGCATTAAAAACATGTTGGCTAAGCAAAGGGGAGGGGGACATGCTTGTGGGCTGAGGTACACGAAGGTGAGGTATGCACGGTGATGTGGCAAGAGGAGATGGAGAGTAAAGGACCAAGGGCATTAAGGTAATTTTCTTTGTTTTTTGCTTATAAACTACCCTTCATTTCTTCAATTTTTCCTCCTCTTTCTTATACCATATCTTACTTACATCTTATCCAAATATAGGTTTTCTTCAAAGCGAATAAAATTATAGTGGCTACAACTTTCATGTATACCACTTCTTCAAATTTTGAGCTTAGACATGTCCAGATCTCATTTCTTTCAGACTCATTTTGGGACCTATATTTTCAAGCCTGGAAATACTTCTTCTTATTTTGAGCATATCTTCCCCAAAACTGACCCAAATTCAATGAATCATTTTCTGAAATTGTAGAAAAAAGAATTTTCAAGAACTTTTCCTTTGACAATTTTTCCAAATTTCATGAATATATTGTTAAAAAATCAGTTGGAAGATGACATATTTTCGGGTTTGATTCTTGTGGATTCGATGATAATCCCAAGTCCTTCTACCATTGAAGGCCAAGCTAAACCATCTTTGGTCTGTGTGCACCATTCCTTGGTCGAACTATAAATCCACTATAAGGCCACCGAATCTCATTCTTACCAAAGTCAAAGCATGGATCTTGGCTCGGTTCAAAAGTTAGGGAAGTTCGAGTCATGTTGGATAGCTTATAATGATTTAAAGCTCACTACTTTTAATAAAGTTTTTAAAAACTTTATTATAGTGTTATCTTGGTTGTTAATATGTGGGATCTTGGTTGTCAACAATGCTGCGTATGGTTTTTGTATGTGTATATGTAATGTTGATTCTTAGCTTAGAAAATGAAAATGGAAGTTAGTAGCATTTGAAAGCTAGGACCCTTCTAGTTGTATGTTATGAAATCATGTATAAAAGTTGAGTTCATTCATATGTTGCTATATGTTAAAGGAAAGCTAGTAGTTAGTGGTTAGTTGTGACTTCAAAATCCTTTGGTCGAAAACTAGTTTTCTAACTTTACTTTCTTGAAATGTTTTAATGCAGCATCAAAACCTTACCTTTGTTTTTAAACTCTATTCTAAGTTATATATATATATATATATATAAGTTAACATAAAAAAATGGAGTCTTGGAAGTGATTTAGAATATAAATAAAGTTTTGAAACTACGGGTCATATAGCGATTGCCGCAATAAATGCAGTTCGTAAGACGAACTCTTTTTACAAATTAGAAGTGTTATTCACTTACGTATATTTTTTAATAGTGTTTTAAAAACATATTATAAGTAACAAAAAGTAATTATTAATTGATTAAATAATTAAATAAGGTAATTAGTACTTAATCATTAGTTAATAATGTAATTAGTACTTAATTATTAATATAAGTAAGTTAATTTTAATTAGTTAATTAATAAAAGGATAATTATATTTTTTATTAATTATTCAAGGATTAATTATTATTTAATTATTTATTGAAGATAAATTTTTAATTATTAATGTATTATAAAATGGTTAAATTATTTATTACTAGCTAAGTTAAGACTTAATTAAGACATAATTAAGATTTAAAATATTATTTAATGAAGTTTTAAATTATTATTTAATAATTATTTGGAGATTAATTATGGTTTAAATATTTATTTAAAGGATTAACATTATTTAATTATTTATGTAAAGGATAATTATTATTTTATTATTTATTTAATAGTAAATTATGGTTTAATTATTGATTGTAGGATTAATTATTTTAAATGAAGTTCAAATGTTATTTAATCATTAAATAAAGTTTTAGAAGTTAGACCACCTTATTTTTAAAGATCGGTTTTGTTTTTAAGAAGTAACTTTCTTTAACAAAAGATTTTAGTCCAAAGGCTTTCTTTGCCGACTATCCTTAAGTAACCCTAATTGAATATGAAATCCAATGACATCTATTTAGCAAAATAAGTCGCCATACTGCTAATTAAATTATATTGACATATGTTAAGCAGAGTAAATCAGCGTTCTGCTATAATTCACTAAATAGATTATGTTGACATATATTAGGCAAAATAAAAACCTATTCTGCTATTTTATAAATTTCGACATGTGTTTAGCAAAAAATAATTCTAATCTGTTATTATAATAACTTGGACATTTAATTATATGATTGATTAATTGTTGGTTGTCGATCCCTTTACGCATCTGCTTATTATGTAAATACCCATGCTATAACTTGGATAAGTTAAACTCAATTAAATAAACCAATGTGTTTATCAAACTTCTTTCTGATTTTGTAAAACCAATCATTTAAAATATATTTTTAATAAATATTTTAAAGTAAAGTTATTATTTATTGATAATGTTTAAAGTTCATTATCATTTTTAAATATGATAATTAAGCAATTATTTTAATAATGATGTTTTGAAATAATTTAATACTTTTCTAAATGATTGTTTAAAAATCATCATTTTGTAAATTTGATTTACAGATAGTTTAATGAAGAATGTTTAAATAATAAATTGTTTACTTAAAAATGGTTTTAATAACTGTTTGTTTATCAAAGGAACTTTATTGATGAAAGTTTATTAAGGAAGTTTTGTTTTAGATAAATAAAGTTTATAAATGAAATATTATAAATAATTTTGGATGTTGTGAAGGAGTTTTATAAATGGATTAGGAATTCGAGTAAAGGAGATTTCATAAATGGAAGAGATTTATAGAAGTAAATTATAAAAGAATTTGAGATTTGGATTTCCTTTAACATACCTTCTTCACTTTGTTGGTATGGACATTCATTCCACACTTAACACCAACGGAATATTTCTTGAGGTTATCTTTATCTATAATTTAAATAACATTTTGTTTTGATCCTTTGATATGATTTGGAAATGAGAAATCTTTCATAATTGTTTTGTGAATATACTTATATCAGTGAGATAAGTATGTGAATGTTTTTCATAAACACTTTTGAAAAGAGTTTTAATAAATGAAAGATTTAGTTTGAGGCTTAATGGTTGCTATGGGTAATTAAATCTCTAAATTTGTTATTGTTTGTTTATTTGATAGTTAAATAACCGACTATCAAACCTGGACCAAAATATAACTCCGGAAATATCTAGGAGAAACGCATGAGTTATATGGCACAGTCATCTTCGGTGATGCTGTACTATGCATATAAATTATTTGTTCTCCTACGACAAATGATAGGGAGATCCATCCACTTAAATGATTAGGGGCGATCCCTACTTCTATGTATTATATTATTATTTCTAAGAGAACCGGGTTGAGTTTACCAGAACTACCGAAAGTTGTTTCAAAAAGACCAGGATCTAATAAGTACAAATTATCCAAAAACCACTTTGATCCAACTCAAGCATTTCGAACTGAAGATATCTTGAAGATGATTAAAGAAGGATCTTTTAAGTGCAAGGGATACTTGCTACTAATCCTAAGGGTGATTCCAAAATAGATGTAGTAGAGTTAGTGCCTACGGTTTCGTCAAACACAGGACGAACTTGGATGGATGAATGCTGGCACTGCATTGCTGCCTAGAGGGCAGTGTTAGCATTCCAAGATGGTGGCTATATAAAAAGGTAATCGTTGCCTCAAGCCTCATCAACTGGTAAAATGACTAAAGTAGGGACATAAATTAGGGCTATGTGGGTTGTTCTCATTATGGTATGATCAACCCAAGATCTAGTGTCGATATCTCTATGTATGCTTCGAGGCCTTTTATGGTTGTTCAATCGCAACCCAGGAGCGATCATATTTGGCGGTATCAAGTAAGAGGTAGGGCCGGTTCTGAGTAGCAAACGTGTAATGTGTTGTAGCCTCCATACATTTTATTTAGACGTGTACGGATTCGGTGGCTAGACACTTACCATTTCATTGTTGAAATCCATTCTCCAGTAAGTGCCTTCGGACTTGATTGTATACTATTATGCTAGAATTTAATAATGTAACAATTTCGGCTATGTTTATTATGTATTTCTATTCCAGAGATTATAATAATATCAATGGATTTTCTATAGAAAATGTTTTGGTTATCGTAAGGTAAAAACTTATCTGTGTTTATGTGCGGCATGGTCTTACGAGATACGTTTGATTTTAAAGGGTTTTATAAGTTAAATAAATTAATTCCTTGTGATTTCAGTTTATCACGTTGGTTTTATCCGATTAATCCGAGCAATATTTTTTGGGTCAGCCCGAGCATGCTTTCCAGATTTAGCTGGATATTTTTGTAGCTTTCAGGAGATGATTTGGATTATCCAAGAAGTATTCACGTATCTGTGTTTGTTGTTTGTTTTTGTCTGCCCGTATATATCAACAACTGTAAGAATGTGTTGTTATAAATGTTTAGGCTGGTAATAGGTTAGAGCGCTTTGATGTTGTATGTACATTAAAGTTCTTTCTTTTTGTAAAGACTTGTTTCATATACTATATGTTACTAATCATATTTTTGTGAGATTCTATCCTATCTTCTTTTCTCTTCACCCCAAATGACCTATCTTTTCAGACACTTAAATGATCAGCACACGAATACCGTGGATATATTAAGTGTCGTCTTTAGGTGTAAGAAAGGCAGATCATTACAACACACATCACACCAAGAAGACCAACACAATTGTTGAATGTTTAGTCATTCACAAGTTTAGCTTTATACATATATTTCTAGTAATTCCATCCCTTGTGATCAATGTAGATTCCATAATCTGAGTAAGCACCTCTAAGATTGGATGGAGGCATACACTTCATATATCAAAATGAAAGTTTGAATCGACATTCCATACGAAGATACTTTTATTAAAAAATTTGTTGCTCATTTTTTTCATACAAAGTAATAGATAGGTTAGTACGATAGTTTCTTAGTGCTCTTGTCTCGTCCGTTTAGCCTCGGCCTCACCATGCTCGTCTCATTATCTTCATAGATGCATATGCGAACTGCAAAAGACAATGTTACCCATATGGAAAAAATGCTATATATAGCTGTTGACAAGTTAACGCTCCTAGTAAATAAGTAGCCTAGTCAATGGCCTTGTTTACTTGATGGAAGAGTCCTTCTCCTCCTACAGATCCCTAAGTACTCACCGCCCCGCATTCTATCCGCAGGATTTCCTACTTTATATCCCATTCTTTAATCTGACTCGGAAGGCCTTCGCCAAAGGTGCTTGGCTGCACTACAAAAAGAAGTGATGACTCTACACTGTTCCACTGAAATGATTCATATACACAACGGTGTTCATCTGACAAAAGCAGCACCATGCAACAACCACTCCACATCCTTTACTATCCGTACAGAAACTTCGTTATCAGTTCAATAACCCCTTGTCCCTATGCTGCGCTTCGAAAAAACAACATGCTTTTGGAAAGTTTATCAGCCAGTCATCATTTTCATCATTCAGCCAAACTGGTATCATACATCTTCCACATCTGAATCATTCAATGCTATAAATCACTGAAAGGTAACATAGAGATTGATGTATCAATCATATCAATCTAAGCCATTTGAACCAGATTTCAAATGACATAAATATAGCATTGAATTCACTAGTATAAAGATTGAATTTTCATTAATTGAATTCATTATTATCTCTTGTAAACAATTAATTATAGCAAAAAATCTAAAGAAATATAAACTACTACCATAATGGATGTTGATCATTTCCGATTAAACCACTCTAAACCACGTGTCTTTCTTCTTTGTTTATTATTAGTTTTTATTTCATTTTTAATTTTAACTATGGTATTAGTAAGTGACATTTGCTAATAATAACACCTAATCCCAATTCTGACGTTTGCTGAATTTTTAGTCAGTATTTTGACACTAGAAGGAGGGCCTTTCCCGAAAGATCTCAACTTTCATCATTTTTCTTCTCTTCAAACTACTATACTCAAAAAATCACATAAAGCAAAATAATGTCAACAACAACGCTGATAACTTAAATAGCCACCGCAACAAAGGTTCCATGGGAGCAAGAGCCATTTGTCCTATTCTAGGCTTAAGTAGTGACGTGTGGTTTAGCTTGGTCAATGGTCCAAGCTAGAGTGGATGCTCAAGATATAATTAACTACGGTTCGGAAAATCCAGCAAAGATGGACTAGGCCTTTGTCCCATGCGCCTTCAAAATAACGTTGGATGCCTAAGAGAGGATTTTGCTGGATAAAGGAACCAGACTGGTAAGCAGCGAGTAAATGGTGTGAATTTCAATTTTTTATATCATTTTTATCTTTATTGGGCCTATAAAGTTCAAATGGATTTATTAGATCCGATCTAATTATTTTAAATCAAATTAAATTTTATGATTTTCTAATTAATTAATCTGTGAAATCAATTATTTGATATTTTATATATTATGTGAGAATTTAATAATATATTCATGTGCATGTATAGTGCATTTGCAACATATATAATATAGTGTGCATAATTAATGTGTGCACATATAGATGTCCGGATATACCTCTATATAGGCACATTCCCCATCCATGTATACATATGTTGTCTCAAATTTATTGTTTAAATATGTGTGCATTAAATTATACATTTTAAGATCCAAAAATGAAAGCATTGATTAGCTTTGAATAGAAGGAGATCAAGAGATGAACTCTTCTTAATTTGCTCCTTTCTTTATAACATTTACAAGATCTAGATCAAGTAATTCATTTGCCTCTTTGACTATTTAAAATAAATAAATTTATATACATGTATATTTAAATTTTTCAAGCAAAAAGTTTTTTTATTTGATAAAGTCAAAACATTAGATTTGAAATTCACTATAAATAAACATCTAACCTTGATTTAGTAAATAATTTAAAATACAAACTTTCCTTAATTTACTTTTTCATTCATCACCATTTATTAGATCCAAATCTAAAATTAAAATGCTTTTAATTACAACTTTAACATATACATTAGATAAAATAACATTTTGAATGACCAATGATTTTGAGATTTTTAATTCTAAACATTCGAACTATATCTATCCTTCATTTGGCTATTTGAATCTTTAATCTTATATGATAAGCTTTAATTCAACAATGGACATAGAATCAAAACATTTTGTAAAATAACACATTGAATTATAGATGTGAAATTTGTTAGATCATAAGGTTTTGAATGCTGACAAAAGGAGAATGATCTTCACAAATCTACAACTATGACATCTGAGCTCATCTACTCAAATATGGTTCGTATTGATTAAGCCTATATGTAAACAGTCTAGTATAGAATTTTGTTAAAATCTATCCTCAAAGAACATCACTCACAAATTCATTTTATCATGTGCTTTATAAAATTCTTTATGTATGCACTGAATGCACTGAAAAACAGTATTCAGTCGGTCGAATTCTATATCTCAGTTGACTGATACTATGTTGAAATTTTTTTAATATACGGCATTCAGTCGACTGACTTTCTTAGGTCAATCGACTGACATTGTACCTGTTTTTGTGCCCATTTGAAATTCAGTCGACTGCCCAAGCAATTTCAGTCAACTGAATCTGCAACAGTCATTTTTCTCCAACAGACACTTCTTTTGATCAAAGGGTTCCTTCTTCCTGAAAGGTCACAACTCTTAGATTCTAACAGATGTCGATTTCCAGAAGTCATATTTCATCATACACTATATATAAACTTAAGATTCATAGATCCAATCGTCTAATTCTCTATTCTATTTTGATCTATAACACTTAGCATTCTTGAGTTCAATATATACAAGCTTTCGTACAATCATTGCTTACGTATTCATTTTCACACACTTCAAGCAATACTATACTTCCTGTTCTTCATAAACACACAAATATACACATCTACTTTGAGGATAAGATTACAGGAAGGGTGAACTACAATTGACAAATCTGTGTTATTCAGAACACACAAAGTCAAGTTAAATCCAGTTTGTAAGGAAGTTCTATTCGGTTGCTCAGGCGGTCAAAGTCCTGTTCTATTGCTCAGGCGGTCAAAGTCCTATTCGGTTGCTTAGATGGTAGAAGTCATGTTTGGTTACTCAGATGGTGCAATACCTGTTCCTCCGGGTTAAGTGAGGGTTGCTAGCTATAATTCCAGAAGGAGTTTGGGACTGGACGTAGAATGGGAGTTTGAACTAGTATAAAAATCTCTGGTGTCATTTACTTTGCTGCTTTAATTTTTACTTACTTATTTTTTTATTTAACACAAGTAAATTATCCATATTATACGATCTGTTAGTATTGTCACTTTCATTTGGTACCAGAGCACTTTCATTTGGTAACAAAGCATGGGACGATACAGAATCATCTTCATCATCAGATAGTGACTCTGATAGTGATGCAGATCAAGCAAACGTATGTTTTATAGCCACAAAAGATGACGTAAATGATCTAACTTTTGATGATCTATTGGAAATAAACTCAGAATTACTTGATAGGCTAAAAGACATCAAAAGAGAATACAAAGAAAATCTTGAAAAACTTAATAGAACTGAAATCGAAATAGATATGCTAAGAGATGAGAAACAAATCTTAGAAGAAGAACTTGAAGTTACTTAAGAATTTTATTCTAATATAACATCTCAACTCTCTATGTTAAGTCAAGAGATAGAAACTCGGAAAGAAAAAAATGATGCTCTACTAATTAAGAATCATGATGTTAAAGCTAATATCAAGATTTTAGAATTTGATAACTCTAGCCTTAAAACAAAGTTAGATGATATTACTAAAAATGTCTCTAACTTTAATAAAGGCAAGGAAAATCTTTCCAAAATCTTAGAAAATTCTCAAAATACTTCAAATAAAAGAGGATAAGGATATAAGCAATTGTTTAAAGTTATTCCAAAGAAAAAGAATTTTTCATATAAAAAGAATAATATTAAAAATGAAAAACCTAGTTTAAAAGTTTCAAATTTTTCTCAAACGATTAAAATTTGTGTTTCTAAGGCAAATAATTCTTTAATTAGAAATAAGTATATAGAATCTTTTATAAAAAGTGTTCATAAAAAATATATTTTATTTTCAAAAGGAATTCTAAACCCTCTTGGGTTTGGCTTTCTAAGACCTAACTTTTAGGACCCAAAATAAAAGGGTGGGTACCAATGCCATCGCTATATTTTGCAGGTACCATCTAAAAAGAGAGGAAAACGGATACTAGACAGTGGTTGCTCAAAACACATGACAGGAAATAAAAGGTTGCTAACAAACATTAATTACTCAGATGGAGGTTATGTCACATTTGAAGATAATTCTAAAGGATATGTAATCTACAAAGGCAATGTGAGAAATAACGGTGTATCTAATTTACCTCTTATTACAGATGTTTTATTAGTTAAACATTTGAAGCATAATCTACTTAGTATCAGTCAATTGTGACAAAGGATTTAATATTTCCTTTTCTGAAAAATAATGCGCATTTTTGATCAATATAAAAATCTTATTTTTGAAGGTTTTAGAGATAAAAATATTTATGTTTTAAATATGAATGTAAATTATAATAAAAATATGTATTTAATAGCTAAAGAAAATGATCCTTGGTTATGGCACAAAATATTTTACCATATTAATTTCAAAGCCAAATAAATTATCTAAAAATAATTTAGTAAAGGGTTTACCAAAAATGAACTTTAAAGTAAACAATATCTGTGATGATTGTCAATTAGGAAAATTATCAAAATCATCCTTTAAATCTAAGAAAAATATTTCTACTATACAACCACTAGAACTATTACATTTAGATCTCTTTGGTCCAACTCAAATTCAATATATGAATCATAGTAAATATGTGTTTGTTATAGTGGATGATTTCTCAAGATATATCTGCTATTTTCTTAAAAAATATAAGAGTAATACATTAGAAAATTTCAAGATTTTTCAAAGAGAATTCAAAATCTCAAAAATTTAAAAATTAAATATAATAGAAGTGATCATGGAGGCGAATTTGACAATGAAGCTTTTGAACATTTTTGTAATAAAAAAGGAATTTATCATAAATTTTCTTTTCCTAGAACACCCCAACAAAATGGAGATGTAGAAAGGAAAAATAGAACATTACAAGAATGTGCAAGAACTTTATTAAATGGAAGCACAATACCTAAACATTTCTGGTCAGAAGCTGTAGAAACTGCTAGTTATGTTCTAAATCGTATTTCCATCCTACCTTTAACAAAACACACTCCATATGAACTTTTTCATCAAAGAAAACCATACATTTCATATTTTAGAACTTTCGGTTCAAATTTTTTTATCTTAAACACAAAAGATCAGCTTCAAAAATTTGATCCCGATGAAGGAATCTTCGTAGGATATTCAAAACCGGTGAATATTCGAACCCTAACTCCTATATACGAACCTGTTCCTATTATTCCTCCATCTAACATCCACACTGGTTATACCCCTCCCGTCAAAAGAGCTAAGCGCTCTTTATTTTTTGGTTCGGCGTCTACCAAAGAAAAAATAGACGACATTCATCACTATCAACGGGAGACTCTCGATTTACAACGAGAACAATATTATGAGCAGAAGGTGAATGCGAAGCGTTTAAGCTTCCTTGAACAATTGGCTCTTAAATTCTGTGGTTCGTCTTCACACAACATGGTTCATCAACCAACGACTCCTTCACGTCGAAATCTATGGGAACCATCACCTAAACGTCTACTATTATCTCAGAATTCTTGGGAAAGTGGAGAAGGATGGTCACCATTGTGACCTCTGTAAGAGAATATGAAAGTGGAACCGAAAGATTATCACACTCCTTCATCTTCATCCAAATCATCTTAATTTTCTTTATATATTCCGTACTAGTATATAAATTATGTGCATTGATTCATGTTATTATAAAATTTTCGATTATATGTTATTCTATACAGGGGATTCACCATTCAAAATCAATAGCGCCAGTCGGTTGAATAAAATAATCAGTCGACTGAACCTGTCTTCATACATTTTTTTCCTCTGAAGTCAGTCGACTGGACCTCCAAAACAGTTGACTGAATTCGGCGTTTTCGAGTTATAAAATCTTGAGATTAAATCAGTCGATTGACCCTAACCGTTCAGTCAAATGAACTCAGAAAAATATATTTTCAAACACAGTACAAGTCGACTGCCTATGAATATTCAGTCAACTGATATTGGGTACCCGACTTTTAACCCTCTTTCAGCCTCTATGTATTTACTTTTTACCTTTACCAAACTCACTTTTTACCTTCAATCTTTCCAACTCTCTGCCATTAAACCCTTTTCAACTTCAAAATTCACCTAGAATTTCATCAACTTTCTCCTTATTTTGTCCAATTCATATCATTTCAAACTCCCATTTCATTACCAAAACCCTAGTTATTCAAATGGCTCCTAAAAGGCCTCGAATTCTCAATCTTCAGCAACTTCTTCGGATTCACAAATAAGAACATGGCTTTACAATGGCAAGGCGGTGCAACGTTTTGAAAAGATGCAAAACTCCAGAATTCTCGAAGGTTCTTTCATAAAATTCCCTGATTTTTCTTCTTATGCTATTCAAGACTTAACTAGCCGTAGCGGATTGGAGCACCTCATTGATTTTGTGGCAAATAATAACAAGATTAATCATCTTCTTGTTAAATTTTTCTATGCCAACTTAAATCTAGAACATCACACCATTACTAATCCAAATGACTGCATTTGGACGGTAGTATGCAGTAAAACGATTTTTCTTCCACAATAGCGACTTGCACGGATTTTGCAACGTCCTGATAAAGGTGACGAGCTATCTGAGATTGCCGTAACAGGGATACCTATGATTGAGTTAGTCATTTGTTCCTTTCGGATGACCTAACAGAGTTAAAAGCCGTAGCACTTAGGCCAAAATTTCATATTACGCATAGAGTGCTTACCCACACCATAAATCCCTACAGTGGAAGCTATGAGAAAGTCTATTGGCGTGATTTCCAATCCTTATACGCAATTTGGGGCAATAGACGAGTAAACTGGGCAAAGGTTATTCTAGATGAGTTCCAAATTTTTAATTAAGGACGAATGAGGATGATCTACTGTGGCGCTTACATGATGCGTTCTCAAACATTTTGATGTTCCTTTTGTTGATTTCGAATGTTCAAACATAGCTTCTTTGAATACTAAAACCCTTAGCCTCATGAACCTAACAAAACAATAACCTGACCACACCATAATTACCTATGAACATTTGCTTGAAAACCAAGTCGCGGGTCAAGATCAACCTTCCTCCCAACAAACTCGTCAACAAACTCCATGTATGCAAGCCTCTTCTTCATCCCAAACTCCTTGGTCTACTCGAGAAATCTACGAGATTCAAGAAATAGACTCTCAAACTCGGTCTTATGAAGCCGTGTCTACAATTGCTCGTAATCAAAGACTTCTTAATAATCGTTTATCTCGAGTAGAGTCAACTGCCTCTAGAGCCGATAAAAATATCTCAAAAGCCAATAAGAAGCTTAACTATATTAAGTCCTTCCTCAACAATATCTGGGATGTTATCACGTGCTCCCAACAACCTTCTACTTTTGCCCACATCCCAACATCTCACTGGAAACGACCGGTAGAACATTTTACTTGGTCTACATCAAATGAGGAGAAGGAGGAAGCAGCTAAAGAGTTAGGTGATGAATCAGATGATGAAGAAACTAAAGTGATGAACAAGGTTTATATAGCGGAAGTCAAGGTGATGGATAAATATTACTTTTGTTCTATTATGATTGTTAGGCTTTGTTTTTAGTTTTTTAAGTACTTGTGGTCTTGTATAACTATCTAAAACTCTATGTTTTCCACATGTATGTCATGTTGTATTATTTTTGTACGTGTGACTGCTTTGTTTCTATTTTTCATATGTATATCACATTATTCGTGCTTTCACTATCCTATACCTTGAATACTCTCCTTTTTTTGATGACAAAGGGGGAGAAAAACATATAACTTTTTTCAAGAATAGATTCATGGGGAGAATAGAATATGAAAATTGCAAGCATATTACTTGGGGGAGAGATTTTTTTAACAAAATCATGTCAAAGATTAACTCATATCAAATAGAGTTGTCATGATCAAAAATGAGGAGAATATTGGATCATAAGGTTTTGAATGCTGACAAGAGGCGAATGTTCTTCATAAATCTACGATTATGGCAAATCCGAGCTCATCTACTCAAATATGGTTCATATTGATTGAGTCTATATGTAAACTGTATAGTATAGCATTTTGTTAAAATCTATCCTCAAAGCACATCACTCACAAATTCATTTTATCGTATGTTTTATAAAATTCTTTATGTATGCGCTGAATGCACTGAAAAACAGTATTCACACGATTGAATTCTATATCTCAGTCGACTGATACTGTGTTGATATTTTTTTAATATACAGCATCTAATCGACTGACTTGCTTAGGTCAGTCGACTAACACTGTACATGTTTTGTGCACGTTTGAAATTCAGTCGACTGAATCTGCAACAATCATTTTTCTCCAACAGACACTTCTTTTGATTAAAGGGTTCCTTCTTTCTGAAAGGTCACAACTCATAGATTCTAATAGATGTCAATTTCGAGAAGTCATATCTCATCACACACTATATATATACATTCAAGATTCATAGATCCAATCATCTAATTCTCTATTCTCTTTTGATCTATATCATTTAGCATTCTTGAGTTCAATATATACAAGTTTTCATACAATCATTGCTTACATATTCATTTCCATACACTTCAAGCAATATTATACTTCCTATTCTTCATAAACACACAAATATGCATATCTACTTTAAGGATAAGATTTTAGGAAGGGTGTACTACAAGTGACAAATCCCTGTTATTCAAAACACACAAAGTCAAGTTAAATCCAGTTTGTAAGAAAGTCCTGTTTGGTTGCTCAGGCGGTCAAAGTCATGTTCTATTGCTTAGACATTCAAAGTCCTATTCGGTTGCTTGGGCGGTAAAAGTCCTGTTCGGTTGCTCAGGCGGTGTAATACATGTTCCTTCGGGTTAAGTGATGGTTGCTAACTATAATTCCAGAAGGAGTCTGGGACTGGGTATAGAACGGGAGTTCGAACCAGTATAAAAATCTCTAGGGTCATTTACTTTACTGCTTTAATTTTTATTTACTTATTTTTTTATTCCGCACAAGTAAGTTATCCATATTATACGATCCGTTAGTGTTGTCACTTTCAAAATTCACATTAACAAAATGATTTTGGGATATTTAAATATATTTTAGAAAAATATAAAGTACATATATATATATATATATATATATCATATGACGTCCAAATACAAAATAATTTTTTTTAAATAAAAGAATTATTATTTAATACTATTTAATAATAGAAAAAATTAACTTAATCATAAATAATCGTGTGAGACAATATATGCGAACATGGAATCATTATACAACAGTCTAACAAATGATATATGTGAATTAAAATTTAAACAAGAGATTACTACAACAAAATGACCACATTACAACCTTTCCATTAGAACTTTAATAGTATGGTTTTTGTAATAAACGTCTTTAACAATTGGCTTTTTAACAACTTTCTATGTTTTATAGTAGTAGTACAGTTTTTAACAGCTTTGTAGTCTCGACGATTGTAAGTATTAAATTTTACAGTAGTTATTTGTAGTTGTCGTACTCATAAGTAGTGAGTGATCGTGCTTATTTTAATGTTTTCGTAATCAATCATGCAAAAAATTGAAAAATAACAACAAAGTGCAAAAATGAAACTCAAAAAATATGAAAAATCAATAAAAAAGTTAGAAATTAAATTTTGAAAATTTATTTGATTTATGTTTTTTAATCAATCAAAGAATTAATTAGTTCATAAAATTTGAATAAATCAATAAAAAACTTTAACATAAAAGTAAATAATTTTCACCTTAAAATGTTGCCAACTAGTTGTTCATTAATGGTATGTTTTATAAGAATAATTTTTCTTTAGTGGTAAGTTTTACTGTAATTATTTAGCTCATAAAATAAGGGTCTATGACCAAAAATTAAGGGGTTCCTTTTTATTTGGGTTTTGTTCTTCCCATTATTATTATTATTATTATTTCATCATTTTAATTTTGAGAACCCTAGCCCTACTTCACAAATTATGCAAAATCTGTTATTTAATACCAAACCTAGCCTGGTATACCAATACATTTTTTCCAGAAGATGGTACTTTATTAACACTAGTGTGTAACCCGTGAGTTGCACAAGGTAATTGTTATCTGGCCTTTTGGCTCGACTATATAAGGACTGACTGGACAACTTAGACTCGACTATCACCAATGCCCATAGTTAGAGAGATGGTTGTAGGGTCCAAAAATCAACCATGGATGATCATATCAAGTATGTAGCTAGTAACTTAATAACTCGTTTCAGTGGCAATGCTACTACGGGCTCGAAGACATCCGCGAATTCTCTTATCACGAAAACTCGATTCAACTCGTCTTCTACCTCTACAACACCCAACAAAGCATTCGTCTCATAACTAGGACATTCTACGGTATATACAATCTGATCGCTGCAGTCAGGGTATCTAAATGATATTTTGCTATCATGACAAAATATCCTAGCATCGTACTTACTTAGCCCATCTATACCCAAAATAATTCCAAACTCTACAAATTTAAATACATGCAAACTGCAAACAAAGGTATGACCTAACAAATCAAACTCTAGGTGGTCACACTTCATCCCAAGTGTCACATACCCTCCTATTGGGTTTGCAAACCTTAAGGAAGTAACTAAGTGTGAGGGTCCTAAGTTAAGCTTATCTACTGGATAATGAGATTTAAAAGAATGCGATGCATCAGTATCAAACTGAATGCTAATAGACATACCATGAATCCGAAGCGCACCTCCCAACATTGCCATTCCTTTTTCCTCTGCTATTGGCCTCGAGGTAGCTGGCTCCAATGTAAATACTTTGCCCCTTCCATCCTTAGCAGTCTCTTTGCACTGGTTCTTGTAATGACCAATCTGATCGCAGTGTAAACATCTAATATTCTTCTTCCCGATCACTTCGTTCACCTTTCCAATACGACATTCCTTAGCGAAATGTCCTTTCTTATCGCACTTGAAGCAAACAACCTTCGACTTTCCATTCTTCACGGATCCACCTTTCTAAGCACCCTCCCTATGAAAGAACTTCCGTTTTCGACTCTACCTCACATGGACTTCCTTTGCCTTACTCTTTTTCAATAAAGCAAGTATTTCCTCATGTCTCAACGCTATCTCTACTACAACATCACAAAGATCCTTAATATGAGGTAATGCAGCCCTTGCAACCTCATGCTTCAACCCCCTTATGAACTTTTCATTCCTCTTAATCACAGTATCCACAGTGGCATACCCATACCTTGCCAACTCCTCAAATATCCTAGCATGCTCCAACACAGTCATCTCACCCTGCTCCAACTCAATAAACTTTCTGATTAAGGAAGACATTTCCACAATTGACATGAACCTCTCCTCGAACCTTTTCTTAAATTCAGCCTATGTCATCGTTTCTTCATCCGCTCCAGCTGTCACACTATTCCACTAGAATAAAGCTGCTCCTTGAAGCTATCTTGAAGCAAGCCTTCTCTTTTTCTATGCATTGAGCCCTATGTTTGCAAAGATCCTCTCAAAATGAAACAACGGGTTCTTTACCTCAATAGCATTTTCAGTTTCGATAAATGGCTTTCCACCAAGCCTAACATAGTCTCCACTCAGAATAGCATAGTTGTTAACCACTAAAGCTTCCTGAACTCCTCCTACAACATTTCCTCCAACCACTCCAGCAACAACACCCGCCTGCATCGTATTCACGAAAAACTAATACATTGCTCCCGTGTCAACTTGCGGGACTCCAACACCCACATTTCCAGCTTGTGCCTGACCTGGGCTTCTCCTGGTATTTGATCTGGCATTTCAATTTGTTGTGGTGCTTCCCCCAGCATTCATTCTTCCACTTCTAGCATCCATATCTGTATTTAAGCCTCATGAGATATAAAAGAATAGCCTAACAGGGGTAGCAGAATAGTGATATAGCATATACTTAGATACATACAACAAATAAAAGTATGTTGTTATAGCGTTATCCCATACCTCGATCTTATCTCTAATACCTTAGGATTATATTTTCAAAAATTATTTTATTTTAAAGTTTTTCATAAACTTATGCTCTGATACGAAGTTGTAACATCCTCTATCTGGAGACCCGAAGCTAAGTGCTCCAGATGAAGTGGTCATCCATAGTATTAACTTCCGATGACCAAATACAATAATGTTAATGGTATCCATAATATTAAAAGCACATTAATATGAAACAACATCGCAAATTTCAAAAAATGACTTTTTTGAATACATTTCACAAAACATGTTTCATATTCCATTACATAATCCCAATCGTTTCCCAGGTTCAGATCAAATATAATTATTACAAAATACGCCAAGAGCGACATATGAAGATGCCCTCTTGGATGACCAGAGTACTAAATAGCAATAATTGACTTAATACAACACAGCGGAATAAAACAAATAGAAAAACTCCTAAATAGCTAACTTTAGCCTCATGCTCATCTTCGGAAGCTTTATTCGCCAACCTACTAAAGCCTAAAATTCTTAACCCTCGGCCTACTCAAATCAATTTTAAGCACCCGAGAGTTTAATGGAAAAACATAAGCTTTGAGTCAGACGTAAAGCCTGGTGTGAATAATACTATACATCTCGGTTATTTGATATTAAGTGAGACCACGCCGCTTAGCGGAACGGGTTTCCCTACACTAATATCCATTTAAAACATATTTTTTCATATCATAATCCTGCAACCAAAACTGGTTAAAACTGTAAAGCATTATCACGTAAACATACATATCAAATAACATATGGACTATCGTCCGAACACTATAGTTTTGTTTGGCTAACTACTAACCTTTGCTGACCCGAGCCTACCAAACAATACAAACAAATAATCTAACGTCTGTTAGATTCTTGTGGTCTGTCCCTAACTTACTTCTTCAAGTCAATTAATCCTAATGGTATTGCAGGCTCACCAATAACCCACCTCTGCACAAATATATTCCTTTCTATGTATAACATCATTTTAGTCTTACCTGTGGCAAAGCCCTATATACCGAAATTTTGGACTAAATTAGCTAGAAGCTAATAGCTAATATATAAGGCGCGACCCTATACCCGTCTCATCTGGTATTCTAATGTCTAGGCCATTTTACTTAGGGTTAACTACTCGTAAAATTTTCCTTGTAAACATTTTCTTCTCAAATTGATTTAAACCTTTAAATCATTCTTTAAACAAGGAAAATATACTCTATGCTTTACTCAAATCACCTTGCTATGTTATACATACTTTACCCAAAACTTTATTGTTGAAAACATTTAAAGCTTTGAAAGTACCACTTTTGATCCCATTGAAAGTTTCCCTTTAGAAACCAAGTAAACCCTTTATGACCTAGGCCGAAAGCCAAAGCATTCCTTCCGTAACCAATCGTATAAACCTTTCGAAACCATTGACCTTCGAAAGCAATAAAACCTTAGACATCCTATCTTTAAAACACTTAAACATTGCCTTTCGAAAATATTGGATAACCTTTCCCATCAAACCTTTCGAAACCATCGAGGAACCACCCCTTTAAAACCTTCATCAAAACCTTTCAAAAGCACTAAACCATCAAACTTTTGGAACTATTTGTGTTCAAGTAAAACATGTGGAACAACCTTTCGAAACCAATTAAAACTATCACCTTCAAAACCTTTAGGTTCTACCTTCAACGGAGAAAAATGGTCATAAAATGTTTAAGTCGAAAGCACTCTTTCGAAAGCATTTCCTAAGTAGAAGTGATGGTGCGAAACTAACCCTTTGAAAGCATTAGATTAGCGGCTTCGTTTCTAAAACAAAGAAGCCCTTTCGAAGTCATTGCTTCGAAAGGTAAGATGCGATAGCTAGGGGCTTCGTCCTTTTCGAAAGCATTAACTTAAAACAAACGGTGCAACCTCATTCAGAACCTTTTCTTAAATCAATTTGACCCAGTCGGAAACCAACCAAATCGAAAGCATTACTATCGAAAGCAAAGCAGGCACATTTACATTTGGAAGCAAAGTAGCGCTTTGACCCCTTCGAAACCCTATGCTTCCACTTTGTACCTTCTGCCTTAGTCTAATTTGCTATGTTCTAAGTGTTGATACTAGGCGTGTTGGTTTCGACTGAGAAGGCGGCTGAAGTAAGGTATCAGATGGAAAGTGCCGAAAGTGGTGAAACATATAAAGTGCATGTTTAAACTGACTTTTAGCTTTTTAAAGTAATCTTTTCAACTAACATGCCTTGTTTCTCAAAACATAATTGGTTGCTAATTTATTTTTCAAAAGTACTGCAAAAATTTCAGAATTAAACAATTTAAATAATTTACAAAATACCCCTTCTTCTTTTATAAATATATTAAACATTTAAGTCACATACCTTAAATAATTTTGTATATCTACTAAAAATTAATAAAATTCTACAAAAATGCCAGAAAATCTTTTTTAGTATGTTTTTCAACATATATTAATTTCAGACCCAAAACATATATTGTATAAATAATTTTAAAAAAAAGTTAATCGATTTCCTCACTAAAAAATTAATATTAAATTCACATTAATTATGAAAATTGAAACTCATCTCTTAAATATCATTTGTGATCTAAATCTAAAATTACAAGGCATTTGGATGTCATTTAATAGGGTTTTCACATCAAAACATATCAAAAAAGCTATATGAATAATAATAAATCATCAACAAGCATATGTAAATATTTTATCGAAAAAACATGGCTAAACTTTGCAAGATAAATCGGGTTTAACCCAAAACCAAAAATAAGTAGAAAACATGAGATATAATCATTATTCACCTTAGCTTTGAGATTAAGGATTTATGATTTGATCTTGATTAAGTTGCTTATGCTTTTCCTTAGGAATCTTGCTTATCTTCTCTTTTCTTCCCTTAATGGAAGTCGGCCTTAACTTTGTTTTCTTTTGTGATTATAGAAATGAACATGTGAATGATGCAGTTAAGAGCTTAGGGTATAAGGATGTGTCGTATTCCTATATTGCCCCTTATCTATTTGCCTTAACATTTTAATTCTTTAGTTCATTTGTATATGACACCACTACCCTTACTAATCACAAATCTCAACCCATTAACGATTTTACATTATTTCTTTTAATTTACCTAAGTAAATGTTTCTAAGAATGTTACTAAAAATATGGGGTGTTATAGACTCTCATCCTTAAAGAATTTTGTCCTCAAAATTATGATATGGTACCCAACAAATTAGTCAAAAAGGTAAAATATACCATCAAACAAATCAGGATAAGCATCTCTCTGTCTCCCAAGTTTCTCTCTCATCGTTGCTCCACTGGACTTTAACTAAACTGATTGTATTGTTCCTTAGGCTTTTCTCATCTCTCGCGACTATATGAAATGGCTTTCTAACTACAGTCAAATTTGGCTCTACTACTAAGTCCTCTAACAAGTCGGTGCTATAGTAGACTCCGGGTATCTAACACACTTCCTTAGATGAGAAACATGGAAAATATCATGGACTCCTGCCAAATTGTTCGGTAACTCTACTCTATATGCGAGTTTCTCGCTCCTTTCTGTAATAGGAAATGGTCATATGAATCACGGTGCCAATTTCTCTAATTTCCCGAATCAAATTGCACCTTTCATCCGTGATACCTTAATAAAAATATGATCTCCAACATAAAACCCTATGTCTTTCCATCTTCTATCTGCATAACTCTTCTGTCTACATTGAGCTTCCTTCATCCTAGCTCGAATCAACTCAATCTTCTCTGCTGCGTCTCTAACTAAATCTGGATGAAGAACAAACCTATCATCGGTTTCTAACAAAAAAACCAGAGATTTGCTTAGCCATCCATACAAAACTTCAAATGGTGCCATCCATATACTAACCTGGTGATTGTTATTTTACGAAAACTCGACTAAGTGTAGATAGTCTTCCCATGATCTTCCAACATCTAACACACGAGCTCGTAACAAATCCTTTAAGACTTTGTTGACTCCTTCCTTTTGTCCATCAGTCTGTGGATGGTAAGCGATACACATCTTGAGCTTGGTTCCTAAAATCTCATGCAGACTCTTCTAGAACTCGCTAGTAAATAGGGAATCTCTGTCACTTACTATACTACTAGGAATTCCGTGCAGTCTAACTACATTATTTATAGATAACTTAGCCAAAACAGGTGTCATCCTAGTTGACTTAACTGCAACGAAATGGGCACTCATGGTTAACAAGTCCACTACAACTCATATACTTTCATTTCCTCTATTAGATCTTGGCCAATAGTTTATAAAATCCATAAAAATAGAATACCACTTCCATACTGGAATATCTAATGGCTGAAGCAACCCACTTGGCTTCTGATTTTTGGCTTTTACCTGTTGACGGTTCAAACACTGCGTCACCCATAAGCTTACATCCCTCTTCATAACTTCCCAGAAGAAAATTTTCGTCATATCGTGATACATCTTAGTTCCTCCCGAAAGAAGTGAACTTCGAACGATGACATTCTTCCAAAACTTCCTTTCCAATATTTCCCACATTCTAAACACACGATCTTCCTTTCTTTCTCAACCACCCGTTTTGGTCAAGACTGAAATCCTTCAATTCAATCGCTCTTCCTTGCATCCCTTAACTTCTTGAGCCGTTCAACTGATACTAGATCCTCTCCTTGCTTAGATGCAACCCTTTCTACCATAACTGGTCGAATTTCTTAATAGCAGTTAGCTTACTAGATCTAGCTTTAGATCTTCGTTGTATTCTACATGTCATCAACGCTTCCACATCCTTCCACTCAGCCATCATTGCCAACACTGCATTCTAATGTTTCCTGCAAAGAGCATCTGCAACCTAAGTACCTTTTCCTGGTGTGTACTCTATATCAAAGTCATAAGTGGCTAAAAACTCTAACCACCTATGTTGTCCCATATTCAACTCCTTATGAGAGAACAAATACTTCAACACCTTATGATCCACATATAACTCAAATCGCTCTCCCAAAAGGTAATGTCTCCACGCCTTCAATGCAAATTTCACCGCAGCTAATTCAAAATCATGCGTTGGATATCTAACCTCATGTCGTCTAAGCTGTCAAGAAGCATAGACAATCACTTTACCTCTGTGCATTAACACAGCTTCTAATCCAGTTCTACATGCAATCTGTATATACTACCAAATCCCGATTCGCTTTTGGAATTAATAGTATAGGTGCATTAGTCAATAAATGTTTCAAGCTCTGGAATGCTTTCTTACACTAATCGATCCAAACAAACATCACATCCTTTTGCGTTAGCTTAGTCATCGGTGTTGCTATCTGCGAAAAATAACTTATGAACCTCCTACAATATCCAGCCAATCTAAGAAACCTCTTTACCTTAGTCACTGTCTCGGGTCTCTTCCAATTATTCACCGCTTCAATCTTAGTCGGTCTACAGACAATCCTTTCGCTGAAACTACATGACCAAGAAAATTCACTTCCTTTTTCTTGAAACGACACTTCGAAAACTTCGCCTTCAGCTGGTTCCGCCACAGAGTTTCAACTACCACTCCAAGATGAACTTCATACTTCCTTCATCCTTAGAGTATATCCAAATATCATCTATGAAAACCAACATGAACCTATCCGAGTGCTCTTGGAAAATTCGGTTCATTAAATCCAAAAAGAATGCTGGCGCGTTAGTTAGTTCAAACGACGTCACTAACCATTCATACGATCCATATCTAGTTCTAAACACCGTCAAAGTAATACTATCCCCTGCTACTCTAAGCTGATGGAAACCTATTACTAAATCCAACTAGGCAAATACTTTGGCTCTGCTCAACTGATCGAACAAATCATCAATTCTAGGCAACGGATATCGATTCTTTATCGCCTTCTCATTCAATTTACGATAATTGGTACATAACCTCAATGATCCATCCGGCTTCTTAGCCAACACTGTGACAACTCCCCAAAGCGAACAACTTGGCTTAATAAAATTCTTGCCTTCCAGATCCACCAACTGCACCTTTAGCTCCCTCATCTCGATAGGTGTAATCAAACTTGGCTGTCTACTCACCGGTTCTGCTCCAGACACTAAATCTATCTGAAACTCAATGGATCATTTTGGTGGAAATCCTACTACGGGCTCAAAGACATCCGCAAATTTTCTAACCACGAAAACTCGATTCAACTTGTCTTCTACCTCCACAACACCCAACAAAGCATTAGTCTCACCACTAGGGCTTTCTATGGTATATACAAACTGATTTCTACAGTTAGGGTGTTTAAATGATATTTCCTATCGTGCAAAAATATCCTAGCATCGTACTTACTTAAACAATCCATATCCAAAATAATTCCGAACTCTACAAAGTCAAATACATGCAAAATACAAACAAAGGTATGACCTAACAAATAAAAATCTAGGTGGTCACACTTCATCCCAAGTGTCGCATACCCTCCTATCGGATTTGTAAACCTTAAGGAAGTAAATAAGTATAAGGGTCCTAAATTAAGCTTATCTACCAAACAATGAGATTTAAAAGAATACGATGCATTAATAACAAACTGAACACTACGAGATATACCATAAATCTGAAGCGTACCTCGTGACACTGCCTTTCCTTTTTCTTCTGCTATTAGCCTCGAGGTAGCTGGCTTCAATGAAAATACTTTGCCCCTTCCATCCTTATAGGCTCTTTGCACTGGTTCTTGTAATGACCAATCTGATCGCAGTTGAAGCATCTAATATTCTTCTTCCCAATCACTTCCTTCACCTTTCTAATATGGCATTCATTGTCAAAATGTCCTTTCTTATCGCATTTGAAGCAAACAACCTCCGACTTTTCTTTCTTCATGGATCTACCTATCAGAGCATCCTTCTTATGAAAGAACTTCCTTTTCTGACACTGCCTCGCTTGGACTTCTTTTGCGTTACTCTTTTCCAGAAAAGCAAGTATTCTCTCTTGTCTCAATGCGATCTCTACTACAACATCATAAGGATCCCTAATATGAGGCAATGCAGCCCTTACCAACTCAGGATTCAAACCCCTTATGAACTTCTCGTTCCTCTTAATCAAAGTATCGACGGTGGCTTATCCATACCTTGCCAACTCTTTAAACCTCCTAGCATACTCCGACACAGTCATCTCCCCCTATTCAATCTTAGCAAACTTTCTGATTAAGGTAGAATTCGCCATCACAGACATGAACCTCTCCTTGAACCTTTTCTTAAACTCGGCCCGTGTCTTCGTTTCTTCATCCGCTCCAACTGTCATACTATTCCACCAGAATAAAGTTGCTCCTTGAAGCTGTCTCGAAGCGAGCCTTCTCTTCTACTTATTATTGAGCTCCAAGTCTGCAAAGATCCTCCCATAATGCAGCAACTAGTTCTCCACCTTAATAGCATCTTTAGTTCGATAAATGGCTTTCCTCCAAGCCTAACATAGTCTCCACTCAGAATAGCGTAGTTATTGACCACTGGAACTTTCTGAACTCCTCCTACATCATTTCCTCCTGTGAGAAATGCAGATTATGGATCTTAAGGCTGGAATAACACTAGAGGGGGGTGAATAGTGTTTTATGGATTTTCTAAATCTTTTTGAAACTTGTGTAATTTAATTACCAACAAATGCAATTCACAGACACAGATATAGTCACAGAATCAGACACAGATGCAAATACTAAATAAAAGCAGTAAAGGAAAGAACACACCAAGATTTTATACCGATTCGGAGTTACCCTACATCCAGTCCCGTACAAGCGTACGGCTTTGTTTTCAAAAATATATCGTGGATTACACCCTCGGTTTCAAGGCTACGAGGTACACCCTCCTGTATTCGAGTTCAGGGTAACTCTCTTGATTTAACTAGGCTACAAGATCACCTAATTGATTTTCGGGGCTGCAATCACATCCAATTGATTTCAAGGCTCAACTGTACCTTTTACTCAACAGTTTGGTTTACAAAAGATCCTATAACTCCAAATAGCACCGAGATCTTACGGAGAGAGCGGCAGAGAGTCAAACAAGAGATAATCAAGTTTAATTCACTTAGTATTTCAGCAGAGTATAATTTTGGGATTCTTTGGAATAAATGTGGAAGATGAAGAGGAAAGAAAACAAGTGAAATCTGATTAAAATTCGTTTAGAACTACTGGTATTTATAGAAGAGTAACAGTCATATCTATTCATGAAAGGATACCACGAATAGACACTTCTTTTGAAAATTTGAATTTTGAATTTAACGGGCACCATATCGACATGGAGGGTTGAAGGACGTTGACATGCTCTAGGCAAAATTGGTGATTTTGATTTACTTATTAAAATTGGTTTCTATAATTTGTTAAAACAATATCTAAACTTTGTAAATATATTTAAATATAGTTTAAACATATAAAAGTAATTTTTAATATATAATCTTAATCTTTAAATTGATTTAAAATCTGAGTATATAAATATTTTAAAGCTAAATATTTAAAACAAGAGATAGTTTATAATCAAGGACAATTTTGAAATCAAAATATTAAAAATGGTAAAGATAATTTTAAGGCTAAAACATTCCAAACAAGAGAGATGTATTTTTGAAAAGAAGGTCTTGAAAACGTTTAAAATTAAGAGATAATTTTTTAAAAGCATTTTCATAAAATTAGTGGATATCAAAATAGAACCACTATATATTCCACTAGATATTGTCGTGGGTTCCATCCCTTTAATAGGCTCGAAGTGGATTCTATTCCACGAATAAATTTCGAATAAAGATGTTAGTGCTTTCAAGAAGTTTTAACATAATTCTAGACTCAATACATGTATCTTGATACTCATGAGTCTTCAATCTTGATATCTTCAATTTTGAATCTCAATATTGTATAGTCTTCATTCCTGGTACCTGCATGGCTATATCCTGCACACATATATATATACACACACATATATAAACTATAATGTTAATATTTATATTTTATAAAAATCTACACAAGAAATTGTATGGAATTGGATATAGGGTAACTCTGAACTAGTATAAAATTCTAGTGCATTCTTTCCTTTACTACTTTTATTTACTATTTGCATCTATGTCTGATTCTAGGATTGTCTCTATGTTTATGAATTACATCTTTTTGGGTTTAATTTAAAAAGATTTTAAAAGGATTCATAAAATTAATTAAACACTATTCACCTCCCCTTTAGTGTTAATTCTGCCTTAAGATCCATAATCTACATTTCTAACATTTGGTATCACATTGGTTTTCAAAATTATCGTAATTTGAATTTTGAAAAAGTTTAAAATGGCAATTTTTGGAGATTCTGTTCACATTAGTTCAAAACACATTATCTCATAAGTTTGCATATTGTTATTGTAGAAAATCGAGTTATCTACCAAATGGTGTGTTGTGTAGGAACATATGTGTTATATGACTTTTAAAGAATCAACACTCAATGGATAAATGTGCAGATCAAGAAAAACAAATGGATACTTGATAGTGAATGTTTAAGACGCATGACTGGTAATTCGGAGATATTGAATGACATAATTTATAAAGATGGAAGAATGTTCAACTTTGGAGACAATTCAAAAGGATATGTGATTGGCATCGGCAATGTCGATAACTCTAAAACACCTACTATTTCTGATGTTCTGTTAGTTAGGAATCTAAAACACAACTTACTTAGCATAAGTCAACTATGTGGCAAGGGCTACAAAATTAAATTTAAAAAGGATAAGTGTCACATCGAAGATAATAAATCAAATATTATATTTAAAGGAATTAGAAAGAAAAATGTTTATATTCTCAGTATAAAATCTCAAATGATAACCTATGTCTTTTGGTTAATACAAATGAACCTTGGATTTGGCATAAAAGATTTGGGATTTGAAGTTCAAACTCTTATCTAGACTTTTGAAACTTGATCTAGTAAGAGGTCTTCGTAAAGTGGATTTTAAAGTAGATAGTATATTTGATGCTTGTCAATTAGGAAAACTTAGGAAGAGTTCATTCAAATTGAAAGATATGATTTCAACTTCAAAACCTCTTGAGTTACTTCATTTAGATCTGTTTGCTCCATCTCAAATTCAGTCAATAAATTACAGTAAATATGTTTTAGTAATTATAGATGATTATTCTGGATTTGTACGGACAGTATTTCTGAAACATAAAAGTGATGCTTTTGATTTATTTAAAACTTTTGCAAAAAGAATTCAAAATCAACTTTCTTTAAAAATCAAAACCATTCATAGTGATCATATGGAGAATTTGAAAATTAAAATTTTGAGAATTTCTGTAATAAAAAAGTAATAACTCATAATTTTTCTTTTTCAAGAACTCCACAATAAAACAGAGTGGTAGAGCATAAAAATATGACGATTCAAGAGTGTGCAAGAACTATGCTATAGTAAATTAACAAGAAATTTTTGGGCTGAAGCAGTCGCTATAGCTTGTTACATTTTGAATAGGATTTTAATTAGATCTCTAACCAATAAAACACCATATAAACTTCTTTACAATAAGAAACCAAAGGTATCTTATTTTAAAGTTTTTGGAATTAAATGCTTTATTCTAAATACAAAGGACAATTTGGATAAATTTGATTCTAAATCTGACAAAGGAATCTTTATTAGATATTCTAATAGAAGTAAAGCATATAGAGTTTTCAATTTAAAAACTAACACCATTGAAGAAACAATGCATGTATCTTTTGATGAAAATTTCAAAGATTTTGTTCGAATAAATCATGAAGATGATACTTTGAATAATGAATCAAATGAAGCAAATTGTGAAACTGTTAATCCTCATAAAAGGATCAGGCTTTTAATAGATCATCCAATAGACAATATACTTGAAAATACTGAATCAGTTGTTAGAACGAGAAATCAACTAAACAAGATGAGTAATGTAGCTTTTATATCAACTATTGAACCCAAAAATCTAAAGGAAGCATCGTCTGACGATTCATGGATTCTTGCTATACAAGAAGAACTGAATCAATTCATCAGAAATGATGTATGGGAACTTGTTCCTAGACCTAAGGACAAAATATAATAGGAACTAAATGGGTTTATAAAAATAAAATGAATGAACAAGGTGAGGTCGTTAGAAATAAAGCTCGGTTAGTCGTGCAAGATTATTGTCAAGAAGAAGAAATAGACTTTGATGAAACCTTAGTACCCATAGCAAGATTAGAAGCCATTAGAATTATACTTGCTTTCGCAAACCACAAAAATTTCAAATTATTTCAAATGGATGTCAAAAATGCCTTTTTAAATGCTTTTGTTAAAGAGGATGTTTATGTTGAACAACCTCCGCTTTTTGAAGAAGAAAAGTTTTCAAATCATGTTTACAAATTAAAGAAAGCTTTATATGGTCCGAAACAAGCTCCTAGAGCCCGGTATGACAGACTAGGATTTTACTTATTACAATCAAATTTTGAAATTGGTAGAGTAGATAATACTCTTTTTATTAAAAGAAACAAAAATGATATCCAATTATTATAGATTTATGTAGATGATATTATTTTTGGATCAATAAATAATAAAACGAACAAAGAGTTTTCTAAAATAATGAAAAAAGAGTTCAAAATGAGTCATATAGGTGAACTTACTTTCATTTTAGGATTGTAAATAAAACAATTAGATAGTGATATTTTCATTAGTCGAGAAAAGTATGCCAGGGATCTAGTTAGGAAGTTTGGTATAACCACTGTGAGTGGAAAACCCACTCCTATGGCAACCGATGAAGCCTTGAATAAAGAAGACATGTCAAAAGATGTTGATTAAAAACTATACAGGGGAATGATTGGATCACTACTTTATATAACCGCGAGTAGGCTTGATATCATGTATAGTGTCTATCTTTGTGCAAGATACCAATCTCAGCCCACAGAAACCAATTTAAAAGCTGTTAAACGTATCCTAAGATATGTTAAACACACTTTAGACTATGGCCTATTTTACCCTAAAAATGATTCATTTGATTTAATCTCATATTGTGATGCTGACTATGATGGTTGTAAACGATGCGAGAAAATACAAGTGGAACTTGTCACTTTTTAGGACATTCTTCCTTTTCCTAGTTTAATAAAAAGAAAAATATCGTCTCACTATTAACAACTGAAGCAGAATATATCTCTGCTGCTTTGGCTTGTTCTCGAGTTATCTATATGCAACAGACCCTAGAGGATTTTGGATTAAATATTTCAAAATCACCAATTTATTGTGACAAAACAAGTGCAATAAGTTTATCCAAAAATCCTACTCATCATGCCAAACTAAACATATTGATATTAGACATCATTTTCTCAGAGATAATATAAGTAAAGAGATTATTTCTCTTGAATTTATCAACATTGAGAATCAAATAGCTGATAGTCTGATCAAACCCTTGACTCAATCAACCTTTACTAAATTAAGAAGAGAACTAGGTATTTATTTTATAACTGAGATATAGAATATAGATATAGTAACATATATATTTAAATAAATAGAGAAAAGAAATTACACAAATTTTCAAAGCGATGTCAACATGCCCCTACCCCCCATCTCGACATACAACGGACAGATTTGAAATTTTGATTTTCCCTCTAAAATAAGTTTGATGGTTATATAACCACAGTATTTCGAATTCATCTGTCTTCTCTCTTCATTTTCTTTATAATAAACTTCTGAAAATGCAAAGTAATGGCCTCCTCTTCTAAATCAAACAAAATGCAACCATTTCATTTCCTTCTCCTAATTCTGATCCATTCCGACGTACTACATCGGCTTGAGTAATGAAGGTCAAGGAAATTATGAAGGATTCTCTGCAAATGCTAACTAAATTACGAGTCATGTAAATAAGGTTGGCAAAGGAACAAGAGAAACAAGGCAAGATTCTTAGAAATTTGCAAAAATTTCTAATGGATAATCATGCAGACCCGATTGTGATTGAAGATGATTCCTCTAACTATGTATTCATAATCCATTTGAGGATGATGAAGAAGTAGAAGAGGAAGACGAAGAAGCATAAATGGACGTCGACGATAATGTCTTTTGCGTTGGAGAAGTCTGATTTGACAAAAATGGTAATTTGGTCGAACAATATGGAAACTTTTGTCTCCATTACCCTAATTGTTCGATTCACAAGTCACCAATTATCAAGGACTCTCATTAGATTGTTATTACATTAATGTTTTTATATTTTTTGTACTTGTATATATTTATGTCTATGTTTCATATATATGTGTAATGTAACATCATATATAATAAAATTAGATTTATGTTTCGCTTATTATACTTCGTTATTAGCACTTAGTTCCATAGTATTAGTTTAAGGGAGAGTTTTGTAGTTTAGGCTTTGTTTTTGTTAATGATAAAGGGGAGAATTATAAAATAGGATAGTTAGGCTGTTAGTTAGGCTTAGATTAAAGGGGAGTTAGTAGATTAAGGGGGAGTTGTTAGAATAAGGGAGAGTCAGAGTAGAATTAGAGTTTGGTGGAGTATATTATATAAACATAGGTTGTCATTATCAAAAAGGGGGACAATGTTAGTTCCTAAGATGATGGTTTTGATGACAACAACCTAAGGACTTGTTTTTATAAAATATAAATAATAATATCTTTGTCGAAATATATGTATATGCAAGGGATATATATATATATATGCAGGTACTGAGAATGAAGAATGTACAATATAGAGACTCAAGACTGACGAATTCAAGATTGAAGAAGTCAAGACCGGAGACTCATGAGTATCAAGAGTTCAAGATATCAAGATAAGTAATAGTCTAGATTTATGTTAAAACTTCATAATAGCACTAAAATCATTATTTGGATTTTAATTGTGGAATGGAATCCACCTTATCGCTTTAATAGTGGGATGGAACCCACAACCTCTTTAGTGGGATGGACCCCATGGCCTTCTCTAGTGGAATGGAATCCATGAAATTTCCAAAATGACTTATTTTTAGATTTTTTCAAAACTATCTTTTAAAAAAAAAGACATCACTCTCGGTTTAAATATTTTGGCCTTAATTCAAAAACTATTTTTAATCATATTAATTACAAATCATTTTTTGTTTTTAAACTATCTCCTAATTTTAATGTTTTAGCTTTAATCTCATAATATTTATATATTTAGTTTATATTAATTTTATATTTCATAAGATCACTTTCCAACGGTTTTTATAATTATAAAGTACATTCAAAATAGTTTACAAAGTTTTAAGATTGTTTCGAAAAACTTTAGAAAGAAAATCTCTTAAAACAAAAATCAATTTTTAGAAAATACTAGGGGATGTCAACATGCCTATACCCCCCATGTCGACATGGTAGCCGTATATTTTAAAATTCAAATTTTCAAACGAATATTCGTTATAACCTTTCACGAATAGACATGACCGTTATTCTTTAATATATACGAGTAGTTTTCAACAAATTTTTACTTAAGATTTCTTTGTTTTCTCTCATCTTTCTCTTCCATTCTTATTTTCAAACATTCTTAACAAAACTCTGCCGAAATCCTACGTGAATCAAACTCGGTCATCATTATTTTGATTCTCTTCCACTCTCTCTCTCAAAGATCTCAGTGCTATTCAAAGTTATAAGATCATTTGTAATCAAAGATCGAAGCATATCAAGTCTCTCTCTATCAAAGTATGATTGGAAACGGTGTGATTGTGGCCCATAAATCAATTGGGTGTGATTGTAGCCCATAAATCAAGTAGGTGATCTTGTTGTCTAGTTAAATCAAGAAAGACCGTCCTGGACTCAGAGACAGGAGGGTGTATCCCGTGGCCTTGAAATCGAGGATGTAATAACGACATTATATTTGAAAAGAAGTACAAGAAATTATATGGGACTGGATATAGGGTAACTTCGAACCAGTATAAAATTCCAGTGTATTCTTTCATTTACTGCTTTTATTTGCTATTTGCATCTATGTCTGATTCTGTGATTGTCTTTGTGCTTTTGAATTGCATATGTTTGTGTTTAATTTGAAAATATTTCAAAAAGATTCATAAAATTAATTAAACACTATTCACCTCACTATATTGTTAATTCTGCCTTAAGATCCATAATCCGCATTTCCATAGAACCTTTGTTTTTTCAACTGGAATTGATTAAAGAGTGGAAGCCAAAATGGTATGAGGTGGTTTATATAGTGGCATTAAGAAGAGGTAAAAGAGGAATAAATATCTCCCACTTTTACTCTTTCTTTTCTAACTTTCCGAAACCATTTTGAAATACTTTAACCCCTCCACTTAGGCTACTATGGTCATCCATGCTTGAGGCCGTATGGGCCTTTAACAATTCCCAAAATCACTTACCATTTAATCGATTTAAATCAAATTTAAATATTTATCAATGTCGTATTTTGATACATAAATATATAACTTTTGTATATATATTATATTAAATGATAATGGCATTCAAATTAATCAAATAAAATTATAATAATTAATGCTTCATGAAATCTAATTAGTTGAATTAATTTATAACGGTTATAAATTAATAAAATCGTATGGTATTTCAAAGTATTTACCATTACTGTTGTGTGACTCAAAGGTGCAAATTAAATCAAGGATTAATATCAAACTATTCAAATATTAATATATTTTATGTCATCTTAGCTAGTGGTGTGACAGTTGTGACAAATTTATCGCTTACACATTTTTTGGTAAAATCCATTTTTATTATTTTAAGCGATACGTGGTAGTAATGATTGTTTACACCAATTCTCTTCATCAAAATTATATCACTTTAGAACTTATGAAATTTGGTTTTAGTCAAAATGCAATATCATACACATTCAACTAAGTTAGTCCAAACAATAATAATTATCATCGACTATATTGCTCTGGCCAGAGTCTTTGACTTTGAGTTTACTATAGTTGACTATGTTACTAACCTCATATAATCGTAGAGACGAATTTTCTATTGAATAATATTTCACTCCCAATGCTTCGACTTAGACCTAACTATAGTCATTTGATGGACGTCGTGCCATGATTTAACTATAACCAAAGTGAAGTATCCACATGAAGTTCGACAATATTCTCAAGTTGAAAGAACTATGTAATATTACCAGTTCAAGATTCAAAGTTTAATCACAGTTATATTAACCATTCGAAAACTCTTGAGTCAAACATTCAATAATTATCCAACCACTATCAGTATGTAACCACTTGGTGCCCCCAGCAACAACGATTATACACTGCTCAATATTTGGAGAGAGTTACATACTATAGTCTCAATGGATGTATCGATATCCTGTCTCGAAACAACTTGAGTAAGAATATTCAAAACGATATGCTATTTTTTGTGTGATAAAATTTTCATTATTATAGCACATTGTAATTACTATGACATAACACATTATTTAAGGATTTCTATTTAATATATTTAAATTAAATAATTAATTAACATAACACGATGTGAAAGTATATAATAGAAAGAATAATTCCTTTTATTTAAATGAGATTTTAATACAAAGTTAATAGTTTGTAATAAGTTACAGATCACCCTTGTGCCGTACTACTTATTCTATCAAAAGGTTTAGATGTACGTGCATAATGGACAAACAACTCATTATGACTACTAATATAGATGTTTCACATGTGGAAGGACGAAGATATAAATTTATGTACACATAATATAAACACATTAAAATTGAAATAAAGCATTAACTGGCTAGATCAAAATGCTAATTAATTTTCCATATAAGCCTATTAAGATCTACTTAGGGGATTTTTTTGAAATTTACCACATTTCATCCATTGCCAAACAGACCTGAGCCAATACTTAACATGATCATCGTTAACATGTGATTGACCATAATCAAAGTACAATTTAGATACTTAAGATTCACTATATTCTAATGCTAAAAATCAATAACACATTTCACGTGGGATCTTTCTATTTTACTTTTAACATATGGTAGACTCTTGGCGAGTCGCTCTTGTCCTAAATAACTACATGCACGTTACTCATTGGCAATCCCAACAATCATAAATAATTCATATTCCATCATACGGAGAGTGTTACATACACTTGGATCAATGGGTATACCGATATCCCGTTCTTGATACATATTGACTGGAATATTTAAGGTTAAATATTTATTTATTTGATTCAATACTCATAGTTAGGAACAGATTCTTAACTTAAATTGATTATATACTTTCTTGAGGATTTTCTGTTTGTATATATTAAATCTATTTATAACATTGTTTATATCCCAATTTAACAATATATATAATAAAAAATAAAACCAAAGGCTTACTTTATTTCAAACAAGATTCACTATAAGAATTCAATCATATAATTAAATTACATAATTTCCTTTAGTGCATACCCTTAAACCTATCACATGATTTGTTCCAAACAACGCTTCACGATCGATTTTTTTAGAAGCTTGATTTCTAGTCTATAGAATCAAAGATCGAGTGATTTAGGTATGAAAATGACTTTTGAGCAAATAAAAGAGAGTTACAGATCAATGATTGAGTTATGCGAGCAACTGAAGAGAAGTATAAGATGAGTATGAAAATGCCAAGGAGGGTTGATAACTAAAGGCATAATGTTTTCCACTGACATATTAAAGTGATGATGGAGGGGACCCTCACTATTGGTTATGGGGATCTAGATAAGCTAATAACAGTTGATTGTGGCACAAATTCTCTTTGGTGTTCGATTGTAGCGTTTGTTATCTAAGTGCAACCAAAAAGTTATCCAAATGCAACCAAAGTTCTATGGAATAAAAAATTAAAAATGAAACAACAAAGTTAACGCAACCCGCATAAAAACTCTTTCTCCGTTCTCTTTTTTCCTTTTTCAATTGGCGCGACAGTACTTAAATTTTTTTCCCTTTTCCCTCCTTCCCAATCCACTATCTGTATTTTACCAAAAACCCTATCAGTTAATTAAAAACACTATCTACTATCCAGATTTGTCCCCCAAACAAAATTAAAGGTGGCCAATGCGAGAACCAGATCGGAGCTAAGTTCTGGGAGTGGTGTGCGCCGAGCATGGAATCGATTCAACTGGGAAATACAACGGCGACTCAGATCTGCAGCTTGAAAGAATCAACGTTTACCACAACAAAGCAAGCTCAAGCAGGTTCGTGCCACTCGCTGTCTTGATAGATCCGAAGCTGGGTACTATGGATGCAATCAGATCGAGACCGTATGGACAGATTTTCAGAACCGATAACTTTGTTTTCGGACAGAGTGGAGCGGTTAATAATTGGGTGAAGGGTCATTATACAGAAGGAGCGGAATCGGTTGATTCGATTTCAGATGTTGTTAGGAAAGAGGCCGAGAATTGTGATTGTTTGCAAGGTATACTATTTTTGTTAGTAGTTTAGCATCAGATCAATTATTTTAGACCGCTCTAAGTAGATCTGGTGTAAATTACAACAAATTATATTCCTTAATTTGTTATATCTGTTGTTTGGGTTGTTGAGTGAGAAATTAGGTTATAGTTAACTTAATAACGACAATATAATAATTAAGGAGGGAGTTTATGTTGCTATTATGCTCGTATGAGACCTTAATATCCAGTTTCTCGAGTTCAGTTTATTTTCATTGATCTAAATTACTACTAAGATAACTAAAACTTGTAGTCCGTGAAGATTTGAAAGTATTGTATAAAGCACTAGGTTGCACCATATTGCATGATGTGGATGTTAATGACATGCATCAACATCGTTTATTAAGGAATATGAAATTTGACCATATCATCTTGAAATTTCCTCATGCTGGCCATAATCACTTCTTTGGTGAAACAAGTACAATACTGATAAGGTACTTGAAAAAAAAAGTTCTTAGATCTCATAAGCCATTCAGTTTTCACATGCTATATTGCTATTAATTTTTTAGGAGACATAAGGAACTAATGAGGGCTTTCTTTGTAAGTACTGCATGTATTCTTTCTGAAAAGGGTGAGGTCCATGTATCTGACATAAATAATTATCCCTACAGTGAACAGAAGTTTACAAAATTAGAAATGAAAGCTGGTTTATATTTGATTAGAATGGAGGAGTTCATCAGTGAAAAGGATTATCTGGGTTATCATAATAAGAGGGATGGTAATGTATCTGAAGTTGGTGATCTATCAGAAACTATTAATAATATTTGTATTTGAATGCTCAAAATGTGTTTGTCAGTGTAACCATAGGAAATTATCATTAATAGTGTTATATTCATCATAGTTATGTTCTAACTTTGACACTATGATATGAGCTTTTAGTTTGTCTAGAGAAAAATGTCTGATTTTTTTAAAATTTCAATAATCTTGCTCATGAAGTTCATTGTAGTTATGCTGAAGTGCATGAGCAATCCAAGCTCCCTCAACGTGGGGTATTATTTTTAGGATACTCGCCGATACATTGAGGATTTTTTGTGAATGTACCATGATTTCGATGTAGGTTAATAACACTACTTACAATTATTAGCTACACTGATCTAATCAATTTATCAGACACAAATATAATAATTCAAATTTGATTTTGAAACTTCACTACAGACAAAAGGCAGCTTATATTCAATTTGATAGTGTCTAATAATGGCCTAAGGTATCATTAATATGATAGTTTATACTACTTGCTGTTAATTCCCAGACATTATCAAGCAATTTCAAAGGCTGCATAAAAACAAATTTTTGTTTGGCTAAAATATATGTTGCATTACACTTTTGTATGTACAAACTACAGTTACATTATAATCTCTGTGTGTACAATTTTTGCATTGTACTGTAATATACTATCCTTAACCTTTTTAATTGTATAGTAAAAATAATAAAACAGTAAATGAAATCATCTTTGTTACCAGAATAGGAGATAATAGACATAATTGCCTCTTTTTCAAACACAAGATTGCACTTAGTCTGTAACTAGTTTGAGCGTGCATTTAGAGTCCTCATCGTCAAGATAATCAGATCTTGCATTGGCAGTGAACAATTGGGAAACAAGACAAAACAAAGCAGCATCAAGAGCCAAAAAATACCACCACCAAATAACCCAGTTTTTTGCTATAGGGCGGTCCATCTCAAGATTACGGTGCACATTATGACTGTGATGGAAACCTTCAGTTATAGTCCCTCATAGCAGCATCGCCTCTGCAAAAAACTGAGATAGATTATGAAAATGAAATACTATATCATTCAGTATATGTTATATACAATATAAGACAACAAATCCCCAAACAATAACCCGATGACCCTATACGTATCCAGCTTTAACATAGAAGGATAGCCTTATGCTTTAAATCCACATCAACCACATCTGTTTTTTCTTCTTCTGTGTGCATATGGTTTCTTGGTATGATTTTAAATGGTGGTGTCACAGATATTTCTTTTATATTTTATTTTTGATTTAAACTTGTGCGCTGCAGGTTTCCAAGTATGCCACTCTCTTGAAGGTGGAACATGATCAGGCATGGGAACTATTCTCATTTTAAAAATCAGAGAGGAATACCCAGACAGAATGATGCTTACATTTTCTGTGTTCCCGTCTCCAAAGGTTTCTGATTCTGTTGCTGAGCCCTACAATGCAACTTTATCAGTTCATCAACTTGTGGAAATGCTGATGAGTGCATGGTTCTCAACAATGAAGCTCTTTACGATATCTGCTTCAGGACTCTTAAGCTCGCCACACCAAGTTGTAAGAGCTTGTTATATTCATTGATATTTATTTGAGTATGTCAAATCGTGTTCCATTATTTCTATTGCTATTGTGCAACAAATTACAATTTATTTACTATTGTTATTCTAATTCCTAAGCTCATGCTACATCGTATATTTACACAGTTGGAAACCTGAATCACCTAATATCTGCATTATGAAGTTAAAATTTAAAACACGAAACAAAGTCACCTATAGCATAGCATCAACTTTGGCATCAAGTTGTTCTACTTTCTCTGTAAGTTTCAAACTTTTTTCTGAATTATTTTTCTTGTAGTATTTGTTTAGGAAAATATGGTTTTCCTTCTGAAACCGTGTGAATTTAAAAATATATTTGAACTTCTCAAAAGAATATTTCATTTGGATAATATAAATACTAATTTTATTTTCATTTAAATATCAAAATGAATATGCGCAAGTTATTTGAGATATCCAAGTAAATAGTATTTGAATACAAGTTTTAATTTGTTAGCTATGGTTACTTTATTATGAATTATAGTCTAGAGTTCATGTATTTCTACAATAGTGTATACATATAAATACAATAGTTAATTTTGTTTGGTAGCTATTTTGTTTGTTGATCATACACACATATACACACACACATATACATACATACATACATATATATATATATATAATTGTATTTTGTGAATGTATAAAGATTGGTTGCCTCAAGAAGCATTTGACTAAGATGCCTTTTATTTGACTTGCAGATGGGTTTGATATGAGCATTGGGGTTAACCATCTTGGTCATTTATTGCTCGCTCGCTTGCTTCTTTATAGCTTGAAGGAGTCTGATTATCCTTCTAAGTGCTTTATCATTGTTGGCTCCATTACAGGTATTTATTTCCCTATCAAATTATGTTGCTCATCACTAATATTTTTAGAAGTTTAGTGAAACAGTAATGGTTTAATAGAACAAGTTTTGAGTAAAGAAATATGTTGTTATATGTGTATGTATCCAAACAAACAAAAAATCTACTTTTACATTTGTATATTAAGAACAATAAAAAGGAAACAAGTGCATATATATAAAGTAATTAATATGTTGTATTTAAAAGTAGGTGCCTGTGACAGATCTGGTAAGTGAAAGTGAACAATTATGTGAGAGAATGTATTCAATAACCATACACATATATTTAAAACTGAAATTTATATTTAGTACGTTTATAAAAATTAACTATGTATTTTATAAATTAACAAGTTTATGATAATAATAATAATAATAACAAATTTATACAAATTTATAACTGATATATTGTATATTGAATTTTAACTGATACATTTCCATAGTCTAGTTTATGTTCTAACTATCAAGACCGGTCTTGACAGTCTGATTATCTGGTTATTGCAAAATCAACATTGTATTTCTTTTTTCGTTGTGATTCATTTCGTAAGATTTTCCTTGTGTTCCTGGACTTCATTACAAACTTGATTTTATTTATATGCTTAAATTCCTGGCTTCTACATGGGAGAAAGGCGATAATGGGTATAGCTTATAGGTATATGACTTATAAATATCTAAACTTGGTTGAATGGTATGGTAGTGGACCCACTTATTTGTTGATATAACATCCATCGAAACTTAATCGTTGACACATATGAAGCAAGATCTCAGGTCCTTAGGCACTCCACAATAATTTGTTTGCCTTGATGCTTTAGTACATATCCTTTCATTTGTAACAATCCAATGATGAGTGCAGAACCAGTCTAAAATCTATTCTGTAGGAACCGTATATTCCTCAAACCTACCATCCATGAATAATATGTTTATTGATGTGCTTATAGTAGATGTTACATATGCGTTTCTGAAGACAATTATCACTCTCTGTGGCAAAAAAGCCATATACTACAATTTTCATGGCAGTAAAGTTGGGTTAATAAAACATTTATTTTATTACATAATTATGAATCAAGTTCTTATAATTACTGACGATGAGTTAACTTTCTTTGAAGATGCATGCCAGCCCATCAATTACATAATACTATCTCTATTTTTAATCATGCATTGAATGGTAGTCAATGCCTGCTTGTTAATACTTTAAAGAAAGGCAATTCTAAAGATTCTGTTATATATCAATATATGATTTGGTTAGGTAGGAATGTATGGAAATAAATGGTGGTCAATAAATTATTAATACTAATATACTGTTGGTTGAAATTATATTAATAATATTATCAATAACGGTTGCTTCTTTGACTGCATTATTATTACATAAATAAATTATGTACCAAGAGATAAATTATGCCTTTGGCAATAATTTACGTACCATGAGATGTAGTATTACTGTTAATAAATCAATGTTATACACACTTTAACATTTTCATTTTTTATGTACCATGAGATATAACTATTGCCAGGGTATCCCTTTTGTTATCATTCTAACCGTATGCTTTTACATTACTCGATTCTAAGTATCACTAAGTTTGAATTTATAGACTCGCTGGTATCTGAACTAAAATGTTTTTACATAGACTATTGTTTGGTTAAAAACGTGTTTGAACATTTGTTTTAGATCTACATAATGGAATTTTGAATCAACTGAATTCGGGTTTCTGAATATTTTAACTGGAATCTCTTTTTGAACTTTAACAGTTAAGATCTATTTAATGTTGTAGAAAGAGAGAGGTGCATGCACAATAATCAACAATGCAACACTACCTAATGTAAATACTTGTTTTATTTTGAGCATAAAGAAATAGGTCATCCTAATGTGCATGATTTTATAATATACCATTGTGGTTCTCAATTACATGGTGATTAGAATTACTTTAATGTTGGAAAAATTTAACTGTAGCTAATTGGAATGGAGTGATGCTAATTGGAGCGTCGAAGTCGAGGCTGGTGAAGTGTTCGTCGTTTTGTGGAAATTTGGTTGTAGCAGCAGAAGTGGTAGGCGGTTTGATAGCTGTGTTTTTCACGAGTGGTTGCTGAAGGGTGGTGTTCGAAGTCAGGTTGCTGATTGAGATGTAGTGGCTGGAGATGGTAATGAAGGGGAACACACTTCGAGTATATGTTTTCAGCAGTTTGATGGAGGTGACAGTTTCTAGTGGTTGTCATATGCAGTGAAGAATGTTAATAAAGGTGGATGGTTAATAGTTGTAGGATAGATGATTAAAAACTTTGTCGACAGGATTGAAAACAGGCAGAGTAGGATTGAAAACTATCAATAGCAAATTGTTTGATTATGTAGTATTGTGTGGATTGGTGATTTGGGATGGTTGCAGTAGTAGGGTACTGACTGGAGTGATGGTGGGGATTCAGTAGGGGTATGAAATGTTGTAGGAAATGATGTATTGTGAAAGAATTGTTTGCAGCAGGAAGTGGTGAAGTCAAGGCAGATGGTGATGAGGGGCTGTGGCAGTAGAGGAAGTCGAAGCAGTGAAGTTTGCAAGAGAGATGGATGATGTTCGAGGGAGAGAAGAATGTAGGGGGTAGTAGGAATTTCTCTGGTTGCAGTTTACTGGTGGAAGGTAATTTTTTTTGTGATGTCGAAGTATGAAGTATAGAAGCGGTTGTGGACTGCTGTGTTTTGATGTGTGACAGTTTGACAGGGAGAGTTTTTGGAAATGGCTGTTATGCGTTGGTGGTCAGTTTGATGATTGTATGAATGGTGAAGTTTGCTTATGGAATGAAGAAGCGGTGACAGAGATTGTTGAATGAGTTTGGCACGAGGGAGGCGGCAGTGTTTGGGCTTGTATGCAGAAGCATGTAAAGATGATAGCTGTGAATTTGGTTTTATAACTCTTGATGCATGGTTGAAATTTTTTAAAGCCAGCCTTCTTTTTTACAATAGAACTAAAGATTTTATAACTCTTGTTCATCGACTAATATTGATTCTGCTAGGTCCTCATCACATTGCCGGTAATGGCGTGGGATTTAAGCTTGAAATCCTAGACATGGATGTGATGGAAAAAGTGCTTGAGGTATTATTACCTTTCTAAAATTTCATTTTGATATACTAGACTTCTAACCCAGTTTTGATCAGAATATCTGTGTAAATTGAAAATTGTGTATTCATTGGGGAACTATATAGGATGCATATAAAAATAGAACAATTTTTGTTAATATGTGTTAATATAGAATATCGAGTTATAGATTACATGATTTTCATATATACATACATATATACATACATATATACATACATACATACATACACATATATATCTATATTGTTGATTGTTAAACTCGTTTGCAGGTAATTAACTATTTCGAAGCGAAGACTGTCGACAACAAAGAACTATTGGTAATCAAACAACGAACATGAATTTAATTGTTATATATGTTGTCGTATTTTGTTAGTACCATTTGTGGAAACTTGTCTGTGAATGCTTGTAGTATGTGACTTATTTTGTTGAAAAACTACTATCGAATTGATTATGGATATTATATTTGATTGTGAGATTAGCATTTTTTTGCAATTATTTGAATATGATGATCATATGATTGATTGTTTGTATATGCTAATTATGTGATTTAATTGTTTGTATGAATATATGAAAATTATGCGATGAACGTTCGTTTTAATATGAATAGTATATAAGCGATTGCTGGAAATGGTATAAACTATCAACTGTAAATAGTAGCATTTTAAATATGCTACCAAACAACCAATAACTTTTAGTAGCGTTTCAGAAATGCTACAGAAACAAATGTAAACTAATATAAAAATTATACAGTTGCATTTTAAAAACGCTACTGAAAATCAAAAAAAGCATATAAACAAAAAATGCAACCAAAAATGAAGACTTATGGTAGCGTTTTTTTAACCCTACAGAAAAAACCTATAGCTGCATTTAAAAGTGACTTTTGGTAGCGTTTTTTAAATCCTACAGGAAATACCTATAGTTGCATTTAAAAGTGACTTTTGGTAGCGTTTACTACAACGCAATAAAAAGTTTTAGACTTTTAGTTGCATGTCGTATAGCAGCGTTCACTAAAACGCTACCATAAGTTATGGTAGCGTTTTTTCAACGCTACCAAAAGTCTTTTCTGGTGTAGTGCCATCATGAGTTTACATAATGGTTGAGCATCATGGATGTTATAATTGACTTTTATGATGTGTTTAATACCCTTTGACACCATAGATTATTTCACTTATTAGAGTAAGATATCTCTTATCAATGATAATATTAAATATATTGAGTTTTATGTTTTAACTTTAGGATAATGCAATATACCCTGGAGGGGGATGAATATGATATTTAAAAATATTTCATAAATTCAATGATAAGATATAAAATAAAGTATATAAAAGTAGATGCAAAAAATTAAGCACATAAATATATACCTAATTTCAACGTAATGCCTACTGCTGCCTCCATAGTTACCACTGGAGTTAAATATTCAAATGCTTACAACCAATAAACACGCAAACTTTGTTAAATAATATTCCAACTCTATACCTAATAACTCTCCCTTAACTCAGTCTCCTAGGATGAGAATCCCTAACACAAATTAAAATGTCTAGACTTCAAACTAAAATAAAATAAAGAACAAATCAAAGTTGAAGTACTGAATGGATAAGGGAAAAAGAAAATGGACTAAAATGTAAATCTCTCCTTTTTCTTTCGTCTTCACATGCTAATGTGTTGTTGTACCCCTAAACTTAAATTCAGCTTCACAATCTTCATTCCAACAAGTTTGCTCCACTTCGAAAACAAATTGTCCACTTAAAATATCACTTTACAGAAATCAACTGTAAAGACAATGAAGCTCCTCCAACATTTGTTTTAAATAAGATGTTCTGAATAAAGTTTTGAATAATTAAGAAGATGGAAAGATGTTTGTATAGAAGACCAATTTAATGATTGCCAGGTCAATGAAAAATATTAAGCGATAAAATATCGCTTGATTATAGGTCTAGATCTGAATGTATTTTTTTCCCCTAGAATACCCTTTTTTCTTCTCTATGTAAACAAATGATATCTAAAGTTACTGCTTATATTATCTTTCCTCGCTACTCCAAGTTTATATCAACTAGAAGACACTGGTGGGTCTGGAGTGGTTACCATGGTTGCAGAAGTAGGAAACAATGACGTTAAAGGTGGATATAGTGATTGAGGAAGAAAATAGATGTGTGTATGTGCACAGATATATTTGTGCACACCTTAGGAGTTGGAAGTTGGAAGTTCAAGAAAATCAAGAACGGTCAGAAATAAGATCTGATGTAAATGCAATAAGAACAGAAAATTTGTCTCACAAATGTTAGGAGTTATTCAAAATTCAAGAATTTCAAGATTTGATAAGATGCATCAATAACTCGAAGAAGAAACAGGGGGGATACAGAATTTTCTCGGGAAAATTTGACAAGTTCAAAGGAACAGGCAGAAACAAGAATTTTAAGCAATATACCTAACTGAACCAATTCAAGAATTTACCATTTCAACATGAAACTGAAACAGGCTATTTCACAAAAATAATTATTGATAATTTCATAGACTTTACAACAAGATTTTAATACCCAAAGATCAACCAAGAAGAGTTGAAATAGATCGATTCAGATTACGTTTAAATGGAAAATTCAAAAGACAAGATTTATTACTGCGAACAAAAATTTAACAAGATAGTTAAATGCAGATTCAAGAACAAGACATTAATTCTCATAGAAACAAAGACTAAAGCAAACTAAAGCATCAAGAACTGGTAAAGTAATAGCATACAACTGAAAAGAAGAACAGTAACTAAGCTAAGATAAAAGATGACAAAAGATTAAAACTAAGTACCAAAGTGAAAGAACAAAGAATGAATTAAAAGATGTACATACTGGAAGATGAAGAATAGGAGACTACAATAGAGTAACAAATGAAAAATGAGTTTATTGCTTCAGATTTCTTCACTCTATTACAACACATACAATACTGCTTATATATGTGCAGTTTTCAACATAATGGACCAGATCTATACAACAGCCCCATTAACAGCCCACTCAACTCACGAATTAATATACAACAATATGCACATACATGCATAAGCCCACACTCTCTACACCAATGCACACATCCAACTTCCTTAATCCCCTGACAGTTAACTGACATTCTCATGATTTGTCTTCAATATTAGTGAAGCTTGCTCTCATGATCTTCGGCCTGTATGCTTTTCTTCCTTCATTTTTGCTGTGGAGTTGCTGTTTCTTTTCATTAGATCCTCAAGAAGAGTTTGGTTATTACATCTCCCCTCTCCTTCAAGAATGGACCTTGCCCCAAGGTCCAAGGTGGGAAACTTTTGAATAGTTGGCCAATAATCCTCCCACGTAGCTTCTTTTACTGTTTTATCTTTCCATTTCACCAAAATTTGCACCACTGCATCATTGTCTTGGGGTATCAGCCTCCTGTCAATTATAGTTTCTGGTTGCTCCACAATCTCCTCAATAAAGTTAGGAGCATTATCTTGTATTACCACATCATTTCCAAGTCTTCTCTTAAGTTGAGAAACATGAAATATTGGATGTATCTTGGCTTCAGCTGGCATTTGCAACTTGTACGCAACCCTTCCAATTTTTTCAAGTATCATATATGGACCATAATACTTTGGAGATAGCTTGTGAGTTCTCTGAATTCTTGCAGTGATTTGCTTATATGGTTGGAGCTTTAAGTACACCCAGTCTCCTTGATTAAATTCTTTGTCTATTCTTCTGTTGTTTGCATATCTTTTCATTCTACTCTGTGCCAGTTTTATACTATCCTTCAAGAATTCTATGATGATGTCTCTAGAGTAAAGTGTTTCCTCTACTTGCTCCACTTTGGCTGTGTTAGGTACATAGGATAATAAAGTGGGGGGATCTACACCATACACTGCTTTGTATGGAGTTGTATTGGTAGGATGCTTCCAAGTAGTATTGTACCAATACTCTGCTACTGACATCCACTTAACCCACTCCTGTGGCTTGTGACATATGAAGCATCTCAAATAACATTCCAGAATTTTGTTCACTACTTCGGTTTGGCCATCACTTTGTGGGTGATAGGCAGTGATTAACTTCAATGTGCAACCCTGCAATTTAAATAACTCTTGCCAAAACTTACTTGTAAAAACAGCATCCCTATCACTTACTATAGATCTAGGTAGGCCATGCAGTTTGAAGACACCATCAAGGAAAATAGTAGCTACCTCCTTTGCTATGAATGGGTGACTCAGAGGAAAGAAGTGTGCATACTTACTCAACCTATCCACCACTACAAATATAACCGTGTACTTGTGACTTTTTGGCAAGCAAGTAATGAAGTCCATTGAGATATCAACCCAAATCTTTTCTGGAATAGGTAGGGGCTGTAGAAGTCCAGGAAGTAGTATATTTTCTTCTTTATTTCTATGACACTCATCACAAGTCTTTACAAAAGTTTCCACATCTTTTTTCATTTTCTTCCAATAAAAAACTTGTTTTATTTTTTTTGAGGGTTGCCTTGATGCTAGAATGTCCTCCCAGAGGAGTAGAATGATGCTCTCTTATCAGTGGCAGTAGCAACTCCTTTATGTTATGATCTATCAACAATTTCCCTTTATGATATATCACTTCATCCACTATTTGATATTTATTGTTAGGTGGGGTCTGGTTTTGTAGCTGTAACAACTGTTTCTTGTACCATGTTGAAGAATGCAATGTCTTTTTAATCTCCTGAAACCAAGGGGCATGTACTATGGTTATAGCCTGCAAGTGTGAATCACTGTTATGGCCATGCTCCTCTTCTACTTCATCTCTCCTAGACAAAGCATCTGCTACTACATTCTCTTTTCCACTATGGTACTCAACTATGTAATCAAAGCCACGTAACTTGGCTAGCCACTTGTGTTGTAACCCAGTATGCAGTTTTTGTGTTAAAAGGTATTTAGGACTGTGATGATCTGTCTTGATTACAAACTGCCTTCCTAACAAATATTGGCTCCATTTTTTGTGGCGATAATAATAGCTAGAAACTCTTTTTCATAAGTGGACAAAGCTAAGTTACTTCCATGCAAGGCTTTACTCAAATATGCAAGGGGTCTATTTTTCTGAGACAATACAGCACCCACCCCATACCCACTAGCATCACACTCCAGAATAAATGGTAGGTTAAAGTCAGGCATAGATAGAGTAGGTGGATTAATCAAACACTGTTTCAACTGTTCAAAGGATTGTCTTGATACTTCATCCCACTTAAAGGAATTTTTTTTCAACATCTCTGTCATAGGCTTGGCTATTATCCCATAGTTTTTATGAACTTTCTATAATACCCACTGAGTCCTAAACATCCTCTCAGTGCTTTTATTATTTGGGGTAGAGGCCAGTCTAATATAGCTTGAATTTTTGTAGGGCTAGGCCTTTTGAAGAAATCACATGCCCCAAGTACTCCAAAGTCTCTTTAGCAAAACTGCATTTTGATAGCTTGACTACTAATTTATTCTCCTGCAAGACTTGGAAAGTTTTTTTAAGATGCTGCAGATGATCAAACCATGTCTTGCTATATACTAATATATCATCAAAGAACACCAGTATAAATTTCCTTAAATATGACTTAAAGATATCATTCATCAAAGATTGAAATGTAGAAGGAGCATTAACTAAACCAAAAGGCATCACCAGAAATTCATAATGACCATGATGAGTTCTGAAGGCAGTCTTGTGTACGTCTGGATCATACATGCGAATCTGATGATAGCCTGATCTCAAATCAAGCTTAGAAAACAAACTAGAGCCCTAAAGTTCATCAAAGAGGTCATAAATCAAGGGAATAGGAAATTTATCCTTTAGAGTATGAGAATTCAAGCTTCTGTAATCAACACACAATCTCTAAGTGCCGTCTTTCTTTTTAACCATCACAACAGGAGAGGAGTAAGAGCTACTACTAGGTCTGATAAGTCCAGTTTCTAGCATATCATCAATAATCTTTTCTAGTTCATTTTTCAAGTGGTAAGAGTGTCTGTATGGCTTCATATAAATGGGTATGGTGTTAGGTTAAAGAGGGATTTTATGATCATGGGTTCTTTGAGGTGGGAAGGGAGGTTTATCAGTGGTAATCATAGGGAATTGATTCAGAAGTTCAACAATTTCAGTGGGAAGATTGGGGACTGGTTCATGGTTTGGTAGCATGTGAAGGCATAACAACATAGTAGTTTGGTCATGGGTACTCTCCTTATCCATAGTCTTCCTATCAATCATTTTCACATCTTATGGCTTAATGCCTTGCCACACATATAGCTTGTTCTTATATTGAAACTTCACTTGCAAGTGCTCCAGATTCAAAGTGACTTCACTCAAACTTCTCATCCATTGAGCACCAAGCACCACTTGACAGCCCTCTAAAGGCAAGAGTAGTAGTTCAACTGGCATTCTACACACCTGACATTTCAACAAAACATCCTTACAAATTCCTGATCCAGTCAATTTCTCCCCATTAGCCACTGTCACTTCATACACTTTAGACTCATCAATTTTTAAGTTTAGTTTTCTTGCTAATTCCTCATTAATAAAGCTATGGGTTGACCCTGAGTCAATTAGAATTTGCACTGGTTTCTTATTGATAACTCCTTGAACTTTAATAGTGGATAATGCTGGTATACCACACATGGCTTGCAGAGTTATAGATAAAGTTTCTTCCACTGCAGATTCATCTTCTGCTCCACCACTTTCCTCTGATACATTATCATCGTTTGTTTCCTCATTTTCGAGTGTCATCACTCCTTATAACACATATACCCTTGGAGTAGGACATTTATGGTCCTTATGCCATTTCTGTTTGCAGCTATAACATAAACCTTGTCTCCTCATTTCAACAATTTCAGCAGGAGTAAGACCCTTAGTGCGAGCTATGTTCTCCACAGCAGTGTTGCCTTCTTTGGAATTTGAGGTGGTTTGGTGGTTTGGAGTAGATTTAATGGGTGGAGTGGTAATGGTCTGGTTATTTTTAGACAAAGGTAGGTTACTGCTTTTATGGCCTTTCTTTACTTGCATATATTTACACTCATACATCTTGGCTAATGTTACAGCTTCTCTAAAATTGTGGGGTCTAGAAGTCAACACATCATACCGTATCTCTTCTTTCAATCCACCAATGAAATGGTCTAGCAAGAATTTAGGGGGTAATGTTTCAATCACAGCCTGCAACTGCTCGAATCTGCTCAGGTAAGCTCTGACAGTGGTGTATTGTTTTAGCTTGGATAATGTCTCATATGGTCGCTCCATTTCCTCTGTGTTAAACCTCACCAAGATTTCTTCTTTAAACACCAACCATAACTCATAATTTTCTATTGTATTAGTATACCAGTGGTAACATTGTAAAGCTTCCTTTTTCAATGAAAATGAGGTAACCTCGACCCATTGACTTACATCAGTATGATGGAATTGAAAGTACTGCTCTACTTGTCTCAACCAATCAGTAACAACCTCGTCTCTAGTGAATATAGGGAAATCCAACTTCATGGTGGGAGTGGGTTGATGGTAAGCTGGTGGGTAATTATGATTGGGATATTCAGGAATATGATAATTGGGGTAGTAGTTTCTTGGTTGAGGAGGTGGTTCTTGCGGTCGTAGAGGAGGGTTCATTTGCGTCTGAGCATTTCTTGGTGGATGGTGGGGGTTCCTTGATGGTGGCATACCAGGTCTAGTAGGAGGAACCATGTTTCTGGGGGGTGGATGATGTATTGGTAGAACAGAAGGAGGAACATATTGATAATATGGGCGAGGTTCATTTGGTTGCTGCGGCGGTGGTAAATAATTGGGATTAATAGGTGCTGAGGTATTATTCATTGAAGGTGGGGTAGTAACCGGAGGAGGGGGTGGTGGCATTGATGATGATGTCTGCGCTCGTTGTTGTTGTTGCCGCGCAAAAACATTCAAAACATTACCAAATCCCTCATTTTTTTTGCATGAGACTATTCAAGAGCGCGTCAGTTTTGCTATTGTACTCATGTTGCAGCTGCCATTGATGATCTGATGCTTGATCTTGGAGTACTTCTTGGCCATGGATTCCTGGGTTGTCAGGATCGATCTGAGGGTTAAAATTAGGGTTCATCTCAGCGGCTGGCTCCGATACCAAATTGGAAGACACTGGTGGTCTGGAGTGGTTACCATGGTTGCAGAAGTAGGAAACAGAGAAGTTAAAGGTGGATATAGTGATTGAGGAAGAAGATAGATGTGTGTATGTGCACAGATATATTTGTGCACATCTTAGGAGTTGGAAGTTAGAAGTTCAAGAAAATCAAGAACGGTCAGAGGTAAGATCTGATGTTAATGCAATAAGAACAGAAAATTTGTCTCACAAATGTTAGGAGTTATTCAAAATTCAAGAATTTCAAGATTTGACAAGATGCATCAATAACTCGAAGAAGAAGCACGGGGGATACAGAATTTTCTCGGGAAAATTTGACAAGTTCAAAGGAACAGGAAGAAACAAGAATTTTAAGCAATAGACCTAATTGAACCAATTCAAGAATTTACTATTTCAACAAGAAACTAAACAGGCTATTTCACAAAACTAATTGTTGATAATTTCATAGATTTTACAACAAGGTTTTAATACCCAAAGATCAACCAATAAGAGTTGAAATAAATCGATTCAGATTACGTTTAAATGGAAAATTCAAAAGACAAGATTTATTACTGCGAACAAAATTTTAACAAGATAGTTAAATGCAGATTCAAGAACAAGACATTAATTCTCAAAGAAACAAAGACTAAAGCAAATTAGAGCATCAAGAACTGGGAAAGTAATAGAATACAACTGAAAAGAAGAACAATAACTAAGCTAAGATAAAAGATGACAAAAGATTAAAACTAAGTACCAAATTGAAAGAACAAAGAATGAATTAAAAGATGTACATACTGGAAGATGAAGAACAGGAGACTACAACATAGTAACAAATGAAAAATGAGTTTATTGCTTCAGATTACTTCACTCTATTACAACACATACAATACTGCTTATATATGTGCAATTTTCAACATAATGGACCAGATCTACACTACAGCCCCATTAACAGCCCACTCAACTCACGAATTAATATACAACAATATGCACATACATGCATAAGCCCACACTCTATACATAATGCACACATCCAACTTCCTTAATCCCCTGACAGTTAACTGACATTCTCATGATTTGTCTTCAATATTAGTGAAGCTTGCTCTGATGATCTTCGGCATGTATGCTTTTCTTCCTTCATTTTTGTTGTGAAGCTGATGTTTCTTTTCATTAGCTCCTCAAGAAGAGTTTGGTTATTACATCAACCCAGAGTGTTCTCCCATACCATTCAAGATTATCAACATCCCAGATCATAGTATAAGGTAATTATTACCTCCATATCTTATAGTTTTTTTGCTGTACAGTTTTCCAATAGCTGCAAATATTAACAAAATGAACAGTATTTGTGCATACAATATTATATATTTTTGGGATTATCTATTTCAGTTGTACCACATAATTTTTAATTTAATTATACTAAAGAAGTCTATAACTGTAGTTAAGTTTATAACTTTTTTTCTTCATAGCCATACAATGATGACACGGTAAATATTTTACTATTTATGTATGTCTGCACACCGCAAACCAAATTCACTTTGTTATTGGTACTAAACATTTGTTGTTTGAATAATCAGAACCTACAATCTTCTAAATTTGAAAACAATGAAACCATGTGCGCCCATGTGACAAGTTAAGATTGGCATCATGCAGAACTGGGTATCTCAATCCCTTGAACCGTTCATATATCTATCACTTTACAATTGATCATTTTAAGAATATTGTTAATGATCATGCAACCGATTAATTTTTTACTTTTTACATAAGAAATTATCTTGAAAATATCATTTGCTTTTGTTTGTTGAAAGTAAATTAAACTGACAAGTGAACACATTTTTTTTTGCTTCCATAGTTCTTTTGTCTATTATTATTTATTTGTGTATATTCTTATATGTGACTAATAAATATGCTTTTACATAGGAATTATTTTAAATAAGTTGGTATATTCAATCATACGATAATATGTTAGAGTTTCCAAAGCTTCTACAGATTATATGTTATTGTACTAATTTTTGCATTCTATAAATTTCGATAAAATGAAATGTTAATTTAATGCATATTTAATCTCGATTTTTTTTAATAAGAAGAAAGTTCATGCTTTGAAAAGGGAAAAAACTTCAATGCATATTTCATTCAAAATTTGTTCAATATTATGTCTTTTATAAGTCGATGGTCAATCATTAATGTATTTTAAAACTAATATCACAATTTTTTCTCTCCTGATATATCACCACACACTATTACTGCTAACATAAGTACTAAAAAATATTTTGCACAATATGATAGGATTTTAAGAAAGAAAATATGATAACTATTATTGTCTTGGAGTTTTTTAATGTAAACAAAAATTATTTCTAGGTGCATTTTCGTACTCGTAGGAATGACTTCAAGTAGAAAATCTAAAGGTAGAAACTCTGAGAATAAAGAAAACGTAGCTTGTGAGAGTAGAACAACTTTTCAAGCAATGCTGAAATGGAAAAACATTTTCTTAAATTGTGCTTGAGAGAAGTCAATAGTCAAAGACATAGAGGAAGTTCACTTACTTAAGATTCATAAAGAAGGTTGGGGAATGAGTTCAATACAAAATGGAGTGTCAGCCATGATCATAAGAAATTTAAAAGGGCTGACTATGGACTTTGGTTAAAAATAACTAGACTATCTGGCCATGGATTTAGTGCTGACATGAATATTTTACTTTAGCACACTGAGAAATGGAATGAGGTCATCGCATTATACATTTTATATAATATTTTTAATTAAAAAATTCTACTGTTATGCCATTATTTTATATTAATTTACTACACACATTGCATTACGCAGCAATACTCAAAAGCAGTAAAATTCCACAACAACCCTTCAAAAAATGTTGAACTATTAAGAGGCATATTTTAAGCCACTTTTGCACATGGGACAAATGCATGGTCGCCTGCACCAACTGATTTACCACTTAATAATAAAAACACTAAAGGGGATGATCAAGTAGCAGTCGAAGGAGAATTAAAAATAGAGGGAGTCAGTTTGCCTAATTATGTAGGTAATGAGTATTTTGATGGTGTGGCAATTGCCGAGGAGCATGATACTCCGTTGGATGTAAAAGTGGAGATAATAGTCATTTGAAGGCTGCAGCTTGTCCTTCTGCTAAGAAAAAAGGGGAAAAAAATTAGTGGTGAAACTATAGAGAAACAAATTGAAGATTTGGTTGGAGCTATAAAAAGGCAAATGGATAAGGAGGAGGCTAGCAAAGGACCTTCATTATATAATGTGATTGTTGCTTTAAAAGAGTTGAAGGACATGAATGTGTTATTATAACAAGGATATGTCAAGGTTAAAGTTTTATTTTGTGAGAAACCAGAGTTAAGGATAGCTTTCATGGGTGAAGCTAGCATAATTGACAGAATTGAGTTCTTGAACCGTGTGCTAGGCCTATAAGATATAGGTGCTCATTTGAGGAGTTTGTTTAATGCTTTATCAAATAATCATTTAAATGAATACTATGTACGCTTATTTGACATGTTACTTGTATGGACTTATATTTTTATTTTATTTGGTTTAGTAAAGTTAGCATAATGACCTAGTAAAACTTTCATTCAAGTTTTTTTTCAAATCTGTATAATGATGTTGCTAAATGCACCAAAATATTGATATATTGGACATATGTTTATGGTTGTAGGATGATGCCAAAAACGTTGTCACTACATATATTGTTATTACTTCTAATACTACTTAAGATGATTCATTAAAGAAATGTTAGACAAATTTTTTTAACTTCATCTCTTTCTGAAAAAAATACACGAAAGAACCAATGAATGCTCCTTCAATTGTGATGTATATTAAATTCAGAATGGATAAAGCATCATTTGTAGAGTTATGTCATTACTTTCGATATAAAAGTTAGCTTCGGGATAGCAAGTATATACACATTGAAGAGAAAGAGGCAATTTTTTATCCCTCATAAGTCTAATGACAGTGATCAAATTGTAAGATAGCGTTATTAGTATTCAGGTCAAACGGTAATCTAGTATTTCCATTAAGTTTTGGATGCCATAAAATATTTTGCTCAAGAAATGATAATTCCACCATATTTTGACAAACCTACTGAAAATACTCGATTTCATATTGAATTAAGAGATGGATCTTTTAAAGATGCAGTTAGGGCACTAGATGGTACTTTAATAGATGCAAATATTCGAGTTCATGATCAAGTCCCATTCAAAGGAAGGGGTCTGGGAAACTGTTGCCAAAATGTCATAATAGTATATAATTTTATATGAAATTTTGATATGTATGGTAGGATGGAAAGGAACCGCATGTGATTCAAGGGTTCTTAATAAAACAATTCGCAACCCTTCTAATAATTTTCCAGTTCCTCTTTTATGTAAGTATATTTAAATACTTTACTCTCCTTTATCGTACAATTATAACATGCTAATTTAGTTTTCGTTTTGATGCAAATAAGTATTATCTTTGTCGTGCGACATATATAAACACTAGAGCGTTTTTAACTCCTTATCGCGACACCCGTTACAGGTTGAGAAGCTACAGAAACAATAATGCAACAAATAAAAAGGAAAGATTTAATCGTGAATATTCTCAATTAAGAAATGTCATTGAACGAAGTTTTGGTGTATTAAAAAAAATATTTTCCATTTATGTAATGGTAGGATGGAAAGGAACCGCATGTGATTCAAGGGTCCTTAATAAAACAATTCGCAACCCTTCTAATAATTTTCCAGTTCCTCCTTTAATTATAACATGCTAATTTAGTTTTTGTTTTGATGCAAATAAGTATTATCTTTGTCGTGCGACATATACAAACACTAGAGGGTTTTTAACTCCTTATCGCGACACACGTTACTGGTTGAGAAGCTACATAAATAGTAATGCAACAAATAAAAAGGAAAGATTTAATCATGAACATTCTCGATTAAGAAATGTCATTTAACGAAGTTTTGGTGTATTAAAAAAAAGATTTTCCATTTTAGTTCAAATGCCTCCGTATAAATTTTCTGTTCAGAGAGATATAGTTATTGCATATATGGCGATACATAATTTTCTACGTCATGTGTCTCTTTATGATAAGTTGTTTCAAGAAGCCAAAGAATAAGATTATACTCCAAATGATTCTGATGGAACAAATGATGGGATTGATAGTCAAGAGCAACCATAAGCTCTACTAAGTCAGCGTTTTCGTCTGAACCGTAGACTTTCATGGTAATTTACATGATGAATGTTGAATTTGGCGACACTACATGGTGAATTAAAGAGGTTGAGAATAGCTTAATAACGGTGAAAATGATACGTGATCGGAGCACAGAAGCTCAAATTATCACGATTTGAAGTTGGCGAATTTACAAAAGGAAGCATAGGAAGTCAAACGTCTGGCAAGAATCCCCAAACATCGGACAATAAGTTTACTGTAACCTGAGATTTGTGCTAGACATTTGGAAGGTTTTTCCAGACTTTTGGGAATAGGTATTCTGCAGCCCGAAAGTTGTGCCAAATGTTTGACAAGGAGGATTAGACATCCAGCCATTTGTAGCATGCATAGTGGATTTATGGAGCCAGACGGCTGAGGGGTTTTGCCAGATGTTTGACCCGTTGCAATTTTGACTTTTTGGCTTTAGTTTAGTATATTTGTAAGGGATTCAAGGGGAGGAATTGGGTATTTTCCAAGGAAAGAGGATTCATTATATAAGCAATTTTCAAGATTAAAATAAGGGTTAAGAAAATCCTAACTCCTAATCAAAGCAAGAGTTTATCTAAGGGTTTATCAAAACCTAGTTTTCTTCAATTCTAATCTCCTTAAAATCATACTCCTAGAGTGAATACTATGACCATTGTAATCAATCTCTTGTACTCTTCTCATTATTGTAAGAAAAGCTCTTACCAAAATGGATGTACATTAATGCAACGTTAGTGGAACCACTATAAATCTCATATGTGATTTATTTATCATCATCGCTTTCTTTTCTTTTCATGTGTTTGAGATAATCTTATTTGGATTGGTTATTTTCTGTTTTGGCGATTGAGATATTGTGGTCAGTTGTTTTTTACACATCTAACATCAATTTCATATTTCCGCTATGATTTTGGGGTTTGGATTAGATTGTGATCGAGTTTGAATTCCCATAATATCTCAGAAAGTCCCTCAATGGCTGGTCCAAGTAGTGTGGCGTCGTATGAACGTGGATCGTACGCAGCTTCATTATCTCAATTGTTTATAGACAAGTGGAATGACGATAATGATTTTGAAAAGTGGCAATGGAAGATGAAAGTTGTTCTTAGGCAAAATTGTATGCATCAGGTAGTGTTTGACACATATTTGTTGTCAGCGGACATCTCGGATGTCGAGAGACACGAAGTGGAGGAGTGAGTATTCATTATATTTCAACTTTCTATAAGGGAGAATGTTATCTCCGAAATTAGTGGTGAGACTACCACTAAAGGTATATGGGACAAGGTGGAGGAGTTGTATATGAAGAAGTCACTAATTAATCATTTGATCTTATTGCGAACCTCCTTCACCTATAAGATAAAGGAGGGTACTTCACTAAAGGTGCATTTGAATATCTTTGATGATTTGCTAATAAAGATAAAGATGGTATATTTGAAAATTAAGGAAGAGCAAAAGGCGATGATATCGTTATGTACGTTGTCGAACCGTTATATGGGATTTTCAAGTAGTTTGATCTATGACCAGGATACTTTAATGCTTGATGACAACACAATAGATCTTCTTAGTAAGTAGTTGTGGGATCAAATGAAGGAGTTGGATGATGGAAGTAGTGGTGCTAGTAGTGGTCACAGTTTATTTGTAAAGAAGGTTATAAAGGTGGCAAAGGAGAATTACGGGCGTTCTAGATCAAGGAAGCTAGGTTGGAGAGGAGAGGAGAGGAAGAGAAATAACAAAAGCTTTCTTTGTAAGAATCACGGTTAGCATCTTCATCCATAGTAGTGGAGAGTGAAGTCGGTGAGGGAGAGGCAGATGTTTTGACGGCGGTAGCATTAGATATTTCGGGTAGCGAATGGGTGTTCGATTCAGAGGCATCTTATCATATAACGTCGAATATGAATTGTTTTTCTTCTTATGAAAACAAAGAGGGAAATTCAATTGTTATGAGAAATGGTGCTATTTGTAAGTCGAAGGGCATTGCATTTACGCAGATTCAGATGTTTGACTCGGTGGTTTGTACACTCACCGATGTACGCTATGTTTCGAAATTTCAAAAGTCTCTTATTTCCTTGCGACAGTTGGATTTTTTAGGTTGTAAGATCACTACTAAGAGTGATAGCTTGCAGGTTTCAAAGGGTGTGCTTGTGGTGATGAAGGGTGTTAGGACTCATGGTGTTTATGCGCTTTAAGGAGTGACCATTGAAGCCGAAACTTGTGTGGGTGTTGATAGTTCTCGTAGCTTGGATGCAACTAGGCTATGACATTTGAGATTAGGTCATGTCTCAAAGAAGAGTTTGGATATTCTTCGAAAGTGGGAGATGATCGGTGGAGAGAGTTTCAACAAACTTGAGTTTTACGAGGAATGTGTTATAGGAAAGTAAACTAAAGTGTCATTTGGTGAAAGAAGACATGATTCGAGAGAGGTTCTTGAGTATGTTCAAATGGATGTTTAGGCACCGACATTGGTAGCTTCTTTGGGAGGACCTCACTATTATATTTCTTTCATTGATGATTTTTCTTGGAAGGTTCGGGTGTAAGCAATAAATGCCAAGTCGAAGGCATTTGCAAAGTTCAAAGTTTGGAAGGCTCTTGTTGAGAATGAGAGTGATAAGTCATTGAAGGTTTTAAGATCCGACAATGACGAAGAGGATGTTTTCGAAGAATTTATGGAGTTTTACAAGAATCATGCATTCGAAGGCATTATACTGCACTAGGAGATCTGCAATCAAATGAAGTTGTGGAGAGGATGCACCGTACTCTACTTGAGAAAGCTTGATGCTTGAGATTGACATCGAGTTTATCAAAGGGATTTTGGGCAGAAGCTTTGTCAACCACTGTGCATATTGTAAATTGAATTCTATGCTGGCTATTAGTAACAAAATTCCAGAGGAAGTATGGAAGGAAAAGAGCATTGACTTGAGTTATCTTCGTGTGTTTGGTCGTCTGGTTTATATGCATAATCCGGGGAACGATAAGCCTAAAGCTTTCAAAGGGGTCTTTCTTGGCTACGTGGACGGTGTAAAAGTCTATCGAATATGGAATGCAGAAACGAAGAAGGTTGCGAATTCTCGTCATGTTACTTTTGATGAGTTGACTTTATTTAAGGAGAAGAGAGCTCATCTGATATTTCAGATTTGGTTCGAGATGAATCAAAGGAGAAGGAAGTTGTTCCCATCTTCCGTCCAAGGAGTAGAGTTGTTGGAGATGCTGGTGAGGAGGAAACGGTTAATGTTACATCACATAGTCCACATTTTTCCTCTAGTAGTGTTGATGATGTACACGATTCTAGAGAGGATTTGGTTCAAGATGGAGCCGAAAGGAGTTTGGATGATAATATTGCAACTCGGGTTGGTCGTCGTGCTATAAGGCCACCCAATAGACATGGTGATTGGAACCATCTTAGCTTTTGCGATAATTTGGACTATGCTTTTCATGTAGTCCAAGATGAGCTGGTGGACCTTGACGACGTCATGGATTCGAGTGATAACTCAAAGTAGATATGTGCATTGGAAGAAGAGATGCAATCGTTGTTGAAGAATCAAACTTAGGATTTGGTTCCACTTTCTAAAGAAAACTATGCTATTGGGTGCAAATTGATATACAAGGTAAAGGACGATGGAGATACGAAGCTAGGCTAGTGGTTAATAGGTTTGCGCAAAGGAAGAGAAAAAAGTATGTTGAGATTTTCGCACAGGTTGTGTGCCATAATTCAATCCAGATATTACTTGTTATAATTCTTATACATGACTTAAGTTGGAGCACCTTGATGTGAAAACCGCCTTCTTGCATGGTGACTTAGATGAAGACATCTACATGGAGCAACTGGAAGGTTTTGTCATCGATAGTAAGCCAAATTTAGTTTGCAAGTTAAAGAATTCATTATATGGTTTAAAACAATCACCTAGACAATGGTATAAGAGATCCGATCATTTTTTGCTTGAAAATGGCAAGAATGCTTGTGTATATTTCAAGAGGTTGAAAAATGATTGTTGGGTGTATTTACTCTTGTACGTGGATGACATGCTCATTGCTTCTAAAGACAAGAAGGAAATCAACAAGTTAAAGATGCGTTTAAAATCGAAATTCAAAATGAAATATCTTGAAGAGGCAAAGAAAATCTTAGGCATGGAGATATAGAGGAATCAAAAGCGTTTTGGGTTAAAATTAACTCAAAAAGAGTACATTGAGAAAGTGTTTTACCGATTTAGCATGGAGAAAACAAAGGAATTAAATACATTTTTACCTTTGCATATGAAGCTTTCGAGTAAGAGATCGCCTATGTTAGAGAAAGACAAGGCTTATATGGCAAAGGTGTCATATGCAAGTGTGGTTGGAAGTTTGATGTATGTCATGGTGTGTATGAGGCCCGATATTGTGAATAACATTGGGATGGTTGGTCATTATATGGTTAATTCGGGGCAATCGCATTGGGAAGCCGTGAAGGCTATTTTGAGATACCTTAGAGGTACATCATCTCATGGTCTTTGGCGGTAGTGAGGGGATGAATTGCAAGTTTGTTAGTAATTATGATTCAGATTACGCCAGTAATAGGGACCGGAGGTTAACTTCTGGATATGTCTTCACACTTGGTGGTATGATCATAAGTCATAGATTGAGGTTGCTTTATCCACTACGAAGGCGGAGTTGATAGCCGCGATGGAGGCAGCAAAAAAGGCACTTTACTTGAGGCGATTGTTGTGTGAGTTAGGATTCGAGCATGATAGCATCGATGTTTAATGTGATAGCCAGAGTGTTATTCACTTGGCAGAGATTTGGCTTTTAGCTCACGGACTAAACATATTGAAGTGAGAAAGTCATTTTTAGTAACCATAGATGAAAACAAACAAATGTATCTTTGAAAAGTGCACACAAAGGATAACACGATGGATATGTTCACCAAAACATTGCCTGTTGGGAAGTTCAAGTATTGCTCAAACTTGATTCGCTTATTGAATTGCTAGGTGCCACGGGTGGCAAGGTATGGGGAGTAGCTTGGTTGATGATGATGATGAATATCAATGAGAGATTGAGGTTCTATCTTCTTGATATGTACTTACTTTACACTCCTAAGTGCTTTTGTCTTTTGGTAAGATGGTTTTGGATTTGAATACTTCTAACACTACGTTAGCGGCCGATGGCCTGACTATAGCTCGTTGACGGAGTTAATGGGCGGTGGCTTTGCTGGAGTATTGGAAAAGTATTTAAGTTTGTTTGGTAGAAGGCAAAGGAGGTGATGATATGGTGCCATTGGTTCTTAGAGTATGGAGATGGATATAGGGTTAAGGTGGAGTATTGAATTTGGTGACACTATATGGTGAATTGAAAAGGTTGAGAATAGCTTGGTAATGATGAAAACAGCGCGTGAATCAGAGTATGGATGCTCAAATTATCGTTATTTGAAGTTGGCGAATTCACAAAAGGAAGCACAAGAAATCAGACGTCTGGCAGGAATCCCCAAACGTTTGGCAGGAATCCCCAGACGTCTGGCAATAGGTTTACTATAACTTGGAAGCTGTGCCAGACGTCTAAAAGGTCTTGCCAAACGTCTGGAATAGATTTTCTACAGCCAAGTGCTGTGCCGGACATCTGACAGGGAGAATCAGACGTTTGGGCACTTATAGCACACATAGTGGATTTATGGAGCGAGACGTCCGAGGGGTTCTGCCAAACGTTTGACCTGCTGCAGTTTTGACTTTTTGGCCCAGGTTTAATATGCTTGTTTGTGAGGCATTCAAGGGGCAAATTGGGTATTTGCCAAGGAAAGGGGGTTCACTATACAAGATATTTTTAGAGTTTAAAGTAGGGTTAAGAAAATCCTAACTCCTAATCAAAGCAAGGTTTTATCCAATGGTTTATCAAAAACCTAGTTTTCTTCAATCCTAATCTCCACAAAACCATATTCAAGAGTAAATATTGTGATCGCTATAATCAATCTTTTGTACTCTTCTCATTGTGATAATAAAAGCTCTCTCCAAAATGGATGTACACTAACACGACATTAGTGGAACCACTATAAATCTCGTGTGTGATTTATTTATCATTATTGCTCTATTTTCTAGTGCTTGTGTTTGAGATAGTCTTATTTGGATTGGTTATTTTCTGTTTTGGTGATTGAGATATTATGGTCGGTTGTTTTTTACACATCTGCATCTATCTCGTCTTTCCGCCGTGATTTTGGGGTTTGGATTAGATTGTGATCTAGTCCGAATGCCCGTATAACAATGAAATTGTAGATCTTCTCTAATTGTTTCTTTCGAATTTTATGAATAATCCAATAAATGAATGACCTTTTTTATTTTCTTTTGTTAAATAATCATGTGTGTATTCATAACTAATTAACACAATCAATTATAATATAAGACTCGGTAGTTTTTTCAAAATAATAATTCATTCTAATAACACAACTTTTATTCAGCAAATAATCAAACAACATTTCTTTCATTAAGCATTCAACATTCAGCACTCCATATTCAACATCCAGCTTTTAACAGTCAGCATTCAACATTAAGCTTTCAGCATTCCAAACAAATGAAGCCTGAACTTTGATACTACCACCTATGTTGACTTCAGTGCTTGGACAGCCTACCTCGAATCTAAAGATGAAGCCGTGCTTGGATGTCATGCCTGACGTTGAAAATTCCTAGATTTGAAGCTTGCCTAGAACTTGGATTTCAAGTTTGCTATTGATAAGATGCTATGCCGACATTCGTTATTTTGGATCCGACGATAATGCATTGATGGAGTTTTGTTTGATGAATAGTCGTGACCCAATGGACATCTTCGTTTATAGATCTGGAGTTGTAACTTTTGTTGTGAGGCCTAGTTAAAGTGAATTACACTGTATCAAATTTCATGATTATCTTGTTGATTTGAAATCCTCGATGCTCAATCTGTGTTTGATATTGCTGAAGGGAAGATGTCATTCTGTTCAAATGGTTATGTCAATCTGAAAATGAACTACCTTGCTTGCTCCTTATTAATGAAATTATAGATTTGGAGCTTTGATGTTATGTAGTGGTCGATGGGCAAGGATTTGAGATTGAAAGCTATAGTGATGTTGGAGCGTATGTTGTGCTTGTTGAAAGGAGATGACAGATTGTAGCTTTGATCTATGATGAAAATGATGATTTTATCTTTGATTTCATTCCTATATTGAATGAACTCAAAGTTTTTGTGCATCATTAGTCGAGTATATGTAGAGGATGATATTTTCCAGTAGAGTCGGCATATTGAACTGTTCAGTAGTCTATATATTGTTTTGACCGATTCTGGCATGAGAAAGAAAATTTGTAGTGTAGATTCTGCCAAAAACTTTGAATGAGAATCCACTATGATATTCCTTTTGTATGTTGGAGTCTTGTTCCACTGCACTATTATGTCTTACATGAGCATACTACCAATTCCAAGTAGACATGACGCACAATCTTTTTTTGAACCCAACAAAAGAGAACTTCACCATGGATTGTATTTGATACGCTTGACTAAAATTAGAACCTGTAGTACATAACACTAAACAAACACATTAAATACAACATACGTTTATTAACAACAAACATAAATCGTCAATTATACTATTTCACATTAACATCTATATGTGAATTAAAATTGTCGGCTTAGGCATGAGTTTATTATCTCTTTAGCTCTTATCATATATAATGTTTATATATATGAGATGTGTGTACACATAGATATATATTTGGTAGTTCAATCACGCAAGACCGTTGTCTAACGCGAGATTATTTATTTGGCCTTTCTTATAACTCGTAGATACTCCTACGAGTAAGTTGAGATTTTAGGTTGATGTGATTATGCATGAAGTTTTGCACATGATAAGCTTGAATCTTGAATCTTACTCCTACTACTATTGGAGATCCAGTATTCAGTTGTTTAATGATATGTTGCAGTTATTTCCTACTTACGAGAGACATTCTATCTACTTATGTGATCATTTTCATTGCATCGAGATATCTTATAACATTTATGTTTATCTATGTACGGTCTTTACGAACCACCATGTACTCTAATATTGTGCCGCTTATTTTATCAGTTTTTACTTGATCATACTACTGTTTTGCTAGTTTGATACCTTTGTTATATTATATTTTTCAATGCATTGTGAGATATACGAGGTTATGGATACTTTGCTTAAGTCCTAGGGGAATCCTCCTTTGATTGGGGATTAGCAACACATGGTGACTATTTGTAGGCATCGAAGGTGGAGACGTTTGATATTCAACGTCGTTTTCAATTTCCAATTTTTAATAATTATTTACCATAAAATATAAGAGCACCATTTAACATCTTTTCATTCGCTTTGTTTTCGAATTTCACTGTGTAAAATTAATATCTTTCAAATAAGTATTTAAATCGTCTAATGTTCTCCAAAGTATGGTAGCATATGCCCACAGTATTTATAGGAGGATGCCCTTCATAATCGATCATACATAATGAATATGTTTTAGGAATTAAAGCATTACATTGATACCTCTTTTCATTTAGTTGATTTATTTAAGTAATTGAACTCGTAGTTTTCATGCTTTTCTAGATCTAACATGGGATCTTCCAACATGTGAGAATTTATGTTGAATTTTTTAATAAAATGTCATAAAGGATGACGACGAGTATATCGATTTGTTGCATAAATTTTATTATTATTCTTTTACCTCTTCGCCTTTTTATACATGACAATCGTACATCTTTCATTTCTGCCTTTGGTCAATCAACACCATCAAAATATTATCAACTGATTGTATTCATAAACTTTCAGGACACGATGCTATAGAGTCTTTGACTCATTTCTTCGACTGCCAATGTTTATACCTAATTCTTGGAGGCCGTCTCATGAATCAATACATTGGATCGACCGTCATCCCATGTTTGCATGGGATAGAACATAGAAGGATTTGCTATGGAGGAGGTGGATGGGTAGCTAGGGTGGGCAACCATAGGATTTCATTTTCCTCAGTTGGATGCTTTTTCAATCTTGGCTAGCTTGGGAAATACAATCATTATCTACTCCAATTTTTTTGCTTATTAAATGGGCTCCACAACAAACTAATTAATCCAAGGAAGAAAACAAAACAAAATCAACTAAAATATCTTTTTGTTTATACTTGCACACAATCATTTCATCGCCATCTTTCTGAAACAAGAGGAAGACAAAATCAATATACGGCAAAGTAAAATTATCGTACGAAGTATCCGAATTTTAGGGTTTTCGAAATCTGGGGATCCGGGTCGAATTGCTATGACGACGAGCGGCAGTTATAGAGGTGCAAGAGTGATTGGGGATTACATGTTCGGAAAACAAATAGGGCAGGGTTCCTTTTCTGTTGTGTGGCATGCAAGGCATCGAGTTCGAGGAATTGAAGTTGCAATTAAGGAAATCGTTATGGAAAGATTGAGCAAAAAGCTGCAGGAAAGTCTCATGTCCGAAATTGTGATATTGAGGAAGATTAGCCATCCTAATATTATAGCGCTTTATGACATAATCGAGGTTTGTTTTTCCTGTTCTACATTCGTTTATGCATTTCAACTTAAAGTTTGCTGAATTTCTGATATATCACCTAGAAATGGTTTGGTAGAAAGAAGAGAGAGCATGGAAATAACTAGGCATGGAATACAGTTCATCTAATTAAAGTTATTTCTGAAAGATTTCAGTACGGTAATCCTAGGCAGTGAATGAAGAGCATTGTTGTGAAGCACCTAATGCTGAGTGATGCTCTAAATGAATAGTGATGGTAAATTGACACTATGAACATAATTTGTCACAGCGATGATTATTTTTGAGTGATAAATTGAGGAAGTTGAAAGTTTATAACCCTTAAGTGTGCAAAGTAAGCTTGAAAGTAGCTAGAAGTATGCTGTAAATGAAATAGTAAAGGTAATTTGACACCACAGACATAATTTGTCATTACAGTGATGATTATTTTGAGTGTTATAGAGTAAAGAACGTGAAAGTTTATAATCCTTAAGTGTGCAAAGTAAGTTTGAAAGTAGCTAGAAATATGGATAATTGGATCGATTTTTAAGTTCAAATTTCTACAATGGAGCTAGTTCAAACTTTAGTACCCTCAAAGGCTCCTTTGAAAGTATAATGATACATGAGTGTGAAAATGATACTAGTACGATTTCTCTTATCTGAAAGTTGGTGAGTTTGTCAAAGCACCAAGATGACAAATGAGAGGTGAAAGGGTTAAATACAAATGACAACATAAATCGCCTTGAATAATCCAAAGTATGTATTCAGGAGTTTATGGGCAATGTTCTATTTATATGGATGTTTAAATAAAAAATAAAAAAAATAAATTCAAAGCCAAATGAAAAGCCTATAATCAAGTACTTGGACAATTTTCACAATGTATTAAACTGGTTGTGTATATATTCAAAATTTCAATTGTATGAAGAACTATTCCTTATTGACGATGAATTATCTTTTAGAGCATTTTGAAACTTCAGTGGCTTCATTAAGTAACTCCAATCATTGTAGAGTTGTTTCTTTGAATATGGTCGGATATATTCTTTTGCAAGGTTGTCAATACAAGCTTCAAATGGTTAATTGTAGGATCAAATGGTAGGCATAGTAACTGTAAATTATTGATCCAAAATAACTTCGTATTATGATATACATGTATGGTTTTTACCATCTTGAGTTCTTTGACATGAGCACATAAATCCCTCTCGAACACATTCCTCTTTCTGTTAAAATCATGAAATTGGTTTTCACGTAAGCATTGTGATCTTTGAACTTCCTAATATGTATATTTGCATATATAGCCGATATACCTGATGATATTTTCTTATATTCAAATCAGTTACATACTGATACAAACGTAGTTACATGTATATAACACAAGTTGTGGAAAGTTCATATGGTTTCATCTTAAATCATGCAGCGTCACCATTGATCATAGTTTGTGTCTTCTTTGCCTCCATTTTACTTGAATATTGATTTGACTTTCAGTATGTTTTTTCAGTTCAATAAAATTAAATCTACAATTAATCCTAAAAACGAATGCATAGTTGGCACTAAAATTTGAGTTAGTCCTATTTTGATTCTTACAATTTCTTGGTTTTTGATAGTATTGCCTACTACTGAAACTAAAATGAGAAAATTAATCGAGGGGTTTAAGATTATTTGGACTAGTCAGTTAGCGCATCACAATTTGTACATTCAAAACCATATCATTCCAAAGTCGAATAGATCAAACACCATTGCCATCAGCTCTACTCCATCGACAATGTTTAACTTTATTGATATAAACTTTTATGATAAGAAACAACTCACAGCACAATATATACGAATAGTGGCAAAATCTATTCTCCAATGGTTATCCTTTTTTTTTCCCCATTTCTGACCTCGCTTTTAATCTTCAATTTGTTGAGAGTACAATAGTAAATTAGTAACATTTTCCATCTTTCGATGCATCATTTTTTTGACTTAAAAAAAGATGGAAGGCATGAGTATTAATGATGCCCATGTTTATGATGGAATATCAATATCCGATGTTGATGTAAAATAATTTTTCCTGTGGACTTTCCTAACGGTGCCATGGAGTCATGTTTATGTAATTTCCATCTCTAGACATCAATAATAAAATTTATTTGAAATGCATGGATGTAAAGTGCATTTGGATTCCTAATAAATTTTCCAGAGAGAAGAGCACAGGTTTCCTGTATTACAACATTAAAATGCAAATTTTGCAGTTTGCACATTTCATTATTACCTTTACCTTCCTAAATATTCCTAGAGGATTATTGCATACTAGCCATTCCATAAAAACACATCAAATGTATGGCATGGGTTTTGTTAAAAACATAAACTGTTCATTTCATTCACGATGCATGATTTATCCAAGTTATTGGTGTCATTTTAATTTTCAATGCATAACTTTGACAGGACACCTTTTAAATACCAAACTTGTATTCAAGCACTTTCATATGCTGGCTTATGTCACATTTATAGTTTTATTGGCACCCCCTCATTTTCTCGATATGATATTTTTTTTTTTTTTCATTATCAATATGTCGTATGAGGAAGTTGCAATTCTTGGAATGGCTTCTTGATGTTTGTTCCATCATATTTTATGTAGGCTCCTGGACGTATTTATCTTGTATTGGAATACTGCAGAGGTGGTGACTTATCAATGTATATCCAACGGCATGGAAGTGTTCCTGAAGTAACTGCTAAGCACTTCATGCAACAGCTAGGTAGAACTATTACACACACATAGATACACACCATTCACACACGTACACACACACACACCGTGTGTGATACCTATATTTGAAATTTTTAAAGATTGCACTAAAATATCATTAGATGATAGGTTGAGAAACTACATGTATTTTATTTCCTGTTGTATATTTATCATTTTTCTGCAGCTACTGGTTTGCAGGTACTCCGGGAAAACAATCTTATTCACCGAGATTTAAAGCCGCAGGTTTGAAACATGCCTCTGCTTGAATTATTTTTTATTTACAAAGTAAATAATGATTATATACCATGACATGTGCACTATGGTATACTGTTAGTTGCCCTTTTCTCGATGCATTATCATAATTCTCTTATATGAAGTACATACATACGCATCCCTCTGCGACACCCTAGTGAATATATAGTGTCACATTACAAAATTTATCACAGAAATAGACAATACATATGCTAAACGTTCACTACATACATCCATGCTTCTGAGAAACAAAGCCACATCATGACTTACTTTATGTGGCAAATTTGACTAAGCTTAACATAATTTATACGTTATTTGCATATGTGGATCATTATAGATGATATCAAAATGTGTTTTCTGTCTACATTGTGTGTTTGTAAAATGGTGTAGACAATATGTGAGTATGCGTGCAATACACACTAGTTGATGAGTTATTACACTGATTACAAATGCATCTGGCTGGTGGTTTGTGTTTAAGGAGATTAACCAAACTCTTTAAAATTGGTGACCGTAATGCCCTATAGAACAGTCTCACTTCACGGCAGTTTAGCATTATAATAGAGATATATGCCTAAAATCTTCACTTTACCGTAGCCCGCATGGCAGAGATGATTAAATATGGTATGATATCCATGTTGATTGTAGGTGTGGTCTGTTCACCCTTCCACCTATCCATGTAATAGCATATAGTTTTTCCTATACACGAGTTACCAATATTCATTTCAAAACAAAAATTGTTGTACTAGAATAATATCTGCTTGAATATAAATGGAAACACTAGTTTCAACCTTGATAATGTTTGGTGCTGTGTGTGGAAGGAGAGAGGGATGTGCTAACTCTTAGTTTGAAAGTATGAACGATAAGCTGAATGTAAAATAAAATATGGTGCAACATGAGTTAGCCTTTTGCTTATTTTATGTCATTGATATATAATTAGCAGCACCATGTATGAGTTATAATAGAGTACTGACTTGCAATGTACAAAATGCACATAGCACACCATTAGGTTAGCTAAGTACATGACTGTTAGAAATACTGTTGAACAACTTCTCTTGAAAGATCTTTTTTATGAGCGCAAAAAAAAAAAAAAAAAAAGGAAAAAAAAGAAAAAAGAAAAAAAAAGAGGTACCGTTTCATGGATGCCTGTCGTAATACACAAGTTAAATACTGTTTAATCGGACATCTAAGTCATGGATGTCTGTCAAAACATCTAGATTGAATAGAGCTTATTCATGCATCACACATAATACATAATTGGTTGAAGCATGGTATATATGGACAACTCATAAAAATACTTTTTAATGTATTCTGTCATATGAACAGAATCTTCTTCTGACAACATTTGATGACAATTCTGTTCTGAAGATTGCAGACTTTGGCTTTGCTAGGTGAGATATGCTATTTTCAAACATCTGTACCAAGTTTACTTATTAGGTCCTGAACAATTTTAACCATCCACAACTATGCACTTTTTGATTACTTCATCTGTTACGCTCTTATGGTAAAAATTTATCTTATCTGAAAGTCTCACATAGGAGTTAGTTTGGATGTCAAAATATGCTTATGTGATGTATTCATACTAGAGCAAAACATATATACTCCCCATCTATTTGTTAATATCATGGTTCGAAGTTCCGGCCGGCACGCCGGAATCCTGCCATTTTGACCCCGTTCCGGTGATGATCGGGCCGGAATTGACCTAAGAATCAATTTTGGATCTGGGAAAAAAAAGAGGGAGAGCTAGAGATTGAACATGTGATGGAGGATTAAGGGATTTGCATATACCTTTGAGTTAATGAGAATTTGACTTAAACCTAAGTGTGAAAATCGAGCAGCGAGGGAAGACAATTTTTTTCACTTTTTTTCACGTTGAAAGAAGGTCAAGCAGCTTGAGATGTCTTTTAGGGTTAAGGAGAAGAGTAGTTGGTTCTGGCCCCTCTAAGTGTTATATGGGCTCGCATTTTTTAGAAGATGATTTGAGACTAATATATTGAGCTTGTTGATTTAAGGGTAGAAGTTAAAATATTTTGAAGGATTAAGTTTTTGTTCATTTTAAACAAAGATTTGTAGTATTTATTAATCTGACTATTCGTATAAAAAATGTTTCAAATAGCGAAGAATCCAAAACATTAATTAAAACGGAACTTCCGAAATTTTTGAATTGGGAATGAAATTTTGAAAATTTCAAATGACCGGAACGTAATAAAAAACTAAAATTTTTAACCTTGGTTGATATATGGTTGACTTATTAAATAAGCCGTCAGTCCCTCTTAATGCTCGCTTTGTTTGGTAACTCATTGTGATAAGAATGCTTTTGTTATATGTTTGATAATTAATCCTGTTACAGCAGACATGGAATACTCTAACTTATGCTTGTTTGTTTTTATCACCCGTTTGCCATGTCTAATCACATGTGGCATGTTTACCAATCATTTTCTACGCTTAATCTTCTGAACTCGAGCTATATGCTACGTGTTCTCTAGTGTTTAAATTAGTCAATGGCGCTTTAATATATATATATATATATATATATATATATATATATATAAAAATTGCGAGTACACAAGGGTGCAGTACTGTAGGCCAAACTAAAGAAGTTATTTTGGATTTTAAATAATTGTTAAACCCTTGGACCGGTTATAAAGTTAAGAGTTGGGGTTTCCTAAGCTATCAAATGAAAATGCAGAAAAATTAAACTATGAATAAACTATAATAAATTCAACGCAAAGATAGTAAAAGCTAACAATAAAAAAGAAGAAGTTCAAATGAACAATAAAAAAAATTTGAAACAAAAGAACGGGCGCATTAGAAATTCAAATGAATCAGTTGTGGATTGTCGATAAAACCACATGTTTGAATCAAAAATAGCACAAACACCCAAAAGAGTAAGAGAGTAGAGATTAAACGAAGAAAGTAAACGAAAACCGAGTAATAACAAACACCCACAAATTTGTAGTGGTTCGACAATCTTGGCATACACCCACTTGTATGATTTTATTGCTTTTGCACTGGATTTTGCGATTACAAGTAGGAGGGATCGACAGAGATTCCAGAGTACAATGGAGAAGAGTGTAATAACAACATGAAGATCCTTAGAATGAATCATGCCCCTTGTATTTATAGGGGTAAACGATCAAATATTTAGTTGATATTTCGTCTACCGATCCTTACGATGAAGACGAAGTCCTCCAAAAAATATCAACCCTAAATCCCCTATGGTTGAGGATTGGTATCAATCCCTATAGAGGGGATCGGTACCGATCCATAAATATGGAGATAGGGGATCTGCGATTCTTCATGGTGGTTCTTCTTGAAGTTGGCTTTGAGTTTTCAATGTTGTTTTGCACAGTCGTCTAGTTGTATTTAGTTCAAACGATGTATCTGCAGAGGGTTGAATTGCTGCTTTAGGCCGTATATGAAGATCGTCAATGCGACGCATAAGAACTCCGAAACAACACTTGAATCATGTTCTATGTAGATAGAGAAGAGTGTCATAAAAGTGAGGACCACTCTGGATGTACCCTTAGGGATTGGTACCGATCCACATGTAGGGTGGAGTACCAATCCATACTTAGTGTATTTCGGAGTGTTGCTCTTTTAAGTCTGTCCGACCGTCGTCTCGTGGCCTTCTCTGTACTTGGTTCTTGGACCGTAGGATCCTTGCTCTGGGTTGCTTGTTTCGAGAATCGTTGAGTCTAACTTGTCCGATCAGTCTGAATGTAGCCGGACCAAAAGACTGAATAACACCACAAATCAGTTTACTATAAGCAAAACTGGAAGTAAAGAGTTTATGCTATTGAATAAAAAAAAAAACCAAAGTTTAAAATACCTAGAAAATAAGAATAGTCTAAGTCAAGACAAATGTTCCTGGACAAATGAACGGCTATTTATAGGTGAACGATATATTCTGGAAAGTTTTTTTGACTTATAAATTAAGCAGCTCAAATTTCGTCCAAGTTGCTCCCTAGTTGTGTGTGTTTTTCATCCGATCCGGCGTCGAAACGCACTAATGTGTTCCCATATGTGGATATTTTGACAACTTCATTGGGTTTATCTTTTTATCAAGACTCTGCAGCTTAAACATCCATAGTTGTTCTCATCTTTACCGTTAGCATGAATCTATCAATTGAGGTTTGTTAATTACGTGACAGATATGTTAGTCAATTGGACTTTTATGCTCCAATTGTCTTAGTCTAGTGCGTTCTCCTTATAGTTTGGAACATGCAGAATAACTACCACATAGCATTGCACTATATAACTAAAAATATTTATAAATAGCAAGTTAAAATTATGCTGATAAAAATAACTTTGAGCAGTGAATGTGAATTTATGTGCATATAGTATAAACTATTACTTTGATAAAACAATGTCATTCATTCATTATACCTAAATACGAATAATATAACTTTTTTTGGATGAAATTAAATGGACAATTTTCGGTTGTGGATACTATCACAGCATCCGTAACTGTCTTTTTGGATACTAGATAATTTTCGTTTTTGGGATACAACTACTGAGTACTGACGGATTTCAAATTTTATGGATATCATCGACATGCCTAGTCAAAATTACCTTTACCAGCGATATGATGTCCACCATTCACTCATTTCAATCACTACTACAAAAGTGCATGCTCCACATAGCAAGCATAGACAGCCAATAAACACTCACCACTTCATTCATGTGTATGAAGTAATTCATTGGACAACACACAACAGAAAACCATCTTCATCACAGCTTGAATCATGCATTGGACAATAAGTAACTCAACAGATTCCGACAACCTGCAAGATGACAAATGATGGCTGCACAATACACTTTCAACAATACACAGAAACAAGGGTTACAAAATAATATTTCATGCATAAACAATAGGTATCAACAACCTTCCCATGTGCGAAGCACAGGTACCCAAATAGTATCACCATAATTCTTGGTGCATAAGAAAACTCCACCAACATGACAACTTATTTTAGATCCATAGCAATATTATTGTAACCTTACGCTAAGAAACATCAAAGTGGTTATTGATGCCTTAAAGCCTACAATGTTAATCATGCTAATTGGAAACCTTATCTCATTCACTTCTTTTGTCTGTCACCTCATTCAATGTCACCATCATGTCACACAGTGCAAATGTGCAATCTTGCATTAGTACATTACGCTACAATCGTACATTTTCTGGAGGCTTTATTAAGTTTTATCAAAGCTTTACTGAATAGGTCACTTCAACCTCGTGGCCTAGCTGAAACACTATGTGGTTCTCCATTATACATGGCTCCTGAAATAATGCAGCTTCAGAAATATGATGCAAAGGTGCTCTCTTTTCTTTTTACACATTGATGTGTATCTTCATATAATCTTGTATCATTCATTATAATCTGCAGTAAATGAACAGGCAGATCTTTGGAGTGTGGGAGCTATCCTTTATCAGCTATTGACAGGGAAAACACCTTTCACTGGAAGTAATCAAATTCAGGTACGATATACTCACTTCTTCTGAGCACCAAATCAATTCTCTTTTTATACTTTTGGCTGATGATATATGTAACTTGACAACCAGTTGCTGCAAAATATAATAAAGTCAACTGACATCCGTTTCCCTCCTAATAACACTCTGAGTTCTGAATGCATTGATTTGTGCCGGAAGTTACTTCGGCGTAATCCAGGTCAGATTTGTTGTTTTACTCGATATATGAAAATGGAACCTGCAAATTGTTGTTATCAACTTTAAATGAGCATCTTCCAGAGAATCCAACTATTTAGATTTGGCATGCAGATGCTTCTCTGCAATTTAAATTAGTTTCAACTCTTTTCTGAATGCAAAATATGTTCATCAGCTCAAAACACAACCATTTATAATTGTAGATGCAAGTGAGAAGTGAAATAATTCTCAATATCATTTATCATCTTTATTGGATATTGACAATTCAATTATTTGATTTTTATATTATACATTAACAAATGCTAGTAAAAAAAATTTCATGTGACTAAGAGGTCATTTTCAGCTTCATCTCAGAGGTTGAAAGGGTTATACTGTTATTTTATGATTATTATTTAACCATTAGAGGGGAGCTGTTGTGTTGTGTAAATTAAATGAAACTTGATACACTTGTGTACTATAAACAAGAACTCGAATCTTGCCATTTGGAATATACAACATCGTGAAATGTGGAATTTTAATTTTGCATGAACTTCTATTTGTGTAGTTGTGCTGACTTGTTTTTCTTTTGGCTAATTGCTATGTGATTTCAAAACTAGACAGAAAAAGATGGTTATCATATCATTTTACATAAGTTTATGATTTGATAATGACAAGACTATTACGTATATTTGATGATCAAAGTTCGGTTTTCTCCTTGTGGGCGGTATATAGATACGTTATCAAAGTGGTATCAATGTATCATAATGCCATTTTTCTTCCATAAAGATAAATTTCTCCTGCTCTAGCCCTCTTCACTGTTTATTAATAACATGAGAGAATTACTAACCCGGATTCTGTTCATTTGCAAAAGAAAGCACGCCTCCTTGACTAAACATGATATATATATATATATATATATATATATATATTTAGGATTGTATATGCATTTGTGTTAGGGCTTTCAATGGTGTGGGTTTTAGCCTGATCTTGGTCCACATCATTTTTCCGGTATGGGTTTGGAATCCAATACCCAAACCCCGATTCAGACTGGACCCAATTGTTGTTTGGGTTGGGTATGGACTGGTCACTACACGACTTGATTTGAGACGGAATGGACCATTGCAATTCATGAAAACTAGTTGCACTCATTGGCTTGCAAAGAACTTTCAATATTGTAGAAATCAATATGAATTCATTGAGATCCCCATCAGCAATTTCTGACTTGTGGTTTTACATAAAGCTTGTTTACCTCCAAATCTCTGAATGTCTTGCTGAAAATAAGTAGGTATTGAGTCTAATCTTTGAATTTCAAGCGTATTGTCAGCATGTCATTCAAAAATCTTGAAAAAAATAGCACTTTAAGATTACAATAACTTTATAAGATAAAAAAGTTGCCAAATAAATGGGGCCTGGAAGAATGTTGCGAAATCGAAGTTTTAGATGAATAATGCACAACCGCAGTGAACTGCAGTGAACTTGTAAACCTGCTACACAATTCACCACCATGATATTTTGGGCTGGGTATTTGGTTTTTTATCCAAATATCCAACGGGTTGGGTTTAGATACCAGTATAAGAATACCCACTGGGCTTGGTTTTGGGTTGTACTAACCGAGCTTGAATTCTTAGATACTCCGACCAAATCAGACAGGTTGACACATCTATTTGTGTGTGCACGTGTGTTTGTGTATATATCAACTTTTAAATGAAAAAGCTGAGCACAAGATTTTTTTTATGCTTCCAAAGTGGAGCATAAACCTCGAGCCATTGAGATGTAAGTTTTTTACATATCAGAAAGGGGGAATTAATTTAAAGGACAAAAACTTCTATATTTTTTGCCTCAAGGACACGACCTCAATATTTTTATCATAAGGACAAACATTCTTCTAAAATTTATTCACAAGGACAAACATTTTTCAAAATTATTCATAAGGACAACAAAACTGATACCGAGCTAAAAACTGATACCTAAAAACTGCTACCCATAGCTACAAACTGATACCTAAAAACTGCTATCAATAACTAAAAACTGATACCTACAGAAAGTTGTCCTTCAGGATAAAATATTGAAGGTCTGTCCTTGGGGCTAAAAAGCTGTAAAATTTTGTCCTTGACAATAATTTTCTGTATCAGAAAATTAAATATGAATAATAAATATTGAAAATTAAAATAGGAAACATTTTGTTTGTTTAAAACGATTCAAACGAGCACAACCAATGACATATAACTTTTTTTCATTTAAAAGCTTTAACTTATACATCATTTACTAGTATACACATAAACACATTCAATTTAACAGCAGCCCATTGCAAGCAATAGTAAAAGCGACGTTCATTTTCAAGTTGAAACACATACATTGAAAGCATCATCCAGTTTGAATACAATCGAAAAGGTTTAAGCACTACTACAAACAACAAAAAATCATTAAATTATTTATTTATTTAATTATTTTTCTTTCTCTATTTGTTATTGTAATCAGAAATCAAAATTTAATCTAAAAATTGATTCCTATGTACGATTGATTTCAAAAGTTGATTCTATTTAGGGATCTATTTTCTGAAATAGATTTTGGAACCGATTTTGAAATTGATTTCGAAAATAAAAAATAACTTTTTTTATTTGCTATGAAATGAGGTTTTTGTAACTTTTGAAGAACCCAGGTTAGGCCAAAAAACAATCAAAAAAACTCGAGCCGTACACCTTGGCAGCCTTAAGGCATCTCGCCTCAATCTTACCTTGAAGCGGATTGAGGCATGCCTTTTAAAACATTGAAATATTAATGTGTATGTGTGGAATATTGCATAATGACATCTAGAATATTGCATGAAACAAATACATGTGTTAGTGATTATAAAGATGCACATTTCCATGAGTGAGCTCTAGATTGGAATTTATCAATTACAAAATTGAATGTTGTATTATGCATTTACATCTACATTTACATGTATACAATGGAAACCCAAATAAGGGAGAAAAAAATTCCATTTGACTGCCAGAAAATTCTTCACAGTACTTTCCTGTTTAGCAGTTTCAGTTTTGGATGCAGATAAATACTAATTAGTAAGATTATTTATACATATATATAAACCGGGAGTCCGTTTGGAAACAACTTATTTTGTATATATTTAAAGTAGTTTTGAGCAGTAATTCTTAAGTAGTTTTGAGTGATTAGTAAAATATATAAGCGTTTGGATTAGATAAGTTGAAATTTTAATAAAATCTAGTTGTCAAAGTTGAAATAAGTTATAGGTAAGCATTTGTTGTATATGACTTATCAACTTCTAAACAACTATTTACACCTTATAAGTTGGCAAAGATACGAATAGTATTAAGTAACTTATAGCTTATAAGTTATAATATCAACTAGTAAGTAGTTGCCAAACATGCTATGAATAGAGTCAGTGCAAATTTATATCTGATATGATCATAAAATGCACTTCTAAATCTTGTTAAGCTAATTAGTTCTGTTGACCACTTGCAGTCGAAAGATTGTCTTTTGAGGAGTTCTTCAACCACCAATTTCTTGCACATCCCCAGCTAGAGGAATCTTTAAGGTTAGGCTAACTAAAACATGTAAAGTTACCTCTTCTCCCTTTTTTACTTCTGAGTAATTTTTTTTTTTTTTTTACTTTTTTTATTTAGTCAAACGTCATCAGATATGAGAGACGCCTTTCCTTCAGTTGAAAATAGCCCCTCACGACCTTCTGGAGCTAGCTCACAAGAGGACTGTCTGCCATTTATTTTTGAGGATGACTCCAGCGGTCAAGATGGCAGTTCGTCTCTAAATAAATATAACAGGGCTTCAATAAATCCTACATATGGCTTTGCAGTTGACAAAGACATAGAAAAAAACCCTGTTTCCAGCCCCTCCAAAAATGCGGCTATGAATAGATATAGTAGCTCTCTGAAGCCCCCAAAAAGTACCGACTATGGTCAAGATGCTCATAAGTCAGTTAGCAAAAATATTAAAGAGGCCGATGCTCTGGGAAAAGGTATCATTTCAATTTTGTTACCATATTTTAGTCAGTTTTTTTTTTTGGATTAACATTTGACAACATATTAAAAATACTATGTTGAATTTTCAATTTCGACAACATTTTGCTGCATTGCCTTTTGATTGGTGAATATTTGCGCTTTTTATGCATCTTTTGATGTTGGGTGCTATGTTTATGCTTTACTAATTTTTTAACATTTATTTCTATCTTATATAATAATAAGTCTTCACATCCCTTTTTTCCCCCTAATTTTTCGTTCACTAGATCTGGGAGTTTCAGATTCATTAGAGTTTGTTGATCAAGAATATGTCATTGTTCATGGACCACCATTGGATATGTCAGCATCTGTTGGTGCATCGAAGACACATCTGCCTGAAAAATTGGAAGATTTATCAATTATGACGTCTCATAAAAATAATTCTTCAAGCACACCAATTCCGATAACTGGCAAAGCTACAATTGGTGCACATGTTATTAGAAGTCCTGAAACTACGTCACATGGTTGTCTAGATGCTATAGAGCGGCCTTCGACAGAGTGCATGACAAGGATCAGATCATTGCAGCAATATGCTTCAGTAGTATCCGAGTTAGTGAAAGAAGAGGTGTGCATCTTCTCTTCTCGTTACCTTGTGCGCTTTAAATTATTTTTTCCACATCATTGTGGTTCTTGATTAGGTTGAGCATAAATACTGCAGTAGTCATAATTATTCTCCTTGGAACTTTTTATTTTAGGCTTCTTTACTTTAAAGCATTTTTGTCATGGACCATACATTAACATAGCACAGGTGAATTTTTATATTTTGATGAGTATGAATTTGGTTAGACATCTGGATTTTCTTTTTGAATATTTACGATGACAGGTAAAATAGAATATCTCGGAACTGAAAGCCACAAAACAGAGCCTTTACCTTTGTCCCTTAGTAACCCGCTTTCATTTGTATCTAATGAGTAACCTGTCCTAGGTAGAGTTTTCTTTGTTTATTTTTTTACGGTGTTAGTATTGTAAGTGTACGTTGACCAATAAGGAGTAAAATATTTTAGGATTTCTGCAATTTGTTGCTCTAAGTTGCCACGGTGAACTTTGCAATTTTCAATATTGTTGGCCACAAGTTGTTGACATTTTCCGAATCAGTATTGTTTTTGAATCATAACATATGCATCTACACTGAAATTTGAGATTACTCCAAATTTTTGGCCAAAGTTTCAGTATAAAAAAACAATAAGTTAAAATGTTCAAGAGAACTTTTTTAGCTCTAAATTGTAACAAAATTTAGCTTGCCTACATGCAAGAGCGATGAGTACCAGCAATGATAATACAAATCAAAACCTTTTGGTTTTACCATGATAGCTTTTAATAACAAGGGTGAACAACGAAGTAGCATTTTTATTTAAGCTAAAACCGTAAATTTCAGAAATTATAAATTGACAAATGATTTGCTGAAAACAATAGCTTCTGGTAGAAGGTTTTTGTGCCATTTTAACGAGTCTCTTGCTTGTATTGCAATCTTGTGTTTTATTTTCAATTAGCTTGCCTCATCTTCTGTTAATGTTGTTTTGACCTCGTCTTTTTTTTTTCCTTCTCCATTAAACATCTTATTACATCACAGGTAGCAAATGGAAGGCGATTAGAGGCATTCTCCATTCAACTAGTAATTCTTTCAATTTGGAAGCAAGCATTGCATATATACCGTGCTCAAGCTGCATCGACAATGGGCATCAGCTCATCACAAACCAAAGCCGCTTCTAACATATATGTTGGCATTGATTCTCCTCTCTCAGATGCACTTTGCACGCAAATAGAAAGAGATTTTCTTCTTGAAGTTGGGCATGCTGAGGAACTAGCCAAAGACATGGGTCAAGTTGATGGTATTAGACCATTTACCCTTAAGTCAGAACATCATTCGTTATTCTATTTCTGCTTATGTAAATATATTAACTATTCTCGAATTCGCTTATGCAGAAACTACCGAGATGCCTGATGCAATTGAGATAATATTCCAGTCTGCCTTAACATTTGGACGACATGGTGCTGTGAGTATTCTTACTCATTTTTTCTTATTTTGTTAACAAGCTTATGTTACGATGGTGGCCTACTAAAAGACTAGAAGATAAGTGTAGTAGAGATTCATAAGCTGCGATGGAGCTCTGGTCATACAAGACGAGACCGACCAAGATTGACATGGGATGTAGTAAAAAGGGACTTGAGAGATTGAAATATATCCGAAGAGCTGGTGTTGGACAAGAGCACGTGAAAGTTAGTGATCCACCTACCAGAACCATGAGTTAGGAGTTTTTTACTTAGGGTTGATTTAGGGGGTTGATTTAGGGGTGGTGTTATTAGTTTTGGATTATAAGACTAATGAATATGAGCCAAAGACGTAGTGTTTGGTTTTCGATCCCTATTACTATTAATACCATTGTTACCGTTAGTATTATTATTATCATCATGATTTTTTTATCTATTTTATTATTTTTATTTTATTTTATTTTTATTGTATTTATTATTATTATTTGTTTAATTATTTTAATTTAATTTATTTTTTATCTTTATTCCTATTTTCACCTTATATATATATATATATTTCAAATCTAATATTGTTATTATTACTTTTAAATTGACTGTGTCATTTAGTTTTGGGTTTCATCTCTAGCCGACTCCAACTTGTTCGGGAATAATGTCTTAGTTGCATGGTTTAAGGTATCGGCCGGTACTCCGAAATTTCGGAGGTACCGTACCGGTGCCGACCATCAACGAGTCGAAACTAGGGCTAAAAATCGGTTTCGGCTATCAGCTTAAAAAAAAACGTGGAGCCCTAAATTAAAACCATCGACACCAAAAATCATGGGATGAAAAGAAAAAAAGCAAAAAAGCAAAAAGCCAAAGCAATTCAAAACGATTTCAATCGGCAACAGAAATAGTCGAATGTGATTATACAGGAAAAAGATTCGAATTTCCATCTATACATTAAATCAAATCGATGTAAGAAATCACATAAAAATACAGCAGTAACTTGATTTCTCAACAGCGAAATCATCGGAATCGGCGAAGTCATCGGAAGCGGCTTGATTTTCTTGGCGACAATCAGCGAAGGCGAAGACAACGGAATCGAACTACAACAGTGAAGTTTTTTTTTAAAAATCTGCGTGTTTTTTTTTTTTTTTTTTGCTTTCGATTTTCGAACTGCCCTAGTTTGCGTGTGGAAAATGAATGGACAATGTATATGGCTGCAATTGGAATTAGAGCAGAGATATGTTTATGTCCTCTAATTTGGGCTGGTTTTTTTTGGGACTTTCAGCCTTTAATTTAATGTAATAGGAATGGACAGTAAATTAGTGTTAGTATATGGCTTTTTATTTTGGATTTTAAATTATGTTTATTAACAAACTACTAAAAACCAAAATCTGGAACGAAACGGAAACAAAACCGAAATTACCGCTATTTACGAAATCTTTCGAAACTAACAAAAATTAAATGACCGAAACCGAGACCGAAATTGAGTTTTCGTACCTTGCTTAGTTGTTGTTGTTGTATTAACAAGCTTATATTACGGCATGGATTATATAATTTGAAAATTCGGCATAGGTTTTTCATTAAAAAAATAATATAATCCAAATTCCCCTGGTGGTTTTTTCCCCCTTGATCCATGTTTGTTACTGTAAATATCTGCACCGGTAATATTTTCTTTCTTGTCTTCTGTGGAAATATCAGACTGAATATTTGCACCACAAAGATCTGGGATTTTAATCAAGCACGTGTTTGAATATATTTGTCCGTTGTATTTAGTTAAGAGTTGTTGCACAACCAACATAAAACTACAAATATATGCGTGCATTGTCATCAGTTTTCATTTGAAATTTAAGCAGCAGTTTTAGTACATCAGGTCATATTTGACATTCATAAAACATTTAATAAATATTAGATCGATGGCAATTGTTTTTTTAGAGCCTCCTTTTAACATCATTTTCAGCAGCAATTTTACAAAGTTAAAAAAGTGGGAAATAGCTTACTGCTTATATGCTTTTATGAGAGGAAATGAGCCTATTTTATAACTGAAGAACTCTGAGTTGTTTACATCATTTCTGAAGACAATATATTTATATCAGTTATTGTATGTGCAGGATGGTCTATACATTTTGTTCGATATTAGAATATTTATTATATACTTACCAGTACTTGGCATGTGCATATGAAAATGAATATTAACATGTATACAACTTTTCTTATTATTTCTTATTAACAAACAATATAGGTTTTTTTTTTTTCTATTTTTTTTCCAGTGAATATGAATGTAGTGGCACATAAGGAACATTGGATAAATGATAAGAAACAAATTTGATTTTTAATGGATTTTATCATTTTTTATTTACAAAAAGGTTTTAATTATTATAAATAATTTTAGCTACGCATAATTTGGGTATTGCAAAAAATTTCACCAAAGAGAGATATTTGCTTCAATATATTATTTAATTTGCAATGTGGGGTGGAAATCAGGAGGATTTGAGGTGTAGCCAAATAAGTGGAGATCCCTTTTGACATCCCGTAACGCTTCATTGGGAAAAATGTTTATATACGTTTAAAGGAAGTATTAAAAGTAAGAAGAAAGGGAAATGGAAGTAATTTTTAACTTTCATTTTCCTAACAATATATTCATGCGCTTGTTCAAAGTCTTCAAACAAAATTTACAACTACGCAATAAATTGCGCTTTAGATCGTGTATTCACCATGAATATTTCATCACACGTTGAACTGATGTTCATGTTTTATAATTGATTGCTGAAACAGGTAGATGAGATGATGGGGAATAAAGAAAGAGCAGCAATCCGCTACTCAAAATCAATGTGCTTGCTACATTTTCTATTGGTGGAAGCACCATCTCTTGTACTTAACCCACCAGTTACCCTCACAAATTCAGATAGGATCCGTCTACGCTCGTACATGGATCTGATTAACAATAGGCATGGGCAATCTTTATCGCAGAGACTGACACTTCTCAAGTCCTAAGATAAATCAGTATTGTTTTTAATATATAACCAATTCAAACTTGTTCTCTGTAACATTCATTCAACTGTACAGCAGTTTGTTAATTGATGTTTATTATTGTGTTCAAAAGGCTTCATTGTATGCAATATCATTAGCTAAGGCTACTCACTATGTACGAAATTCGTTATATTGATCATCAGCTCAAGCATTTATGAACTTTAGATAAAATCAAAATGATTTAATTTGTATGCAAGCATATGTATATGTTGGGCAACTAAAAATTTGATTTAAATCTGAAATTGAAAAGGTTGTGAATCCTCAAGGGGTGATGGCGGTAAAACTTTATGCTTGGAGATCGGTGTTTTGATCAGAGCTTATGAATCTCTTTTAAAACAATTCCGTTTGACTCAAGTTTTCTTCCTTGTTTACCTTGTTTCTCTACATCTATCAATCTTTTTACCATTTCAATAAAAATAAATAAAATAAAATAAATTATAAATAAAAAACACTATGAATTTGAGCATGAAGAAAGAGAAAATGTGGAAATTCCTACTTTATTTTGATCGTGAGGAAAGGATTTTTTTGAAAACCATTAAAGCACTAGATTATTTAATCATATAATGTTTTACTTTGTTAAATTTATATATCTTTGGTGAATTTTCACATATATTCAACACGAAAAAATAATAGAAAATACATTGGATCATTTGATGAAACCAAGGTTTTATACTTTGGAATTGGACCGCGTTTCATCTTGAAAATTTTACATACATCATCTCGTATCAAACGAGATCTCGGGTGAGATGAGTATCTCGGATGTACATCTCGAATTGACATCTTGAATTTTAAACTCCATCTCGGAACTATCTCGAAGTAACATAGGTCTAAATTTGATATTTTAAGATTATTGTAATAATTGTTATCTATATACAAAAGTTTTTAACATACATAATTTATATATAATGATAATATTAATTTTATATTTTAGATCAGAGTGATAACACGATTGATTTGGTATTAACTGAATGATCCCTTACTTGAATATTAAAAGTTAAAAATAAATAATAAGTTTTTTTGCTCACTCGTTAAACGGTAAAAAGAAGAATTAGAGGGTAAGTAAAAAGTCATTAAAGTGTAATTTCTTGTGGACTCACATAAGAAGTGAAAAATAATGTAAATGAAAAAACATAACTTCATATGAGATCTTCTATCGAGATCTCACTACCATGGATGAGATGAGTATCATATAATATATAAAAAATTTAATGGCTCGTTTTGCTAAATCTCGCATCGCTCAAGCTCGAAAATGAGATCTCGAGTGAGATCTCGGGCGAGATGAACGAGATCTGAAACAGTGGATAAAACACAAAGCAAACATAAAACAAACTTATGAGCACAAAGCAAACTAATATAAACTGCAATAAGATAATACATAATTACTGAAACAAACACATTCTAACATTGCAATTCCTCAACATTTTAGAGCTTTTCCTCCTCATTTTGGTACCTTTGTTGTTGAGCCATTAAAATGCTATGTTTTTTTTTGACCAAAACGTACTCTAATTAGGCCTGTCAATGGTACGGGTTTCGGCCCGAGCTCGGCCCGAGCCCGGCCCGAGCCCGCCCTATTTATGCGAGTATGGGTTTTGTCTTTTACTACCCAGCCCGACTTAGGCCCGATCCGGATAGGGTACGGTTTTATCAAAACCCGGCTCGGTTAGGCCCGACCCGACTATTATTTTTTTCATCGTATCAAACTATGAGTGTGTATGTTATTTATTTACCATTTTATTTGTTTACATGTAGATGTTTTTGCATACTTTTGTTATGAGCTTGACTACATCACCGTCCAATTTATATGTTAACTTTGTTTGTATATAAATTTTACCAAAATTGTAGTTTTAAAATATGATTTTAACATAAATATTATGAGTTAGGTATATAGTTATTACCCAGCGGGCTTAAAAAGCCCGAGGGGCCGAGCTCGGATATTGGGTTGAAATACCCTACGGGTTCAGACCGGGCTCGGGTTTTAATTATTGTAATTGGACTAGGGTCCAGGTTTTATAATACCCGGACCGAACCCTGCCCATTGACAGGCCTAACTCTAATACGTCCCCAGATAGATGAAAAACATCTTGTGCTAAATAGTCCACTTCTTTATCCCGTATACGTCTTTCGTGGGTCTTCTTCAGTTCAGTTTATCTGAGAGCTCTAGTTCCGTCCGCATCTTGTTGTTTATTATCTTCCAAAGATTCAAGTTTTTCTCTTTCAGCCTCGAACGTTGTTCTTTATTTGAGGAAGGTGCAAAATATCACTGAGGAATGCCGTTAGCTTGTCATTAGCCACTACCATGTTGCTTGCTTCTTGGTTTCTCAACAATGACATCTTGCTTGATTTTATTCTTTCAGGGCGACTTGCAACCCCATTATATATCAGTCTTGAAGTATGAGTTGTTGGATTGATATCATTCCACTCAGTGCTTACTGAGATCGATGAATCAACTAACGACTAAGAGATTAATATATTGAGATTCTTAAAGATACAATTTTGAAATTAAACTTTTGGGTATCTTCTTGACCATTTTGAAATTAGTACTGTAAGTATCAAGATATATTTTATCACAATCGTCTTTCAGGTATTTAAACGATTATTCACTTCATAGTCTATCTCCTCTTATGGGCCATCACACCATTGTATTTGGTGCACATATTATTTAAGTTATACCATGCTGTATTTGTACTTTGAAATGAAAGCTTTGATTGACTTTCCATGTCTTGGTTGTGGTTCTCATTGTTGTATATGAGAATCTCCCTTCAGAACGTCCTGTAGGAACTTTGGATGCGTCAACCCATGCATTAGCTAACACCTTAGTTATGTTGTTTTCATGTCTTCCTACTAACACCACTTGCATCAACAGAATCGTTGGTTCGAGGATCCTTGGGTTTTCTTTTGTTGTAATCTATTGGTTTCTTGCCTTTTCCCTTGTCTCTAGGAGTAGCCTCTGAAGGTTGGTCTTGGGTTGTGTAGGAGGAGGACCGTGCTAGAAGTACATGCATTGATTTTGATGATAACTAGATAAATATTAGTAGGGATGATTTTTCAAGTTTATGTATGATATAGCATAGGAAATACATGAATACTATTAGGACAAATTACAGGATAATCAAGCAGAGATGCATAGTACACATATCAAGGCAAATCAATACAAGAACTTATGTACAAAACCTGGTAGATCAAGATGAATCAAGATCATGGAAACAAAAACATGATTAGAAGAACAGAAAGAGCTTCAAAGGCAAAGCTAGGAGAGCACATGAGACTCATGGAACGAAGGTTGGAAAAGTATAAGATAACAGCCATTAGCCTTTAAAGTACATAGAGTTTAGATTTAATTGTTAAAGATCCTGTTACAATTCTTTGAATTCTCCCTATCAAAACTCTTTATTTTGTTCTTCATAATATTTTTAATTAACGTTCAATATTAGTTTTACAAGTTAAAAGCGTTAAAACAGTTTTTATAAAACTATTTTCATTTTACACTAGGATATGTTGACATATCCAAAATTGTATGTTGATACACTAACTGTTAGTTGAAACATTTCAATTTAAACGAAGAGACATTTACTTTCACCCATTTTTGGAAAGTCACTTCTGTTCATCATTTAAAGGCTTTGGACAACGAATTTTTCAAGCAATTCTCTCTCATTTCTCTTACTCTTTACATTCTCACATTTCGCTAATAAGTCCATTTATTTACACATACTTATACTATGTGAATCCACTCCTTTTCTATTTCTTCATGAATTTGCAATCTACAAAATGTCAAAGAGACCACATACAAATTCTCTATCATTTACTCTCCATTCTTGTCCTATTCCTCGAAGAAATCAAAGATATATTGCTATGGAGGTCTAAAGGAACTTGTATTGAAGACTACTAGAAATTGAGATAGAAAGGTTCAATTTTTTATATTACTTCGCTACTTGTTGTAAAGGTGCATCCTACTACCTATATAAGATCAGGATTATACAGTGTGTCCCGCCACCTATGGAAAGTCAGGTTAGGTGTTCTTGCCACCTGGTTCAAAGTAAAGGTCTACGTGTGTCCTGCCACTCATGGAAAGTTAGGATAGGTGTTGCTTGCCATCCGATTCAAAGTCAAATTGTAAAAGCGTACTTGCCAACCGTGAAATTGCAAGTTTGTTATAGTAGAATTATGTATATGGTACATGGATGGATGTAGGATTGAGAATCTAAACTAGTATAGAATTCTTGGTGTCTTCTCCTTACTTTTATTGTATTTACTTCCACATTTGCTATATTACTGTCTATGAATCTGATTCTATTTTCTTAACGTTTGATAATCACAACATAATTTGCTAATAATTTTAAAATCGCTATCCTTCCCACTCTAGTCTTACATTGGCCTTAAGCTACATTCCATACAGTATCAGGATAGCTCATTAAACCCTAAATTTGGTATAGGATTTTTTTAGTTTTCAAAAATTCATATTTTTATTTTTGAAATGTTTAAATGGCTAGTAACAGAAATACCTCGTTTAACACTTTTGTAGAATAAAAATTATTCATAGACCACCACCTTTTAATGGCAGTAATTATGCTTGGCAATCGTGTATGATGAAAATTTACTTACAATCTAGTGGTTCATATATATAGAATATCACATAAATTGAATACTCTAAGACTCGTATTAACTACGCAAAATGGACAAATAGACAAAAGACATAAGCACTCTTAATTTAAAAACAAAGAATATTTTATTCTATGCCCTAGATGAAAAGGAGTTCAATATAGTGTTTATTTGTAAAAGTGCATATGAAAATTTGGAAAACATTACAAGTCACACATGAAGGCACTAGCAAGGTTAAGAAAACCAAGATTTCTATGTTAACTATCCAGTTTTATTTATTTAAAATAAAACTCAACGAGTCTATTTCTAACATGTATTCTAGACTTCAAGATATTTTGCATGCTTTAACTTCACCGAACAATTTTTTTTATTGAGGAAGACAAGTCCATAAAATTCTATATTCATTTTCAAATGAATGGAATCAAAAGACTTTGACAATAGAAGAGGCTAACGATGTAAATATTATAAGAGTAAAATGGTCAATGGTTAACCTAGTATGAAGTTCAGTTGTAGGGAAGAAAGGAAAGCTACACAGATGAAAAGAAGTAATTTGCTTTCAATGCTACAACCGAAGAATAAGGATCAGATGATAACAGTGATGTAATAGCATTTATGGTAAGGAATTTCAGAAGATTTTTGAAATACAAAAAGATGATTTTTTTAGAAGGATGGATAACGACTTTGCAAGTTTAGTAATGTGTTTCGAATGCGACAAGGCTGGACATTGAAAAAGGAATTTCTCAATACTAACGAAATCAAAAGATTATCCAAACACATATTTGTTCAAAAAGAGAAAACGAGCATTCACAACAATTTGGGATGATTGCAACATCACTTTAAATAACACAAGTTCAGATACATAAATGAATTTTTGCTTTATGGCAGAAGAAGAACAAAGCTTCGGAGAATTTGGTAATACTAAACTCTACTTTATTTTTTTTTACATATAAGCATATTTAAATTCATCATAAACTAAATAATACAATAAAAAGTGAAAAGATAATCCAAATAGATAATAATGTATAAATATATATTTATTTTTTTATTTAAACTTATAAGAATAAATATAAGTAAATTAAATTTTGTTAAACAATTATTTATTTGAGTAAAATAAGGATGATAATAAAAAAAGTAAATAATTAATTTTTTATAAATTAAATATAAATAAATATCTGTTTATTATACTTAAGAAATGAAATTTTATAAATATAATTTTTAATTAAGAATGATAGAACATTATAAATTATAGATAATAACTAAAATAAAATAAAAATAAATAAATTGTTAAAATTTCGATGCACGTATCAACATACCCGATTTAATATGTCAACATACACAGGGCTGAAAGGGTACAATCTTTTAAAATTCAAACTTTGAAATCCCCCCTTTTCTCACCTTTTCAAATTTCAAAATAACACTTTCATTGAGTGTTACTTGCCTATTTGTTAAATTCATTCATTCATTCATTCATTCACACATCGCTTTATTTCAAAATTCAAAAACAAAAACGAAAACAATCTTTATTCTCTTTTCTCTATAAATATTCACATCAAGCTTCATCTTCTCAAACTCCTAGACTCTCCTTAAGAATTAAGAATTAGTTCTATAATATTGAAGAATCAATTGAAACTTTCATACGTTACAAAGAGTATGCAAATGTTAGAACCTCTATTGTTGGATTTTAATGACAACAACCATACAATTATGCCAAAGAATCTCTAAGCTAATTTGTAGGTACATGAGCATCAAAAAGAGACAAAAAAATACGTTCAAAATGAAGATACATAGTACAAAAAAGGATGAAAGTATGTATATGGAGATACAAGAAGAGTTATACACGATAAAGACAAGAAGAAAGTGGCAAACAAAGTATTACTAGTCATAGAGTGTCATGTCTAGAGTTTAGAAATGTTAAAATCTTCTCAAAATGGTATACATACACATACATTCATATTTAAATGAAAAATCAAGTTTTCAAAATATTGCATTGAGCGAGACTCGAACCTAGGTCACTAGCTTAAAAGACAAGTGCTTTAACCAAATGAGCTATGGTAACTTTTGCTTATCAACAGAATTCAGCCGGCTGAATAATACCATTTAGATGGTGAATTGCTAAAACATTTTATAAATTGATATGAAATTTCAGCCGGAAATTTCAACCGCCTGCATTGTTTCATTTAGTCGGCTGAATTAGGCCTGAAAATGCCTATTTCTTTGCTGTTTTTGAAATTAAAAAATTCAAAAGGCTGAATTATTATTTCAACCGGCTGGATATTTACAGCTGCTATTTTTTTATGAAAAGACACTTCTATTCATCGAAGAGAAACATCTTCAAATAAACAGTTGCAACTTTTCTTTTCAACATTTTCTTTCATGAAAGATTGCAAAATTTAATCTATATAAGTAGAATTTGGAATTCAACAAACAATTAACTTAACTGATTTTAATATTCTTAAACTCTTATCTCTTATTCTCTACTTTCAATTTGCACTCAAACTACATACAATCTCTGATCGTTGATCACTCTATTTTCCACATTCTTCAAGCATATTACACTATATATCATAAAGGAGAAGATTATAGAAAGACTGTACTTAATAGACTTGTCAACTGCTATTTAAAGAGCACACTACAATCAAATACTTTTTTTATTTGTAAAGAAGTCATGTTCAGTTGCTCAGGTGGTAGAAGTCCTATTCGGTTGCTTAGGTGGTAGAAGTCCTGTTCGGTTGCTCAGGCGGTGTAAACATATTCCTACAGGTTAAGTGAAGGTTGCTAGTTTAATTCTAGAAGGAGTATGGGACTGACGTAGAACGGGAGTTCGAACCAGTATAAAAATATCTGGTGTCATTTACTTTACTGTTTTTAATTATTTATTTACCTTTTCCGCACAAGTTGTTTATAAATTCATCCATATTACGCGATCCTATAACACAGTCGACTTTCATTTGTTATCAGAGCATAGTAATTTTCATTTGGTATCATAACATAGTAACTTTCATTTGGTATCAAAGCCTGGAATTCTATCGATCGTCACAACATCATAGAATAATGGCCAGAAAAAGATCCAATCGAAATAAAACAAGCAAAATCCTTGTCAAAGCCACCAATGAGGACTACAAAAAGGTACTTTCTAATTTACAAATTTCAGTAAAAGATAATAATGAATTAGTTAGTATAAGCAATAAGATTTCAAAGCTTAATTTTATTATTTTAGAAAAGATGAAATATGTTGAACTTGAAAATGAGAAGTCAAAAAATGAGAAATTAAATTTAAAAAAACAACTTGGTGTTTTGAAAAATAATTTTGAGGCTCTTAAAGATTTTTTAGATGAACAAATACTTTGTTTGAAAAAGAAAAAGAAAATTTCTCAAAAGAAATTACGGATTTGAAAAGAAAAAATGATTTATTACAGTCATCTCTAGATAATTCAGAATCTCGAATTTTCTTCTCAAAAATGATAACTGTATGTTAAAAAAGGAGAATTCTGAATTAAACAAGCAAATTGATATTTCGAAAAAAATAATATTTCTTTTGAAAATAATATTGTGATTTTAAAGCTAAATTTGATAAACTTGACACTAAAGTCACAAAATTTAATAAAGATCAAAATGATTTAAACATGATTTTATGTAGTTCTAGACCTTTATATGATAAAAGTGGTTTCAGATATAATAAAACCGATCGTAGAAATAGCACTAGATACACTTTCATGTGTAATAAAAATGTTGGTGTTAGCACTAAATTTCGAGTAAAGTCTAAATCCAATTTTTATAGAAATTTAAATACTGCTATGACCAATAATGTTTATAATTTATCTAGAAGTACAAAATCATTGACTGGAAATATGAATAAAAATTATCTAAGTATTTGGGTTTCTGTTAATTAAAAAAATAGAGAAAAAAACATTAACGATTATTTTGATATGGTATTTAATAACGAAAATTATATTTATAAATGTTCAACCATACCCAAATGGGTATGGTTTCCCAAGACCTAACACCCCGAACCCTAACATAGTACGTGGGTACCAAAAATGATAGATTTTGGAATTTTAAAGGATGTTCCATACGTTTAATAGAATTACGTACTTACAATGAAATATGGACTTCAACAAATATGATAAACTATATTTTTTTTCCCATAATTAATACTGAGTTTATCCCACTATATACAAGATATTTTATAAAATTTATCATATTCCCTCATTCTTTTTTATAATGACAAAGGGGGAGAAATTCATATGCATATTAATAGAGGGAGATATTATACTTAAAGGGATCTATAAACATATTAATATTATTTTATATATATAATGAATATTTTTTTTTTTAAAATTGTATAGTTGTCATCATCAAAAAGGAGAGAATGTTAGAACCTATGTTGTTGGATTGTAATGACAATAACTGTTCAATTATGCCAAAGAATCTCTAAGCTATTTTGTAGGTACATGAGCATCAAAAAGAGACAAACAAATACGTTCAAAATAAAGATACACAGTACAAAAAAGGATGAAAGTATGTATATGGAGATACAAGAAGAGATATACACGATAGAGAAAGTAGAAGGTGACAAACAAAGTATTATTAGTCATAGAGTGTCGTGTCTAGAGTTTACAAATGTTAAAATCTTTTCAAAACGGTATACACACATATACCTTCATATTTTAAATGAAAAATCAAGTTTTCAAAATATTGCATGGAGCGGGAGTCGAACCCGGGTCACTAGTTTAAAAAGCAAGTGCTCTAACCAAATGAGCTATGGTAACTTTTGCTTATCAATAGAATTCAGCTGTATGAATAATACCATTCAGACGGCTGAATGCTAAAACATTTCATAAATCGATTTGAAGTTTCAGCCAGCTGGATGGTTTCATTCAACCGGCTGAATTAGGCCTCAAAATGCCTATTTCTTTGCTGTTTTCGAAATTAACAAACTTAGAAGGCTGAATTATTATTTCAGCCGGTTGAATATTTACAACTGCTATTTTTTTATGAAAAGATACTTCTCTTTATCGAAGAGAAACATCTTCAAATCAGCAGTTGCACTTATTCTTTTCAATGTTTTCTTTCATGAAAGATTGCAACTTTTAATCTATATAAATAGAATTTGGAATTCAACAAACAATTAACTTAATTAATTTTAATATTCTTGAATTCTTATCTCTTATTCTCTATTTTCAATTTTCACTCAAACTGCATACAATCTCTGATCCTTGATCACTCTATTTTCCACATTCTTCAAGCACGTTACACTATATATATATATTAAAGGAGAAGATTATAGGAAGATTATACTTAATTGACTTATCAAGTGCTATTTAAAGAGCATACTACATTCAGATACTTTTGTTATTTTAAAGAAGTCATGTTCGGTTGCTTAGGCGGTAGAAGTCCTATTCGATTGCTTAGGCGGTAGAAGTCATGTTCGGTTGCTTAGGCGGTGTAAACCTATTCCTCCAGATTAAGTGGAGGTTGCTAGTTTAATTCCAGAAGAAGTCTCGGATTAGACGTGGAACGAGAGTTCGAACCAATATAAAAATATCTGGTGTTATTTACTTTACTGCTTTAATTATTTATTTACTTTTTTCGCAAAGTAGTTTACAAATTCATCTACATTACACGATCGTATAACACAGTCAACTTTCTGCAATGTATTTTTAGTCGTTTTGCGAAAAATAATAATTTTCCCTCTTATGATTTGCTTTCTCTTTCTATGGAAAATAGAATATTTGGCTTGGTTGATTCTTCGCAAAATGATTTTCTTTGTTATTCTAATATTGTGAAAATGTGGTGCGAATTTAAATGGTAAATTTTATTAACGAAATGATGATCAGGTTGGGAGTAGCATAAAAGGCACTACTATTATTTTAGATTCTAATTTACCTAGAGAAATTTTAGGATGTAAAAATAAGGATATTACTATCTACATAAACCCGAAAAATCCCTAGCGCTACTTAAATAGATACTAAAATTCATTAGAATAAAATAGTGCAAAAGCTCTTTTCGTCCTGTTATTCAAAACTGAGTGAAAACATTAACACACGGTTTTGCATGACCTAACGATGTGTATATAAATAAACAAAACCCTAATTATAAAATACAGTAATAGCTTCCCCTATTAGTAATTAATGGCATTACATATTGAAACTAATAATGTAAGTAAGGCTTATTTTATTATATTTGAACAAACTATTACATGAATAGATTGTTTTTTTTCTATTACTATTCAAACTATGCAAGGTATTTATATATGCTATAATCTCATTAAGTCTTCATAGATTGCTTTTCCTGTTGAGCAATGCAATCAAATCGACTTAACCCTAGTTTCGATCTATTTGAAAATCTACTTAGTTTTTGGATGACAAGGGTTTGAGTGTGTTGGATGAGAATCAATTCACCTTTTTATTTTGTTTATTTGGAGAGAGGTGAATAAATTCGTTTGTTTTACTTTTTCGGGAAGAGAAAATGCGGGAGGAAGAAACAAAAATTAAATTGGTGGGTATGGGTAGGAGTATGGAATAATTTTGTGGATGTGAAGAAAAATGGGTGAAAGGTGTATATTTGGTGTGTGTGTGTAGATAGTAACACCCAAAAATAATAGCAAGGACTGTAAGAGCTTGTGATTTTTTGATGAGCACGTATTTAAATAATTAATTTAAATATTAAATCGTTAATTAATTGAAGGTCCAACATCTAATTTTTCGTGTACGGTCGAATTAGGACCGAGACTACTTCCATTGAGTCCGAATCGATGCTACTAATCAAAATGAGTGTAAATATCAATGTATTTAAAGTCACGGTATTTTTATAATTTACGTACTGTTGTACGTATTTTATAAAAATACATGCGTAATCAGGTCCATTGGGATCTCAATTGATGGCTTGTGCTACCGGGATAAGGACTTCATTATGAGACGTGTAGTAGAAGAATTTTTGGAATCAGGTGATCTTATAGCCAAAATAACCTTGAAATGCATGTATTTATCATTCCAGAGTGTTGTCTCAGATGGGAATGAGATTTATACCATCGGGATTAGAAAAATAAGGTAATGTGCGTAGACGAGTTTCATGACGATCTAATGTGCCGTATGATTTATTAGATAAATTAAATATATATATACCCTCACCCACTCTCTAATATTTTCTTCTTGTAAATTCTTTCTTTCTCTCCATGGCGAACGAAGCAAAAAAGTCTACTCCTCGTTTTTAATTAAATCAAGAGATTCGGTGCGCTTTAGCCATCGGAGATGGATCCGTTGGACTCGAGGAGAGGAGTGCTTCACATCCATGGTGACGAGGTGGCGTGCGATGATGCTTGGTTGAGCTTGAACTTTTCTTGCCATGGCTAGGGTTCGACTTTGACGAAGTTTGGGGAGGCGTTGAGTGAAACAGAGTATTGAGTTGAGCTTCTCGTGTGGATACCAATTTACGGTAGCTGATTAGAGTGCTATTGCAATGTCTTGGGTTGTGCGATGTTGTGAGGCCAAAAGGGGGTCAATGAGTCACGATTTTGTGGGGGTGGCTTGACGAGACGAGCTTGGCACCGTTGCAGCAAGCGCGCAATGTGTGACGTGATAGAAGAATCGATGCAGCAATTTATTGAGTAAAGAAGGAGAATTTGGGAAAGGAAGTTTGTATGTTTGGATATGTGTGCATATTTCGTGCATAGTAATGGATTTTAGGGAAGAAAGGTTGGGAAGAAATAATTAAGGTAATTATTGAGTTAATTATTTTAATTAATCTTCTTTCGTATTTAATTCATGTTTATTGCATACGAGGTTCAATCGAGACCGTGTTTTCATTGTTACACTCATAGTAAAATTATCTACAATATGTAGAAGGTTGGACTGGATTTGGACATTAAAAAAATTTCAGCTCCGATGAGTGGAATTACAACTTTGAATTTATATTGAAGTGTATAGCCTTGTAATTATATATATATATATATATATATATATATATATTGAAAATATTATCTAGAAGAGGTCGAATAATATATATAAGCAATAATTTTTTCATTTAATTGGATTGGTTTGAGTGGATATTCGAAATAATTGATTAAGATCCCGTATGTGTGTGTGTTGTGTTCTATTCGTATTAAATAGAGTTAGACGGAGTTGATATTAATTTATAACATGGTTATAAATTAATTAGAATATACATTATAGTTGTATTAGTGAAAAAACTATTATTACATATTTTATTACTAATCGGAAGTTAAAAGCATGACCACTAAAATAAACTATAAGGCTAAATAATTGCTTTGGCAGGTTAAACTTGTATTAAAATGGCTTTGAAGTTTATATTATCTTGGTATTGGTTTATTATGGTGTAATTCAATAATCAACTAACTAATGAATTTTATAAAGATGATTTGAAAAGTTAGAAATTATAAAAGAAGCATTGTATTATTTGGTAGGGTAAGGTTATAAAATTTCGAATATTGTTATAACATGATTTATTAACTTTAAACCCTAAGAAATGGTTTGTGATGTACATACTCGTATATATTATATACAGAGCTATATAATATTTTAAGGCATTATTAACAGCTAAAATTATTTTTCATATTGATAGGCCAGAGTATTATTTTTAAAAATAAGTTTGAGACTTCTATAAAATAATACAAAGAAGAAATAATTGTTATATTGGTTATTTAAGTAAGATACATTTTTGTTAAATTATTTATATGATTGTATATGCTAATTGTTATTGATATTGAGATGATAATTTTTTTTACTTTAGTTGTGTATTGCCTTTGTGTATGTAAATGTGCACGATATGTGTCAACTTGTTCCATATAGTTGGACCAATTGTGTATATATATATATGTGTGTGTCTGTGTGTGAATATATATACACACAACACACACCTACATACAACTTATGCGATTTATATATGTATGTATATAAATATAGTTTTGGTATGCACGACTTAGGGCTATTCGAAGATGCACAGTATTTATATATGTGTATGTGTGTATATATATTGATATGTGGTTTAAAGCATTTATATATCGTTTCAGTACGTCCGCCTTGGGGCTATTGATTGGTGCATGGAATCCATCATAACATTAAGGTGCACGACCTACAGATGTGCTCCTCAAGCATGGGTAGATAGAGATTGGGATGTCTATCTAGAGTAGGTCATATATTGTTCCAAAGCACGATTGAGTGCCGCGACAAGACCTACATGCCAACTACTTTAAAGGTGTTGGTTTTTAGAGGATTCCACAAGTTATTTACGGTTCTCGATAGGTTTCTTTGTTAGCCAATGGCAATTCGGCATGGGTATCATTTATTGATATTCTTATTTCAGTTTTGGGTATGGATACACTATGTTATTAACATAGTTATATCATTGTATTTATTTTGCATTTTAGATGCTTCGATAAGGATTGAGAGAACTATGGCACCGTTTGTTATGAAGTGCCCTTACACTCATTTTTCATATCCAGTAGCATGGCTTGTTGTATTATGTACTGTTTTAATTAGAGAACCACTATTATATATCATTCTGACTTCTTAGTGTAACGACCCGCCCTTCTGACCGCCCCCAGTCGGTAATTTAAACCAACTTGAAACGTTCAAAATGACGGATTGTTATTTAGTTTATAAAGTTTAAACAGAATCAGCCACAGAAACACAGAATAATTATATTTCACATAAATGAATTTTTTACATATATCAGAGTTTATACAATGAATTAGATTCATACAGCGGAATATTTCATTAAGTACAAAATCCCCGGAAAGCTAAAGTAAGCGTTTTCCCTCTCTCTCTAACTTCGCTGCCCGAAAATCTTCAAGCTGTAAAATACTCGGTCTGACCCGAGTATTACATTCAAAAGAAAATAATACACGGGTCAGTCTAATTCAAACTCAGTTATTAGTGCATAGAGGCAATAATAATCAAATAACAATTAGACGACAGTCACAATAAAATTTTCGTCTATCCGACCATTTTAACGAAGAAATCAGATAACGTTAAATATAACACTTAACAGTGTTAAACAATGAATTAGTAGATTCAAATTATCAACGAAGATAGATGAAGGGATTATTAATGAAGATAATTTAGAAAAAAAATATAAGAATTGCCTAAACTACAATTAACAACAAAATCATCAAATTTAAAACCAAATCAAAATGCGATTCAAAATATATTGAATTGGCAACATAAAACAAATCCAGCAATTGAAATATCACTTTAAACTCCAATTCAGGTAGGGCTGCCTCGCCACTACGGCATGTGAAACATGCAAAAGATCAGGAAATGCACAATGAAAGTTCTCACCCGAGCACAAGGTCAAACCCGAGTCTAAAACTGGATTCAACACAGGTGCAGTAAAAGGCATGTAAACAAGTGATTAGTGGACAATGCATGAAAGCTTTAACAAGAATCGAGTGTTGCATTAAAAAGTGAACAGACAATATAATGAAGGCAAGGCATTGATTAATGGGACAACAGGTACAACCAATAATGCAAAACAATAAACAAACCAGGATGATCAACTTCTCAACCAAACTGATCATACCTCTTATTTGTTGTAATTGGATTTGCTTAATCCAGTAAATAGGGACTTCAGTATAATAATAACTTGGTGTTAATGTTTAGACTTGCTTTAGAAGACTCAGACCAACCTGGGTTTTAAAACAATTTCCATCAGCTTCTTTGATTGGGAAAACAGACAGGTTGAAAGCCTGGACAATTTGGTTTTCAACAAAGTTTAAATTTGTTTTATCTTGAATAAAATTTTAAACTAAACTATGGGTAAACAAATATATTAACCAAGACTAGAGCAAGAAAAATAAGAATTTTTAAATTTTTATTACCTGGAAACTAAAGCACAGAGAGGTCTCGGGTTTTTAAACAATATGTAGTTATCCAGACATCTATATATATATATATATACACAAAGAAGATAAAGCATACTCATACAAGCTTGTTATCATGTAAAAGATTTATATGCTTAAATTTTAAAATGTTACTCACTGCAATAAAATAAAACTGCAAAGCCAAACCATTAACAAAAATGCAAAGGTCAAGTCAGTGACTTAACGCAATTGCAAATAAAACTAATAGTGTAACGGGCTAGAAATTCAAGTGCAGATCCACTATCAGAATGTAGACTGCAATTTAAACAGGCCCAAATCGAACTACAACAAATTGCAAAAGGTCACAAATTATCTCGACCAGGCAATCAAAATCAAGCTGAATCGAACGGCAAAGAAAAGAATTATCAGACGAAGTCGTATAAAATATACGACGAAAAGTTAGGAATTCGACTCATATTTAAACCCTTACATCATCGGCAGCCACAACATGCTCGCTTAATATGGAAAAAAGCTGTGACGACCCGGCTTCCTATGCCTAGGAAGACGTATCTTCAATAAGAAAGAAAGGGGTAGAAATAGAAAAGAAAAGAAAGAAAGAATAACAACATCAGAATCTCACAGCGGAATGGAATAAAATATAATATATCAACATAACTATTACATAGTTATATACACATCAGAGTTATACAATATCATACAACATGACTATCATATACATATCAGTCAGGACATACATCTCAAATATCATAAACTAACTAACACAGCGGAACTATATAGCTAGCTACATACGTCTGGTCTCCTGCTCCAACTCCTCCAGAATTCGTCAAAGCTAACCTGAATCCCTTGGCTACCCGTAAAAATTTGGGTACCCGAGAGTTTATGAAAAAAACAAAATACAAACTCCGGGTCAGACATGGGTCTGGTATGAGTAAACGGGTTAAAGTTGTTTAACTTTGAAAATCATTTGAAATAAAGGTATCACGTAAGACTCCCCACAAATAAATACGGGTAAGTTTTTACCTTACGCTAACCAAAAACATTTTATAGGAAATCCAGTGATATTATAATAGTGTCTAGGGTTTTCAAGTAAAATACAGAAATAGCTGAAATGCTTACATCTCACATTTCAACATAGTTGGGCACAATCAAAACGTACGGCACTTATTGGAAATTGGATCCCATACATGGCAGGGCTACTGGGGTACCACCCGTCACAGTACGTGGTCTAGATCACAGTACCGAGGAGCCACCCTAACTCCCCTGCAACACAAGGCCGGAACCATTCCTTACTGAACAGTCCCGAACAAGATAACCCCGCAGTTGGCTGCAGACCAACCGCCCACACAGCCGAATAAAAGGGACATCTAGACAGGGGTATACCTCGTCCTGCTTGGGCATGACCCACCTAACCTTGCTGCACATCCCCTGTTTTAGCCATTCCCGGTTGATGAGGCTTGAGGCTGCGTTTACCCTTATAGAACATATCACTTAGAATGCTCATCGTCCGCCTGACGATGTGCTGAAAGCATTCAATCCATACAAGTTCGTTCGGGTTCGAATGAAACCGAAGGCATTATCTCGTTACACTCATTTTGGAATCACCCTCAGAGTTAACGACGATAACCCTTGCATTCTGAAAACACCATCTCGATCTTCACTTGAGATTACACGACCTAACGTTTAATTTGGATCGATGTGGTTTTCGGAATATCAATTGATATCCGATCCCGGTCTCATCGAAATCCAAACGCCATTTTAAAGTCCAAGTTGTCTAATTAACTTAACAGTTTAAATTTAACAATTGATTTCATATAGCAATTAAATACAGATAAATAACATCAGATAACATATAGCAATTTAATACATATAAATCCTACACAATCATCACAGACATATCTAAAATATGACAGAACGTCACAGAAATAAATAAACATCAAAGGCAATCAATATAATTATCGATTCATATCAATAAGATTGATTTGTTTTAAACTTAATTGCAAACTTAAACATAAATTATACTCTATTCATGCTTAATCAATTACACATTAATTAACTTATTTCCATTTATTAATTACTTATTAAGTATTTACTTAATTAATGAATTAATTCTTAATTACTAATCAATACCTTCATTATTGATTTATAAAATGCAATTACACAATTAACTATTATTATTTATTTAATTAATCATTAATTATTAATCAACTTAATTGTTTAATCATTAATTAACTATTTAATCTGTTAACTATGATTTATTAATTTATTAACTATTAATGATAAATTAAAGTCTTAATTACAAACAAGATTATTAAAATCTTTAAGTACAAATTGTGATTATACTTTGACTATTTATTAAATAGCAATTATAAAATGTATTACATACATATTTAACTTTGATTTTAAATAATTAACTCATTCTTGTTTTCTATAAATCTTTAAAGTCCTGCTGGCTTATACTGCTTATAAACATTAATAACCTGATTAATACTGGCTTATAAACTTAAACTTAAGTTACAGTTACCAAACTTCACAAAATTCCTGGCATTGAAAACCGAAGCATACACCGTGATCAACTCGTGTTGTACTCGAGTCAAACCAGTATCTCTCGCGTCAAACTCCTTCTTCCCCTTTCTTCTCCCCTGTTTCTATCTTCTTTTCTCTTTTTTTTTAAAAGCTTTAAGTTTAAACTGTTACAACGAATAAACTCACACGCGCGCGTTCATAGCACGACGCAGAAACAACTCGAAGCCATGAACAAACAGACTCGGGTTTTCCTCGAGTCAATCCAAACACGATCGTCTCCGCCGCCGTGCACGTGCACGGCGGTCCACCGCCGCGCCACCACCTCGCGTCATCGCCAACAAGTTACGATCCACTCCCTCACTTGAAATCCAAACCCAGATCGACTCCAAAATCACGAATTCAAAATTCGACTGTAAAGTCGAACTGTACCCAAACCCAATTCAGGAAAATCGCCGCGCGCTTGCGATCACGACCACCAGAGACGCTTAAACTTCGACCATAGCTTGCCGACACCACCTCCTAGCTTCCTCCAAAGCCTCAAGACACTCGGCTAAGCAACGATGACATAATCTATGAATGACCAGAGAACAATCACCGGCCCTTAAACCCTACTTTCCTTCAATGCTCAAAAATCTCGCATTAATAATTTTTTTTAGCATTTTTCTAGTAATCTATACTCTATACACAAGCTTCATATAAATTTTCATCATTTATCATTGATTGAATCTCCTGAAATTCATAAAAAACCTTCTACAGTTCATTCATGAACTGCTCTGTAAATAGGTAGTCAAAAATTTTGATTATTGTCTTAAAATTCATATTACTGTATGTAAAATCAATATATAAACTCAAAGTTTCAATTTAAGTTACTTGAATTTTTACTATGATTATACGTTATACTGTAAATTCAACTTACAGTATTCATGCTACTATTAAAAACAGGTTTCTAAAGTTTACAAACAATACAAACCATTGTTATATCACATCATAATCCAGTTCATAAGTAAATTACTTAAATTATATTTCAAAAAGGTTGGTTTACTCACCCACGTTAGCAGTTGAACCGAGGATGGTTGTTTGATGAAGAAACCTGCAGCTTGAATTTCTGTAAACTTTTCTAGTTTTCCTGAATTTTGTTTGAGATTGAGAATATGTTGTTATTTATATATCTTTGCTTTATCAGATTTTACTTTTGATGTTACAAATGAACTAAAGGATAAGAACAAATAGAATGATGTGGTATTTATAGCTTTTATAGGATATTAGCTTCTCAGATAAGCCTTCCCTAAATATAATAATATTTTGCTTGATGTACTAAAGAAAATCTAAGGTGATATGAGTATTTCGGCTGAAATGATTGTTATAAATCCTAAAATGACAAGTGTAGTGCTAATTAATGCTTATGTTTACCTTTATGTTAATACATAATTAATGTTTGCTGACTCATGGATTTTATAAAGATATTTGTAGATTTTGGTTTGCTAAGATGTTTTGTCTTATTCATATGTTTGTATTTACATAGTTAACATTTCTATTTATATTCATATCAAAGTTTTACTCTTATGTTTATGTATTATGGTTTTCTTATGTCTGTACTTATGTTTATATCCAATATTTATAAGCTTATTATAAAAGTGGTTGTTAGAAACACTTCCTAATCTTATTTTCATTTGAATTTGATTAAAAACATATGGTAATAATCGGGTCAAAATTCCGGGATATCACATTCCTCCCCCTTTAAAAGAATTTCGTCCCCGAAATTTAAACAACAGTTAATTTCAAAAACTTAATATTATCAATCCAAACATACATATCAATCATACAAAACAAACAATCAAACAGTCAATTTTAACAACATTACTAATTATCCGAACATAAATTTGGATAAGCTTTTCTAAAACTATCAAGAGTTTCCCAGGTACAATCTCTGGGATCCTCACTCCATTGCACCTTGACGAGTCTCACCACTTTGTTCCTGAGCTGCTTCTCGTCTTGATCTACAATCTGAACAGGATCTCTAACCACAGTCAGGTTGGGTTCAACTTCTAAATCCTCCTGAACAACTGGTTCTATCACTAATGATGGGTCACGAATATATTTCCTTAAATGAGACACATGAAATACATTATGAATCCCAGACATCCGCTCTGGTAATTCAATCCTGTAGGCTACAGTTCCAATTCTTTCTAGCACTTGAAATGGACCAATATATCTCGGAGCAAGTTTTCCCGTCTTTCCGAATCTTATAGCACCTTTGATTGGGGAAACTTTGATAAAAACTAAATCTCCGATCTCAAATTCCAAGGGCCTTCGTCTTCTATCCGCATATTTCTTCTGACGATCTTGAGCAGCTTTCATCCTTTTCTTGATAAGCTCAACCTTCGCAGAAGCTTCGCGAATAAGATCGGGTCCTAGTACAAGTCGATCATTCGATTCAATCCAACAAGATGGGGATCTACACGGTCTTCTGTACAGAGCTTCATAAGGAGCCATCTTAATACTCGCTTGATAACTGTTATTATAGGAAAATTCCACTAGATGAAGATGGTCTTCCCATGATCCACCAAAATCCAATACACAAGTTCGCAGCATATCTTCCAGAATACGATTAAGTCTCTCCGTTTGTCCGTCCGTCTGAGGATGATAGGCTGTACTTAATCTCAAACTTGTTCCCATTGCTGATTGTAGAGCTTCCCAGAATTTGCTAGTGAAAATAGGATCTCCGTCACTCACTATACTAACAGGAACACCATGTAATCTGACTATCTCTTTCAAGAAAATTTCTGCCAAAGAAACTACGGTACGAGTCGCTTTAACTGGAATAAAATGGGAACTCTTCGTTAAACGATCCACAATAACCCATATTCCTTCATTTCCTTTTCTGGTTCTAGGCAAACCATCAATGAAGTCCATCGAGATCATCTCCCACTTCCAATCTGGCATTTCCAAAGGTTGCAATAGTCCTGCAGACTTTTGTTGATCTCCCTTCACTTGCTGGCAAATGGCACACCTATTAACAAATGCAGCTACATCCTTCTTCATATTCGGCCACCAGAAAACTCTCCTCATATCTTTATACATCTTCGAAATTCCCGGATGAATATTCAATCTAGAACGGTGACACTCAGCTAAAACTTCTTGTCTCAGCCTATCGATATTAGGCACACACAAACGACCATTAATCCTTAAAGCACCTTGATCGTCTATCTTGAAATCTGAATATCGACCATCCTTATTCCCAAGAATTATTTCCTCAAAAGACTTATCCTCCACTTGCTTACTAATGATCCTTTCTTGGAGAGAGGGAATAACTTCCAAAAGAGGTAAAACAGCATTTCTACTAAGAGCATCTGCCACGACATTCGCTTTCCCCGGAGTATACAAAATATCCAGATCATAAGATGCCAAAAATACGACCCATCTCTGCTGTCTCAAATTAATATCTTTTTGAGAGAAAATATATTTCAACGGTTTGTGATCCGTGAATAACTCAAACTTTTTTCCCAAAAGATAATGTCTCCATATCTTCAAAGCAAAAACAATAGCTAACAGTTCCAGATCATGCGTAGCATAGTTCTTCTCATGTGACTTCAATTGTCGACTAGCATACGCAATAACTCTGCTATTCTGCATCAGAACTGCACCCAATCCAATCAAACATGCATCCGTATAAACTTCAAATTTGCTCTTCCCATCCGGAATAGCAAGTACTGGTGCACTAGTCAGCCTTGTCTACAATTCCTTGAAAGCTTCTTCACACTGAGGTGTCCACTTGAATTTAGTTCCTTTCCTTGTTAGCTTGGTCAGATGTGAAGAAATTTTGGAATAATCCTTAATGAATTTTCTGTAGTAGCCAGCCAAATCCAGAAAACTGCGAACTTCCGTCGGTGTCTCCGGCTGTTTCCATTGCAAAATAGTTTCAACCTTTGCTGGATCTACAGAAATGACTTCACCAGAAACAATGTGCCCTAAAAATTTAACTTCTAATTTCCAAAAATGACACTTTGAAAACTTTTCTTTCAACACATGCTTCCTCAGAGTCTCCAATAAAATCCTCAAATGTTGCCTGTGCTCCTCTTCCGATTTGGAATAGACTAAGATATCATCAATAAATACTAGCACAAACTTATTCAACACATCTCTAAAGATTCGATTCATGAGGTCAATAAAATAAGCTGGAGCATTGGTTAATCCGAACGGCATAACCAACCACTCATAAAAACAATTCGGTCCCCTAAATGCTGTCAAGGGAATACTATCTTCAGCTACTCTCAATTGATGGAAACCTGAAGCTAGATCTAGTTGAGAAAAGATAGAAGCTCCATGCAATTGGTCAAAAAGATCATCGATGCGAGGAAAAGGATATTTATTTCGAATGGTCACTTTGTTCAATTCTCTATAATCAACACAGAACCTTAGCGAACCATCCGATTTGGTGACAAACACCGCAGCAGAGCCCCAACAAGAAAACTTGGGTCTAATCAAACCCTTATCCAAAAGATCTTGCGTCTGCTTAACCAACTCTTCTCTCTCTCGAGGAGGCATTCTCCTACTGGGTTGAATCACCGGTACAGCTCCTGGAATCAAATCAATACGAAACTCAATCTCTCGATGTGGTGGAAGACACTTAACTTCTTCAAAAACATCAGGAAAATCTTGAACCACATCAATTTCTTCAACTTTCTCTTGAGTAGTCTCAACTCCTTGCAAAAGACTACTCAAGTGAAATCCAGAACTATCGCACGACACTTTGGCAATCCTACCCAAATCAGTCTCCAATGAAACTGTCCTCTCATCACAATTCAGGACTGCTTTATACTTATCGAGCCAATCCATTCCCAAAATAAGATCAAATCCTTTAAAATCTAACACATACGGGTCACAAGAGAAACTGTGGGACAAATAAGAAAGCTTCAAGTCCTTACAGATCGTATCCAATTTTGTTGCTCCACCAATAGGATTAGATACAATAATGGGTCGATCCACGGTACTAAGGTTAAGAGAAAACTTTTCTACTGATTCTGAAGATATGAAACTCAAAGATGCACCCGAATCAAATAAAACTTTAATATACTTGCCATTTAGGAGTAAGGTACCTTCCAAAACTCCTTTGCCTTGAGAAGAAGAAGATGAACCTGCTTCCAAAGCAAAAACTTTATCCTGAAGTGTCCTCTGCAAAAGTGGACAATTCTTAATCATATGACCGGGCTGACAACAATTAAAACAGAACGATCTCTGGACTACTTCTAATTCTGGACTACTCTGACATTGCTGCTGAGATCCTCCTTGAGAACACTGATCCGCCAAATGTCCAATTTGCTTACAATTATAACACTTACGGGATCTGTTATTGCTTCTACCCGATTTCTTTCCTTTAACTTGCCTTCTCCAAAGTGGGTTGAACTTTCTTTTATTTGGGTTAACAGATTTCCCTCTTGAAACTGCTTCTGTTGCCTCCAATTTCTTGCTCATCAAAGCTTCATATCTCAATGCCATATCAACTAAATCAACAAATGATCCTTTCAAGAGCACCGTCATCTTACTCTGGAATTCGGACCTCAATCCTTCCACAAACTTTTCATTCTTCTTGAGGGGAGTATCAATGAGTCCTGATCCATAACACGAAAGTTCGTTGAATCTGGTCTCATACTCAGAAATAGTCATGCTTTCCTGCTTCAAATTCAGAAAATCCTGGTACAATTGAATTTTCCTTGCCGTCGGCATAAACTTCTCCTCAAATAACTCCTTAAATCTTTCCCATGAAATATCTTCTTCAGGAATATTTGCAATCGTTGCATCCCACCATGATGCTGCGCTTCCCTGCAATTGCCACGATGCCATATCCCTCTTCTGATCATCCGCCAATCTCATCCTTTTAAAAATATGCTCACAAGAACGTAACCAGGCTGAACTTCAATTATCGATTCTGAACCTTTAAATGGTTGGCCTCCAAGATCGATAAAATCTTTACATAAAGCTGCAAAACTAACTTGAGGCGGTACTGGATTAACAGCCTCTCTAGCAATTTGACTTCGAACATTATCAGTTGAAGTACTGGCCCTAACTCTGTCTCTCCTTCCGGAACTCATGTTGGCCTCCTGAACAGGTAACCAACAAATTTAGATAGGTATATATATATATATATATATATATATAAATACAAATACGCACTCTCAAGATAAATATAACTTAAGAGCCTAGGTACTCGCTTTACCTAGCGCTCTGATACCAGCTGTGACGACCCGGCTTCCTACGCCTAGGAAGACGTGTCTTCAATAAGAAAGAAAGGGGTAGAAATAGAAAAGAAAAGAAAGAAAGAATAACAACATCAGAATCTCACAGCGGAATGGAATAAAATATAATATATCAACATAACTATTACATAGTTATATACACATCAGAGTTATACAATATCATACAACATGACTATCATATACATATCAGTCAGGACATACATCTCAAATATCATGAACTAACTAACACAGCGGAACTATATAGCTAGCTACATACGTCTGGTCTCCTGCTCCAACTCCTCCAGAATTCGTCAAAGCTAACCTGAATCCCTTGGCTACCCGTAAAAATTTGGGTACCCGAGAGTTTATGAAAAAAAAAAATACAAACTCCGGGTCAGACATGGGTCTGGTATGAGTAAACGGGTTAAAGTTGTTTAACTTTGAAAATCATTTGAAATAAAGGTATCACGTAAGACTCCCTACAAATAAATACGGGTAAGTTTTTACCTTACGCTAACCAAAAACATTTTATAGGAAATCCAGTGATATTATAATAGTGTCTAGGGTTTTCAAGTAAAATACAGAAATAGCTGAAATGCTTACATCTCACATTTCAACATAGTTGGGCACAATCAAAACGTACGGCACTTATTGGAAATTGGATCCCATACAATGGCAGGGCTACTGGGGTACCGCCCGTCACAGTACGTGGTTTAGATCACAGTACCGAGGAGCCACCCTAACTCCCCTGCAACACAAGGCCGGAACCATTCCTTACTGAACAGTCCCGAACAAGATAACCCCGCAGTTGGCTGCAGACCAACCGCCCACACAGCCGAATAAAAGGGACATCTAGACAGGGGTATACCTCGTCCTGCTTGGGCATGACCCACCTAACCTTGCTGCACATCCCCTGTTTTAGCCATTCCCGGTTGATGAGGCTTGAGGCTGCGTTTACCCTTATAGAACATATCACTTAGAATGCTCATCGTCCGCCTGACGATGTGCTGAAAGCATTCAATCCATACAAGTTCGTTCCGGGTTCGAACGAAACCGAAGGCATTATCTCGTTACACTCATTTTGGAATCACCCTCAGAGTTAACGATGATAACCCTTGCATTCTGAAAACACCATCTCGATCTTCACTTGAGATTACACGACCTAACGTTTAATTTGGATCGATGTGGTTTTCAGAATATCAATTGATATCCGATCCCGGTCTCATCGAAATCCAAACGCCATTTTAAAGTCCAAGTTGTCTAATTAACTTAACAGTTTAAATTTAACAATTGATTTCATATAGCAATTAAATACAGATAAATAACATCAGATAACATATAGCAATTTAATACAGATAAATCCTACACAATCATCACAGACATATCTAAAATATGACAGAACGTCACAGAAATAAATAAACATCAAAGGCAATAAATATAATTATCGATTCGTATCAATAAGATTGATTTGTTTTAAACTTAATTGCAAACTTAAACATAAATTATACTCTATTCATGCTTAATCAATTACACATTAATTAACTTATTTCCATTTATTAATTACTTATTAAGTATTTACTTAATTAATGAATTAATTCTTAATTACTAATCAGTACCTTCATTATTGATTTATAAAACGCAATTACACAATTAACTATTATTATTTATTTAATTAATCATTAATTATTAATCAACTTAATTGTTTAATCATTAATTAACTATTTAATCTGTTAACTATGATTTATTAATTTATTAACTATTAATGATAAATTAAAGTCTTAATTACAAACAAGATTATTAAAATCTTTAAGTACAAATTTTGATTATACTTTGACTATTTATTAAATAGCAATTATAAAATGTATTACATACATATTTAACTTTGATTTTAAATAATTAACTCATTCTTGTTTTCTATAAATCTTTAAAGTCCTGCTTGGCTTATACTGCTTATAAACATTAATAACCTGATTAATACTGGCTTATAAACTTAAACTTAAATTATATTTCAAAAAGGTTGGTTTACTCACCCACGTTAGCAGTTGAACCGAGGATGGTTGTTTGATGAAGAAACCTGCAGCTTGAATTTCTGTAAACTTTTCTAGTTTTCCTGAATTTTGTTTGAGATTGAGAATATGTTGTTATTTATATATCTTTGCTTTATCAGATTTTACTTTTGATGTTACAAATGAACTAACGGATAAGAACATATAGAATGATGTGGTATTTATAGCTTTTATAGGATATTAGCTTCTCAGATAAGCCTTCCCTAAATATAATAATATTTTGCTTGATGTACTAAAGAAAATCTAAGGTGATATGAGTATTTCGGCTGAAATGATTGTTATAAATCCTAAAATGACAAGTGTAGTGCTAATTAATGCTTATGTTTACCTTTATGTTAATACATAATTAATGTTTGCTGACTCATGGATTTTATAAAGATATTCGTAGATTTTGGTTTGCTAAGATGTTTTGTCTTATTCATATGTTTGTATTTACATAGTTAACATTTCTATTTATATTCATATCAAAGTTTTACTCTTATCTTTATGTATTATGGTTTTCTTATGTCTGTACTTATGTTTATATTCAATATTTATAAGCTTATTATACAAGTGGTTGTTAGAAACACTTCCTAATCTTATTTTCATTTGAATTTGATTAAAAACATATGGTAATAATCGGGCCAAAATTCCGGGATATCACAAAAACAGTGGACAGGACAAGTGACTGCAACCACCAAGTGCAGACTGCAATTACAACTGAAATGCACTATATCAAACGGTGACAATGTGGATGCAGACTCAAGTACACATCTAAACCAACATGAATGCAGTAACAACCACCGAGCTAAATGCAACTCAAGTGATGATACCAACTACACAAAAGTTCAAGTGAATCAAGTTCAGGTCAGACCAACCAAAATAGATGCAACACTGAAACAATTGAGCTAATGGACACTACGGGACAGTAGTGGACCCAGACAAGAGACAGAGAGTGCAGACATGATTATCAAGCTATAACTAAATGATGCAACATTGTTAATATGTATCAATATACTCAAGTGAAGTCAACAACATCTGGAGTGAATGCAAGATAGCAGTATGGAAGTGAGACCGCAAACTAGTGAAAATGTAGATGCAAGTGAAAGCAACAGGATGGAGCAGTGTGCAAACTACAGGTCAAACAGATTATAGTGCAACATGGTCAGAATGCAAATAAACATGAATCAAGACCAGTTCGGCAAAATTCAAAAATGCAACCAAAGGCAACATGGCAAGGTCAAAATGCAAATGTTTTGAAAATTTTAAAGAAAGAAAACTGAGTTTAAATGTAAAGCCAGATTTAACATAGTTTTGAGTCAAGTTTAAGTAGGGATTCAAATTAACTTTGTATCCTAGTTCAAAATCAAATAGGATTTTCAAAAAGAAAAAAAAAATGAAAGTGTCTAGACAAATTTAAATGTTAAGTGTAGTTGTCTCAGGTTTTTGAAAACCTGTTTGTCCCAAACTCTGGTCTGGGTTTAAAGTTGAAAACTGAATTTAACAAAGTTTCAAAATCAAATCTTAAAGTATGAACTTAGATCAGGTTGTATACTAGTTGTAATGTTTAAGTTTTATAAAATTAATAATGCCAGAATCGACAAGATAACCAAACTCAAAGCCAAGTGATACCTAACCAAAATTGTGTACAGGTATACAACAGACAAACACATATAGGCAGTCTCGATCAAAGACGAAATTTGTTTTCTCGGAATCACTTTAGAAACGACCGAGAATTCAAACCAACAAATTCAACCCAAAGTTAGTTCGTATCAAAGTTCAAGTCAAAACCATGAACAATTAAAGAATCAGAGGCAAGCAAGAAATTCACAAATTCGAAGAAGTCAAAAACAAATCACGGCATTCGATCAAAATCAAAACAAGCCTTAAGAATCAGTTGCTCAAGCAACAAAAATAAAACTTCTATGAACACAAAACCATCAGGAATTTCCCAAAACCCGTGTTATCAATAGTCACAGTCGAAGACACATGAACAAGCCGTGTGCTACAGACCGAGCAAGTACATATATTCGAACCAAACTCAAAGTAAACAAGCAGTAGACAAAGCCACAACAGTTCAATATGCAGAAGTTTTAAAAGTAATCAATCAGTGAGTTTCACAAAAATGACCGAAGGCCAATATAATCAACTCGAAGTCCAGAGAATTCAAAGCAGCAATTTCCAACAAAATCCAAGCCATGGAAATCAAAAACAAAAGATCATATGACTTTAAGTTAGATATGATTAATAAAATTACTCACCTTTGTCGAAACGAGGAGCACGAACGATCGACGCAAAGAAGAAGCAGTCGCGAGCGAGGCGAAGAATCGATCGAGCAAATTGAAGCCGGCGCCTTCGAATTAATCAAGCCCTAATTTTGTTGAATGAATGAGATAGGCCGCCATTTTTAATTTCTTCTTCTTCTTATGTTAGGGTTTTCGAACGAATGCAAATGAAAGGGGTGGGGGTATCGGGTATTTTATGAGGAAGGGGGAAAAGGACACGAGTTCGTGGCTAAAGATATTGGCATTAAATGCCCTGGTACCTTATGTTACTTATGCCATGCTTTGTTGACTTCGGCTGGTATGAAGTTGTGATGATAGATATGTTTGCATTTATTAGCTTGGCTTGTTTATACTTAAATATGTTTATATTTTTTTTATTTTAAAATTTTGAATTCAATTTGTTTTCATCACAAATTTCAACGCGTTTAGGCAGCGTATGCTCACAAAACAACACCGATAAATACGAAATTTGAAAGCCGGTAATAATTCAATATTACGGACCCAATGGAACTAGTTTCGTCAAATTCCGAGACTGTGCCTCGGAAGGCTATTTTTAAATTCAATTTAAACGATAAATTTTCAAAACTGATCAAATCACTTTCAAATTCAATTCTGAAGCTTCTATTATCTTCAGTATTATCAATGTGAATTTTCTAATCGTTTAAATTATTTTAAATCAGCTTAAAATTGAATATTCAAATTTTTATTCAACTTTCAATAGATTAAATTCTAAAATTTAATCACCAAATTCATTCTGATAATTTGAAATTCAAGTCAAACCATCATTCAAATATTTAAAATTAATTAAATATTTTCAATTTAACTTGTTCCAAATTCAGGGTTGTTACAATCTTTCCCCCTTAAAAGAATTTCGTCCCGAAATTATAAGTTAGGAAAAACGATTGTTAAAATCTCACCGATATCTATACCCTCCACAATTTTTCCTAGTTCGAAACTTATTAAAAATAAATAAATATAGGATTCATTCCATTTATTTTATCTCACTAGCTTTGTTCATTATCTTCTTTGTTCATTGATTTCTACAATCAAGACGAAAAAGTCTTTTACCTAAATTTTTGACTTAAAAAACTCAGATTTAAACTTGAAATTCTTCATGCTAGAGATTTGCATATCATATCTTTTCCAAAGCAGTGGACTTTCAAGATATTTTAAAGATTTTCTTCCTTAATTCAATTAGGTTGGAATTATGTAATTCTAATTTCAGACTATTGATTTGCTATCTAAAGTTTTGAAAATACTTGCTAACTTGAAGTTTAACAAGTTTATCGTCGTTCTCACAGACATTAGGCATACGCTGGCCAGGCGCAGGACTTAAAATCTCAAAGTACTAAATATACTTGCTTCAACTCCCAGTGAAAATACTTAAAAAAAAATTATTTTAAAAATGGATATGGAAAGCACGTTCCCCCATGGATCACAGTTTTACCCGACGTTTACGCTACTATCCCAGTAGAATCGCTTGTAATCTGTAGATTTCACATCTCTTGAATTTCGCCGTGGTTGTTGCCATAGATCGCGGTTCACACGGCGGTTGCGCTACTATCCCAGTAGAATCGCTTATGACCGTAGGCATCTCGCCCCTCAAATTACGCTTTGGCCTCTAGATCGCAGTTTATACGGCGGTTGCGCCACTATCCCAGTGGAATCGCTTGTAACTGTAGGCATCACGCCCCACGAATTACGCTAGCATACATCATCATCAATTCACATGATCCCATCACGATGATCCATCATGTGGGATTCTAGTCCAAATGGACACTCCAGCTTATGGAAATTCTGTGTAGCTACGAATTTCAAATGGACACTCACACCGAGTTCCAACACCTTCACAAATTTTAAATGGAAGGTACTTGTCCATATCCTCAGTTTAGAAAACATAATGTCATATACATATAGTACATCATTTCACATTTCATACATATCATACCTATGTAAACTTACATAGGATTTTCGTAATAATGACTTTCCAAACTGATGGTTTTCGAATTATTACATTCACATATATAAGTTCCGAAAACCACATTATCCCATACCCATAACAAATAGAGGATTTTAAATTTTCCATCTCATACCGATTTAAAATTTTCCTCTAAATCGATTTGAAAATTTAAGGTTATCTCAAACCCAATTCACATTCATAATCCAATTTATTATCGACTTCACATTCGATTTGGATTTCACGTTACATCGTCAATTCTCAACCATAATTGATGTCTACCGATATATAACCTCTAAGCTCGTACGTCTCAGAGAAGGGTGTATATAGTTAAGAGAATAAATTCTCCGCCACCACAGATATATATTTAATAGAGATCAATTGCTGTGTCATCAATTCACCATGTTATACATACAATCCAAACCGACTATCCGAAATTCAAAGCTCAACTAATATTGTTTTTGGTGTCGAAGTTAAACTCAATTTAACTCAAGATTCAATCTTTTTGAAAAATTTCAAGTTGAACTAATTGTTCAAATTTTCCAAAAACATCTTTACAAGATATATATAATTTTCCACACTTAACCATTTGAAACAAATTTCAAATATTCACTTTTCAATTTATCTTTAAAAGATAAAATTTCAAACCTTTCATTTTATATTGGAAAACATTTCCATACTTATTTAATAATAAGTAATTCACAATTTCATTTATTTTCAACACTTGGAAAATATTCAATATACTTAAATCATAATTAAGTATATATTTCATTCTTTAAGGAAAGCGTTCTTTTAAACACATTTATTTGAGTCAAAACGAATGTTGCGTAAAACATTGTTACGACGACCCAAAATCACTAGTATAGGGATTCGAATTTAAGATAGATATATAAATCCCAATACTATATAAAACATTTCCTTTCGGAAACCATTTACTATAACAACAGTGTTATAGTCCACCATTTCCTTATTTCTCAAAAACGTTTATTTCGACAATGAATGTTGAAATCTATGTATTCGATAGTTAATACATTTTAAAACATCTTTTAAAACAATTAACTTCATTCTTTTAAATTTCACTTCTCCAAATCATACCCGTTTATTCAATAATATATTCACTGTCCAAAATCGTAAATATACCTTATTTACCCAATTCAGTATTTCTATACTTTTATCAAAAGATTATCCACTGTCCAAAATTGTGAATATACATTGTTTACCAAATTCAACACTTGGACTTGTTTCATAGTTTGAATTCCGCATACTTTTCACAATATTGGTTTTAAACCGATTTCAAACTTTTCAATATTATGTTTTTCACTTACTTAATTCTCTGATGTTCAAATTCAGATTCATCACTGAATCTATTAAACCTATTATGGATTATCATGTTGACAACTTCAAATTTGAAATCTAAATTCCATTTGAACTTTTCATTTGCTTTCTATTTCCAAATTAATCAACTAGTTCTTTAGTAAGCCATTCATTGATTTTCCTTTCGATTTCCGCACGTGCCACTGCTGCTTCTCTACGGGCAATTGCTCTTTGTTCACGACGTGCTGCTTTTTGTGCTTCGGTTTTCGCCATTTTAATTAACAAGATATTTTAGAAGTTTCCTATCAAAATTTACAATCCTTATTAGCAGAGGTTGGATTATTCAATCATTTTCCCAAGACAATTTGCAAATTTACATTATCCTGATATATAGGATTATTATTCAACCAAACTTGAGATTCAACTTCGGATTTTATTTCAAACATTTGAAATATACATATATATATACATACTTGCGTATTAAACTTTGCTTGAAACATAAAAACAAAATTTATTTTATTTTATTATTTTCGAAAATATTTTGAAAAATTACTTGAAATTTTTTCTTCCTGTATATACTACTAGTATTGTTTTTCAAAACATTTGAAATCAATTTTCAAAAGAATTCAAAGTCAAATTCCCAAGTTATAGTTTAATGATCCCCTTGGCTATACTAAATTGACATGTCATTTTATTTCACAATTATTACTTTGGAGATATTCAGAATATTTGATTTAAACCAATTCATTAATTCACTTAACTTTAAATTTTGTTTTTCATAAATCTCAGCAATTCGATAATGGGTTTTCGAAATGATCGGGACTCAAATCTAAGGAGACCTTATCGAAGAGAAACTATCGTAAACCTAAATTTAGAGAGGGGAATTTCCGAAAAGGATTTGAATTTTCAAGATACCTTTTATTTTCCAAAGAAAACAATTTTAATACTTCATTAGATTTGAAAAACGTTTTCTTTAAAGTGATTCTAGTAACTATTCATATTAAACATCATAAACTGAGCTTTGTGTAAACCAAAGCTCTGATACCACTTTTGTAACGACCCGCCCTTCTAACCTCCCCCAGTCGGTAATTTAAACCAACTTGAAACGTTCAAAATGACGGATTGTTATTTAGTTTATAAAGTTTAAACAGAATCAGCCACAGAAACACAGAATAATTACATTTTACATAAATGATTTTTTTACATATATCAGAGTTTATACAATGAATTAGATTCATACAGCGGAATATTTCATTAAGTACAAAATCCCCGGAAAGCTAAAGTAAGCGTTTTCCCCCTCTCTCTAACTTCGCTGCCCGAAAACCTTAAAGCTGTAAAATACTCGGTCTGACCCGAGTATTACATTCAAACGAAAATATTACACGGGCCAGTCTAATTCAAACTCAGTTATTAGTGCATAGAGGCAATAATAATCAAATAACAATTAGACGACAGTCACAATAAAATTTTCGTCTATCCGACCCTTTTAACAAAGAAATCGGATAACGTTAAATATAACACTTAACAGTGTTAAACAATGAATTAGTAGATTCAAATTATCAACGAAGATAGATGAAGGGATTATTAATGAAGATAATTTAGAAAAAAATATTAGAATTGCCTAAACGGAAATTAACAACAAAATCATCAAATTTAAAACCAAATCAAAATGCGATTCAAAATATATTGAATTGGCAACATAAAACAAATCCAACAATTGAAATATCACTTTAAACTCCAATTCAGGTAGGGCTGCAGTACACGCACGCGTGTACTGCCTCGCCACTACGGCATGTGAAACATGCAAAAGATCAGGAAATGCACAATGAAAGTTCTCACCCGAGCACAAGGTCAAACCCGAGTCTAAAACTGGATTCAACACAGGTGCAGTAAAAGGCATGTAAACAAGTGATTAGTGGACAATGCATGAAGGCTTTAACAAGACTCGAGTGTTGCATTAAAAAGTGAACAGACAATATAATGAAGGCAAGGCATTGATTAATGGGACAACAGGTACAACCAATAATGCAAAACAATAAACAAAACAGGATGATCAACTTCTCAACCAAACTGATCAGACCTCTTATTTGTTGTAATTGGATTTGCTTAAACCAGTAAATAGGGACTTCAGTATAATAATAACTTGGTGTTAATGTTTAGACTTGCTTTAGAAGACTCAGACCAACCTGGGTTTTAAAACAATTTCCATCAGCTTCTTTGATTGGGAGAACAGATAGGTTGAAAGCCTGGACAATTTGGTTTTCAACAAAGTTTAATTTTGTTTTATCTTGAATAAAATTTTAAACTAAACTATGGGTAAACAAATATATTAACCAAGTCTAGAGCAAGAAAAATAAGGATTTTTAAATTTTTATGACCTGGAAACTAAAGCACAAAGAGGTCTCAGGTTTTTAAACAATATGTAGTTATCCAGACATCTATATATATATATACACACACAAAGAAGATAAAGCATACTCATACAAGCTTGTTATCATGTAAAAGATTTATATGCTTAAATTTTAAAATGTTACTCACTGCAATAAAATAAAACTGCAAAGCCAAACCATTAACAAAAATGCAAAGGTCAAGTCAGTGACTCAACGCAACTGCAAATAAAACTAATAGTGTAACGGGCTAGAAATTCAAGGGCAGATCCACTATCAGAATGTAGACTGCAATTTAAACAGGCCCAAATCAAACTACAACAAATTGCAAAAGGTCACAAATCATCTCGACCAGGCAATCAAAATCAAGCTGAATCGAACGGCAAAGAAAAGAATTATCAGACGAAGTCGTATAAAATATACGACGAAAAGTTAGGAATTCGAATCATATTTAAACCCTTACATCATCGGCAGCCACAACATGCTCGGTTAATATGACAAAAAACAGTGGACAGGACAAGTGACTGCAACAACCAAGTGCAGACTGCAATTACAACTGAAATGCACTATATCAAACAGTGACAATGTGGATGCAGACTCAAGTACACATCTAAACCAACATGAATGCAGTAACAACCACCGAGCTAAATGCAACTCAAGTGAAGATACCAACTACACAAAAGTTCAAGTGAATCAAGTTCAGGTCAGACCAACCAAATAGATGCAACACTGAAACAATTGAGCTAATGGACACCACAGGACAGTAGTGGACCCAGACAAGACACAGAGAGTGCAGACATGATTATCAAGCTACAACTAAATGATGCAACATTGTTAATATGTATCAATATACTCAAGTGAAGTCAACAACATCTGGAGTGAATGCAAGATAGCAGTATGGAAGTGAGACCGCAAACTAGTGAAATGTAGATGCAAGTGAAAGCAACAGGATGGAGCAGTGTGCAAACTACAGGTCAAACAGATTATAGTGCAACATGGTCAGAATGCAAATAAACATGAATCATGACCAGTTCGGCAAAAGTCAGAAATGCAACCAAAGGCAACATGGCAAGGTCAAAATGCAAATGTTTTGAAAATTTTAAAGAAAGAAAACTGAGTTTAAATGTAAAGCTAGATTTAACATAGTTTTGAGTCAAGTTTAAGCAGGGATTCAAATTAACTTTGTATCCTAGTTCAAAATCAAATAGGATTTTCAAAAAGAAAAAAAAAATGAAAGTGTCTAGACAAATTTAAATGTTAAGTGTAGTTGTCTCAGGTTTTTGAAAACCTGTTTGTCCCAAACTCTGGTCTGGGCTTAAAGTTGAAAACTGAATTTAACAAAGTTTCAAAATCAAATCTTAAAGTATGAACTTAGATCAGGTTGTATACTAGTTGTAATGTTTAAGTTTTATAAAATTATTAATGCCAAAATCGACAAGATAACCAAACTCAAAGCCAAGTGATACCTGACCAAAATTGTGTACAGGTATACAACAGACAAACACATATAGGCAGTCTCGATCAAAGACGAAATTTGTTTTCTCGGAATCACTTTAGAAACGACCGAGAATTCAAACCAACAAATTCAACCCAAAGTCAGTTCGTATCAAAGTTCAAGTCAAAACCATGAACAATTAAAGAATCAGAGGCAAGTAAGAAATTCACAAATTCGAAGAAGTCAAAAACAAATCACGGCATTCGATCAAAATCAAAACAAGCCTTAAGAATCAGTTGCTCAAGCAACAAAAATAAAACTTCTATGAACACAAAACCATTAGGAATTTCCCAAAACCCGTGTTATCAATAGTCACAGTCGAAGACACATGAACAAGCCGTGTGCTACAGATCGAGCAAGTACATATATTCGAACCAAACTCAAAGTAAACAAGCAGTAGACAAAGCCACAAAAGTTCAATATGCAGAAGTTTTAAAAGTAATCAATCAGTGAGTTTCACAAAAATGACCGAAGGCCAATATAATCAACTCGAAGTCCAGAGAATTCAAAGCAGCAATTTCCAACAAAATCCAAACCATGGAAATCAAAAACAAAAGATCATATGACTTTAAATTAGATGTGAGTAATAAAATTACTCACCTTTGTCGAAACGAGGATCACGAACGATCGACGCAAAGAAGCAGCAGCCGCGAGCGAGGCGAAGAATCGATCGTGCAAATTGAAGCCGGCGCCTTCGAATTAATCAAGCCCTAATTTTGTTGAACGAACGAGATAGGCAGCCATTTTTAAAATTTTCTTCTTCTTGTGTTAGGGTTTTCGAACGAATGCAAATGAAAGGGGTGGGGGTATCGGGTATTTTATGAGGAAGGGAGAAAAGGACACGAGTTCGTGGCTAAAGATATTGGCATTAAATGCCCTGGTACCTTATGTTACTTATGCCATGCTTTGTTGACTTCGGCTGGTATGAAGTTGTGATGATAGATATGTTTGCATTTATTAGCTTGGCTTGTTTATACTTAAGTATGTTTATATTTTTTTTATTTTAAAATTTTGAATTCAATTTGTTTTCATCACAAATTTCAACGCGTTTAGGTGGCGTATGCTCACAAAACAACACCGATAAATACGAAATTTGAAAGCTGGTAATAATCCAATATTACGGACCCAATGGAACTGGTTTCGTCAAATTCCGAGAGTGTGCCTCGGAAGGCTATTTTTAAATTCAATTTAAACGATAAAATTTCAAAACTGATCAAATCACTTTCAAATTCAATTCTGAAGCTTCTATTATCTTCAGTATTATCAATGTGAATTTTCTAAGCCTTTAAATTATTTTAAATCAGCTTAAAATTGAATATTCAAATTTTTATTCAACTTTCAATAGATTAAATTCTAAAATTTAATCGCCAAATTCATTCTGATAATTTGAAATTCAAGTCAAACCATCATTCAAATATTTAAAATTAATTAAATATTTTCAATTTAAATTGTTCAAAATCCAGGGTTGTTACAGTTAGTGTATGGATAAAGTAGGGCGATGTATGATTAGTATTACTCACTGATCCTTGTTCACATTTATTAGATGTATATAAGTTGCATGCACACACACACACACTCTACTTAGAGATAGTTCCCCTCACACCAGGCTTTATGCCTGACCTATATTTTTCTTTGTCTTTTTACATCATGACAACTCTTGGTACTCAATTTCATTGTTTGTGAGTCAGGTGCTTTTGGGGCCAGAGTTACATGACACTTAGAGCATTTTGGAGGCTTATGTGACAACACTCGTGATATCGGATACTATGTTCAGAACTCCGTATGAATGGAAATAACGTATTCTTACTTTCTGTATTTATATTTATTTATCAGTTGCTTCTACCAGTGTAGTCTTTTGTATATTGTTTATCTTAATCTATTCATGTATAAGCATGTATATTATATGTTATCTTCTCATTGGGAGATTGTATTGATGTGCCTTGGTATAGTGTTTTGTTTTAATTTTACCTCGACGAGCTGTCTTTCGTGGTATTCTAGAATCCGACATTGTCATTCAACATTGAATTAGGGCATTACAAAGGATGCATCGATATAGTTGGTATCAGAGCTTAGGCTCAACACTCAGGACCAAGTAAACCAGTTATAGTTTAGCAACCTGACAGTTGGAGATACATTGAGAAAGCATACTTGTATTTTTTTTACTATATAGTATTGCATACACCACTTATCTCATGAGCTTTGATTTATTCAATCGCTAGTGGCTAAGGTATCTTCATTTAAGGTTATTAGTTTGAGCTGATGGGGTGCATGAGCTAATGCAAATCAGGCGATCTGAGATGCCTAATTGGTTCAGAGACTATTTGGATACCGCATAGGATCTTTCACCATCCACGAACATTTAAGTAGCTATAGTAAGTATTGGAGGTGGTGTAATGACCGGACTTTTGACCCTTCAAAGTTGACACTAATACACCCATGGTATTCATGTGCCGAGCTTCCAAGTGTCGGAAGGACAGTTTATTGGGGTGAAGGAAAGAAAAAATGGAATAGAATCTCACAACGTGATGACTAATATATAATATACAACAGATCTTTACAAAAGAAAACTGCAATATACATACGTCAATAAGAGTAAACTAATCGTTCATCAACCTGGATAGTTATAATAACATGTCCTTACAAATGTTGATAATACACAAAAAATGCGATGAAAATAAAATATATGTGAGTGCGTCTTGGAGGCATCCAACCCATTTCCTGAAGCTCCAACGCATCCATAACTAAATCTTGAAATATGCTCGTACCGACCCAAGCATTATAAGAAAATAACGCCTGGACCAGTCTGTTAAACCAGCATGAAAAACACACATCAAGTAGAATTTTAATATTATAAAACCTTTCAAAATAAAGGCATCGCTTAAGACCACATCGCACATTAAAAGGAATGAGTTTTTACCTTTCGATAACGAAACCGTCTCAAATAGAAAATCCAGTGATATTATAATACTGTCTAGGATTTAAAATAAATATTTAATCATAGCTGAAATGGTTACATTAATTACGTTCCAGTATACATAGCTTACAATCAAGTCTGAAAGGCACGTATTGGAGAATGGATTCCATACAATGAAAAGATGAGGGTCTGCCTTCTGTACAGTACACCTCCAGAGAAAATGTACCAAGGCTGTTTTAATTGCACCTCTACTACTCAGGACCTACCCCTTCCTGAATAGTACTAAATATGATCACTCCTCGATTGCTGGCCAACAACCGCATCGAGTCACAAGCATACATAAGTCTATGAATACCGATCTAGATTAAGCTATGATCATACCCTAATGGGAGCGATTCACTTAGCCCTGCAGCACGTCCCAGCTTCAGTCATTATCCGTTTTGAGTTTTGAGGCTACGTTTTACATTTTAGCAAAACCCACTTAGAATGCTAACACTGCCCTCTAGACAACGATGCAATGCCAAAATTCATCCATACAAGTTGTTCTGAGATTGAATAAACCGAAGGCACTACTTGTGCTACATCCTCAGGATTAGTAGTAAGAGGCCCTTGCACTTTAAAAAACTCTTTCTTCGATTCCATCGTCTTTAAGACGTCTTCAATTTGAACGCTTATGTCGATTCAAAGTTGTTTTCGAATAATATATATGTTCCTAGTCTCTTCAAACTGACAATGATAGTTTTAAACCTGGCCAAGATTTGATAGTCGATTATTTAACTATCAAATAACCAAAATAATCAAAATGAAGATTTAATTTCACATGGAAACCAACCTTAGTTAAGCACATAAGCAACCACTAAGCCTCTTTAATTAATCATTTCATTAACTAAACTCACTTTGTAAATATTTGTATCAAAATAATTTTACAACGATATACTCACAACCTTTCTCTACTTCTTTAGATATTTGAAAAATGTTGTTTTACTTATCTTAATTATATAAGTATACTCACAAAATGTTTTACTTTCGATACTTAGAATTTTTTTTCAATATACTTATATCAATAGTATAAGTATATACACAAAACACCGCACTTCATACCTAGAAATCTTTTCCTTATACTTATATCAACAGTATAAGTATATTCACAAACAACTACATTTCCAATATTTAGAAAATGTACCCATATACTTATCTCAACGGTATAAGTTTATATTCAGAAACCTTAAGAAGATTTCATTTCCAAAATTATACTTAATTATGTTAAAATAAATCGTTGAAGATATTGGTAACAATAAACCTAAAACACTTTTGGTGCAAGAAGTGAATTAAACTAATTCTGTTAAAATTTAAAAATAATATCGTTTGCCGAAAATACAACAAACTAATTCAAATATTTTTCAAATTAAAAATTATGGAAAAATCCTACAAATTAATTAAAAATATATCAATAAAAATCAATTTGTTTTATTAAAAATTAATTTTCTTATTATTTAGTAAATTGAATCAAATCTGTATAATCAGATAATTTAAATATTCCCATTCGAAACGTTAAAAATTTCGAGTCGTTACAGGTGGTGTAGCCCTTGCGGCACAAAAGTAGATGAGCATGACAAGCTGGCCATGACTTGGATTGATTCTAGACATTGCTTTGGGTTTCCATTTATTTCTAAGATCGAAAGGGATGTGCAACTTAAGCATTTCATCCATTTACAACAAGATAGCCTGTCAATTAAGGAGTATATTAGCCAATTTAAAATTTTGGCTAAATTCAAAGTGTGAATGGTTAAGCTTACTTAGGTTTTGAAGGCATGGATTTGGGATTCATTGCTTAGACATTTCCCATTCTTGGCCCCTGTTATTATTAACACATTGTTTTATAGCATTTAGCCTGGAATAGATAACCTTGGCCATTAAGCTAAGGTATATTGGTTGAGAGTACTACCATATGAATTCGATGAATGGTCTTTCAAGTAAGGTGGGTAGTCAGTGAAGTGTGACTTGGATTTTGTATCCAAGTAAGATTCGGTGATTGCTTAGGAATGAGCAAGGATCGAGTGGACGACTTCTACGTTTTGCGATTAGTCATTCATGTTAGAAGTGTTTAACTTTGTGTTGGCACATCTTAAGTAATGGGATTAGTCTCATGAACCGCATTAGTATTTTTAAGGGTAAGTTCGTTCACGTACCATTTCTTAATCCCTAGTTTGTGTGTGAGGTTCCTAGGTGATTTACACTAGTTAAACAAGGGTTTTTTTCATTCGATTTTTGAAGACAGCATTTGAGCTGGATTCTTAGGGTGACTTAGAGATTTTTGAAGTATGACTATAGTCATGTGGGGAAATTTCTGAGGTCAAACCAAGGAACCAGTTCAGAATTGACATAAGAGGAATCAGGTAGCCAACCTTAGTTTAAAATAGAAATCTCACAAGCGAACAAAAGATTGGATCGGGAAGCGTATAGTATTTTGGACAATCTTTATGCATTGTAAAATTACTTATAATATTGTATAGTTGAGATAGATTATAATAGTCCGAGGAAGGACTTCTCGACAAGTTTTGTGACGATTCAGATAATCTTCTACATGACGATATGGTACTTACCTAGGCGAGCATTGCAGTATAATTAGTATATTATTCTTAATATCATTTTGCAGTTGAGGTGAGTTTGAACCCAAGAGAGTCCAAGCTTTGGTAGATTGTCATTTAATAATGATTTGATTAATAGAGTTTTCTCCTTTGGAGAATGAATTCTGTTTGGAATGAAAAGTGTTAATGCGCTATATTTTGATCAATGAGAATGTGCTTCAACAAAAAGGAAAAGATATGCGCAAAACTAAAGGAAGAACTATGAAGACCAAGGATATCATAAGTATTATATATATATATATATATATATATATATCTCATAGTCTTAGTTTTATTGTTAAAATCTATCCTCAAGAAGCTTGCACAAACATAAGAACACATTTCATAACTTAATATTTTGGTTAAATATTCACCGTGCATAAACTACCAGTTCAGTCGACTGAATAGAAAATTTCAGTCGACTGAACCTGTTACAGAATTACAACATGCACACAGTTTCAGTCGACTGAAATTGCCTGTTCAGTCGACTGAACTCAAACCTGCGAATTTTTTATGAAAAGACACCTTCTTCTTCCCAAGAGTTGCAACCATTCTCCAATGGTAATGGATGCATCTCTTTCTTGAATCTTTTGCAAATAGATACATCTCTTCTACACTTATAAATACATGATTCTATCATTTGCAAATCATCAATTCTAATTGCTTTAATCTTTCTATTTTCTTGATCATATTTTCAAATTTCTTAAGTTTTCAAAAGCAATCACAAACCACTTCAATTGCTTGAATCTCTGATTTATCTTAAATACTCTTTTGATTCATAGCAATTTATATTTCCTAAATCTTCATAAACACATTTCATATTCTTAAGGACAATATTATAGGAAAGTTGTACTCAATTAGACTCATTAGTGTTATCAAGAACACAACAAGTCAGAAATACTCTTTGGATCGAGTTGAAGTCCTCTTCGGTAGTTGAGGCAATAAATCCCGTTCGGTTGTTCAGGTAAGTTGTAAACCTATTCCTCCGGGTTAAGTGAGGGTTGTTGATTAGTTGAATTCCTAAGAGAAGCTTAGGGACTGGACGTAGGACAATAGGTCCGAACCAGTATAAAGTCTTGGTGTCTACTTTACTTACTGATTATTTCTATCTACCAAGACCATTCCACTATTCCATATTATACGATCCTACCACATAGCTTCTTTCAATTGGTATCAAAGCGAGGTTGTCCTATAACCATAACATCGTTATTTGACATATTGATAATATGGAAAATAACACAAGCACAAGCACAACAACTGCATATAGCTCTACATTTGCAGAAGGACTATCTACCCAAAGACCCCCTCTATTTAATGGACTAAACTATAATTATTGGGCTACAAGGATGAGGATTTATATGTAAGCAACAAGCTTTGAAACCTGGAATGCAACTCAAGCAGAATTCGTTATACCCACAACTAATTACTCTACATGGACACAAATTCAGAAGAATGAAGCTAGTGCAAATGCCAAAGCTATGAATATGCTATTCTGCGCTTTGGATAGAAATGAGTTCAATCGTGTTAGTATTTGTACTACTGCACATCAGATATGGGATGCACTTAGAACCAAACATGATGGCACAAACAAAGTCAAACAAACAAAGATCTCCATGCTAAAGAACCAGTTCCAAAACTTTAGAATGCGATAGAATGAATCCATCAATGACATGTACTCAAGATTTCAAGACATTCATCATGCCCTAATAGGATTAGGAGAAAAGTATACGGACTTTGCTATTGTATCTAAGGTCCTAAATTCACTCACTGATGAATGGGAGAGAAAAGTCTTGGCAATCGAGGAAGCAAACGATCCATCCACAATGAAACCAGAAGAATTAATTGAAAACCTTATGTCCTATGAAGTTAACATGCAAGCTAAGAAAGATCAAGCACAAGAAAGAAAAAATGTGGCTTTTCACGCAGAAAAGGAAGAATCAGAGTCTGAAGATGAGGATCTAGCATTTATTGCCAAAAATTTCAAGAAATTCTTAAAATATAGAAAAAGAAATAAAAATGGTTTCAAAAAGAAATTCTTGAACAAACCTTCATCCTCAAATATGGAATGTTTAAATTGTCACAAAAAAGGTCATATGATAAAAGACTGTCCGGACTTAAAGAAGGAGAATCAGAAAAACTTCAACAACAAGAATAAGAAAGACAAATTTAAAAAGAAGGTTTTTTCTGTTACATGTGACGATTCAGATACAGATTCATCAGATAGTGATAGTGATACCAACAATGAACACGCAAATGTGTGCTTCATGGCTCAAGAATCTGAAGTTAGTGATTTATCTTATGATGATTTAATAGAAGTAAACACTGAATTTTTAAATACTATAAAAACTCTTAAAAAGAAACTTAAAGAGACACGTGAAAATCAGAACAAAGCTGAATTTGAAAGAGATATGTTAAAAGACAAAAAATATATTGGAAGAAGAACTTGAAAAAGTTCAAGAATCTCTCTCAAACCCAGATAGTCAACTTTTACTTTTGAGCCAAGAAATTAAAACTCAAAAAACAAAGAATGATGAAATTATTTCTGAAAATCACAATTTAAAAAATAAACTAAAACAAGTTGAATTAGAAAATACTAGTCTTCAAATTAAATTAGATAACATTACAAAAAATGTTTCTAATTTTAGTAAGGGAAGAGAAAATTTATCTAAAATTCTCAATCCTCTTCAAATAAAAATGGATAAGGTTTTAAAAAGAAGTCAAAAATTCTTCCAAAGAAAAATGCTAATTTTAAGAAGAAAGATAATTCAAAACATAGTATTGTATTGAAAAATAACATATCAAGACACATTAAAAAGAAAAAGGAAATCAAAATATGGGTTCCAGATACAAAATTAAAAAGGAAGATACAAACAAGATCCAGATCTCTGTCAGCTCAGAGAAGAAATAACTCCCTCACTTATCAATAGTTTTTAATGCATACAAAAATAGCAACTTGGAATCTTAGAGGGGCTCATAACAATTTGAAACTTGATCAAGTTAAGAATTATATCTCTGATTATAACCTTTGCCTCATTGGACTTCTTGAAACTAAGCTAAATCTTCCCCTATCTCAAAAGGCTGTTAACTACATTAATCCTACCTGGTCCTTCCATCATAACCTTGATTCAGCATCATATGGTAGAATTCTTGTTTTGTATAACCCCTCTGAAATAACTCTATCTCCCATTCTTTCGAGTAGACAATCTATACATTTTCACTTGTTTCTTACCCAAACCCAAACCTCTTTCTACTTAACAATTGTGTATGCTGACAATTCTACCATATCAAGGAATGCCTTCCTTAAAACAATTCCTCCTTTAAGACAAGCTTCACATCCATGGCTGGTTATGGGTGACTTCAACTCTTGTTTAAGTTTTAATGACAAGTTCGGTGGCAACCCACTTACTCCTAGGGATCTTGATCCTATCAATCAATCTGTTATTGATTCTGAGTTGCTGTTGGTGAATAAATCTGGTGCCAAGTACTCTTGGAATAATAGAAGCAGAAGTGGAGTACGTACCTTTACAACTATTGATCATTCCTTTTGCAATTTCCAAGCCCTATCTCTTTGGCCTTCCATTTCAGTTTTCCTCCCACAACCAATCCTATCAGACCACTCAGCTCAAATCCTGTCCCTTGGTAACCATTTGCGAAGAGAAAAAAGAAGTTTCAAATTTTTTAATGCTTGGGCTAAGCATGAGCACTTTCTTGTTCTTGTATCAAAAGCTAATGCAGAATTTGTTGGTTTTGGTAACCCTATGTTTAAATTTTGCAGGAAACTCAAGTACATTAAGCAAGCTATCAAACAGTGGGTCTCTTCAACTTTTGGTAGAGGTGGTCTGCTGTCTGCTACACTTACTCAGCAACTTAAAATAAGGCAAGAATTTATGATGGAACATCCTCTTGACGTTCAAGCAGCTGATGAAGAAAGAAAACTACTTTTAGAAGTTAACTCTGCTTTGGAACTTGAAGCCAACATGAAGAGACAGCAACTAAACAAAAAATGGCATGATGAAGGTGACAAAAACACGAAGTTTTATCATGATTCTATCAAACTTAAACAAGCAAGAGAAAACATTCATAGTATAACTGATGACCGGGGCATTTTGCACACCTCTCCTGAAACTGTTGACAATGCTTTTATACAATACTTCACCAAGCAGTATGGTAATATAGAAGGCTTTACTCCAGATCTTGACTTAATTACTGAAACTGACCTCCCAAACATCAATTATTTGGAAGCATCATTTCTTGTCCGTCCTGTTACTGATGAAGAAATCAAGGCAACCCTTTTCTCCATGAACAAACACTCATCCGGTGGCCCTGATGGTCTAAATGTAGTGTTTTTTATTAGTACTTGGAGTATTCTTGGAAGTGAATTTTGCAAGGCAATACATAACTTCTTTAATACTTGCAAGATTCTTGGAGAAATCAACTGTTCCAATATTGCATTAATTCCCAAATACTCTCCAGCTTCCACTGTTAGTTCTTATAGGCCCATATCTTGTTGTAATGTAGTGTACAAGTGCATATCTAAAATTCTAGCAGCCAGATTAGTCACAGTTCTTCCATCTGTTGTCTCTAAAAATCAATCAGCTTTTCTTCCTAACAGAGACATCATTGATAATGTTCTCTTGGCTCAAGAACTTCTCAAATGTTATGGTAATAGCAATAGCACCCCTGCTGCAGCTCTGAAAATTGACATAACTAAAGCTTACGACTCTATCCATTGGGAATCCATAGTTAGAATTATGGCTGTTATGGGATTCCCTAAAACATTTGTGTCTTGGATCTATGTATGTATTTCCACTCCATCCTACTCTATTGTGATTAATGGCAGACCTGTAGGAAATTTTAGAGGAAGAAAAGGTATAAGGCAAGGAGACCCGTTATCTTCTTATTTGTTTCTGATAGTTATGGAAGTCCTAACTGTTACTCTAAGAACTAGTTACAACAGGAAAATAATAAAGTATCATCCCAAATGTTCTCAACAACTTATTACATCCATCATGTTTGCTGATGATGTCATGATGTTTACAAAGCCTGAGTTGCCTTCTCTGAATGGAATTAAAGAAGCACTGCATATATTTAAAAAAATGACTGGCTTATCCATAAATCAAAATAAATCTTCTATGCTAGTCTCTGGTATCAGTAATGAACAAGCTGCTTTCCTACATCAGCAGTCTGGTTTCACAAGTATGGAGAATGACATGAAGTACCTTGGTCTGCCTCTTATAACTAAAAGAATTACTAAGAATGACTGTTATCCATTATATCATAAAATAACTTCAATCATGACAGCATGGGATAATAGGAAATTAACTCAATCTGGAAGGCTTGTTCTCATCAAATCTGTTGTCTTCTCTTCTATTGTTTACTGGGCACGCACTATAATTCTTCCAATCAAGTTATTACATTTACTCAGATCTGCTATGAGTAGATTCTTTTGGACTGGAAGTATTCACAACAGGAAAATTGTCCCATGTGCTTTTACAAAATTTGAAGTTCCCTTTAAATCTGGTGGGCTTGGTATCTTAGACATAAGGAAGTGGAACATAGCGGCTATAAGCAAACAGTTTGATGCAATCATTAAAAAAAGGGAAAGTTTATGGGTGGAATGGACATGGCATCACAATATCAAGAACAAGGATTTCTGGGTCATGGAGATCCCTCAACAAAGTAGTTGGACATGGAGAAGCATCCTTAAGTATAGAGAAGTCTTTCTGCCGTTTATACAATACCCAGTTAATGCCAGTTCAAAGGTGAATTTTTGGAAGGAACCATGGGTTAGACAAGGCCTAATTTTATTTAAATTGCTTTCCTACTCACAAATTGTCCAAACAGGTATTTCCTTAACTGCTGATGCTAATTCCTACTTGATCAATGGTAATATTCAGTTGCCTACCACCAGTAATCAAGAAATTCAGCAAACTTGGAATATATTACAACAAACTAATTTCACTGCTATGCAAATCAACTCTGTTCAGTGGAATGGCAAACCACATTCTGTTAAGGGTGTTTACAGTTCCCTAACAGAAAGTGATCCATTGCCTGCTGCTATCTGGCATGATGTTATATGGTCTACTGATACAGTCCCTCAATACAATCTTTTGATGTGGAAAGTGATCAACAAAGCTTTGCTTACTAGATCTATGTTACAAAAGGTTGGAATGATCTGTCCCATGCAATGCCTATTCTGTGAAATTGAAGAGGAAACAACCGACCATATTTTTTTTGAGTGCTCTGCCTTGAACAACTTGCTATTCCACTTAGGTGGTAAAACTGGTACATATATATCTGGACGAACTAGCAGCATACAGTGGAATATAATACACAAAGCAACCAAATGGAGAACAGTTGATAGTAGAGTGTTCACTGTGTGTTTGAAGGTCTTCGTGGCTGTGATTTGGAGGGAAAGAAATTTAAGAGTTTTTGAAAATGTTAAAAGGAATGACATGGTCTTATGGAAAGAAATGAAATGCAGTATACACAAGCAACTGAAGCACTGTGCTAGTAGCATCCCGCTGTCTATGTTACAAGCTTGGACTTGATTTTGATGTTTCTCTTCCTTTTTTATTTTTCAGTTATCTTCCTCTTTGTTTTTTCTATGTATCTCTTTTTTTATTGTTTGTTGCAATAAAACTGGTAGGGGCCCAGTTAACCCCGCTGGCTTTGCCAAAAAAAAAAAAAAATATGGGTTCCGAAAAGAAACAATAATTTAATTCGGAATAAATATATAAATTCCTTTATAGAAACAGTTCACAAAAATAGTAATTATCTTTATAAAAGGGATATCAAACCCACTTGGTTTGGTTTTCTAAGATCTAACTCGTAGGACCCTATTAAAAGGTGGGTACCAATATATTTATTAATATATTTTGCAGGTCCCACTCAAGAAAATAAAATGGATTTTGGATAGTGGTTTCTCAAAACGCATGACCGGAGACAAAGAAATGCTTACAAATATTTCATACTTTGATAGTGGCTCTATTACCTTCGGAGATAACTCCAAAGGTTTCATCATTGGCAAAGGAGATGTGTGCAACTACGGTATATCAAATTTACCCCTTATTACAAATGTTTCTTTAGTTAATAACTTAAAACATAATTTATTAAGCATAAGTCAATTATGCGACAAAGGTTTTAAAATAACTTTTTCTGAAAATAAATGTTGTATTTTTGATCAAAATCAAAATCTTATTTTTGAAGGAAAGAGAGATAGAAATATTTTAAACATGAAAATTAATAATAATAAAGATACGTGTTTAATGGTCAAAGATAATGATCCTTGGTTATGGCACAAAAGATTTTGTCATATTAATTTTAAATCTATTCAAAAACTTTCAAAAATGAATTAGTCAAAGGCTTACCAAAAATACATTTTAAAATAAATAATATTTGCGATGGTTGTCAATTAGGAAAATTAACTAAATCATCTTTTAAATCTAAGAAAGTTATTTCAACTTTACAACCATTAGAATTATTACATATGGATTTATTCGGACCAACACAGGTTCAATCTATTAACCATAATCGATATGTTTTTGTAATAGTTGATGATTTCTTAAGATATACATTGACGATTTTTATGAAAAACCAAGGTGATACGTTTGAATATTTCAAAAATTTTATTAAAAGAATTCAAAATATTAAGAATTTAAAAGTCAAAAATATAAGGAGTGATCATGGAGGCGAATTTGAAAATGAGTCATTTGAATTATTTTGTAAAAAGAAAGGAATAAATCATAATTTTTCATTTCCTAGAACTCCACAACAAAATGGAGTTGTAGAAAAAAAATAGAATTCTTCAAGAATGCGCAAGAACGTTATTAAATGGAAGTACATTACCAAAGCATTTTTGGGCAGAAGCTGTAGCAACTGCATGCTATGTATTAAATCGTATTTCCATATGACCTTTAACTAAAAACACTTCATACGAACTTTTTAGTGGAAGAAAATCTAATATTTCGTACTTAAAAATCTTTGGGTCGAAATGTTTTATTCTTAACACAAAAGACCAACTTGGAAAATTTGATCCAAAAGCTGACCATGGTATTTTTGTAGGTTACTCACAAATAAGTAAGGCATATCATGTTTCCAATAAACGAACAATGTAATAGAAGAAACTTTACATATATCTTTTGATGAAAACTTAAATAAAATTACAATCATCAAAGATGATGAAGAAATTATATACAACATAGAAAATATAAGTTTTGAAAATAATGAAAATATTAATCAAATCGATAAGATTCAAATTAGATCTCCTCCAGAATCCTACGAGATCATCCTACACAAAATATAATTGGAGAGATTGACTCGCAAGTTCAAACAAGAAGTCAACTAAACCAAATGGGACATGTTGCCTTTATTTCAACAATAGAACCTAAAAATCCTAAAGAAGCATCAACAGATGAATACTGGATTATTGCCATGCAAGAAGAATTAAATCAGTTTGAACGAAATAATGTATGGGAGTTAGTTCCTCGTCCTAATGACCAATCAGTTATTGGAACTAAGTGGGTCTATAAAAATAAAGCAGACGAATTTGGAAATATTACTAGAAATAAAGCAAGACTAGTAGCACAAGGCTATAATCAAGAAGAAGGAATCGATTACGAAGAAACATTTGCTCCTGTTGCAAGACTTGAAGCAATACGTATTCTATTAGCTTACGCTTGTTTTCATAATTTTAAACTCTATCAAATGGATGTTAAAAGTGCTTTCTTAAATGGATATATTACGGAAAATGTATATGTTGAACAACCGCCTTTATTCACTCATGAAAAATATCCGAATCATGTATATAAATTAAAGAAAGCCTTATATGGTCTTAAACAAGCACCTCGTGCTTGGTATGAGAGACTTAAGAGCTATCTAATAGATTCAGGATTTCAAATCGGAAAAGTAGATCAAACTTTATTCATTAAAAACACTACTAAAGACATATTAATAATTCAAATATATGTAAATGACATTATTTTTGGTTCCACTAATGAAATGTAAAGAATTTTCAAATATAATGACTAAGGAATTCAAAATGTCTCATATGGGAGAAGTAACTTATTTTCTCGGACTTCAAATTAAACAATTAACAAATGGAATTTTCTTAAACCAAGAAAAATATTGTGCTAATCTACTTAAACGTTTTTGAATGGAAAACACTTCTGGAAAACCTACTCCTATGAGTACCACAACTCATCTCGATCGAGATGAAAATGGCAAGAGTGTAGACCAAAAGTTATTTAGAAGTATGATAGGCTCTTTACTTTACTTAACCTCTAGACCGGACATAATGATGAGTGTATGTTTATGTGCACGTTTTCATGCTAATCCTAAAGAATCACATTTAAGAGCCGTAAAACGAATTATGCGATATCTTAATAATACCAAGGACTTTGGTCTTTTCAATCCAAAAGATTGTTCATTCGAATTAGTTTCATTTAGTGATACTGATTTTGGTGGATCTCGAACAGATAGAAAAGGTACAAGTGGTACATGCCATTTCATTGGAAAATCACTTGTACCTTGGTTTAGTAAGAAACAAAATTGTACCTTGTTTTAGTAAGAAACAAAAAGTACAAGTGGTCCTTCGCGCAAGCCTTGTTGAGGTTGGTAAAACTGTGCAAGTTCTCTACTTCCCGTTGGGCTTCCTTTCAAGTACTAGATTGGTAATCCATTTTGGATAGTATACTTCCATAACAAATCCATTCTCTTTTAACTTCTTAACTTCCTCTGCAGAGGATTGTACCTTTCTTGGTTTAGAGTTCTAGGTTTTGGTCTGATAGAATAGGCATCGGGGTCAATATGAGTGCATGATAGATTATGGTTGGATCTATTCCTGTCATATATGAGTTTGTCTAAGTGAATACATCTGTTGTTTTTCTCAGAAAGTCTATCAGTTCAGTACAGGCATCTGCACTGAGATTCTTTTCAATTTTGAAAATCTTCGTGGATCTTTTAGATCTATTTGTACGTCTTCAAGATCGTCCATGGGCTTAAGCTCTTTCTTTGATGACCATAATCCCGGGTCTATCTCACTTTCTATTTCCTCCTCTGGTCGTGAATTTACCGAGGATGCCTGTTTATGGGCTTCTTCGGAGAAGTACTATATTATACTCATAAGTGCTGATTATGTGTATATATGTTTTATTTTCTTTATTTGTTTATTTTTGTGGTGCAAGATTATCCATTTCTGCACTAGGTCAATACCGGCCCAGTTTTGCGAATTGGTTCGCCTTCTTTATGGTTACTGTTATTATAAATATTAGAAGATTACCACAATAATTTCAGACATTTTTATTGGTAGAGGTAAGGTTTATATTGTATAACTCTCTAGCTAAAACTTGTTCACCTCTTACTGACCCTATCTCTACAGGAGTGTTGAACTTCATAAGCAGATTTTTTTGGGATATGATAGCTCTCATGTCTAACGAATCCGGTCTTTCTTGGAAAGCATTGTACAGTGAGGATTGGTCAATGACTAAGAAGCTTGTATAAAATGACTTGTGCAGTGGGGCAGTTCCGGCGGTAATGAGCAAGCGTGCATATCCCACCGGGACGGTGGTAATATTATTGAAATCAAAAACCTTTTTAGGACTTTATTTTAGGATTTCTGGTGGAAGTTTCTCGTAATCATATGTAGACTTGAAGATAACATTGCCCAGGTCCCAGAACCAATAAAAACCTTCTTCATAGTGTAGTTTGATATCTGTACGGTAATGATGAGTGGGTCTTGGGGAAAAAAACAACCCCTGCCGCATCAGCTGCAATGAACGTTATCTCTGGCACATGCTTATGCTTAATATGGAAGAGTAACCTCTGCTGGACCCTTGCCTCCTGCACATACCTTTCTTGTGCCTTCCTACTCATATCTACGAGGTGTAGCTCACCATGGATTGATGCTATCACGTTAGAGGGGTCCCTAACCTAATTCTCATTTGGGTCAGGAGTTAGACCTCCCGTTTTGTCTTTGCTATTATTCCTCTAAAAGTGGCGGAGGTATCCTTTCTCGATTAGCCTTTCTATTTTGTTCTTTAGATATCGGCAGTTGTCGTATGATGAGCACTAGCTCGGTGGAACTGAAAATATGCCCCACACCGTTTCTGCTCTGGTTTCTTTCCTTTGTTAGGAAAGTTATAAGCAAGCTCTGGCTTGTTCTTCTCGTATATCTGACGCGAGTGTTAGTGAGTAGGGTATCTATTACAAAGTTAACTTCCTTCTATTTCTTTATTGACTGGTGATACCCTTCTGCCACCTTTTCCTATCATAGCTGGGGGCATAAGACTTCTAAATCTGTGCATTGGAGCTAGCTTCTTCCATCTTGATATAGCCATTGGTTATCTTATAGAATGTCTACATGCTGTAGAATGACTTTTGACTATTATTCTCCAATACTGGAGTCCCCTTCCTAATCCTGGCATGGGCCGCCAGTAAGTCTCCTTCATCACTCGTGCTAATCCCGAGGGCCTCAGATTTGAAATGCTTAATAAAGTTGTGCAAACTTTCAATCTCGCTCTACGTAACACAAGACATCGTGTTTACATCAGGTGAAGTTTTTCTCCTAGATAGCTATCACCATAAGCGGAACTCCTCAAGTCCAAATCTTCTAAACTATCTAGCTGTAGCTCCGGCTAAGTAGACCTGAAAAAGCTTACATCTATCCATCCTTCCCACTTCCAAAACATCCATGTGATATTCAAATGTATAAAGGTTATTGTTTAGGTTCATAGTCCCATCGAATTTTTTAATTACTAGGGCCTTAAAGTTGTTAGAGAAACCTGCTTCGATGATGATCTTGCTAAATAGAGAAGATCTTTCCTCCCTCATCTTCTCCTAAGTTCCTTATTGGCATAGTTTGGCCAGCTGCTCTACATTGGCTTTTGACTGACAAATTTCATTTTCTTTGGGTTTTAACTGTGATGATTCTTACTTAAATAGTGGGGTGACCTCATCCTTTTTCAAGAAAAATTGAGTTTTTCCTTAAGCAACCAAGGGTTAATATTGGTTGGTTTTTCCTTAACTTGTGATTTGTTTGGATCTTGCCTTTCAACTTGAATCACTACTTAAACCAGAATCACCATTCCTATCATTAGGAGTGCCGTTATTGTTCCCTTACTGAATAGCCAGCACAGTAGATGAACGAAGGCAATGAGCCGTGGATCGAGGTAGAGAGGATTGTCTCTGGGCAATATGTTAGACCATAATATTTTCTAGCCTTTAATCCACTGGTTAATTTGGTTTGTGAAGGATTGGAATGCAATCAGGAAGGGATCTGCAGGAACTTCAATTGAAGTTCCCACTTCATTTTGGGCTTTCGAAGTTATGAGCAATTTGTTCGATGTCTTTGAGGCTAAGTGGAAATGTTCTTGAACATGTAGGGTAGGTGAATTAATGTGGTTCATGTTGCGTGGAACTAATGGAAGTTAATTTTTACCTGATATAGGAAGTAAACGGAGGTTCAGGCCCGCATTCTAATGCCAAAAATATTAGGAGGATTTTTCATCTTACGACACTCCAACTAAAGATGAAGTAATTGTTGTACTAATTACCTTAATTGTTTTGAATTATCAAAGTTAAGTAATACTAAGTTTGATGTTAGGTAGTAATTATTTTATCGGATGCATACAAAATTAGGTGGATGCACTTTAACTTTTTGTTAAAATGTTAAATTGAACTAGTGTTTAATTCTGGTGCAGAAATGGTAAGATTTGGTATTAAAAACTAGGTATGTAAAAATCAAAATGCAGTAATAGTAAATGACACAAGGAATTTACGTGGTTCAAATGTTAAAGAATCTTACATCCTCAGGAGAAATCTTCCTTCCTTTTTCGATTCTTATACACGTTTTCATGGCAATGAGCATAATATAGTCCTAGAATTATTCAAAAGTGGAAAAGGTAAAAATGTTCCCCTCTGCTATAGTGCATTTTCTTATTTATAGTATGGTTGTGTGGATTGCCACAATCTTTCTCCTGCCATTGTGTTTTACCCTTTGGATCCTACTGTATTGTTTGTTTAATGTTCCAGGATTACTGACGTGCTTTCGGCGGGAAATTTGAGATGAAGGAGAGAACTCCTAAAATTAGAGGTGGAACATTTGAAATTATGGTAGGAGACTACAAATTTGAATTAGTTTTGGATATGAGTCCTTGGGAGGACAACAAGAGAGATACTTAGTGGTTTTGGGGCATTACTGACATATTAGGCATGAGGTTGTACTAGTTTGTATGTGATATGATACCACGGCCTTGTCTGGTAGATGGTGGAATTGTCATGAGCTTCTTTGGGCTTCAAGGTTCATGATCTTCTTAGCTTGGGAGTTAGTTTAACTTTCATGCAAACATGATCTAGGTTGATTGCAATCTGAGCTGACTGTGATTTGAAATGCTCTTGGTGCACGAGTTATTTATAAGGTTGGTTGATACCTTTGCATTCTACCCATAAGAGTGGATCTACAATGGAGTGAAGCTTCTGTGTCCCTATCTTTGGGGTGCTTCTGACTCCGAGCGGTATTGCTTAGGTTGACCTCAATATGTGTAATGCAAATACACTCTTGAAGGTGTTAACATAGCATAAGTTCTATGGATGTTGATAGTACAGTTTAACCATTCAATTATCGGTGGCTCGTGAGTGCGGTATATTATCTCTTACTCCTTGAGCTATGTAATATTTTGGCTTTAGTATCATAATATAACAGTTGGAACTAAGATATAGGTGCAAATCCGATATCTTTGTGGCTCCCTTATGAGCGCAGTATAACACTTATGACCTCGTGCTCCCTAGCTGTAGTTCTTTTAGTTGGAACAAAGAACATGTCCGCAGTCTAACTCTCATGCTCCATGACCATTCTTGTGGCTTTGCGCCTCATTCAATATGAATTTTACATAGCTTAAAAACTATGGTCATAACTGCCTTTAAACTTATGAGTCTTTAAATATCTTGATCATCTTTGAATCTTGATCTCTAGCCTTTTAGATCAGCCTCCAAATTTGATTATGTGTACTTGTGTAAACCTGTATAATATCCCATAAAATTTTCTATACGAGTTAGATAAATACCAGTACCTATATTTATATGGTTGCTGTCATCAAAATCTATATTTGTGGTATTAACACATGTAAGCAATTATGCACTATTGGGTTGCTTATCACTCACATTCGCATCTAAATAGCATACTCTTGTTGCAAAAGAGGTATGTAAAATCCATAGTATAGATGGTATAGAAATATATGCTTATATGTTCTTAGAAACATGATGCCTAAGATATGGGATGCCTTAGATATCAGATGTGTGTGTGTCTATATATATATATATATATATATATGTATATATATATATATATGTTGTTTTGGGAATTTTTCATAGTTAGTCGTGCAAAAGAGGTTCTATCGAATTTTTCCAAAACAAGAGGTTCTTTAAAGTACTAAGGGTTAGGAGTTATATTCTATGCTTTGGTGGCTCCTATAATGCTAACTACATAAGGGAAGAATTGTTGAATTTACAAAAGTTGATGCAAGGAAATCTAAGACAGTAGTGTTAAATTGTCATACTCATAGGAATTTCAAGAATGAAATATTTTGAAAAACGAGGGAATGTAACAAGCCATAATTTTTTAACAATTTTTATTTAACAATTAATTTAAATATTAAATCATAATTAATTGAAGGTCCAAAATCCAATTTTTTGCATAAAGTCAAAATAGGACCCGAGACTACTTCCATTGAGTTCAGATCGATGTTGCGAATCAGAACGAGTAAGTACCATTGTATTTTGAGTCATATTATTTTTATGACTTATGTATTTTATAAATATACATGTGTTGTCAGGTCCATTGGGATTCGACCGACGGCTTGTGCTTTTAGGATGTGAACTTCATTATAACGTGTAGCTGAATTTTTTTGGAATCGATTAATCTGATGGTCAAAACAACATCGAAATGCATATAATTATCATCCTGGAGTGTTATCTCGGATAGCGATGAAATTTATAATGGGATCAAAAAATGAGATAATATGTGTCGACGAGTTTCTTGACGATTATGTGTGTCGTATGATCATATGAGCTCGAAATGTGTGGCAATTTATTTAAGAAATTAAATAAGTTATATATATTAACATACACACCCTCACCCATTCTGATCTTTTCTTCTCCTTAGCTCTTTCTCTCTCTACGATGCACGAAGATAAAAAAGGCTACTCCTCTTTTCCAATTAAATCAAGAGGTTCGGTCTATGTTAGACGTCCGGGATGGATCCGTTGGACTCGATGAGTGGGGAGCTTCACATCCATCATGATGAGGTGGCATGTACGATGCTTGACCGAAGTTGACCTTTTCTTGCCATAGATAGTGTTTGATTTTGGTGGAGTTTAAGGAGGCGTCGGGTGGAACAGAATGTGGAGTCGAGCTTCTCGGGTGGAGATGAGTTGCCAGTGGCTGACTAGAGTGGTGTGGTGCTATCTTGGGTGGTGCGACTTTGTGAGGCCAAGGAAGGTTAGGTGTTGCAATTTTGTAGGATTGGCCAGACGAGGTGAGCTTGGCACCCATATGGAAAGTGCACGAAGTGTGACGCGTTAAAAAACCGATGCAGCGATTCGTTAAGAAGGAAGGAGAATTTAGGAAAGGAAGTTTGCATGTTTGGGTATGTGTATGTGTGCACATTTTGTGCATAGTAATGGATTTTGGGGAAGAATGGTTAGGGAAAAAATGATTAAGGTAACTATTGAGTTAATTATTTCAAATGATATTGTTTCATATTTAATTCGTATCTCTTGCATACGTGGTCTAATCGAGAAGCGATATTCACCGTTGCACTCGTAGTTATATTATCTATAACATGGTAAAGGATTTGACTGGATTTGGATAATCGAGAAATTTCAGCTCAGGTGAGAGGAATTATAAATTTAAATTTATATTGTAGTATAAAGCTCCTTAGTTACATATATTGAAATATTACCTGGAAGAGGTAGAGTAACATATACAAGTAATAGTTTCCACATTTTATTGGATTTGTTTGGGTGGATATTCTAGCTAATTGATTAAGATATCACACACACACACAGATATATATATATATATATATATATATATATATATTGTGTTCTATATGTATTTAATAAAGTTAGATGGAGTTGATGATAATTTATAACATGGTTATAAATTAATTAAACTCCAAATTGTAATCGTGTTAGGGATATCAGATAGGCTATTTCGGTATGTAATAAGTTAACATGATTATTGTAAGATTGTAGTTGTGTTATTTTACCTATTCCGATGGACTGTCTTTTGCGTATTCAAGAGTCAAAGGTTGTCATTCAATTTAGGCTATTAAGAAAGATGGGTCATTACAGTGACCTTTCGAAAGAAGAAATAGATTATGATAATTGTAAATTTTTACATGATTTAATTTAAAATGATATTGAAGTAGAATTTAAAGGGAAAAATCTTTGACCAAAAGTAAGACTTATGAGTTTGATTTTACAGCAAAGTATAACTCTTCGGAATGGGAATTACAGTAACCTTACCTCAATGGTATGCAAAGCTTTGAATTTTTGCTAAAAAGAACATAATTGGGCACAAGTCATTATTTTTAACTTTGTCATTAAAGTAGTTTCAAGACATGAACATATACTTTATCATGGTTTGTACTTAATAAAAATAATTACTTATTTGAAGTTGGTTTAAAAGATAATTCACTTGTAAAAGAAAACTTTTTGGCAAAAAGAATCTTTCTATTATCCATATTTCATATGAGTTTGTGGAAAAAAACAAAGATCTACTATGGAAAATATTAAAACAATCTACTATCTACGATGTCCTGATTCATATATAAAATGATGTGGACATCGCAAACCTCACAGATGGCTGATCGTTTGAGGTCAAATATAAAATAGATCACAGAGTTATCTATAGTGTCTACACTTTTGAAAAATCACAACGGAGTGAATAAAATATAATAGTAATCAATAATGCAATCCCAAAAAAAAAAAAATAATATCAAATAAATCCAATTACAACATCTCTCAACTAGTGATGGACATAGTACAATGGAATAAATGAAATACAATAGTATATAGCTAATAAATAAATGTGAGTGTACACCATAACATCATGCCTCTAAGTCACCACCAGTCATCTCTATCGTTCTATCAGAGTATAATTAAGAAGAAAACGATAGAGGGGGTATGACGTAAGTCTGGTGAGTGAAACCCATCATATATGTGTATTATACTAATAAGCTAGTAAAACAACACTTATGCTAAAAAATCACACCTTAACACGCATCATCTGCACCCAATAAATGAGCTAAACATGATATATATTATAATGACATCATATGTTGAGATCTTACTAAAATCTATTCCATCTAATCATGAGGACTCAGCTTCTTGGACTACGGTATATTAAGGACTCAACTCCTCGAACTATATTGAAGAATTAGCTCCTCAGATGATCATATATTGATGTCAAGTGAAAGCTAGTCATTCACCTAATGGTCTGCACACTATTGGGAGCAAGCCCAAAACTCATCATCACCCCACCGTTTACGAAGCTACTTGATCAAGCCCCAACTAATAAGTGCAAAATCGTATAATGAACTTGTTCACTAAGAAAATTTTCTAAAGTATCTCAAAACATCAAAATCAATATACCAAAATGTTTCTCATCCAGCTATAGTCAAGATTCCATGAACCGCACATGCATATGCGAGAGTTATAAGCATTTAAAGTTTATGGGCATTTACGTAATTTTATAAATTAATAAAATATTATTACTTTATATTGTCAGAAGAACACCAGCAATGGATTCATGTCATCAAAATATAACTTTGATATCAAGTATGTTTAATTTAAAATACTTTTGTGTTCTACACTTTTCAATTAGGGAGAGATCTACAATAAAAAGCCACTTTTTAAACTATTTAGCCATGACAAAATACATACTAATCATGTATATACAAAAAAATCATTTTTTTATTCAGTTTCATTAATAATAATCTAATTTAAGACCATAGGGGGTGAATTACTATGTCCTATAAATATATACACCAACATGAAGAATCTTACTCACCAAAACTCTCAAATGAAGAAGGACTCAGTATTGCCTCCATTGTCCTATGCCTTTTGCATTTATAAACCTCATAAATTCGCTATAATTACTTTTCCAAATCGTGATATTCATCTCTACATTTTTTATGGGTAGATCATCAAAATACGTTAAGAAATGAGAGAGATACACCATTTTGAAGTTTGACAAAGAATGATGGAAATGGTGTATGAGATTTCCTCATTATTATTCAATGTCCTGGTTTGTTGCGCCTCCAATCTTAAATATTCCAGCTCTTAGGTGATATAAGACCATAGTAATCTTTGCATCCTTTGATTTGTCGCTAATTTCATTGAACTCCGTTGAGAAACGGAGAAGTTATGAGTTTTCAAAGTTATATGGAGAAGAGGGAAGAGGAAATGAAACCGATTTAAAGAAGAGATTTTTATTTTGAATATGCTTAGGATTTAATGGAATTAGTGGCAAGGATTTTAGATTATAATAGAATTAGAAAATAGGGTTTAAATTCTATTTATAGGCTGAAATAATAATTATTTTACCTAAAATCTTGAAATTAATATATTATGAAAATGCCACTGGTTTTGACTTCTTTAAATTTTTAGCCTATTTAATCAAATTCAGCCAGTTCTATATGTTTTCTAACTATAAACGACATTCTCAATGCAATGGGATTGGTCCCGAGACTAATTATAGCTTCTATAGAAAGTTAATATTTTTCCATACATGTAAAATTACAAATTTAACCTTTTAATTTAGTTAAATTACGGGGTGTTACATTCTCCCTTCTCAAAAGAATTTTGTCCTCGAAATTCTAAGAGATGGACAATGCTGTTCATTTTAAAGTGTACAAACATTCAAAATAAATAGAGTTACATCCATTTAGGATCCATTATATAACATAATAAAAAAACACAAGTAGGAGTATACAATACATACGATAGATACAAATAAAATGATATGATATGAGTGCAAATACAAATAAATCGACCTCCTATATGAATGCATATGCAATGATAACCAAAAATGTATGTAAACATCCTAATATATGCAAATGCATATAAAATTCTACATATATGTGCATCCATTCATCCATATGCAATAACCATATCGAAAAACAAGTAAATAACCATGTCCACAATACATGCACATACACACACACACACATACATACATACGTATGTATATACATACATACGTAGAAACAATAAATAGTATATATATAATCATCTTGCATAAATTAGGATACTTATATACATATGAACCAACACAGTACAAACTAAACTGGTATAACTCAAACAAGGCAACTATAGCAACCAAAACATGTCATAAAGACGTGCATACAACCGATCCTAACATCCTACATCCATGTATATGTCAAATAGCTAGCTAAAGCAACCATGCAAACATACAAATGACCTAACAAGAAAATTAATCAAAATAAGAACTTATTGGAAGAGAGCTTATGATGGGAAACATGGATTCTCTCCTTGAGTTCCTACATGCTCCCATCCAAACTTTTGCTCACCATACTTGGACCAATTTTTGTTCTTCACTCTAATACTTTACCGCATCAAGCTCTAATGAGATGAATGTCCTATGCCTTTGGTACCCAATATACATGTATAGCACACTTTGGAGGTACTTTGCCGATGCAGGATGGTAGCCAAGGGAGTAAAGTAACATAAATCCAAGAAAAAACACTGTAGAATATCTCATAGTGCATAGACAAAATATAATATAATAATATAGATGTAAAATAGGTGAGACAGTGATATAATCAAACGAACCATAGATAAGAATGTAAAAGTGCAATAGGTTCGAGGATTATACAAAAACTAAAATAAAACAGTTTATACATCCTAAATCTCCAAAATAAACTCTATAACTGTCTCTAAGATAATACAAGTGATAATATTTCTCCACGGTACTACACAACGTAATATAAGCAATAGTAAGCTCCAAATATAGATATATGAAAGCACAGCCTCCTTCTTGTACTCTATACAGCTCCATGCGCTATCCTGACCCATTATCCCTAATCTACTCATTTAAGAGTATCCAAGATAATAAGAAAAAAAGCATGGGTCAGAGAACAGTCTATTGTGAGCAATAGATCATCTCAAAAATAGTATAAAAAACGTATATAGTAAATGGGGGCATATGGTATGAAGAACCATACCTAAACTATCCTTGCATCCAAAGAGTTAGCACATAATAGTCGATATATGCTAATCTGCTATCATATCCATATAAGTGTGTACATCGAAGTACAATGTCCAGTGTCTAGGAATATAGTCAAAAATACGTACATCATGTGGCACCTTAAACTGGTAAACAGCCATGGCAAACATAGTATCCATCAAACAATCCTCATCATCACCCGTGTACGTTAGATATATGATAACTCGTATGGCACAATCACAAACTTGGGGCTCAATCGAAATCCCGGCTTCATTAGTGCTCGAATCTATGCCACTCCAAAAGGCTAGGTACCAGGTTCACAATCGCAAAAGCCTAAGGTAGTCTACTATCGCAAGATCTATACATGATCACAAATCCAGGTAAGCATCTCCACATACACTTTTCTTACGAGCACACTAGAAATCTCTGAGTCATAACGATCTTTTTGCATGCGTCTTCATAATGGAACTCAATCGTTTTTCCATCCCGGCTATCTCCATAATAGAACATAATTGCAAATTCTACATTTGAGCCCCCATCATTGAACTTGCTATTGTGGATCACCATCATGACTCCCATCATTAAGTCGTCATCTTCAGAATGCCTCTAGATACCCATCATAGGTCGTAGAGCCATCATACTAAGGTTTCGAAGTCGTCGTCGTCATCGTCAATGTCGTCATGTCGAAGCGATATGCCATTACTTTAGTAATCGCCATACGAGATCCAAGGTCATGTCGAGTCATCCTGTAATCATCTTTCCTTACTGCAAGCCTACTCTCGAGTCACCAAGTGGCCTAAGTCCTGCTCCGAAGCCCCCTTCCTATCAAGCCCGAAGCCAAGCCCAAGAGCCTATTTCATACTATGTCCTGCCTTTCTCCTACCATCGAACCGAAGTTACCGATGGCAATTCCTGTTTAGCCATCGGTCAGAGATAACTACTGTTGATGCCAAAAATGGACATAAACACCCAATAGAATCTTGTAGATATTAAATGAAGAATGAAATTAGAACAAAGCAAAAATCATAAAGGAATACACAGATTTTTATAGTGGTTCGGCAATATTAGCCTACATCCACTTCATACTTTTATTGATCTTTCACTTGATTATGATTACGAGAATGTTTGAATCAGCTGGGATCCATCAGTACAAAAGTGAAGAATAAAAATGGAAAAGCCTCGTTAGAGAAAGCAGGATCCCATTTCTGATGCCATGCTTACTATATTTATAGGAGTAGACGTGTACGGATCAGACTGAAATTTTGGCAGAAGATATGGGAGACCAAGATGAGGCTATCCAAAAATTCACTGACCCATCGGGGTCCATGATAGGGATCAGTACCGATCCTTATAAATGCATTCAAAATGGGCTGCGATCCTTATGAGGAATGCCTCATGACGTTAGCTACTTGCTCCTCAAACATCATGCAATTCTAACGTACAATTTGTGAGATATCGCATTTTCCATGTAGAAGTGTTATTTGAATTCTGATTTCTGTTGAGCCCTCTAGAAGGATAAGCAGTGATCTCTTCAACTTTCTCCAAATGCCATGCGATCCTATGGGATGTTCCATATGTACTAATTAGCTTATACTTCAAGTTTCATGTTGATAGCATCTAATATTTTGAGTTATTGACCGATTATTGTTGTAATATGTAGTGAAAGCTGAATATAGACGATCCCTTTTATACCGATCCCTTTTGATAGGTGAAGTAATTTGCCCACAACTTAAGCATACGAACTCCAAATGAATTGAAACTTAAAATGCAGCATCATGGGGCCTTCCTTGTCACCCTGATCTACCTTACCTAGTTTGGACAAAAATTGAGGATATGTACTGATCTCCTAGTGAAGGGATAGGCACTAATCCCCTGCTTAGGGGAGACATTATTCCATACTTAGAATATTCAATCTATCTCTTGGCCTCGGTTTATCGTTGCTCCATATCATTGCCTACGCTTGTTCTTTGAGCCTAATCTCCAGGCCGTCTTCCTTAATGATCGTCTAGTCTAACTTGTCTAGTCAATCTGAATATAGCAGAGCCAAAATGTCAGATAACAATTTCCCCTCAAAGTATGTCTTGTTGCATACATGACATGCTTTGAATCGAAGAAAGTTAGAGTTGCCGAACATAAATCCATCTAGTTTCCTGAATATTTGCTATCCTTCCATTGATTATCTTCTCAAAATTTTATTTCTCTCTTTGATCGTCATGATGCTTGGTCGATTTCCGATAGTGTAAATTATGGGTTGTATTCATCAGTTCTTATCTGTACCAGTTTTATGCAGCTAGTAAGCTTTGACTATCCGATCCAGTCTTTTCTTTAATAATTCTAGGTGAAAATTCAATTTCTACCGGTTTCAAAAAGTCAATTTTTTTGAATATACACATGCAGGTTCAGGTACACGTTTTTTCATTGGCTCTTGGATGCGTTTGTACACTCATGAGTCATCACTAATTTCTTATAGTTTAATTGCAATTGGATTGCAATTCCTTGTTTATCCATTATTTTAATAGGGGTTATAAAAAATCACTCAATGGGAGGGGACTTCAAGTTCTACAGGGATGACGGCCTTAGAGTCGTAAGCAAAGGTTAAATGGATTATGGCTAGTCGCAAACTTATAGGTGGTCCCGTAAGCCCATAATGCTATTGGAAGTTCATCCATCCACTTGCCTCTAGCCTTTTCCAAATGTTTCTTCAGAATGGACTTTACGATTTTATTTATGGCTTTAACTTGTCCATTTGCTTGAGGGCTAGCAGCTACCACAAATCTCTTTTCAATACGCTGCCGATGGTAGAAGTCTTTAAATTTAATGCTATCGAATTAGGTTCCATTAACAATAGTAATGGTTTGTGGAAGGCCAAAACAACATATGATGTTCTAGACAATGAAGTTGATTGTTTTCTTCGTCCTGATCGTGGTAAAAAGTTCTGCTTCAGCTGATTTGGTGAAGTAATCAACTGCAATGATGGCGTATTTCGCTCCACCTTTAGAATGAGCAAGAAGCTGATGATGTCAATACCCCAAGTGGAAAACGGCTATGGACTGGCCGTTTGAGTTATTTCCATCAATGGGGCTCTCGGAATTTTTGCAAACATCTAGCACTCGTTGCATTGTCTAGCATGATCAGCTGCATCTCGATCTGTCAATGCTTGGAATGTTAAGTACTTCAACCAGGACAAAGTCTATTTGTTGCTTATCCTTATAACTTGCCAGCATGGCCAGTGACTCAGATTTTTCATTTTGGTCTCTAAGAATGTGTGTAATGATGTAATACTCGAAGTCAGCTATTAGCTTTTAGTCCCAACTGAGATAAGGAGCAAGATGCCACCCCCTAGTAAGATAATCTTCTCTGACTTGGCATACTATTAACTATAAATCACAAAAGATATGTAAAATTTCCACTCCCAGTTCTCTAGCAAGTTTGAGCGTGGCTCAAGGCTTCATACGTAGCTTCGTTATTTGTTGGAGGGAAGCCGAGTTTCAAGGTGTAAAAGATTTATCATTCCTCAGGAGTCATTAACGCTATTCCGATACCAAGACACTGATCCTTGAAAGTTCCATCTATGTGCATTTTCCATCAATTGGTCTGTTCTCCAGTCTCATGAAGTGAATTTAGAGATTAAGTTTGTTAATGTATGTCCTAGGATAGCTCTCCGAGGGAGATAAGTAATATTGAATTAACTTAGATCGATATTCCATTTAAGCAAACTTTTAGATGTTTAAGGTTGCTGTGGACCTGTCGTAACGACTGGTTGGTATAGAAATTAATGAGGTGGGCATGTCAATCGCTTGTTTAGATAATATACCGGTCTTTGAATTCGGTTCTCTTCACATAGCATTGCGGTGCTTATGGCGTGTACAACATGGCTAAATTGATGTATAAATCTTTATGATCCACCACCCTTGATAAGATGGGAGGTCTCTTTAAGTGGTTCACCAAAGCTTGGAATGCGTCTTTACAATCTTGTGTCCATTCGAAATTCCATGTCCATCTTAGAATTAGTTTGAAGAAGAGAGTATACTTGTCAATGTCCCAAGAGATGAATCGACTTAGGATGATGACCTTTCCATTTAAACTCTATACCTGCTTGATTGTCTTCGGTGCCTAGATGTCTTTGATTGCCTAAATTTTATTAGGGTTGGCTTCGATTTTGTGAGAGTTGAACATTAAACCCAGGGACTTCTCTGATGCAACGACGAAAGAGCATATCAAGGGAATGAGTTTATTTCCATTTCTTTGGATAAAAATAAACATTTCCACTAAGTCATCGATGTGGTCGTTTGATCGTCGTGACTTTACAAGCGTATTGTCCACATATACCTCCGTCGATCGCCCGACCCGGTCTTTGAACATCCTATTGATCAGTCTTTGGTAAATAGCTTCAGCATTATCTAGTTCAAACGGCATCACCACACAACAATATAGCCCTAGATCGGTAAGCTGATGTGCTTCTGGTTAAGGACATGCATCAGTACCTGGTTGTACCTGGAGTACATATCCATAAATAAAAGCAGTTCATATCCAGCGGTTGAATCTACTAGCGAGGCGATCCTCGAAAGTGGAACGATGTCTTTCGGGCATGCCTTGTTCAGGTCTGAGCAGTCGATGCATGACCGCTACGTTCTATTAGATTTTCTCACAAGAACTTTGATTTGATACCAATTTCGGGTAAAGGGTGTCAAAGGTAAACCTGTTATTTTTAAGTTTATCCACTTCCACTTTAAGTCCAGTAGACCTCTTCGAATCCATGACGTGATGGTTTTGTCTCATCGTGACATTCTTCGGGTTGATATTCAATGCGTGGCTTATGATAGTAGGTGAGATCACATGCTTGTCAGAATGAGTCCGAGCGAACACATCAAGATTCATTCAGAGAAAACTAGCTAATTCCTTAATCATCGTTGCACTAATCCATGATCCGATCTTCAATACCCATGATGGGCCGCCATGGTTGGCTATAACATCGATTGTTAGCTCAACGGATGCAGTCTTGGATTCTTTGAGTTTAAATATAACTATTTCGCATAACAATCAATATGAAATCTGGTTGGGACAGTCAATGATGATGGTTACTCCGGTCGAATCCTAGAGTCTTGTCATAAGTTATTAAGTTTGACAGTGAAGTGCTCTAAATGCTTTGAGCGATTATTTGCAAATGGCCAAAAATTAGGGTTAGAAGCATGTTGAAGAAAATGTCGAGTAGGGGTCAGCCTCGAGTTGCATGCAACTGCATAGCTGGCTCTTGCTTTGAGATTGAATCTGCTTGTGTTGAGTAACATGCTTTCTATTCACTAGACTGGCGAACTATTGCTCGTCGTTTAGGTTGGAATGATAATTAGTTGCCTATGAGCTTGAGCATCGATTCGATGATTCTATCTCAAGGAATCCTTTCAGTCATAGCATGGAGTCATTGTAAGCACTATATGAGTTACAATATTGAGCTATCGCAGCTAGTATTTGGATGATCACACTTCTACTTCCAGTCTCGGTTGATAATGTAGTGCATGGATGGTCGAGTCTCATCCTATCTATGTTTATACTCTCACCTAAGCTCCAAAGACGTAGAGTTGATTAATGAATGGTTGGTTCACATTCTTCTTGTTTCTCGCACATGCCCCTAAGTCTAAGGCATACATCGATAAGCAAGAAGGCAAGCCATGTCCACTTTAGCTTTACAATCTTTCCCGCTGAATCACGGGATCAGGTTATTTGATGGAAGGTTGAGTCTCGCTTACCCTGGATTGTATTCTGGTTTTTTCTTCCAAGGGCAATACTTGATGCTTCATTGGATTTCGAGCATGAGTTGGGTACTAGACAGTCAACCATGTCCACTTTGATTCATATTCTCTGATCAGATCTAGGAGTAGAGTTGGCTTAGGTGCAATGGATCATGCTCATCCGGTTTCATACTCCTCCCGATGGATCGAAGGAGTGTGTTGGAGAATTAATGATCAAGTCTTCGTGGTTTATTCTCCTATCTGTGCTCTGGTGACCAGAGTTATTCAATGAATGTTTGGGTCACATCCATTTGTTGCAGATCGATATTGACCCTTAATCTAATGGTATGATATAGTCGGTCACTCGCAACTTTGGATGTCATTCAGGTTGGTTTTATATTGAGGTCTCCTTGCAATAGTTGCCTTAAGTTGTATAGAACACCAAGTCGGAGCTATAATGAGCCGTCGTATTCAACTTTCAGTAGCTTGTACTCCTGCCCCCAGTCTCGGCTTAGCGGATTTAGTTCCTAGATGGTCAAATTCAATCCACAATGAGTTTATACTCCACTTGTCGAGTTTAAGTTGGAGTTTATGGAATAGTGAGTAGTCAAACCACACTCATCTATTTGTTTAAACTCATTTCCGCACTCTAGGGATAAGTGTTTATTAGCGGGTGGTCGAATCGCCCCCAATTTTCATTTATACTCCAGTCTGTGCTTTGAGGACTAGAGTTGGTCAATAGGTGGCCAGTCACACCCATTTGATGTTTATACCCCATTCCATGCTTTGGGGACCAGATTTGGTTGATGGGTGGTCAGTCATACCCGTTTGATGTTTATAATCCAGTTTGCGCTCCGGGGACCAGATTTGGTCGATGGGTGGTCAGTCACACCATTTGATGTTTACACTCCAGTCCATGCTCTAGGGACCAGAGTTGGTCGATGGATGGTCAGTCACACCCGTTTGATCTTTATACTCCAGTTCGCGTTTTAGGGACCAGAGTAGTTCGATGGGTGGTCAGTCACATCCGTTTGGTGTTTATACTCCAGTCTACGCTCTGGGACCCAGAGTTGGTCGATGGGTTGTCAGTCACACCCGTTTGATGTTTATACTCTAGTCCGCGCTCTAGCGATCGGAATCAGTTGATGGGTGGTCAATCATACCCGTTTGGTGTTTATACTCCAGTCCACACTCCGGGGACCATAATTGGCCAATGGACAGTCAATCACACTCCTTTTGATGTTTACACTCCAGTCCACGCTCTGGGACCAGAGTTGGTCGATGGGTGGTCGGTCACACCCGTTTGATGTTTATACTTTAGTCCGCACTTTAGAGACCAGAGTTGGTTGATGGACGGTCAGTCACACTCGTTTAATGTTTATACTCCATTCCATGCTCTAGGGACTAGAGTTGGTTGGTGGGTGGCCAATCACACCCCCAATCCATGCTTTGGGGACTAGAGTTGGCTAATAGGCGGCCAGTCACACCTGTTTGATGTTTATACTCCAGTCCGTGCTCTAAGGACCAAAGTTGGTCGATGGGCAGCCAGTCACACCTATTTGATGTTTATACTCCAATCCATGTTCTACGAACCAAAGTTGGTCGATGGGTGGTCAGTCAGACCCGTTTTATGTTTATAGTCCAGTCCGTGCTCTCAGGACCAGAGTTGGTCGATGGACGATCATATCACATCCATCGTTTTGGTGTTTATACGCCAGTCTGCACTATAGGGACTAGAGTTAGTTAATGGATAGTCAATCACACACATTTTTGATTTATACTCTAGTTGTCAAGTCGAGGTAAGAATTGTCAAATGAATGGTCGAACCACATTCATCTATGGAATGGAATTTTACCCCTAGCATCAAGGAAAAGCTTGAAAAATGGACGATTGATTCACGTCCACTTGGTGACTATAGCTCTCCAATCAAGTCGAGGAAGGGAGTAAGTAATAAATGGTTATATCACATCCATGCCTGTGTTGGGCAGTCAGGTCTCATCCAATTTGCTTAGTACTCCTAGAAAGTCAACGGAGAGAGTTTCCGAGTGGACGATCAAGTCACAACCACCTTAAGCTGTAGTCCTATCCACATGTTGACGGCAGTGGTTGATGAGTAGGCAGTCAGCCATGCCTACTTTATGTCGAGCTTTTGAACTGCCTCCTGTGTTTAAGGCAGGAGTTAATGTGTGGTGGTCGAATCGCGTCCACTTTAGGGTCATGCTGAGCATTGGAAGAGGCATAAATATTTTTCCGAACTTCAAGTATGAGGTGGGGAGTTGATGGTTAGGTTGCATCAACTCCAATTCTTTCTTTAGTTTCCAAGTCAAGCGCGGAAGTTTATGAGTGGACGATCAGTCGTGTCCATTATTTGCTGGATCCTGACCTTATCAGGCTTTTCCATTTAAAGTCCTTGGCCCTAAGTTAAAGGCATAGGGTAGCTGATGAGCGGTTGAATCATGCTTATTTTGATGAAACTCCAAAAGTTCGATCATGGTCCACAGAGATTGGTTGTCACCCAACTCTAGGTGCTTGGTTACATGCATCGTATGCAAGTAGTTTAATTCAAGTTGGTCATAGCTCACAACATAATTGAAATTGAAATTAAATTTAAGTAATTCAAAGAAGATTGGAGTAAATCTTATTGATAAGTGAAGCAGCATCGTGTGCTCGCTATTCCACTTTGCCTCTAACTCCTTTCAACGGGATGTCGACCATCGTCGGACCAATTGATAATCAAAGTTCTTTATTGATAAGCATCGGATGTTCCCTGTCCGCCATTCTGCAGGGCTTGCACATACTGTTGAAGCTTTCCTTTCTAAATCAGCTTTTCAATCACATCTCGGAGGTGTTTGTAATTGCCGGTGTTAGGACCGTATGCATCTTGGAATATACAACATCCCTTGGATTTTCTCTGGGCTTCGATGGACTCTCTTGGGGCTGGTTTTCAGTACTGCTCCAAGTCATGAGTCTCCAAGTAGATGTTATTGATTGAATCGTTCAAAGGAGTATATGAGTTGAATTTTCAGATCCTAGATCATCTCCTGGAATCTGAGTTGTTAGCCAAAGGGCATGTATTGTTCTTTCTCCTAGTCTGCTCCACCTCCTCCTTGCTTAGGTTCATTTTCACTTTGTAATAGAAATGATCCAAGGTCGTAGGAGGCTCTCCAGCTAACTAGCTGCCAAAATCTATTTGGGGGTCGATCCCCCTCATTAACGCAATCAGCATGATATCCTCGCTAGCATCTGTAATAAATTGGGTAATGACATCACATCCTTAGTGTAAGTCGCATGCATTCTAAACTGCTCGACAAACTTCTAATATGGTTGATTGAATGAGGAGATGGATTTAGGCAATAATCGCATAAACTGCATGATCAATACACCTTCGAGGAATATAGGAAAGCATTTGTATTCGCTGGCACATATCGCTCTAGCGGAATTCATATGCTTATTGAATTTCATGGGAAGTAGTCCAGGGTTGGTTTTCCTTAAGTAAACCGATATGATTGGAACATTTAATCTCCTTGGATATTTTTCATACTGAATGGCTTCAATGAACATGCTTCGATCGTAGGAGATGCTTTAGTCATCGTTAATCCGGTAAGTTTTTTAAGTTACAACTACTTGTTATGCCTGTGAATGATGTATGCATACCCGAGATATGAGCAAAGCAAGATGGAACGGTATTGACGGATCAGTGGTAAGTTACTTGGAGTTGGATCTGAGCAAATCTGCTGTTTGCTTGGAGTCAAAAATTGGTTTACTTAGAGTCACTGAATTCGAAGTGCTGGGTCAGTGAAGAATGGTGCTTGGATTCATCTTATTTGCTTAGAGAAAATCTTGGTTTTACCGAGTTTGGCTTTGGGCCAAAGTTTCTTAGGTTTTCTTAGAGTCCAATCACCTATGTTATCCAACCTTTGGGAGTATCGTTTGAGTAGTGGTTGCTTGTCCGTTCCTCGCTTGTAATTTAGAAGTTGCCACTTGACACTGTATGCCCCGGTCTATGAAAGGACGTAAGGGAAGTGGATAGAATGCACCGTGTTTAAGTTGAGTTCCGATACATATTTTTTTGGGTATAGGGATAGGAAAAATATGGCTTTTGAGAGAGGGATTGGTAGTATAGGGATTGGCTAAATTGCTCAGTAGGAGATCGGTAGTTTTCCATATGAGAGGGATCAGCTATAGGGACGTGAACGGGGGATCGGCCAAAGGGATCGGTTATGAACCAATTTGTAAAGGGATCGGTATTGAGCATGGCTATCAGGTTAAGGAATCGGTATAGCTTGAGGGATCAGCATATATACATTGAAGAGGGCTCAATATATACATACCATGGAGAGGGATTGGCATATGTACCTTGGAGAGGGGTCGATATATATACTGAAAGGATCGGTATACATATATGTTGAAGGGATCTGTATATACACCTTATAGATAGACCGGTATATACATACTTTTTGGAGCGATTGGTATATATGCTTTTTGGAGGGATCAGTATACATGCTTTCTGGATCGATTGGTATATTTTCTTGGAAGGATCGGTATATATGCTTTTCGAAGGGATCGACCATCATGGCCTTTGGAGAGGGATCGGTAATGAGCCTTGAGTTAGGATCGATCATCATGGCCTTCGGAGAGGGATCGGCCATCACTTAACTTGAGTGCAAAGTTCAACATCTGATCCCAAGATCTTGCATACATGAGTGAATCCGATCCCTTCCAAATGGACATGAACACATGAACAACTCGAAACAAGAACATTAGCATAATCAAATCCTCCAAAAACATGGGAAGTAGACTTAGTTCCTCTAACCATAGGTATCATCTTTATGAAGATTTTCTTCAAATCGGAGTAGAATAGGAAGTTTGTAGGTTAATAACTGGATCTATCTCGCGAATATGGGAATCCACAGGTAGATGATTAGATCCAATCAGGTTGAAAATTCATTTCTCATTGAAAGCTCCAAAATGTTGATGTCGGCATCAACACCCAATAGAATCTAGCGGAGATTAAATGAAGAATGAAATTAAAATAAAAAAAATTATAAAGGAACACACATATTTTTATAGTGGCTCGTTAATCTTAGTTTACGTCCACTTTAAATTTTTATCAATCTTTAACTTGATTATGATTACAAGAATGTTTGGATCAATTGTTGGGATCCATTAGTACAAAAGTGAAGAATAAAAGTGGTAAAGCCTCGGTAGAGAAAGCAGGATCCCTTTCCTAACACCATATCCGCTGTATTTGTAGGAGAAGACATGTACGAATCGGACTGAAATTTTGGAAGAAGGTTTGGAAGACCAAGACAAGGCTACCCAAAATTTTGCAAGCCTATTGAGGCCCATAATAGGGATCAATTTCGATCCCTATAAATGCATCCAAATGGGCTACGATCCTTTCGATGGATGCCCCATGATATTAACTACTTGCTCCTCAATTTTCATGCAATTCCGATGCACGGTTTGTGAGATATCACATTTTCCATGAAGTAGTGTTGCTTTAATTCTGATTTCTGCTGATACCTCTAGAGGGATAGGTACCATCCGTCCAACATTCTCCAAATGCCATGTGATCCCTATGGAGTGTTCCACATGTCCTAATTAGCTTATAGTCCAAGTTTCATGTTGATAGCATTTGTAGATTTTGAGTTATTGGCCGACCATTGTTGCAATATGTAGTGACACCTGTATATGGACAATCCCTTTTATACCGATCCCTTTTGATAGGTAAAGTAATTTGCCCATAACTTGAGCATACAAACTCCAAATGACTACAAACTTGAAAGGTCACCTCATGGGGCCTTCCTTGTCACTCTATATCGATCTTACCAAGTTTGGTGGAAAAATTGTGGATATGCACCGATGCCCCAGCGAAAGGGATAGGCACTAATCCCCCCTTAGGGGAGGCATTATTCATACATAGAATATTCTGGAGAGTCTATCTCTCGGCCTCGGTTGATTGTCGTTCCATATCATTGCTTGTTCTTGATCTTTGAGCCTAATAATCATCTCTCTAGGCTGCCTTCCTCGATGATCGTCTAGTTTAACTTGTTTAGTCAGTTTGAATATAGTCGAGCCAAAAGATTGGATAAAAACTACCAGACATGAATTTCTATCCAGTAACTCACCACCAAACCAAGTAGCTACATGATAGAATTTCCTTTCCAGTACTCCACTACTGATCCAACTAGCTATTGAATAGGATTTCCTATCCGGTTCTCCCTTGCCGAGTCAAATACTTACCAGACAAGAATTCCTATCTGGTCTTCCACTGCTGAGCCGACTAAGATCCAAGCCAATACTTCCCCTTCCTAAAGCCAATTACCGATCCATCCCATACCCGACCAAGCTCTACCGAACCAAAATGTTGCAGTATCTCCAATCCCCAATTTCATACATATTTCATCGCTACACTCCATTCTTCAACCCTTATGCATTCCGTATGCAGCGATACGACTCCAATGCTCTAGAGCCCATCCATCAAAGTCTGATTACCCGGTTCCTAACTCTAAGTTGCTTCAATGAGCATTTTCAATCATATAAGTATATAAGAAAATACTATACATGTACTAAGAAACATGCAAACATATAACAATTCATGGCATATCATCCTACATTATGTATCTGACATAGCCCATCACACATCAAGGTAAACATACATCAAACAACATGATTAGAACACTTTAAAAAAATTAATTCATTTTTACTCTAGATTTCACTATAGAATAATCCTAAAACAATATTTTGACTTTAAAAATGGGTCAAAACGTGTTAAAACCTATAAATACATATATAGTAAGGTGGGAGATGATAGATCACTCACTAAAATATCTTAATTTGAAGTTTTGCATGCAAAACGAGACAAATTCGAAAAAAAAACAGCCAAGCCCCAAGTTTTCTTCTCCAAAATTATAGATTTAAAGATCTCTAATCAATCCCCTTGCTAATCTATCCTTATTCTATGATTTAGGCTTGATATAAATGGGAAAAGAGAAGGTTTTGGAGGAAGAATGTGTTAATGGGAGCTTAGATCTATTTAGAAGATGGTAAAAATGATTTGGGGTGTTTGTTTTGGCCAATGTAGGTATAAAATCTGAAATGGGTTAATAAGCCTATCCCCAAACTTACTGATTATCCGCTAAGCTGCTCTAAAAACTGCCAATCTTCAAATAGTCATATCATCTAGCCAGAAAGTCCAAATTGCTATTATGATCACTTTACGAAAAGGAAAACCATCATTTCTTTCCAATAGAAATGGTCTCAAATGTTATTTCGGTTTCTATCAAAAGTTATAGCTGTTACAAGTTTTTTGGGGTAAAATCATCCAAAAAAATTCTAAAGATGGGATATGCGACTGTAGGCATTTCCCAAAATTATAAGTCAAATGATCTCATATTAATTTGAAAATTATATTTTACGATCCTCCGATATGTAAAATACGGATCGCTACACTTCACCCTTTTGGAATTTCTCCCTTGAAATCCCCAATACAAAAAAGGTGAAATCAAAAATAGCTACCTCACATGCCAATCATCCACGAGCAAAAATATCAAGCATCAGACATACACACAAAAGCAAGAAATGATATCTACACATATTGTAGCTTGCATGATACTAAACTACTCTATATGATATCGAAAGTGAAAGTAAATGTGATAAAAGAAGTCTCACTAAGTAAACAACTTTGGATAAGTGATCCTCGTGCTCTCCTCGATCTTCCAACTGTAATCACCTTCGCTCTCACTCCATTGAACCTTCCTAGCTCTGCCGTCTTCCTTCTAAACTGCTTCATATCATGTCTGACAATACAAATAGGCCTACAAGGTCTTAAAGCTTCTACTACAATTTCGATATTAGCAAGATGATTCATTTCAACTATCACACTTGAGCCATGCAAAATGTTCAAGTGAGAGACGTGGAACATATTGTCCATGCCCGCTATCTTCTGACGTACGTTCACTATGTAAGCCAGGTTCCCAATCCTCTCAATTATCGGAAAAGGACCAACGAATTTTGATGCTAAATTCCCCTTAGTACCGAATCAAATAACATTCTTCAATGGAGAGATCTTGAAAAATACTGTATCACTTACAGAGAACTCTAGATCTTGTCTTCTCCTGTCAACGTAGCTCTTCGACCTATCTTGAGCAGCCTTTATTAGTTGTCGAATAATCTCGATCTTCTCTGAAGTCTCTCTAGCCATATATGGCCCAAGTATCAGTTTCTTACCCACTTCCCACCAACATGAAGGAGTGTCGCATGGTCGGCCATATAATGCCTTAAATGGTGCCATGCCGATGTTAAACTGATAACTGTTGTGGTGCGTGAACTCTACTAAGTGTAAATGATCGTCTCACGAGCCACGAAAAATCGAGAATGAAGGCTCGTAAAAATCCTCCAAGACACAATTCACTCTCTTGGTCTGCCCATTTATTTGTGGGTAATAGGCTGACTGAGATGCAGCTCCATCCCTAGTGCCTCTTGTAATCTCTTCCAAAACCCACTAGCGAACAAAGGGTCTCGATCGTTCACAATGCTCTTTGGCACGCCATGGAATCGCATAACCACTTTATATACAACTCGGTCAATTTGGATGTCATTCTACTAGACTTTATAGGTATACATCTAGCACTCTTTGTAAATCTATCAACTATGACCCAGATGCTATCGTACTCCCTCTGGTACTTGGATATCGATCGATGAAATCTATCCAAACTTGTTCCCATTTCCACTTGGGAATCTCGAGCGGTTGTAGCAAACCACCCGGCTTCTTTTGCTCTGCCTTTACCAATCGAAAGTTCGTGCACTTCGAGATGAATGCCCCAACATCCTTCCTCGTCTTTTCCTAATAAAATTCTACCTCATATCACCGTACATTTTATTATCGTCGGGATATATAGTCAACCTCGAATGATGGCACTCACAAAGCACCTCATCCTTAAACCCATCGACATCAAGAACAGACAACGTCCCATTCTTACCGAGCAACCATCATGGTCGAGCCTGTACTGCTTCACTCCTCAAAGTCTACTCCTTTATCTATCCTTGCCATGATCTTAACTAGTCTTGCATCTCGCGTATGACTAGCACCGATCCCCTCAATCAGGGTAGGTATGATCATCAGGCTAGCTAGTGTTAGGAAATCAAATCTACGGTTTCGATGACAACAACTATACAATGGAAAGGGAATATGCATATATATATATATATATATATATATATATATTTACAGGTAATTGCTAAAGTAACATGACTAAAGAGGCAAGAACAAGGCTCAAAGAATATAAAAAGAGAGACAAGTTGATAGGATCAATTGAGCAATGACAAAGATGCACATAAGCAACATGCACAAGTTTCAGATGTCTGAATACACTAGACAGACGTCTGAAGAAATCCTCTGGAATTCAAAACAGAAAGGATCAAACGTCTGGTTAATATACTCAGACGTCTGAATGGCTATTGTACACAAAAATATATATAGCTAGACTTCTGAAACATATACCGAACGTGTGGTACTGAAATTGGATTTTGAATTTCAAACTACAACTGCCACACTTGAAAAGACGTCTTTGCTTCTCTTCGCCGCAGCTCTTCATCACTATCAGAAGCGACCATAGAACACTTGTCAATGGATGCAACAACTCAAGGAAACTCTCTACCACTATAAATAACATCAAGAATCAAAGAGAAGAATTCACCTTACTAACTTGCGCTCTTTACTTTTATACTCTGATATATTCTTGATCTCTAGCAATCATATACTTGTATTTCACTCTTCCATATATTTAGAACTCCTCGATCAATATTCTCTAAATATATACATCGGAGGCATTTGTACTTAATTGTCAATATCCGTGTTATAGAACACATACCTGACAAGAACAAGCTATTGTAACCAAGCCTATTCCTTCGGGCGAAGTGAGGGTGTTTGATAGTCGAATTCCGAAGGGGAGCTTCGGGACTGGACGTAGGACGGGAGGTCCGAACCAGTATAAAATCCTGGTATGCTTAGTCTATATTTTACTAGATTAATTTTATATTAGTTACATCATATAGTTAGTCTCATACACTTGCATATACATTACACGATCCATCCTATAAACTTACAATTGGTATCAGAGCAAGGTTTGATCAAAGTACAATAACACATTTTTGAATCATTTTAATATGGCAAGTATTTTTCAAGAAGGACAATCCATAGCACGACCCCCACTTTTTAATGGCTCTAACTATGCATATTGGTCAACACGAATGAGAATTTTTATGGACGCTATTGGTCCAAAAATTTAGTCAGCCATTCAAGATAAATATGAAGCACCTACTATGAACACATGGACCGATGCACAAAAAACAACAGCTTCTAATAATTCCAAAGCTATGAATGTTTTATTTTTCTCATTAGATAAAAATGAATTCTGACGTGTCATGTTATGTAACACTGCATTTGATATTTGGCGTACTTTACAAGTCACATACGAAGGCACAAACAAAGTTAAACAAACCAAGATTTCAATTTTACAAAATCAATTCTCATCATTTAAAATGAAACAAAATGAATCTATAGTAGATATGTACTCTAGACTTCAAGCCATTCAACATGATTTAATGGCATTTGGAGTCAAATTCACAAATTTTGATTTAGTATCTAGAATACTCAATTCTTTAACTCCGGAGTGGGAAAGAAAAGTATTAGCTATCGAAGAAGCTAATGATCTCTCAGCACTCTTAGTTGAAGAATTAATAGGAAATTTAATGTCATATGAAGCTAATTTGCAGGCACGAAAAGAACTAAATTTGAAAAAGAAGAACATAGCATTCCCAACAACAAATGAAGACTCCGACATAGACAAAGAAGAAACTATATTTATTGCCAAAAACGACAACAAATTCAAGAAGTTAGGAAAACGACTAAATTTCAAAAAGGATGAAAATCAAGCTCAACGAATAAACATCAATCAAATGCTATGAATGTGATCAATTTGGACATATGAAGAAAGACTGCCCCAAGCTCAATAATGATAAAAAGAAGAACAAATTTGAAAAGTTCAAATAGAAGAAGGCTTTCAAAGTAACGTGGGCTGACTTGGATTCTTCATCATCTGAAAGTGATAGCGATAGTGACGGAGAACAAGCTGATGTATGTTTTATTGCACAAACTGATGAGGTATGTCCCGAACTTAGCTATGACGAATTATTAGAACTTAGCATGGAATTAGATGATAAATTTAGATAAATTAAAAAATTGAACAAAGAACATATAGCCAAAATAAATAGATTAGAACTTGAAGTTGGAATGTTAAAGGATGAAAAAATTATCTTAGAAGAAGAACTAGAATTGTCTCAAGAAAAAATTAAAAATAATTTGGTAGAAAGTGAGGCTATTGCTATTGATTTTGATAAAACTAAATTAGTAAAGGATAATTTGTTGAAAGAAAATGTCAACTTGAAGAGAAATATTGAAATATTAAAAATTGAAAATTTAGAATTAAAAGAAAAATTAGATAAAATTACAAATAATATTTCAAAATTTAACAAAGGAAAGCAAGTTTTGGAAAATCTTATCAAAACTTCAAAACCGTCAGGTAATAGAAATGGAATATGATTTAAAAATACTCCTAAATAAAAAGAAAATGATGCTAAGAATTGTAGTTATAAAAAGACTAAAAATTTACCTTAGTCTAATATGAATACCAAAAATATGAAAATTTGGATTCCTAAGACAAATAATAATTTGATTGGACAAAAAATATTAATAATTTCTTAGAGAATGTAGTCTATAATAAAAATTATATTTATAAAGGACCCTAGCAAAGTATATGGGTAGCAATTAAAACATCTTTTGTTTTGCAGATATCCAAAATAAAATTAAGGAGAAATGGATACTAGATAGCGGATGCTCCAAGCGTATGACCGGAGATTAAAAAATTTAACAAATATAACATACATCGATAGTGGAACGGTAACCTTTGAAGATAATTCAAAAGGATATGTCGTGGGCATTGGAGAAGTCATCAACTCTGGTATTTCTAACTCTCCTATTATTACAAATGTTTTATTAGTAGAAAATCTAAAACACAACCTACTAAGTATTAGTCAATTATGCGATAAAGGTTTTCAAATAAATTTCGAAAAAGATAGATGTAATATTTTCGATAATAACAAACAACTTATATTTGAAGGTTTTAGAAACAAAAATATTTATCTATTAAACATGAATATAAATAAAATAAAAATTTATGTTTAACCACCAAACATGATGATCCATGGTTATGGCATAAACGATTTTGTCATATCAATTTTAAATATATTAATAAATTGGCAAAATATGAGCTAGTTAGAGGTTTACCTAAAATAAATTACAAAATAGAAAATTTATGTGACGATTGTTAAATTGGAATACTAAAGAAAAGCTCTTTTAAATCTAAAAATAATATTTCTGCAAAACAACCATTAGAATTATTACATTTAGATTTATTTGGTCTAGCACAAGTACGATCTATAAATCACAACAAATATATTTTTGTAATAGCTGATGATTTTTCGAGATATACATGGACTTTATTTTAAAACATAAAAGTGATACCTTTGGAATGTTTAAAATATTAGCTAAAAGAATTAAAACACAAATGGATTTAAAAATAAAAAATATTCGAAGTGATCACGGTAGAGAATTCGAAAATGATCTCTTTACTAATTTCTGTAATAAAAAAGGAATAAGTCATAATTTTTCTTTTCCCCGCACATCTCAACAAAATGGTGTGAAGAAAGAAAAAATCGTACGTTACAAGAATGTGCACGAACACTACTAAATGGTAGTGGTCTACCAAAACATTTTTAGGCCGAAGCTATTGCCATAGCTTGTTATGTGTTGAATCGAGTAACCATACGTCCTATAACTAAACAAACTTGTTTTGAAATATTTTTTTGAAGAAAACCTAAAGTATCATACTTTAAAACTTTGGATCAAAATGTTTTATATTAAATACAAAAGATAACTTAGGAAAATTTGACCTGAAGGCCAATGAAGGTATCTTTGTTGGATATTCGGATCATAGCAAAGCATATAGAATTTTTAATAAACGAAATAATACTATTGAAGAAAGTCTACACATTTCGCTCGACGAAAATCTTCTTAACCATCATACTAATGATGATGAAGAAATTATTCCAATAAAAAATTCAACAAATTTTATTAATAATGAGACAAATGTGCAAAATAACACTTTGATATCATCCTCTAGAATTCTTAAGGATCATCCAAAAGATAATATCATTGGAGATCTCAATTCTAGAGTAACTAGAAATCAACTCAGTCAAATAAGCCATATAACATTTGTGTCAAATTTTGAACCAAAAAATTATAAAGAAGCATCAAATGATAATTTTTGGATAATAGCTATGCAAGAAGAATTAAATAAATTTGAACGTAATAACGTTTGGGAATTAGTACCAAGACTAGAAGATCAATCGGTTATAGGAACAAAATGGCTATTAAAAAACGAAGCAGACGAGAACGGAAATATTGTTAGAAACAAAGCATGTTTAGTTGCTCAAGGCTATAATCAAGAAGAAGGTATCGATTATGATGAAATATTTGCTCCAGTAGCGAGATTAGAAGCCATTCGTAGATTACTCGCTTTTGCAAATCATCACAATTTTAAACTATTTCAAATGGATGTCAAAAATGCCTTTTTAAATGGTTTTATTAAAGAAAACGTATATGTTGAACAACCCCCATTATTTGTTCACGAAAAATATCCCAACCATGTTTTTAAATTACAAAAAGCATTATATGGATTAAAACAAGCTCCTCGTGCATGGTACGAACGTCTTAAAAATCACTTGATTACATCTGGTTTTCAAATAGGCAAAATTGATACAACTTTATTTATTAAACGAGAAAATAACGATATTTTAGTTGTACAAATTTACATTGACGATATTATTTTTGGTTCAACCAACGAAAATCTATGTGATCAATTTTCAAATATTATGAAAAATGAATTTGAAATGTCACATATGGGAGAATTAAATTTCTTCTTAGGTTTACAAATAAAACAACTTGAAATTGATATTTTTATTCATCAAGAAAGATATTGTACCGATCTATTACGTCGTTTTGAAATGGATAAAACTTCAAGAGAACCAACACCAATGAGTACTACTGTTCACTTAGAAAAGGATGATAACGGAAAAGATTTTGATGAAAAATTATATCGTAGCATGATTGGTTGTTTACTATATCTGACAGCTAGTCGACCCGATATTATGATGAGTGTATGTCTTTGCGCTTGATTTCAAGCAAAACCAAAAGAATCTCACCTAAGAGCTGTTAAACGTATTTTATGGTATCTATCTAGTACTAGAGATTATGGTTTTCTTTACCCTAAAGGATCATCGTTTGAACTATTTTCATATAGTGTTGCGGATTTCGGTGGATGTGGAACAGATCGTAAGAGTACTAGTGGAACATGTCATTTTATTGGACAATCATTAGTTTCATGGTTTAGAAAAAAGTAAATTTGTGTTTCTTTATCTACTTACGAAGCCGAATATATCTCGACTGCTCTAGCATATGCACAAGTGATATACATGCAACAAATACTTATGGACTTCGGCAAAATTATCAATAAACCTCCAATATATTGTGATAAAACGAGTGCAATGAATTTATCGAAAAAACCCTATCAATCACTCGCGAAATAAGCATATAGATATATGACATCATTTTTTTACGAGATAATGTTGAAAAATGAACTATTTCATTAGAATATGTAAATACCAAGAATCAAATAGCAGACATCTTTACAAAACCACTAAATGAACAAACTTTTATTAAACTCCGGCGAGATTTAGGGATTTGCTCTCTTCATGATTTGCTCACTTAATAATCACTCCTTCACTTAGGCTATGATTAGCAATTAGTTTTCTATCCAAAAATTGTAATTAATAAAATATGCCCTTTGGGTTTTTAGCTAGTCAGTTTTTACAAATTTTCTATAAATAATTTTTAAACTTATGTATAAACAGTTATACAACAAGAAAAAAAATATATACGCAATTCATATTTTTTTTCAAGAAACAAAATATAGCCATGACTTCTGAAAATTCTTATATATCCATCTCAACACCTACAACGAATAGCTCGGCGGATACACCACAACGGCTTCCTACACCTACATCAAATCAGGAACCGACGTATAGGTGGTCCTCATATCACACGGGATTCACTCCCCATAGCAAGAAGTCCAACAGATCTTTATTTGTTTCTCCTAACATAAAGGAGAAAATTGATGAAATACATCACTATCGAAAACAACAAATAGATCTTCAACGAGAACTATATTCTGAATAAAAAGTCACGGCACGTCGTGTAACGATCCCGGATTTAAATCGAGTATGAATGAATAATTAATTTCATTTCTGAATAAAACTTGTGAAGAAGTTGGTAACTAGTATAAATTTTAAATTAATCAAGAATTAAATTGGATATTTGAAAATAAACATGTATATAACATGGATTGACAATTGAAATTTAACTTAGGATTTAAAAGCAAATATCTTAGAAAATAATTTTGTATTTGGATTTTGATATAAGGTTAAAACAAAACATTTCAAATAAATTATAATTATATAAAATATGAAATGAATATGGTAAATAATTCTAGGATTGTTAAGCTATCAAAAAATAAATGTTATAAAATAAATAAATACGCATAGTTAAAAATTATAACAACATATTGAAATAGAAATTCATTTATATTATAAAGCAATAAGACAAAGCAAAATAAAACAAAATACATTCGAATCTGGAAACAACAAATACATAAGTATGTTGCTGTAAGTTACACAAACAAGACAATCTGCATAATCAAGAACAAAGCAAAGTAAACAAAGTAAAATATAAGATAACTATGGAATATAAAACAAATATGTATAAAAGTAAGCATGCAGGCTTGTATAGGAAGACAAAGAAAAGTAATACAAAATCACCTCAGCACAAACAAATAAAAAGAAGAAAAAAAATATAAGCTTGTAAAACAAGACAATAACAAAACAAATCATATCTTAGCCACCAAAATATCATCCATCAGCCGAAGTAATACGTATCTATCAGCTGAAATTTAGCTTAGTCAAGCAAAGAGAAAAATATCTCTGATTTATATTTGTACAAACAAAAGAATTGTCACCCTATTGTACAAACAAACATTATAATCCCTGTGCATTTTTCCTATATATCAAATTCTCCTTATCTCAGTTTCGTTCCATCAAAACTGAATAGCATCTGAAGCAAACTTCATTTGAAAACTTTTAAAAAAACTTTAACTTCAACAACAAAAGCAAATTTCAAGCATGCAGAATCAAGTCTGCAACCAAATATTTGAAGTATTCAAATGCAAAGCAGTTTCCAGGCCTCTGTTTCAAAACCCATTTGTGAGTAATTTTTCTTTTAAAACCTTAAGTACCTACATTAGTTTCAAGTTTATATCTGGAAAATTTGCATGTTGAATTTATTCCTGGGTATATATATATGAATGTATAAAATATGTATGCCTGTACAAATTTGAGGCACCTCTATTCTTATTTTCCCAGGCTCAGATGTGCAATCAAATCCTTATCTCTTGATCTAACAAACTATTAACACTTAGGATTAAAACAAGAAAAAAACTGTTTGTTATAGCATCTATTAAAGTTTAGAAATTTGTTTAAGTTAAAACAATTTGCAAATATTCTCTGGAAACCCAAATTTTTGGAACATACTTAAGATGAGTAAATTTTCGAATCTCTTAATTTTAAAATTCAGGTACGTGAATGAAATCTAGATGCTAAAACGTGATTTTTAAAGTTTAAAACCTGATTTTTAGTGATAAGGATTGAGAGTAGTTTGTGTTTATTTGTATTTGACATTTCGAGTTGCCATGGGTGATCTAGTCGACTGGAGGGGTCGGAATTTTTTCAAGAGTTGGAGGAGCCTAGCGTGGGTACCCGGAGGTTGAACAAAGCCTTGTGGTGGCGGCGGGTGGCGTTTGAACTCCGATGACCTAGTTTCGAGGGGGTCGCAAATTTTTGTTTCGTTCGACACCATTGCTCGATCGAGTGTCCTGTGGTTCTTGGAAATGGTAAGTGGAGTAGCGACGGATAGATGGCCGAAGTTCAAGGTTCGCTGGTTGTCGCGGTAGCGAGGACGGCGGCAGTTCCAGGTTTCGACCTGATGCTCATTTCTGGTTCCAGGTTTGGGGCTCGGGTGCTCGAATTAAAATTCGAGTTGTTGTGTGAGTTTTGATGGTTGGGGTCGTTAAGGAGGGTTGATCGCCGATGTGAGGAGGCCGGTGAGGTCGACCGGAGTTGGTCGAAACCACGGTGCACGTGCACCGTGCACATTTTGTTCTGAGGGTGTTGGGTTGAAGTTGAAGGAGGTAAGCATGCATTTTTCTCGAGTTATTCCTGTGTTTTGCTCGAAGCGCGTAGGGGAGTGACTCGAAGTAAAACTGAGTTGCCTCAGGATTGTTTAACTGGGTACAGTTTTGTTCAAAACTGTCTGCAAATTGAGATTAGACCAAAGCTAAATGAATTTAAATTTGTAAGCTTGATCTAAATAAAGTTAAATCAAGTTTAAGTTAGATTCAAATGGTACTTTGAATCTTCAAGCTTTAAAAAAAAAAGGAAATTTGTTTTTATCAAAGTTGTGAATAATTAGAAGTGGATTTTCATATTTAATTTAAAATCCAAAACTAAAACTTAAAACCCGTGTTTAAATTCAAAGTTAAGCAAGTTTTTAACAAACTTTTGAATCTTAAGCTGTTGAAAAAAAAGCAAGTTAAATCAAAATTTTGAATCAAAGTTCAAAGCCCAGTTTAAATCAAATGTTTAGGTATGGATTCATGTATTTTTTGAATTCAAATCTGTGATTCAAATCAGTTTTAAATCTGAATGGTTTAAACAAGTTCAAATCAAATAACTTTTAAAGCAATTTGTTTTCAAATAAATATTTGAATTCTAGATTTTGAAATTTAATGAAGGTTTATAAATTTAAATGTAACGATCCTAAATTTTGAACAATTTAAATTGTGAATATTTAATTAATTTTAAGTATTTGAATGATAATTTAAATTGAATTCCCAATGCTATATAAAACATTTCTATGATTTGGCGATTAAACTTTAAAATTTAATCTATACAAAGCTGAATAAAAATTTAAACTTGACTTTGGAGTTGAAATTGAATATTAAATTTGTATTATAAATTTAAACTAATGACTTAAGAAAAAAAAAACTTGGATATAAGGATTATTTCTTATGTAAATTAATAGTTGAATTAAATTTTGATTTGAAAACTGTGTAGTTATTTGAATTTTTCAAGTTTAATATGAAGAACATATTGAATTTAAAATTTGAGCTTGGAGTTTGTAAATTTATTAAAATAAATACGTTTAGTTAAAATTTTAACAACAAAAATTAAACAAAACAAAGTAAAGGGAATAATTTTACAAAACAAATTGAATTCCAAATGAAGAAAAAAAAATTAATTAACAAAAGAAAAATTTGATTAAGGAATCAAGTGGGCTTTACAATTTTCCTAGCCCATGGTTTTGCTTAAGTGCTGTGATATTATCTAAGGCTATACTCGATCCCTTCTCTATTTCATTCGTAACCCTAAATTTTTAACGAAAGAAAATAAAAATAATGGCGGCTTCAACTCATCTCGTTCTCTTTCGTCCTCTTTTTCAAAACTAGGGCTTCAATTTCTGCTTCGAGTTCGATGCTTCAACTCGCTCGCGGCATCTTCAACAATTAGGGCTTCAGCTCTTCGTCTCTAAATTAGGGCTTGCGATCGATTTGGGGCTTTCGTTCAATAGCGTTCGTTGTTCCAAAGCAGGGTTTTTGCGAAGCTCCGGCATCGTCTTCTACCCAGCTAGAAAAGGTGAGTCTTTGGCTCACGGTTGATTTTAATGCAAGTGTTTGGATTTGTTGACTTGAATGCTTGGTTGCATGCTATGTTTTTGGGTGTTATCTGTTATCATTGGCTCGGTTACTTGAATCTGAACTATTTGGGGCTATTTGCAGTCTCTTGCTCGATTACTTAAATTTTAATTTAACTGATGAGAATAGATGTTATAAATTTTATTTTTAAATTGATAATAACAGATGTTGTTGAATCTTTATTTATAAACTGATGAGGTTGCTGCATGTGATGGATGTGAATTTATCTATATTGTGATGGATGCATGCTTGTGTATATGTAAGTATATGCCACCTCTATTATGATATACAGTTTGAAGAAAAAAAAATATAATACTGTGAGTAAACTCTAACTTGTTTTCACAAAAATCTGGTTGCATGACTTGAAACTCGATGATAAATATGTTGCATGTTGTTGAACTAAGTATACTTGTTTCAAATCTGTTTGCATGTGAATGAAATATCAAGATGCTCCTCTGTTTTGAAAATATGCAGAGTACAGGTAGGAAAAGAAAATTCATTTTTCCTTGGTTTGATCCTTATTGGGCTATGATTCTTTAACAAATTATGTTTGTTAAGTTTAAACCAAAATTTGAAAATATTTCTAAGTTTAAAAGAAAAATAAAAATCAAAGCCTGTAACTCTGTCCATTGCACTGTTGATATTGAGTTGCACTGTCCAATTAAATTTACTATTGCATATATTTTGATTTCACTGTTATGTTGCATTTACATGTTATTGTGAGAAAATTTTTGTTTAAAAATAGTTTCTCTTTATTTAAAATTAAGTTAATAAGGTTTCAGAAAATCAAGTTAAATTCAAATGTTTTTCAATTTAAGAAAATCAAACAGTGGTAAATTAAAAAGATAATAACTGTACTGTTTTTCTTTAGTAAGCAACATCACTATTTATAGATAGTATCAAATTTATCTATGCATAAGTATTGATAGAATTGAGTATGTTTTGACTGTTGAAAATGGATGTTCTGTGTACTTTATAGATTATGCAGAAAAATGTTGTGTAAATTGTTTTAACAGTCATGCTTATGTTCTTACTTGAATTTAAATTCAAATTCACTTCTTTAGGTCTGAATTCTAGTTAGAATTTATTGTGTGAACATATTGTGTTTGTTCTGCATAGATTAGGTCTGTAAATCTTAATTTTAGAAAAATTAAAACCTGATACTTGAGAAAAATCAAGAACAACAGTCAATAGTTACTAGAAGTGAAATTTGTAAACATCTTTAAATTTATTCAAACAAGTTTTAACTTTAATACATGTTTAAAACCATGATTATTAGACCAGCATCAGTATTTAGTTTGTGCAGTATTTTGGAAATTTGGGAATATCAAACCATTTAGTAAATTTTGGAACTTGATTTTCTGCACTTGCATTGAGGACCTGTTGCATTGAGTCACTTTCATGGGTCCATTGCTTTACTGACTTGATTCACTGATGCATTTCTTATGTACATTGTGGTCTGCATTTTTCGATTTCGAACTTGAACTTGTAGTTGCAACTGGACATGTTGTGAGGTTGTGCATTTGTGCATTTTTGCCATTTGGTATCTTTGCATTCATCACTGTAGTACTTTTGAGTTGCACTCACCCCTTAGATGCACTATGTCTTGCATTTAGTCTGTACTGGTGTACATCTTAGTTTGCATTCCTCCTGAGTTCATATATATTGTTCTTGTACATATATATATACACAAGTATACATGCAATTGCTTCACTGTTTATTTTCTGCACCACTTGCATGTTACCTAAAGTTTGTTATGCTATCATTCATTCATGTGTATAACTGGTTTGGTGTTGCATCCATTGTGATATTTGTAGTAGCACCGTGCTTGAATCATTTTTGCCATCTTCACTCTGCAGTATAGCCTGTCACACCTGTTATACTTCATTCCTTGACTTGTTTGGTTTCTGTTCTCGGTTGATTTGCAATTGCATTTTCATAGTTGCTGCCCAGATTTGTTCTTGCTGTCATGTTCCATGCATTTGAGCTCTTTGAGTTGCAGTGTTTCATCACTTGATGTCTTTGATTATTTGGTCTGCACTTTATGTTGCAGTTGGACCTGCATTCGTTATTGTTTATGCCCTTGTGTCTGTGTGTGTGGTGCCATGTTTATGGTGCCCCCACCTTCATTTTTGATGACTTTATGCAGTATCAGTGCCTTTGTGCACTTGTGTGTCTGGTCAGTAGCTTGTTCATGTGATTTTTGACTCGGTATTAAGATCTGGCTTAGTTTGATTTCGTGTTTTCGATAGTTTGATTATCACGACACTGTTTATTTTTGGTGTGTTGTATAGTAAAACTTGGGGAATTTTGATTTGTTGAGATTTTTGGTTTGCGGTTTTCAGTTTTGGATTTTCGTAACAACCGCAATGCATTCAGTTAATTATTTCTGAAAGTTTTGAAAAAAAACCGATTTAGAAAATGATTTTAACATATAAAATTGAATATCACTTATTCTTATTTTCTGCATTTTGGGAAAACATAAAGATCTCTCCCCTTTACTATTTTCCCCTTTTGTTGTAATGGCTATGATTTTTCCACTTTCTGCTCCTCTTCCATGCTTTTTAAAATACATACTGAAAATGCAAAACACAAAACTTGAAGTCCAAACCAAACGGGTCCCAAGGATTTAAAACAATATCCCCAAAAGGTCTGTGCTAGCATGCACGAAGTGATTTTATGTTTCTACAAGCAAATCATTATCGCCTCATTTTATAGACTTAACAAATAACTGAAAGACGTAACACAATTTTAGTCAGAACCAACAGTTGCAGGAGCGCTGCTGCTTTGCCATATTAAATTTTTATATGTTCATCTCCAATGATTTCATTTTGGGATTTAAGTGGCACATTCCACCTGCTAATATTTGATGCTTCATGACACTGTCAATTACAGCTGATTTATTTTGTAAACTCCCTGATGCATTTCTGGACATTTCCCCCTCCCTGTTGCACCTCTGTGCATCGTACTGCACTGTGTCATCATTTGGCTCTGCGATTCATCGCTGTTGCCTCTGTGTTTGTTGTGTCTGCTGCTCCATGCACTTGTTTCACTGCCCTGTACACGATCAACTAGCATCTATGCCTGCTGCTGCATGCTTGTTGGCTTACTGTTTTTTTTTCAAATTGGCACTGGTTTTGCCTTGAGCCTTTTCTTTGCAGTGATTTGTCTGATTTGCGCTTGCACGCGTGTTGGCGAGGCAGTGCACATGTGTGCAAAGTATACGTGTGTACTGCAGCCACACGGGATTGACAGAGATTAAAAATTTGAAGTTGTTAATAATGAAAATCCATAATAGATTTTGAATTGATTCATGTGATTCGTCATCTCTGTTTCCATTTTATTCAGTTCATTACAAATTTATTTACTTGAGTTAAGATTAATCCTGACTCGAGTGTTTTTGTGTTTTGCAATTAACGCTCGGGTCAGACCGAGTATTTTTGCAGCTTGGAGATTTTCTCGCAGCGAAGTTAGAGAGAGAGAGAGAGGGGAAAGCACTTCATTAAAGTTTTCAGCAAAAATTTTCTTGTAGTTAATAAAAATTGTTCCGCTGTATAAAATGTAATTCATTGTATAACTCTGATATTTGTATATAAAAGAAAAGTTTGTTTATAAAATATATTATTGTTCTGTGATTCTGTAGCTGATTCTGTTTAAATGTTATAAACTAAATAACAATCCGTCATTCTGAACGTTTCTGGTTGGTTTAATTACCGACTAGAGGCGGTCAGAGCGGCGGGTCGTTACATTAAATGTTTAAAAAAAAAATTTAAAAGGTAAGGTATATTTTAAATATGTAAATTTAAAAGTGGATTGAATATAAATGTTTTAACATATTTGTGAGTGATAATAAAATCACTAATAAGAATGAGATTTATCTTAAGTTAATGAAGATATAATGAGGATTCATAATTCATTAATTATTAAGTTAATTAAAAATGGATAATTTATTTATTTAATTAATTGATGGTTTGGATTGATTAAATAAGTAATTAAAGGTTTAAACTACTTAACAAAGGTTTAAAAAAATTAATTAATTAAGGAATAATTAATTTGTAAATTAAGGATTGTTAATTGAATATTAATTAATAATTTAAGGTGATTAATCAAGTGATTAAACAATAAATTTATTAAGGACTAATTAATAAATGAAAGTGATTAAGAATAATTTAATTAATTAAAGTGTTTGATGAATTTATTTGTATCAAATGATTTGAAATTTATAAATCAGAATTGGATAAATAATTCATAGGTAATTTAATTTAATTGGAAATAAATTGAATTAATTAGGATTAAACAATCCTGCTTATAAATAATTATTGAATGCTTGACCTTACTTATGAATGATTGTATTGTATGAATAGCCTTGAATTGATTGTCCTATCTGATCTGTGATATTTTATTCTGTGAATTGTGCTATGTATAATTTATGCATTTATTGATGATACATCTGCATATTATCTGCATATTATCTGAGAATTGTGAATGGAAGATAAGCGTTATAGTTTATATCGCTTATCAACTATATTTCTGTGTTTTAATCTGTGATGATTGAATGATGTTACACTATTGTGTTAAACCCCTGGACCACACTTACACACACAAATATGGATTTCACGAGGAAATCGATTAAGTCACAGATTTTAAAATGATTTTTATATTGAATATTTGAATTCAAATATTTTGAAATGGATTGGGTTTTAAGTGAAAAGCTTTTGAAATGAAATTTCAAAGATGAAATTTATTTTGAATAACTTGATTGAATTTTGTAATTTAAACATTTTGATTTAAATTTAAATTCAATATTCGAAATTGAATTCTGTGATTTGGAAATTAGGGACTAAAGATGTTATACCAGTTTATAGGGGTTAAACTATTTAAAGGTACTGATTTGGAAATTTGAATTTAAATTCAAAGGCCTTAACTCGTGCAAATAAAATTGGATCTTTCTGAAACGAAAACTATTTGTTTTCAAATAATAAAAGCTTTCATATAAGTAGTGAACGTCCAATTTGTGTTAAAAAGGATTTCAAGTTAAAAATGAAAATGATTTTCCAAGTCATGGAAACGGTTTGAAAGCTATAAGTTAAATCTTTAATTTAAAGATTTTAAACGAGTTAATTCAATTGAAACGGAAATTGTTTTGAAATCCGTAAATGGATCTTTGTGAAACTGAATGAACTTTGTGAAATAAATCTTTTGTTTAAAAGATTTGAAAATGGTAAATGGGTTAAACCATTTGAAAGAAAAGTTTTGAATCATTAAGTTGTGACTTAATTGAAATCCCATATCCATATGTTTTAAATGTTGCGCTCACTATTCGGTTTAGCCGGGAGAGGACCTTTGTGTCGTATAACCCATTCCAAATATGTGATTCGACGTATATGGATAGCATTTGAAGACCGGTGGTGAAGACCGAGTATTTCTGAAAACGATAGGATAACCTATCGATTGTCTCTGCACTGAGTTGCTCCGGTATAGAGATTCCCTAAGTGATGGGAAGTCCGATCGGGATTGTGAATACCCGGATTGCAAGGGCTTCTTCGGAAGTGCCTTCGGTTCTGTTCGAACCCGGAACAAACTTGTATGGTTACATGTCTGACACTACACTTTGAGATATAAAGCAGATTTCTTTCAAATACATTTCTGTTGGTGGCGGAGAATTTATTCTCTTAGCTTAACACCCTTCTCTGAGACGTACGAGCTCATAGGTTATGTAGTTGAAGGTTATCAGCAATATACTCCCAATTTGGTAGTGTGGCATATTGAGTGCTGCTGTGTGTTGATGATCATTGTTTGATCATTTGTGATATGATCATTTGTTTGATCATTTATCTTTGTGATCATTACTTTGATCATTTGTTGACCCAAAGCATGGCTTTGTACCAAAGCATAGCTTTGTGGACGAGACTGCATCAGGACCTCACACCCCGGAAATGGTCAAAACAGGAAAGATGCGGCAAGGTTATGAGGGTCGCGCCCTTTAGGGTGTGTCATTCCCTTCTAGTAAAGGGTGGTATCATGGTATGGAGCCCAGATATTTACCTATGTGGTAGCTCCAATCTCATTTACTGTGTGGTTGTTGCTTAGAGGCGCCTCGGATAAAGGTCCCAAAGGACCGGGGAGTGGCATGCTCGAGTAGTAGTTACCTAGTTACAGAGGTAACCCGGCCTTGTGTTGGCAGAGATCCGGTTAGGTTCTCGGGACGTCCCACCAGAGGCGATCCCATGTGGCAGTAGGAAGATCCTTAGCCTGACCATTTGTTGGAAAATCCAAAGAAACAATACGCGCCTTGTAAGGTTTTAGTTGTATTACCTGCCATCTACTTATGGTGGCGCCCCACTGTTTGGATGGTAGCTATAGCAGGCATAGTTCGGAATGTCTATGTTGGCTAAGATTTGTATTCTACTTTCGAAAGGATTTTCTGCACTGTGCACTTATAATAATAATATCAAAGAAATTTTCTGCGTATCAAGCATGTTTGACTATCATAAGGAGAAATCTCCTCCAATTCTGCGTTTGCATTGTGTGTGTGGCGGGAGGTCTTATGGTAGTCTCATTTTCTAAAAAGCATATCGGATTTTATTTTATAAATCTTGTTTTATTTTAAAGTTAAACTGTTTTTGTTACTCACACCAGTCCCATGACTGATCCGGAGTTTATTGTTCCTTTCCTAAACTCTGGGTGCTCACTATTTTCCACACGAGCAGTCTAGAGTTGGGTTTTTTTCAGATAGTTAGGTTCAGTTGATCATCTAGAGCTAGTTCAATCTTTGGATATGGACGAGACTTGCTTGTCTTAGTCCATCGTGATGTTGGTTCAAGCTGCTGCTGGAGTTCTCCCTTGAAGACTATCTTAGAGTTATTTGTTCCGCTGCTAGTGTTATTTAGTTTCTTTCCGCTGCTATTTTATTGTATCATATCTCTGATGTATATCGATATCTATTGTATCATCTGTTGTATCAGGATGTTGTATCAGATGTTGTATATTGATATTCATTATTTCTTCCGCTGTGTTGTTTACTTAATGGTGTTATAAGCTCCGGCGACTCGGATTTGAACGGTCGAATCTGCGGCATTCGAGTACGATGTAAAGTATGGATGTCGATTTTCGAACGGGCAAAATCCGCTTCGTTACACGTCGACTAAGCTTTTTGGATCAAGTAGCGATGAAATTTTGTACTTCACGGAAGAAAGATGTCCATGAACCACTTCCAATGCCTTGCAGTTCCTTGGATCCCTCTTCCTCGTATCGTACACCTTCGGATCCTTCACCAAGACGATTCTCAGGCTCCCCGAGAACCCATGAACGTGGAGATATATAGTCTCACTTAAACCTTGGAGGAATAAAAAGTCAGAAGATCGTAAAACTCCATCGCCACCAAGTTTTAAAAAATTGACCTATTTTAAACGTTTGATATTTTACCCAGACGTCTGTAAAAACTCTCCGACTATCAACTTTTTAAAAATTCGATCAAACCAGACGTCTAGCAGATAAACCAGAAATCTTAAGTTATCTACTGTATTCGAATTAGGGCAAACCAGACGTCTGAATTTGCTTCCATACGTCTGAAATTCAATCGACACTTTAAAAACACCCAGATAACGTCATTTTTTTAATTTCATCTCTATTTTTTCAACTGTGATTTCTCCATTGACGATTTTCTTTTCAAAATCATCTTTTGTCGCTTGCTTAATTCACAATGCCTCCTAGAACTATGAATCCTAAGATATCCAGAAGAAAACAGGACCAACCAACATCATCCTCAAATCCTCAAGTTTGCTCTGATGATCAAATAGAAAGATGGATGAATCAAGCACCACACTCAGTCAAGAGATATGAGGATATACAAAAGAAGAAGCTTCGCACGGGTCCATTTTATAAACGACTTAAATTTTCAATGTATGATTTGGATGAAATGCGTGAGAATGCTGGACTAGAAACATTTATATCGTTAATTCCCAATGACATCCAAATTGATCAATTGGCAATATTTCTTTTTTATACAAATTTGGACAGCACTTCAGTATGGAACACTGAAGATGAAGATAATTGGCTATGGTCTAGCATGTATGGCAACACGATTAGACTCACTTCTGGCATAATAGGTAGAACTCTAGGATGTTCTGACACTAGCGAAGATTTATACAATATTCCTGATATGCGCTTCGAACCAAGGAATAGTATAACACGTTGAATTTGAGAGGATGAAATGCCAAAATTTGCCTCTAAATATCTACATCCAAAAGCATGACTTCTTACTCGAATGATAATTAATACCATCGTTCCACGTATGGGAAGCCATGAGCAAATAACCGAGTTAGAGCACAAAGCCTTATATGCTCTATTTAGCGGAACAAGGGTGAATTGGGCCAAATTTATCTTTGATGAGCTTAAACATTTTTACACTCGATCATGGCCATCAATTATCTACCCCACATATATTATAAGACTTCTATGTGCTCACAACATCCCCTCCTATTTATCAACTTTTGAAGAAATTTCTCCAAAATATGCATCCATCAAGTTTTTCTCACTGATGCACTTACCCGATATTCCCTCGGAATTTATATCTTTTGAAGATTGGACGCACAATCGTCAAATTAGACGAGTTCAACCTCCACCTTAACCACAAAATAAACCATCACAAGAGGAGGAAAACCATCGTAAGAAACTCCACCTCCTCCGGCACCATTTGATTATCCAAGCCAGGATGAGATTGTGGAGACTCGAACAGAAACAAATCCAAATGAAAGCATTCGAGATCTCACCCTTAAAAATCAACATATATTATCCCAATATCAAAAGCTTTTGGCTAAGCGTATTGACAACTTTGAAACATCTTTTGCTACACGCCTAGCAATAGTTGAAGAATCACTTTCAACTGTCCTATCGGTTCTCAAAGAAGTACTTCAACGGGTTCACGGTCCGACACCTCCTTCTGAAGATTGGACAACCCCAGTACCTTCTCCTCCCACGAAACATTCCAAACTTTCTGAGGACGAACCTCTAAAACAAGCTTCGACATCTCCTACAAAGCCTAGCGCTTCCCAAAAAGAAGAAACACAGGATGATCAAGAAAAAGCTTCTCCGAAGGAATCATGGATTTTAGGATTTTAAGATTTCAACTCTTGTACAATTGGCAAAAACTATGAATGTAATCAATTTCGAATTATTAATGAAAATTTCCTTTTGTGTGTTATCTTTGACGATTGATTAAAATTTTATAATTCGTTTTGATAATGCCAAAGGGGGAGAAATATAAGTATATTTATAAAACATTAGAAATAAGTACATATTCAGAGGGAGATTTACAAATTATATATAAGTACATTGTATGGTTGTCATCATCAAAAAGGGGGAGATTGTTAGGAAATCAAGTCTATGGTTTCGGTGATAACAACTATACAATCGAAATTGAATTTGCATATATATATATATATATATATATATATATATATATATATCTATTTACAGGTAATTGCTAAAGTAACATCACTAAAGAGACAAGAACAAGACTCAAAGAACATTATAAGAGACGACAAGTCGATAGGATCAATGAAGCAATGACATAGATGCACATAAGCAAAATGCATAAGTTTCAGACATTTAAAGACACTAGACAGACATCTGAAGAAATCCTTTGGAATTCAAAACAAAAAGGATCAGACATCTCGTTAATATACTCAGATGTCTAAATGGCTATTGTACACAAAAAATATATAGTCGGACGTCTGAAACATATACCAGACGTCTGGTACTAAACTCGGATTTTGAAATTCAAACTACAACTGCCACAGTTGAAAAGACATCTTCGCCTCTCTTCACCGCAACTCTTCATCACCATCAGAAGCGACCATAGGACACTTGTTAATGGATGCAACTACTCAAGAAAACTCTCTACCACTATAAATAACATCAAGAATCAAAGAGAAGAATTCACTTTACTTACTTGTGCTTTTTACTTTTATACTCTGATATATTCTTGATCTCTAGCAATCATATAATTGTATTTCACTCTTCCATATATTCAAAACTCCTCAATCAATTCTATATGTATATATTGGAAGCATTTTTACTTAATAGTCAATATTCGTGTTATAGAACACATACCTGACAAGAACAAGCTATTGTAACCAAGCCTATTCCTCCAGGCGACGTGAGGGTGTTTGATAGTCGAATTCCAAAAGGGAGCGTCGGGGCTGGACGTAGGACGAGAGGTCCAAACCAGCATAAAATCTTGATGTGCATAGTTTATATTTTACTAGACTAATTTTATATTATTTACATCATATAGTTAGTCGCATATACTTGCATATACATTACACGATCCATTCTATAAACTTACAGCTAGTATTTTCTTCTCTAGCTCACATCGAGACCTAAAATCACAGCCAATGATAAACTCCAACTGATTCCTCTCTAGGATCATCGCCCCCAAGCTGGCTTGTCTCCTACTCAAAACATCAGTGACTACATTTCCTTACCAGGGGTGTAGGAAATGTCAAAGTCATAGGAGGTTAGAAACTCTAACTATCACTGCTGACATAAGGTTGAGGTCCTTCTGGGGAATAAATACTTCAATGTTTATGGTTCATATACAACGCGAACCTCTCCCCAAGTAAATTATGCCTCCATATCTTCAAATCGAATACTATCACCACTAAATTCAAATCATGAGTTGGGTACTTCTTGTCATGTGGTTTTAACTATTGACTAGCATAGGCGATAACATTTTCCCTTTGCATCAAAATCACACCAAATCTAGTCCCACAGGCGTCTATGTATACCGTCAGCTTCTTATTCCCACTCAGAATGACCAACGTCGATGAACTTTTCAGCCTCTCCTTTAGACTCATGAATGCATGCTCACACCTTGAGTCCCAAATAAAGGTCTGATTCTTCTTCGTCCGGTTGGTTAGCGGTGCTGCTTCCTTAGAGAAGTCCTTGATAAAACATCTATAGTCACCCGCTAGGCCAAAGAAACTTCTCACATCTCTAGCGTTCTTGGGATGATCCCAGCCCTGCACTGCTGCCACCTTTGTAGGATCTACAACAATATCCTACTCAAAAACAACATGATCCAAAAATGGATTTCTCTCCTCCAGAAGTGACACTTCGAAAAACTTCACCTTCAATCAGTGCATCCCTAACACCTCGAGAACAATCCTCAAATGCTTCACATGTTCTTGCTCTGTCCTCGAATAAATATAGATATTGTTTATGAACATAAGTACAAAGTTATTTTGTTGATCCATGAAAACACGGTTCATAAGATCAAAAAAGTATGCTGGTGCGTTGGTAAGTCCGAACGGCATAACAAAACACTAATATAATCTAGATGGCATATAAAATGCTGTGATCAGCATAATCTCCTGTGCCACTCTCAGTTGATGAAATCCTGTTGCAAGGTCCAACCGAGAAAACACCCTAGCACCATGAATCTGATTGAACAAGTCATCAATATGTGAAAGTGGATAATTTTTCTTCTTCATCACCTTGTTCAACTCATGGTAATCTACGCATAATCTCAAATAGCCATCCGACTTAGCATCGAACACTATAGGTGATCCAAACTTAGATATATGCCATGGAATGAGCCCTCATTGCAATAGATCATTCACTTCAACCTGTAGTTCCTTTTGCTCTTTCGATGCATATGCCTCAATGGTATAACAACCGGTTTGGCATACCTCACCAAATCTATACGGAACTCTGTCCCCTGTGTGGCGCTAATTCAGTCGCCTCCTTAGATATGTCCAGATACTCCTTTGCTATAGGCATAGATGGCAACTCGTCATGTGGGATCTCAAGCAGGTACAGAAACCTAACCATCACCTCATCATCAGGTTGGAAGCCTATCTTCAACCTACGCCCATCATCCATCCCTATCATCACTAACAGCCTCTCACAATCCACTGCTACTCTGTATTTTGCATCCAGTCCATCCCTAGAATAATATTGAACCTCATAAAAACCAAAACAAAGCAATCACAAGCAAACAAACATCCATGACTTGATAAGGCTAAGTATCGACAAACCATGCAAAGGCTTGTCGATCCTCCAAATAGGTATGTGACGATCAAAGGTTGGTCGACTTTCTTGGGTTTCAATCCCAATCCATCTACCAAATCACTAGATATGAAGAAATGTAAAGCTCTGATATCGAATAAAACACATACATATGTATCAAAAATAGAAAGTATACCCAGTATAATGATACTCTTCCCTTTTTCCTTCATTGATTGAGCACTTGATGAAGCTAGAATAGCGTTCAAAGCATAAGTAGATACAACCCGCTTATTCCTCGATGGTTCTGGACAATCCTTTTTGATATGCCCTGGTCTGTTGCAGTTGTAGCACTTCTTGCCTTCCGCCTTACAGTCTCTGCCAAGATGGCCCTTTTCTTTACAGTTATAGCTAGTACGCTCCCACTTGCCCTTCTTCTGACCACTCTACTTAAATCGATTCTTCTTCTTGATTTTATCCCACTACCACTTGCTGCCCCTGCCTGCTTGTGGCTTTGGCTTATCCATGGGGGCAACAATCGACTTAGGCTTAGGATACAGATTCTCATGTTGAAGAGCCTTCCCTACCAGCCTCTCAAAGGCCTCATCGATATGGCTCATGGGTTTTTCTCTAAGATAATCATCTAAGCCTGTAATAAAATTCTCATTCTTCTTAAGTGGAGTATCGATAAAAGACAGGCATACTTTGATAGTGTGTCAAACTCAGCATGTACTTAGATACAAACATATCCCCTTGTCTCAAGTAAGAAAAATTTCGAAGGAGCACCGACTTTTGAGCAGTTGGTATATACTTCTTTTCAAACCTCATCCTAAAATGCTCCTAATTAATCTGATCATCAAGAGTAGCAATCTTTTTGGTGTTCCACCACCCTATAGCTCTTCCCTGAAGCTATCTAAAGGCTAGCTTCTTCTTCATTACATCATCTAACTCCATATCCTTAATAATGCATTTGTAAGTGTCTAACTAATCCTGCACTTCGATGTCTGATTCTGTTCGGTGGAAAGGTCTTACTCTCGAAGTAGAATAACCCTTGTTTAGTTTGGTAAAGTCAGCCTCAGTGCTTGCATTAGAGTGCCATACTAACAATCGCAATAGGAGCAACTTGGGCATTCTACACCATGTTTCAAACCTCTCAGCGAACATGTTCTGCAAGTTGGATAGCCCCGGATCCCTCCCTATCCTCGACTCCAGAAACAGAGTTCAAAGCAGCATTTCTTCTTAGCCGGCTTATTCTTACAAGCTGTAATAAGAATGATCGATCTCTTTATAAGGAATGAGTGGTGTCCATGAATGTAATGTGACTTATATACTATATATGCTACTATATAGTTTTGAAAACCAAAATATAACAAGCATGCTCTCTCATATATCGTTTGATTTAACTAAGGTGATAACTCCTTCCTTATCTCTAATGGATCCAAGTATCAACTTAGGTTGTTTATGCAGCCTAAGCTCTGATACGAAATGTGATGACCGCCTTACGCGGTTACCTAATATACATATATAGTGCATTGTGGATGGGCCCTGTCGATGCAAGATATTAGGAAAAGGTGTAAAGTAACAAAAATATAAGGAAAGAACATGTAGAACATCTCACAGCGCATAGGAAAAATATAACATAATAACATAGGTATAAAAAACCGAGACAGTGGTATAATTAAATGAACCATGAATATGAACATCAAAATGCAACAGATTCATGGATTATACAAAAACTAAAATAAAAGAGTTTATACATCCTAAATCTATAAAATAAACTATATAACTATATCCAAGATTATATAAGTACTAGTATAGCTCTACAGAACTGTGTAACGTAATATAAGCGATTGTAAGCTCTAAATACAGATATATGAAAGCACAGTCTCCTGCTTATAGTACTTAAAACTCTATGTGCTATCTAGACCTGTTACCCCTAATCTACATATTTAAGAGTACCCGAGATAATAAGAAACAAAGCTTAAAATCTCTGATGGTGTTAGCATTACGTCATCTCAAAAATACTATAAAAATCGTACATGGTAAATAGGAAAATATGGATTAAAGACATACCTGATCTATCCCAACATCCAAAGAGTGAGCACATAACAGTCGATATATGCTAACCTACTATAATCTTCATATGAGTGCACTACAATCGAGGTACATTGTCCAATATCTATGTATACGGTCGGAAACACCTACATCGTGTGACACCCTAAAGTGAAACATAACATCCATCAAACCATCCTCACCGTCACTCGTGTTCGTTGGATATATGATACCTCATAAGGCATAATCGTAGATCAGTGACTTAATCAAAGTCCCGGCTTCATTAGTCCTTGAATCCATGCCACTGCTAAAGGCTATGAACCAGGCTTACAATCATAAAAGCCTAGGGTAATCTACTATCGAAAGATCTAGACACGATAGCAAATCCAAGTGGGTGCCCTCACATACCCATTCTTTATGAGCACACTAGAAACCTCCGACTTATAAACGATCCCTTTGCAAGCATCTCCATATTGGAACTCAATCATTACATCTTGGCTATCTCCACGGTAGAACTATAACACCCCATATTATTATAACATTATTTAGGATATTCAATTGGGTAAATTAAATAAAATAATGTGAAGATTAATAGGTTGAGATTTGATTAAACTAAGGGTAGCCGTGCCATGTTAAATATAAATCAAATAAGATGACATAAACAAATGTGTAGGAAATATGGAAGGGCAATATGAGAAATATGAGAGGCTTATGCTCTAAACCCTTGGGAAAGGAAACTCACGTTCATTTCATTTTAGAAAACTAAAAACATCTAAGGACGGTCACCATTATTGTTCGCAAGAGGAAGATAAAGTTAGGATTTAAGAGAAGGTAGATAATCAATTAATTCAACATCAGATCTCACATCTTTTAATCTTAAAGCTAAGGTGAATAATTACTTCATCCCTTTTTCTTATCATTTTCGTTTTTAAGATTAGATCCGAAATGTTTTTGCAAGTATATGCCATGTTTTGATGATAAAAGTTATATATTTGTTCGTTGGTGAATTATGTATGTTAATATTAGTATTTATGGAATATTTGATATGAAAACCTTATTAAATTACATCCAAATACCTTGAAAATTTAAATATTAGTCAAAAATGATATTTTAGAGATGGATTCCAATTTTCATAATTATGTAAATTAATGTGGATTTTATATTAATTTTCTAGTGAAGAAAATGATTTATTGGGTTATAAATTATTTATGGCTAAATAAATAATTATTTGGATTTGAAATTTTTATATGTTCGAAAACATATTAAAATAGATTTTCTAGGATTTTCTAGATTTTTCCTAAGTAATTTGATAAATATATAAAATTATTTAAGATATGAGACTTAAATATTTTATGTATTTAATAAAAGAGAAGGGGCATTTTATAAAATGAAATTATTATTTTTAATTCTGAAATTAGTGGCAGCAGTTTTCTTAAAAGTATTTATTAACCAATGAGAATTTGACAAACAAAGGCAGGTTAGTTGAAAAGTTATCTTTTAAGTCAAAAACAAGAAAATCATGTTTTTAGCATGTTTCATCCATTTTAGGCATCAAACCTTTCGACCCAGACCTTCCGACAAAGTCTAAAGGCTATAGCTTTCAACAAAGTCAAAGTTCAATGCATATGGTATCAAGTTACTTGGTATGTAATGAATTTAATAAGGTCGAAGGATACTTAGTCGAAAGGTTGGTTGCCAAAGAGGCAGGGGTATGTTTGTTTTATAAACCAAAAGCTTACACTTGGTTGCTTTCGGAAAGGAGCTTTCGACTTGGTTGCTTTTGACTAGGTCAATTATTTTAAATAAAGGTTTTGAACCTTTCGATAAAGTTGAAAGGTTACTGCCGCTTTATCATTGTTTTGTTTTGAAGCTTGCAACAAAGTCGAAGGTTTACATGTTTTTAAAAACTAGCTGCTTCTCCAAGCTTTCGAAAGAAAGCTTTCAACTTAGATGTTTTACCCTTGTTTTTAATTGAAGAATAACCCAAGCTTTCAAAGGAGTTGTTCCAAAGGTAGAGGCCTATTGTTTTAAATGAAATGTTTTAAAGCTTTTGAAGCAGAGCTTTCGACAAAGTCTAAAGGTTGCTTCCATTGATTTCAAAAGGTTTTAGTTCAATGGTTACAAAGAGTTTGAGTTCAATGATTTCGAAAGGTTTTAGCTCAATGGTTTCGAAAGGTTTGAGTTCAATGATTTCGAAAGGTTTACTTTGAATGGTTTCAAAAGGTTTAATGTAAAGTTTTCCAAAGGTTTTCTGAGGCAATGTTAAGTTGTTTTAAAGTAGATGTCTAAAGTTTTTTTCTTTCAAAATGAATGATTTTAATAGTTTCGAATGGTTTGATGTTTGGTTTCGAGAGGTAAGGTTTTGGCCTTTTGGCGTAGAAAATTAATGGGTTTCAATTGGTTTTGAAAAAGATGTTTTCAATAGTTTCTTTCAAATGCTTAAATGTTTTCATCAACTAAGGTTTGAGTAAAGAAGATATATATAAAATGGTAATGTCATTTTAAGTGTCTAAAAGGTGTTCAATAAATTTTGTTTATATTGTCTTGTTGGCCCAAGTCAGCCAAAGGTCAAAAGTTATCCAAACAAAACTTATGTGTTTGAACAGATTTTTCATTTAATACCTGATATTTATGTATGTTTATGTAATGATGCTTTACAACATTTAGCCAGTTTTGGTAGGAATTTTTTTTTATAAAGATAGATTTTAAAAGAATGTTAGTGAGGGGAAACCCGTTCTGCTAAATGGAACGGTCTCTCTGTTCGTCGACGGAAATACTATCGGTTTAGAAAACCGTCGAATGAATTTAAATTAAAAATAACCACAAGTGCACGGTGTACGAATGTATCACGTGGCGAATACGAGTCGATCCGTAGGGAATTGATGATTTTAAAGTTCCATTCAATCAAATTATATCGAAGTCGAGAGTGAATAGCTAGAAATGTAAGAAACTAACAAAAACTAGCAAAAGAAAAATAGATAAAAATATGACAGTTAAATGAAAATTTAGAGATAAGTCCACTCTCTAGATCATATAATTCAACAATTAATGAAATTATGATCTCTTTTTTGGTCATAAGTGAGTTTAAATGATGTGTTTATCATAAGTATGGCTCATTTGTGCTATTAATTAGCTCAACATAAGCCATCAAACTATAACACAACCTTTAAACCACTTGCTAATCTTATGAAAATGACAACAAAGTTGCAAATGAAATCTATTTTAAGTATGCCTATTAACAATTAATTAGAAATATAGACCATCAAATTTGAATTTCAGATCACTTTCTTATGCCATAATCATATTTTGATGAAGAGACATTTGTGTTAGTGATTGTTTAAGCATAGCCTATTTGGCGTCAACAATATAGGCTATCAAATTCAAAACAAAAACGACAAATAAAACCACTTCAAGCAATGTCATTAAGCACAAAATGAGAGCTATAATTATCAAAATGTTGAAGCTACATGATTAGAGGCTTCATTACCCCTAAATTGAAGGGATTAACCTCTCATATTTGTTATCAAAACAACAAATATAGCTTGCAACATTAAAGGAAAAGAAAAAGAAAAAGAGAGCAAAGCAAAGAAACAAAACTAATCTACTTGCATGAAATAAGAGAGATCTACACTACTTGCATAAAAGGAAATGAACATGTAATTAAAAAGAAACAATAATTAACATTGCATAAAATGAAAAGAAAATTACATAAAATAAAAATGGCTAAGTAGCCATGAAAAGAGAAAGAGAGATTTCTTTTATTTTGAGCCTAAACTAATGAAGAGGAAGAGAGACTAATGAAGAGAGGAGAGAGGAGATTACATGAAACATATGGGTATTTATACATGTATGAAACCCTAATTCATATTTTGGGGAATGCCCAAAATGCCCATGAGGTAGTGTGGCCACCAAGTAAGCATTAGCATGTCATAATCCCCATTTAAGTGTACATGAAGCCATTAATTTCATAAGCATGTGCATTAGCCTCTAGTTTGTACATTAAAGTGGTGGGTAGGTGGGGTCCTCTATGTTCTTCACTTTGAATTATTTCCATCTTCATTCCTTTATATTCATGTTATGCATGCATGTGTCTTCATGAACCCACTCCTATTTGAGATCAAATTTCTAGACAAATATGTATAAATTTCTAGTTAATTTTTCTCAAAAAAATATATGCACACAAATGACCGTTTTTCCCCTCTATGAAGATGGATATGTGACAATTTGGAATTAATATGGATTTTGGTTAAAACAAGTAAAAATACCCAATATGATCATTTATTTAATTTAAATAAATTAAATATAGTGGTAAAAATATGCACATTTACATGCACATCAAATACCCTCACACTTATCTTTTTATTCGTCCTCGAATAAAGAAAAACTAAGATAAATCCATTTTCGTAGGGAGCACGATTGCATTGAGCGTATGCAATAAGCCGTTAAACCTCTGGGTGTCCCCAGTAGGACGAGTGTTGTCTCGTGAGGGTTTTCAGCGGATACTACCCACAAAATCCAAATGCAGGATGAAAATATTTACAAAATGCAAGATTTATTTTCAAAGTGATGAATCCGAGTTTTTGAAATATTTACAAATGAAGGATTTACTTTTAAATTGACACGAATAAGTTAAATATAGGTTTTGGTCATTATCTTGAAATTTTTTAGTCATTTACTCGTCAAAATTTTCAATAAAATCAAAGTTATCATAACAAGTAAATGATAGTTTAACTCATTGTCTTCGTTGATAACATAGTGTAATTATAAAATTGATCCTTAGTTGATTATCAAAGTTTATCAAAGTGGTATTTTCATTTCTTTTCAATAACAAATCAAATCAAATAAGTAAAAATAGTGCTAGGATTTCAATTGCTTACTCTTTCATTATTTGCAAAAAATTACACACCTAGCTCAGGTAAATTGAGGCCAGATATACCACCCAAGCACCGCCATTCAGGCTTACGTGAGGAAAGTACAGAGCATGGCGAGTGCACACACTTTCGTGCATACACCTATCGACTGTAGGTGGCTTTTATTAAGTCTATTTTTTTTACATGTGTTCCATACATGCATAACCGTGAGGACTTTTAAATGAGTATGAAAGCACATAATCAAAGTTCCAAGTAATTCACCCATGCATAACCATGAGGACTTTTAAATGAGAGTGAATACTTGGATGTTATTATTATTTTTATATTTTTTTTAAGAGGGAGAGTGAGTTTTGCAAAATTCTCTTAGCACCATTTAACTTAGATGACAAAAAAATGTTATATTCTTTACTTTAAATCAACCACTTTTTAAAACAAAGACTTTCAGTTAGGATGTACTTCATAATTAGCACGTATGAATCTTCCCATATACTGTTAAACCATTATTATTTGTAATCAAACTTCATTTTTATTTTTGTTAAGACAAATAAATTTTCGAAATTTTTTAATTTAATAAACCAAAATCATATATTTATCTTATAGTGTTTCTTTAAAAATAAATTAAAAGAAAATTTGTTTTTGGGATTTTTTTGAGATTTTAAAGCAAAAATAAACATAAAAAATAGAACACTTGATTTTGACAGTGTCCCCACAGTCAACCCAAGTGAAAGGAACGTTTATTATTATTTACATGAAAATGAAATGTATTTACACGACGTCAGAAAGTATATTGCCAAAAAGTAAATGAAACGGTCTTCCAAAGGCCGATTCATTTGTCTCGTCAAGTATACGAGACACAGCTTAAGCTCAAAAAACCAAACCATAGAAGGTTTCAAAGTTGAACGTTGATTTGGAAAAACGAACGTCGTTTTATTAAAAATCGTACGAGTTGTTTTATTGTCGATGATTTTTAGGGTCGATAAATAATTAGTTGAAATTAAAGTTTATTTTCACCAAATTGAAATTCAAATTTGTCATTGAAAACTTCTTCAAAATTATTAATTTCAAAATCAAAATGGTCATTTAAATCTACCCCTTTGGAATTTAACAACTCGTCTTGGAAAATTCCATAAAATTCATGTTCATTAAATTCGTCTTCCTTTATTGGATTATCAACAACTTTATTACATGTCTCAAGTTCAAAATTCAAAGTTGTTGTATTCAAGTTTTCGAAATTGAGAAAAGGAAGATCGAATTTTAAATTTGGCTCCACACCCTTAAAAGAATTGAAATCCAACTCAATTATCGTGTTTTCAACAACTTCATTAAGATTGTTATTTTCAATTTCAAAAGTTGTTATTTGAAAATCGTTGATTTGAGCAAAAGATGGATTATTATTTGACTCATCACATGTTGGAATTTGATTTTGTTTTTCACGTTGTTTCATATATGTTTCAAACAACAAATTTGTGTGATCATCGTAAATTTCATTCATTTGCTCAACAAAGTCAAATTTGTAATTATTAACTTGATAATTTTCGATTTGGACTCCTTGGGAACAAGAATTGTCAATTTCGATAAAAGGCAGATTATTATTTGATTCTTCGCAAGTTGAGATTTGATTATGATTTTCACGAAATGTTTTGTATTTTTCAAGTAATAAATCCCCGTTATCTCTTTCCGTTTGGTCAACAAAATCAAATTCATGATTGTTAATTTGGAAATATTCATTTTGAATTTGTTGATAACCAATGTTTCAATCGTATCTTTATTGAAACTATTTCCACTGCCAAAATTATTTGAAAATTGTTTCACATTTTCGTCTTGATTTTGAAATTCATTTTGAAGCTCGAATTTGAATTGGCATGGGTTATACTCGAAATCATTTGAATTTAGAAGTGAATACAAATTTTGATTATTTTGACTTGAACTAATGCACAAATATGAGTTACACAAATCGTTTATACTTTGATTTTGTTGTGTAGAGAGTTTAGGTAAAGATGAAGTGCTATTTTCGAGATTTGAGGGTTGGTCATCGTTTCGAAAAGTTTGTCGTCCAAAATTCGAATTGTTTAAAGAATAATTGTCGTTAAAATATCCATACGAATTTGAAGTGAAATCATATGGATTATATTGATATTCACTACTATCGTAAAATTCATGTGAATATGAAAATCCAGACATTTTCAAGAATGTTTTTGGTTTCTTTTTATAAGGAAAAAAAAATGTTTACAAGAAGAATTTATTTTTCAAACGGAAAAATCATTTTTGTTTTGTTTTCGGATTTTCAAATTTTTTTGGCTTTTTTTTTAAAAAAAGGTTTTATATTTTTTTTGGATTTTTGTTTTTCTAAATTATTTTTGGGTTTTTAAAATTTCAAAGGAAAAGGATTTAAAAATTTCAAAGAAAAATAATAGGAATATTTACAATTTTTTTTGTTTTGGATTTTTGAATTTTTTTTTGTTTTTTTAAATATGCATGAACTAATGCAACTAAATGAATGCAAGGGTTTTAATTACAAATGATTTATCCTAAGTTAACCCAAAATTCTATAATCACAAACTGTCTTAAATTAACAAGATAGTTCTCAGCCAGGTAGCGGACAAGATTTATCGATGCACCACGAATCACCGTAGCAATGCAGCCGAAGGTTTAAGTACCTTCAGAGAAACAATTCAGTACAATATTTACAAATCAACGTAATATTTATAACTGGCTATTGCTCTACCGTAGCCTAGACACTAGGAAATTAATTTGTTCAAAGAAGACAAATTGTCATTATACAATTGAGTGTTATCGATGCCTAACTGTTATTATTAACCAAAATCAATGATGAAATGCGAAGCAGAAGTTAAACGTGTATTAACAATGCAACTACAAATGTATTTTTGTTTTTGTGTTTTTTTAAATAAAAAGTGCAAGCAAACAATAATGCAAGACAAATAAAACTAGAAATGAAAGCAGAATTTTTTTTTTGAGCTAGCAAGCAGAGCAGTTTATTTTGACTAGCGAAGCAAGCAACTCCTCTTAATTTTCTGCTTTTGACAACCTGAAATTTAAAAAACAAGATATATACAAGTTTTTTTTAAAATGATTATCAAAGAAGAAAATAAAACAAGTGAAATCAAAAGAAGTAAAATAAAACAAAAGAAACTTATTTGTTTTTTTGTTTTTGTTTTTTTTTTGAAAAGAGAAAAACAAAAACCAACAAGAAATAATGTTTATCCAAATAAACTAAACTAAAACAAAGACTTGCAACCTATTATCAAACTAAACTTTACAAAATTTATCTCTGGTCCAACAAACAAACTAGTCTTTACAAAATAGCATTTATCAAACACAGAAACAAATCACTTATTCAACCCAAATATTATCAAACCCGAAATTCATTTCCACATCCTCGTGAATTTTTAAATCAAGATTAAAATTAAAGTTCCAAATCAAAATTCGAAATTAAAATCAAATTCAAAGGACGAAGTTGCGATTGATTTCGATTGTCGAGCGAAGGTTGTTTGAGGTTGGAGGATTTCGTCGAGAGGTTTGGATTTCAAGTTGCTCGCGGCAGTTGAAGTCAATGTCGAGCGTATTTCGGCTTGTGGCGGTTAGCAATTTCAGGTAGCGGTGGTGTGAGGTGGTTCGCGACTGTTCGCGATTTAGTTAATCGACGTGGATTGCTGGCGATTTGGAGTTTTGGAGTACTGCGATTGTTTGGATTTTGTAGTGACGATAGGCTGCTGGTTTGAGCGAGGGGTCGCAGTTGAGTTCAAGTGGTTCCTGTTTGCTAGAACATGCTGGAGGAGTTTGAGAGGTATGGATTCGACAATTTTCAGGTATGTTGATTCCGGTGCACTATATATCTGTGGTATGTAGTCTGAAGTGGTTTGTGTTGCTGCTGTATCTGAGAGTTAGGGGCAGAGAGAAGAAGATGGTGATATGTGTTGTGGTGTAGTTGTTTGTTTGCTCTGGTTCAGTGGATGTTTGCAGTTCAAAGAAGTGGTAGAGTGATGGCTGAGGGAAGTGTTGTAGCTGTTGGGTTATGAAGACGGGCTAAATGAGGAGGATGTTGGGTGGTTTGTTGATGGTAGTTTGATGTGGTTGTAATGTGTAGTTGTTTATGGCAAATGAAATGGAAGGAGGAGATTATGAAGTGGTATGCTGCAAGATAATGGTGAACCGTATGATGTTGCAGAGAGGCTTGTGAATAGAGAGGGTGGCTGCTGGAAATGTAGGGGAATGAGTATGTTGTTCAGGGGATAGGCAGTAAGAAGGTAGGATGTTGAGCACTGTGAAGTGATTGGTTGGTGAATGGTACTGGAAGTGCAATAGTGCACAGTGATATGGTGGAGGAGTGGAAGCTTTGGAATATGTTTGAAATGTATATATGCAGGGTTGGCTTGGGTGTTGTAGGTAGTGAAGGTTGACAGTGTTCAGTGCACTGATGGTATGGTATGGGGTGCACTATGTATGTAGGCAGGGAGTATTGGAGATGGTTGAACAGTTTGGATGGAGGAGTTCTGTCAGCGTTGGGGGGAGTATTGTAGTGGGATGTTAGTGATGAAGTAGGTGGTTGGGTTTGACAGCAGTTACTGTCGGATGAACAAAGAGGTGGAACAATGGCTGTTAGCAAGGAAGATGAATGAGAGGAGGCAACGACAGTTGGTGTGAAGAGTGGTATGGCAGTGGGAGGTTGTAGATGAACTGCTGAATGTATTGCAAATGTATTGAAAACTTTCGAATGAATTTAAATTAAAAATAACCGCAAGCGCATGGTGTACGAATGTAGCACGTGGCGAATACGGGTCGATCTGCAGGGAATTGATATTTTAAAGTTCTATTCAATCAAATTATACCGAAGTCGAGAGTGAATAGCTAGAAATGTAAGAAACTAACAAAAACTAGCAAAAGAAAAATAGATAAAAATATGAGACTTAAATGACAATTTAGAGATAAATCCACTCTCTAGATCATATAATTCAACAATTAATGAAATTATGATCTCTTTTTTGGTTATAAGTGAGTTTAAATGATGTGTTTATCATAAGTATGGCTCATTTGTGCTATTAATTAGCTCAACATAAGCCATCAAACTATAACACAACCTTTAAACCACTTGCTAATCTTATGAAAATGACAACAAAGTTGCAAATGAAATCTATTTTAAGTATGGCCTATTAACTGTTAATTAGAAATATAGACCATCAAGTTTGAATTTCAAATCACTTTCTTATGCCATAATCATATTTTGATGAAGAGGCATTTGTCTTAGTGATTGTTTAAGCATAGCCTATTTGGTGTCAACAATATAAGCTATCGAATTCAAAACAAAAACGACAAATAAAACCACTTCAAGCGTTGTCATTAAGCACAAAAAGAGAGCTATAACTATCAAAATGTTGAAGCTACATGATTAGAGGCTTCATTACCCCTAAATTGAAGGGATTAGCCTCTCATATTTGCTATCAAAACAACAAATATAGCTTGCAACATTAAAGGAAAAGAAAAAGATAAAGAGAGCAAAGAAACAAAACTAATCTACTTGCATGAAATAAGAGAGATCTACACTACTTGCATAAAAGGAAATGAACATGTAATTAAAAAGAAACAATAATTAACATTGCATAAAATGAAAAGAAAATTCATAAAATAAAAATGGCTAAGTAGCCATAAAAAGAGAAAGAGAGCTTTCTTTTATCTTGAGCCTAAACTAATGAAGAGGAAGAGAGACTAAGGAAGAGAGGAGAGAGGAGATTACATGAAACATATGGGTATTTATACATGTATGAAACCCTAATTCATATTTTGGGGAATGCCCAAAATGCCCATGAGGTAGTGTGGCCACCAAGTAATCATTAGCATGTCATAATCCCCATTTAAGTGTACATGAAGCCATTAATTCCATAAGCATGTGCATTAGCCTCTAGTTTGTACATTAAGGTGGTGGGTAGGTGGGGTCCTCCATGTTCTTCACTTTGAATTATTTCCATCTTCATTCCTTTATATTCATGTTGTGCATGCATGTGTCTTCATGAACCCACTCCTATTTGAAATCAAATTCCTACACAAATATGTATAAATTTCTAATTAATTTTTCTCAAAGAAATATATGCACACAAATGACCGTTTTGCCCCTCTATGAAGATGGATATGTGACAATTTGGACTTAATATGGATTTTGGTTAAAACAAGTAAAAATACTCAATATGATCATTTATTTAATTTAAATAAATTAAATATGGTGGTAAAAATATGCACATTTACATGCACATCACTCTCTTAACATATAAAACCAGGATGTATTGTATTACTCACACTAGGATTTATGTCTGACTCGAAGTTTATGTTTTCCTCTTAAACTCTCGGATGCTTAAAATTAATTTGAGTAGGCTAAGGGGTTAAGGTCTTTTTTAGGTTTAGTAGGATGGCAAATAAGGCTATCGGAGGCATGCAGGAGGCAAACGGGTAGCTATTTAGGAGTTGCAGTTTTATGTTTTGGTGTATTCCGCTGTGTTTATATTAAGTCTATTATGCCTATATGACTCCGATCATTCAAAGAGGTATCTCTTAAAGTATTTTGTATTACGTATATTTTATTTATGCATGGGAACGTATTGGGATTATGTATTAGGGATATAGAACACCTATTTTAAATATAATAAAGAAAACGTTGATTTGAAATCTGTGTTTTGTTTCATATTCAAGTGCTTAGATACTGTAGATACCATTAACATAGCCGTATTTAATCGCCGGAAGCTAATACTATAGATGACTGCAGCATTTGTAGCGCTTAGTTTTGGGCCTCTAGATAAGGGATGTTATAGCTTGGTATCAAAGCATAGTTTATGAAATACTTTAATTAAAAAAATAGTTTCTGAAAGGATAATCCTTAGTAATTAGAGCTAAGATCGGGGTATGGGATAACACTAAAGCAACGTACTTGTATTTGTTATATATAAGTATACACTATATCTCTAGACTTCTATCTTAGTTAGGCTATTCATCTGTATGTCACGAAGCTTGAAGACAGATATGGAAGGAAGAAGAGGCAGAGTTAATCTTAGAGGAAATAGCACCACCACTAATGGAAATGCCTAACCAAATGCTTAAAGAGGTCCAGGTCAGGCTCAATCTGAACAATGTTGGTGTTGGAGTTTCCCAAGTGGACATGGGAGCCATGTATCAGTTCTTCGTAAACATGATGCAAGCTGGAATTGTAGCTGGAGTTGTTGAACGGAATGTTGGTGGAGGAGGAGTTCAGGAAGTTTCGACAGTCAAGCACTATGCTAACTTGAGCAAAGACTATGCCTGGCTTGGTGGGAAGCAGTTTATTGGAACTGAAGATGCGATTGAGGTAGAAAACTAGCTGCTACATTTTGAGAGAATCTTTGCTGACCTAGGATTGAATGATGAGCAGATGAGGAGATAAGCTTCAAGGAAACTTCAAGGAGCTGCTCTATTTTGATGGAATACTATTGCAGCTGGTGTTGATGAGGATACCATGACTTAAGCGGAGTTTAGGAGAAGGTTTCAAGAAAGGTTTATGTTTATAATGGCGCAGTCGGCATTGGTTAGGAAGTTTTTTGAACTAGAATAAGGGAAGATGTCTATTTTAGAATATGCATGAAGATTTGAAGAGTTGGCTCGGTATGTGTATTCCTTGGTTGATACGGTGATCATGAGGAATGAGAAGTTTATAAGAGGATTTATAAGAGGCTTGAAGCCGGAGTTGATAAGTGCTACCTTGCCGCATCTAAGAGATCCAAGTGATGTAGTGGTAGAAATGGCGCTGAGGCAGGAAGGTGCGTTAGCTTATTTGAGCAAGAAAATGAAGGATGTCTAGGTGGGACAAGGCTAGAAAAAAAGTTTATCCATAAAAAGAATGCTCAGAAGGGAGGAGCACAGAAGAAGCAAAAAGCTGAGGTGGTTTGTTATAAATGTGCTAAGAAGGAACACTATGATAATTAGTGTCATGTCGGAAATGGAAAAGGAAAAGAGAAAGAAATAGTTGGAAAGAAGAATGTTAAGTGCTTTAATTGTGATAAGATCGGCCATTATAAGAACCAATGCAAAGAGCATACTAGAGATGGAAATGGATAGATGTATGCATAACAATTTCAAGGCTGATTGTGCAGGAGAAAGGGAAGACTATTTTGGGAGGCTCGCTACAGATTCATGGTATGACTGTTAGCATTCTATTTGATACTAGTGCATCATTCTTTTATTTCTCGATGTTTGGTAGATAAGCTTAACCTAGAACCCTCATATTTAGTTACTTCCTTAAGGGTTGCAAATTCGATAGGAGGGTATGCAACACTTGGGATGAGGTGTGACCATTTAGAGTTTGATTTGCTAGGTCATACTTTTGATTGTTGTTTACATGTGTTTGATTTTATGGGATTTGGGATTATCCTTGGGATGGTTTAGTTAAGTAAATATGATGCTAGGATATTTTGCCATGATAGAAAAATATCAATTAGTCACCCAAGTGACCAGATAGTTTATACCATAGAGAACCCTATTTGCGAAGTGAATGCTTTATTGGGTATCATGGAGTTGGAGGATGAGTTGCATTGAGTCTTTGTGGTTAGAGAGTTTACTGATGTGTTTGAGCTTGTAACTGGATTTCCACCGAAATGAGCTGTTGATTTTCGAATTGATTTGGTACTGGGAACAGAATCAGTGAGTAAGCCACCAAGCAGGATGACACCCACTGAGATGAGAGAGTTAAAGGTGCAGTTGGTGGATTTGGAAGGCAGGAGTTTTATTTGACTAAGTAGTTCACAGTGGGGAGCGGCCGTAGTGTTTGCCAAGAAGCCAGATGGATCGTCAAGGCTATGTATCAATAATCGTAAGTTGAATGGAAGACGATAAAGAAATGATATCTATTGCCAAGAATTGACGATTTGTTTGATCAGTTAAGTGAAGCCAAGGTATTCTCTCAGCTGGATTTAGCAATAGATTTCATCAGCTTAAAGTGGCAGAGGTCCTTTGACGGTGTTTAGAACATGGCATGGATCATACAAATGGTTAGTCATGCCGTTTGAACAAACAAATCTGCCAACATTATTTATGGATTTGATGAAACGAATTTTTCGAAGTGTACTTGGATAGATTTGTGTTGGTCTTCATATATGATATTCTGATATACTCTAAAGATGAGAAGGAGCATAAAGTTCATCTTAGGGTTGTACTTGAGACGTTAAGGAATCATCAGTTGAAGGCTAAGTTTTCGAAATGTCATTTTTGGAAGAAGGAAGTGAAGTTCCTTGGTCAAGTTGTCATAGAGAAAGGGTTGTCTGTAGATCCGACTAAGATTAAGGAGGTGAATAATTGGAAGAGACCCAAGATAGCGACTAAGATAAAGAGATTTCTTGGATTGGCTGGATATCATCAAAGGTTTATAAAGGAATTTTCACCGATAGCTGCACCGACGACTAAGCTTACGTGAAAAGATGTAAAGTTCGTATGGACTAATAAGTCTGAGGAAGCATTCTAGAACTTGAAGCACTTATTGACCCATGCACCGGTGTTGGTGGTTTCGGTGGGGAATCAAGATTTAGTTGTTTATGTTGATGCGTGTAGAACTGGATTGGGAGCTGTGTAGATGCAAGGAGGTAAAGTGATTGCTTATGCTTCTAGACAGCTTAGACCACATAAACTTTGGTATCCAATGCATGATTTGGAGTTAGATGCCGTAATATTTGCTTTAAAGGTGTGGAGGCATTAACTGTTGGGAGAGCGATTTGACCTTTATACAGATCATAAGTCGTTAAAGTCCTTGTTCTCTCAAAAGGAGCTGAACATGAGACAACATAGATGGTTGGAGTTTATTGATGCCTATGATTTTGGAATTGAGTACACACCCGGAAAAGGAAATAATGTAGCAGATGCATTTAGCAGGAAACATCAAAATGCAGTACTGGCTATGATTGCTGAGTTGAAAGATTTAGAAGCAATGTCAGCTTGTAGTGTGCAGTATAGATCTGAGGCGGGTTCTAGTGCAGGAAGTGCTGTATTGCCTTGCTTAGAAGTTCGACTGGTAATGATTGAGAAGATAGCTTCTCGATAGGAGGAGGATCCAGTTTTGGCTGAACAGATCAGAAAATTAAAGCAGCGAACAGAGAGCGATGACTTAAAGGATTTCAATCTTTACCAAAATGAATGGTTGAGAAATAAAGGAAGGTTGTGCGTTTTGAACGTTGGAGACGCGAGGAAAGAAATTTTGGATGAATGCCATCGTTCGAAGTTCACTATCCATATAGGAGGAACGAAGATGTATCAGGATACGAAGAGAAGTTTCTTTTGGGAAGGTATGAAACGAGACATTTGTTTATGTGTTAAGTAGTGCTTGAACTGCCAGAAGACAAAGGCTGAACACCAAAAGCCAAGTGGATTTCTTCAACCGTTGAAAGTTCCCTTATGAAAGTGGGATTCTATCTCTATGGATTTTATTGATGTGTTGCCAAGATCTAGTAATGGGAATGAAAGCATATGGGTCATAGTGGATAGATCAACTAAGAGTGCCCATTTCATTCCAGTAAAGTCAACTAGGACGACACCTATTTTGGCGAAATTATTTATGAAGAATGTGGTTAGAATGCATGGAATTCCTAGTAGCATCACCAGTGATAGAGATTCTTTGTTTACTAGCGAGTTCTGGAAGAGTCTACAGGAAGCTTTAGAAACCAAGCTCAATATGAGTATGCTTGCCATCCACAGACTGATGGGCAAACGAAAAGAGTTAACAAAGTCTTGGAGGATTTGTTAAGAGCTTGTGTATTAGATTTTCGAGGATCATGGGAGGATGATATTCATTAAGTCGAGTTCTCATATAACAATAGTTATCAGACTAGTATTGGGATGGCACCATTTGAAGCTTTGCATAGGAGGCCATGCAAATCTCCCGTATGTTGGTTAGAGAATGGGGATAAGTTGGTTCTTGGTCGAAATTTGGTGAAAGAAGCCACAAAGAAGATTGAGTTGATCCAAGTTTTGTTGAAGGAAGCTCGGTCTAGGCAGAAAAGTTATGCTGATAGAAGAAGGAAAGACTTGGAATTCTCTTTTGAAGACTATGTGTTTATTAAGGTTTCACCAATGAAAGCTGTGATTAGATTTGGAAAATCAAGAAAGTTGGCGCCTAGATTCGTTGGTCCTTTTCGTATTATTGAGAGGATTGGGAAACTAGCTTATAGATGGAGATACCAAATAGTTTGGCAGGAGCCCATGATGTTTTCCGTATTTCTCATCTTAGTAAGTGTGTAAGAGACTCGGAGACCACAATAGCACCTACAGTGTTAGAAGATTTAGTAGTGGAGCCGGACTTGATTATAGTTAGAAAACCGATTCAGATTGTGGCTGAAGATGAGAAGAAGTTGAGGAACAAGACAGTCAGATTAGTAAAGGTCCAGTGGAGTGATGATGCTAGAGATTGTACTTGGAAGACTGAGAGTAGGATCAGAGAGGCTTACCCTGATTTGTTTTGATGGTATGTTTTACCTTTAATTATTTTGTTGTATACCTTATCATAATTTCGAGGACGAAATTATCTAAGGTGGGAAGTCCGTGACACCCCATATTTTTATAACACTATTTAGGATATTTAATTGGGTAAATAAAATAAAATAATGTGAAGATTAATAAGTTGAGATTTGATTAAACTAAGGATAGCCGTGCCATGTTAAATATAAATCAAATAAGATGACATAAATAAATGTGTTAGGAAATAAGGAAGCACAATATGGGAAATAGGAGAGGCTTATACCCTAAACCTTTAGGAAAAGAAACTCACATTCATTTAATTTTAGCAAACTAAAAACATCTAAGGCCAGCCACCATTATTGTTCTCGAGAGGAAGATAAAGTTAGGATTCAATAGAAGGAAGATAATCAATTAACTCAACATCAAATCTCACATCTTTTAATCTCAAAGCTAAGGTGAATAATTACTTCATACCATTTTCATATAGTTTTCGGTTTTAAGATTAGATCCGAAATGTTTTTGCAAGTATATGCCATGTTTTGATGATTAAAGTTATATATTTGTTTGTTGGCGAATTATGCATGTTCATATTAGCATTTATAAAATATTTGATATGAAAACCCTATTAAAAGATATCCAAATGCCTTGAAAATTTAGATATATGTCAGAAATGATATTTTAGAGATTGGTTTCAATTTCCATAATTTTCAGAACTAATGTGGGTTTTATATTAATTTTCTAGTGAAGAAAATGATTTATTGGGTCATAAATTATTTTTGGCCAAATAACTAATTATTTGGATTTGAAATTTTTATACATTGGAAAGCATATTAAAATAGAGTTTATGGGATTTTTCCAGATTTTTACTAAGTGATTTGATGAATATATAGAATTATTTAAAGTATAAGCCTTAAATGTTTTATATATTTAATAAAGGTGAAGGGGTATTTTATAAAACAAAATTATTATTTTAATTCTGAAATTAGTAGTAGCACTTTTGTGAAAAGTATTTATTAACCATGAGAATTTGACAAACAAAGGCCGGTTAGTTGAAAAAAGTTATCTTTTTTAAGTTAAAAACAAGAAAATCACGCGTTTAGCATGTTTCAGCCATTTTAGGCATCAAAACTTCCGACCCAAACCTTCCGACAATGTCGAAAGGTTATAGCTTTCGACTAGGTCAAAGTTCAATGCATATGGTATCAAGTTACTTGGTACTTTATGAATTGAACAAGGTCGAAGGATACTTAATTGAAAGGTTGGTTGCCAAAGAGGTTGGGATATGTTTGTTTTATAAACCAAAAGCTTACACCTGCTTGCTTTCGAAAATAAGCTTTCGACTTGGTTGCTTTCGACCAGATCAATTATTTAAAATAAAGCTTTTGAACCTTTTGACAAAGTCGAAAGGTTACTTTCGCTTTAACATTGTTTTGTTTGAATCTTCCGACATAGTCAAAAGGTTTACATGTTTTTAAAAACCAGTCGTTTCTCCATGCTTTCGAAAGAAAGCTTTTGACTTGGATGTTTTACCCTTGTTTTTAATTAAATAATAACCCCAGCTTTTGAAGGAGTTGTTCTAAAGGCAGAGGCCTATTGTTTTAAATGGTATGTTTTAAAGCTTTCAAAGCAGAGCTTTCGACAAAGTCGAAAGGTTGCTTCCATTGATTTCAAAAGATTTTAGTTCAATGGTTACGAAAGTTTTGAGTTCAATGATTTCGAAAGGTTTTAGTTCAATGGTTCAAAAGGTTTGAGTTCAATGGTTTCAAAAGGTTTTATTTCAATAGTTTCATAAGGTTTGAGTTCAATGATTTCGAAAGATTTCGAAAGGTTTGAGTTCAATGATTTTGAAAGGATTGCTTTAAATAGTTTCATAAGGTTTAAATGGAAGGTTTTCCAAGGCAATATTTTAAGCTTTTTGAAAGTAGGATGTCTAAAGTTTTATTGCTTTCGAAAGGAATGAAGTTTCGAAAGGTTTGATGTTTGGTTTCAAAATTGTAATGTTTTAGCCTTTTGGCTTAGAAAATTAAAGGGTTTCACTTAGTTTTGAAAAAGATGTTTCCAAAGTTTTTTTCATATGTTTAAATGTTTTCATTAACTAAGGTTTGAGTAAAGAAGATATATATAACATGGTAATGTGATTTTTAGCAAAGCATAAAGAATATATATTTTCCTTGTTTGAGTTTTATTTAAAGGTTTTAAATCATTTAGAAAATGTTTTCAACAAAAATTATGAGAGGGGATCCTTAAGTTAAAATGACTCAGATACTTGAATACCAGATGAGACTAGTATGAGGTCGCATCCTATACATTAGTTATTAGCCCCAGCTAATTGTTGTCCAAAATTCTAGTGTATAGAGCTTGGTTACAGGCAGACTAAAATTATGCTTACACATTGAAAGGAATATGTGTTTATATACAGTTAGGTTATTGGTGAGCCTAAAAAACCTTTAGGATTAGGTAGACCTAGGAGATGATTAAGCTTGGGACAAACCTTCTAGAAGTGAAGTATTTAACGGATAGTTAGGGACAGACCGTCTAGAAGAGGAGTGTCTAACAGGTGTTAGATAAATTTTGTTTATATTGTCTGATAGGCCCGAGCAAGCCAAAGGTTAAAAATTATCCAAACAAAACTTATGTGTTTGAACAGATTGTTCATTTAATACCTGATATTTATGTATGTTTACATAATGATGCTTTACAATATTTAACCACTGGTGCAGGAAAAAGATTTTGCAAAGATAGATTTTAAAAGGAAGTTAGTGAGGGGAAACCCATTCCGCTAAGCTGCGTGGTCTCACTTAACATATAAAATCAGGATGTATAGTATTATTCACACCAAGCTTTATGTCTGACTCGAAGTTTATACTTTCCCCTTAAACTCTTGGGTGCTCAAAATTAATTTGAGTAGGATGAGGGGTTAAGGTCATTTTCAGGTTTAGTAGGATGACGAATAAGGCCACTGGAGGCATACATGAGGTAAATGGATAGCTATTTAGGAGTTGTAGTTTTATGTTTTGTTGCATTTCCACTATGTTTGTATTAAGTCTATTATGACTATATGACTCTAATCATCCAAGGGTTTATCTTCATATACCGCTCTTGGCGTATTATGTATTAAGTGTATTTTTCTGTGCCTGGAAACGTATTAGGATTATGAATTAAGAATATGGAACATCGATTTTAAATATAATGAAGAAAATATTGATTTGAAATATGTGTTTTGGTTCATATTCAAGTGCTGCTGATATTGTAGATAACATTAACGTAGCCATTTTTAGTCGTCGGAAGCTAGTACTATAAATGACTGCAACATTTGTAGCGCTTAGTTTTAGGCCTCCATATTGGAGAGGTTTTAAGAACACAATCCAAATTCTACTCACAAACCCCCATAATTGAACTTGCCCTTGTATATCACCATCATTGCTCCCATTGTTAAGTAGTCATCTTCAGAATGCCTCTAGACAGCCATCGTAAGTGGTAGAGCCATCGTACCAAGGTTCCAAAGTCCTTGTCATTGTCATCGGCATCGTCATGTCGTAGCATTATGTCATCACTGTGAGAAATGCGGATTATCTTAAGGCTAGGATAAACACTAGAGGGAGGGGGTGAATAGTGTTTTAGAGAATTATTAAATCTTTTTGAGTTTTTGTTAATTTGAACACAAATGTATGCAATATGCAGACACAGATATGATCACAGAATCAAACAGAGATGCAAATATAAAGTAAAAGCAGTAAAGGAAAGAATACGTCGGATTTTATACTGGTTCGGAGTTACCCTACATCCACTCCCGCATACAAGTACAGATTTCCTTTCAAAAACAATCTTTACAATTACACCCTCGATTTCAAGGCAACGAGGTACACCATCCAGATTCACAATCCTCTGGGTAGAGATACTTGATTTCTCGGGCAACAAGTTCACCCAATTGATTTCCAAGGCTACAATCACACCTTATCTCGCTTGATTGATTTCCAAGACTACAATCACACCTTTTCTCGTTTAATTGATTACAGAGAAGCCTATAACTCTGAATAGCACTAAGAATCTTGTTGAGATAGTGATAGAGAATCAAACTAGAGATAATCTAGTTAGATTCAATGTTGATTTCGACAGAATAGTGGTAAGAATATGCATAAGAAATGTGGAAGAAGAAGAGGAGTGAAAAACCAGAAAATCTATATTAAAATTCAATGAAAACATCCCCTTTTTATAGAAGAACAACAGCCATGTCCATTCGTGAAGAGACATGACGAATAGACATTTCTTTTGAAATTTAAATTTTGAAACCAACTGACACTACGTCGACATGGGTAAGTTGAGCATGTCGACATCCCAAAGGAATTTTTGGTGATTTGTTTTTCTTTGAAAATTACTTCTATTTTATATTAAAACTATTTTAAACTTTATAAATATACTTGTCTATAGTTAAAATACATAAGTAAATATATAGAATAATATGTAAAAAATTTTACTATAATTTTATGTTTAAATCTAAGTATAAATATTTAAAAATATATTATTATTTAAAGATAGTTAAAACTACGGATAATTTGATTTTGAAATTAAAGATTATTTTGAGGCTAAAAGTATTTGAAATCAGGATAGATGTTTTTGATGCTTTTAAAAGGAAGGTTTTGAAAATATTTTGAAAAAAAGATATAATTTTGTGAAAATTGTTTTGAATAAAAATTAGCGGATACAAAACAATGTTCCACTAGATTTTTCATAGGTTCCATCCTACTTTGTGTTCCATCCCTTTAACTGGCTCGAAGTGGATTCCATTCCACGAATAAATTGGATTTTAAGATGCTAGTGCTTTTCTAGAAGTTTTAACAAATTTTTTAATTAAAAGATAAATTACTTGAACTCTTGATAATCTTGATACTCATGAGTCTTCAATCTTGATATCTTGAATCTATATACTGTACAGTCTTCATTCTTAGTAACTGCATGGTTAAATCCTGCATATACATATATATATATATATATCTAAACTTATACTGTAAGTATTTATATTTTATAATCTATTCTAAGGTTGTTGCCATCAAAACCATCATCTCAAGGACTAACAATCTCTCCCTTTTTGATGATGACAACCTTTTTATAAAATATTACTTCTATCCTAATAACTCCCCCTTAATCTATGCCTAACTACCCTATTTTATATTTCTCCCCCTTCATCATCAACAAAAACTAACTCCAAATATATCAACAAAACTATATTACTCCCCCTAAATCTAATACTCTATGACATGCGATTATAATGATAGTGTTATCATAAATAACTACACTTAGATCTAAAACTAGAAATCAGTCCTAAACTACCAATTATCGTAACTAAGTATTCATATAATAAGAACACAAATTATTCATTAATTATATTGTTATATTTACATTTTCTTTGGAAAAGCAAGAAAGATCATACACTAAAGGAAAAAGAGAAAAGAAACTAATGAGTGTCTTTAAAAATGGAAGATCTATGAATCGAACAGCTTGGATAGTGGAAACAAAAATTTCCACGTTGTTCGGTAAGATTTCCATCTTTGTCAAAGCACACTTCTCCAATGCAAACGACTTTGTCGTCATCTTCCGCGTGCACTTCTTCCATGTAGAATTATTCTTCTTCTTCTTCTTTGCTAGCCTCTTGTATTTGATCTCCTGAAGAGTCTTCGTCAATCAAGATTGGGTTAGCATGATTGTCCGTTAGAAATTTTTGCAAATTCCTAAGGATTTTGCCTTGCCTCTCTTGTTCCTTGGCCATTCGAAGTTGCATTACTTGGATTTAGTCATTAACTAAAGTGCATCCTTCAGAGAATCCTCATTTTCGTCACACGAGCGAGAGTAATACGTTGATATAGACCAGAAGTGGGAGAAGTAAACGAAAAGGTTGAATTTTTGTTTGATTTGGAAGAGGAGGCCATTGATTATTTGATTTCAGAGGATAGAACAAAGAGATAACAAAAAGAATGAATAAAATTTCAAAAATGATAAGAATATATAACCAATTATTTTGAATTTTGGTGGGAAAAAAATTTAAAAATAAAAAACGTTATATGTCGACATGGGTTGGGGGTGTATGTCGACATGGTCCTTTAAATTTTTATTAATTGATTCATTTTGATTTAATTTTTAATTATACTTTGTTATTTATATTTTATATTTCGGTTATTGAGCAAATACCTAATTCTCTTCTTAATTTAGTAAATATAGATTCATTTAATGGTTTTGTTAATATATCAGCAATTTGATTCTCAGAATTGATATAATCTAGAATAATTACTTCCTTATTTATATTATCTCTGAGAAAATGATGTTTTTTTATCAATATGTTTAGTTCGAGCATGTTGAGTAGCATTTTTGGATAAATTTATCGTACTAGTATTATCACAATAAATTGGTGATTTTGAGAAATTTAAACCATAATCTTTTGTTGCATATATATTACTTGAGAACAAGCCAAAGTAGCAGAAATATATTCTGCTTCAGTTGTTGATAAAGAAATTGTGTTTTGCTTTTTACTAAACCAGGAAATCAAAGAATGCCTCAAAAAGTGACAAGTTCCACTTATACTTTTTCGGTCTGATTTACAACCAGCGTAATCAGCATCACAATAAGATGTTAAGTCAAAAGAATCATTTTTAGGGTAAAATAAGCCATAGTCAGAAGTGTGTTTAACATATCTTATGATATGTTTTACGGCTTTTAAGTGGGCCTCTTTAGGTTGGGATTGATATCTTGCATAGAGACAAACACTATGCATGATATCAGGTCGACTAGCAGTAATATAGAGTAGTGATCCAATCATTCCTCTATATAACTTTTGATCTACATCTTTCGAGAGATCTTCTTTACTAAGGTACTCATTGGTTGCCATGGGAGTGGATTTTCCACTCGCAGTAGTCAAACCAAATTTATTAATTAGGTCTTTAACATATTTTTCTTGACTAATAAATATACCACTATCTAATTGTCTTATTTGTAATCCTAAAAAGAAATTTAATTCACCCATATGACTCATCACAAACTCTTTTCTCATTATTTCAGAATTTATTTTATTCATTTCAAAGTTAGTTGATCCAAAAATGATATCATCTACGTAAACTTGTACTAGTTGAATATCGTTTTTTATTTCTTTTAATAAAATGAGTATTATCTACTTTACAAATTTCAAATTTTGATCGTAATAAGTAAGATCTTAGTCTATCATACCAGGCTCTAGGAGCTTGTTTTAGACCATATAAAGCTTTCTTAAGTTTGTAAACATGATTTGGTAATTTTTCATTTTCAAAAGCGGTGGTTGTTCAACATATACTTCCCCTTTTACAAATCCATTTAAAAAGGCACTTTTAACATCCATTTGATATAGTTTGAAATTATTATGATTTGCGAAAGCAAGTAGAATCCTAATGGCTTCTAATCTTGCTACGGGAGTAAAGGTTTCATCAAAATCTATTCCTTCTTCTTGACAAAAACCTTGAGCGACTAATCGGGCTTTATTTCTAACTACCTCTCCTTGTTCATTCATTTTATTTTTATAAACCCATTTAGTTCCAATTATAGTTTTATTCTCAGGTCTAGGAACAAGTTCCCAAACATCATTTCTAGTGAATTGATTTAATTCTTCTTGCATAGCCAAAATCCATGAGTCATCAATTGATGCTTCTTGTGGATTCTTGGGTTCAATATTTGATATAAAAGCTACATTACTCATTTGACTTAGTTGATTTCTAGTTTTAACAACAGATTGCATATCTCCTAGTATATTTTCAATAGTTGTGATCTTTTAAAAGTTTAGTCCTTTTATTAGAATGATTAATTTTGTTATAAGTTTCAGTATGCTCTTGATTTTGAGTGATTAATCCTCTTCACCATTTGTATCCTCAAAATTTTTGAGATTTTCATCGAACGGAACATGCATTGTTTCTTCGATGTTGTTAGTTCTTAAATTAAATACTCTGTACGCTTTACTTTTATTAGAGTATCCGATAAAGATATCTTTGTCGGATTTAGGATCAAATTTATCTAAGTTATCTTTGGTATTTAAAATAAAACATTTACTTTCAAAAATTTTAAAATAAGATACTTTAGGTTTCTTTCTATGAAGAAATTCATAAGATGTCTTATGAGTTACAGGTCTAATTAAAATTCTATTTAAAATATAACAGGCAGTAGCAACTGCTTCTGTCCAAAAATACTTTGGTAATTTACTATATGAAAGCATGGTTCTTGTACACTCTTGAATCATCCTATTTTTACGTTCTACTACTCCGTTTTGTTGTGGAGTTGTTGGAAATGAAAAATTGTGAGTTATTCTCTTTTTATTGCACAATTCCTCAAACTTTTCATATTCAAATTCACCACCGTGGTCACACGAATGGTTATAATTTTTAGAGAAAGTTGATTTTGAAATCTTTTTGTAAAGTTCTTAAAACATTCAAAAGTATCACTTTTATGTTTCAAAAATATTGTCCACGTAAATCTAGAATAATCATCTACAATTACAAAAACATTTTACTATGATTTATTGACAGAATTTGTGATGGACCAAATAAACCAAGGTGAAGTAATTCAAGAGGTTTTGAAGTTGAAATCATATCTTTTAATTTAAAAGAGATTTTTCTAAGTTTTCCTAATTGACATGCATCACATAGACTATCTACTTTAAAATTCATTTTAGGGAGACCTCTTACTAGATCATGTTTTGATAGTCTAGATAAGAGTTTGAAATTCAAATGCCCAAATCTCTTATGCCAAATCCAAGGGTCACTTGTATTTGCCAAAGGACACAAGTTATCATTTGAAACTTTCATCCTAAGAATGTAAATATTCTTTTTCCTGATTCCCTCAAATATTATGGTTAAATTATTATCTTCAATGTGACATTTATCTTTTTCAAATTTAATTTTATATCCTTTATCGCAGAGTTGACTTATACTTAGTAGATTATGTTTCAAATTCTTAACTAGCAAAACATTAGTAATAAAAGGAGTTTCAGAGTTACCGACTTTGCCGACGCCAATCACATATCCTTTTGAGTTGTCTCCAAAGTTAACCAGTCCTCCGTCTTTGTATGTTATATCATTCAACATTTCTGGATTGCTAGTCATGTGTCTAGAACATCCACCATCGAGTATCCATTTGTTCCTTTTGATTTGCATAATTTGTCCGCTGTGGATTGATTCCTCAATTCCCATAAAGCATGTTTCCTGCACATCAAACAATTTTGGTAGACAACTTGAATTTGAATATTGATTATATGCAGACTCATGAGACAACGATGATCTGAATATTTCTAAACTAGTATTAACAAACATAGCCATTTTTAAAAAATTTCAAAAAGCAGATTATGAAACTTTGAAAACCTTGCTCTGATACAAAATGTGAGAAATGCGGATAAAGGATCTTAAGGCTAGGATAAACACTAGAGGGATGGGGGGGTGAATAGTGTTTTAGAGAATTATTAAATCTTTTTGAGTTTTGTTAATTTGAACACAAATGTATGCAATATTCAGACACAGATATGATCACAGAATCAAACATAGATGCAAATATAAAGTAAAAGTAGTAAAGGAAAGAACACACCGGATTTTATACTGGTTCGAAGTTACCCTACATCCAATCCCGCACACATTTACTGATTTCCTTTCAAAAACAATCTTTACAATTACACCCTTGATTTCAAGGCAATGAGGTACACCCTCCAGATTCATAATCCTCTGGGTAGAGATACTTGATTTCCCGGGCAACAAGTTCATCCAATTGATTTCCAAGGCTACAATCACACCTGATCTCGCTTGATTGATTTCCAAGGCCACAATCACACCTTTTCTCGTTTAATTGATTAGAGAGAAGCCTATAACTCTGAATACCACTGAGAATCTTGTTGAGATAGTGATAGAGAATCAAATCAGAGATAATCTAGTAAGATTCAATGTTGATTTCGGCAGAGAAATGGTAGGAATATGTATAAGAAATGTGGAAGAAGAAGAGAAGTGAAAAACTAGAAAATCTGTATTAAAATTCGTTGAAAATATCCCCTATTTATAGAAGAACAACAGCCATGTCCATTCGTGAAGAGATATGACGAATAAATACTTCTTTTGAAATTTAAATTTTGAAACCAACTGACACTATGTCGACATGGGTAAGTTAAGCATGTCGACATCCCAAAGGAATTTTTGGTGATTTGTTTTTCTTTGAAAATAACTTCTATTTTATATATTAAAACTATTTTAAACTTTATAAATATACTTGTCTATAGTTAAAATACATAAGTAAATATATAGAATAATATATACAAAATTTTACTATAATTTTATGTTTAAATCTAAGTATAAATATTTAAAAATATATTATTATTTAAAGATAGTTAAAACTACGGATAATTTGATTTTGAAATTAAAGATTATTTTGAGGCTAAAAGTATTTGAAATCAGTATAGATGTTTTTGATGCTTTTAAAAGGAAGGTTTTGAAAACATTTTGACAACAAGATATAATTTTGTGAAAATCATTTTGAACAAAAATTAGCGGATATAAAACAATGTTCCACTAGATTTTTCGTAGGTTCTATCCTACTTAGGGTTCCATCCCTTTAACAGGCTCGAAGTGGATTCCATTCCACGAATAAATTGAATTTTATGATGTCAGTGCTTTTCTAGGAGTTTTAACAAAATTTCTAATTAAAAGATAAATTACTTGAACTCTTGAACTTTTAATAATCTTTATACTCAAGAGTCTTCAATGTTGATATCTTGAATCTCTATATTGTACAGTCTTCGTTCTTAGTACCTGTATATACATATATATCTAAACTTATACATTAGCATTTATATTTTATAATCTATTCTAAGGTTATTGTCATCAAAACCATCATCTCAAGGACTAACAATCACTTCACTAATCGCCATACGAGATCCAAAGTCACGCCGATTCAATTTGGAGTCATCCGCCCTTACTTCAAACCTACTAACGAAAACCATCAAACGACCTAAGTCCTACTCGAAGCCCCTTTCCATCACGCCCGAAGCCAGCGCCTAAGATCCCTTTTCATACTCTGTCCGGCCTTTCTCCTACCACTGAACCAAAGTTTCCAAATGATAATTCCTATCTGACCATCGGTCAGAGATAACTACCGGACATGAATTCTTATCTAGTACCCCACCACCAAACCAAGTAACTTCTGAAGAGGATTTCCTATTCCGTATTCCACTGCTATTCAACTAGCTATCGGATAGGATTGCCTGTCCGGTTCTCCCTTGCAGAGCCAAACACCTATGGGATAGAAATTCCTATTCGATATTCCATTGCCGAGCGGACTAAGATTCGAACCAATACTTTCCCTTCTTAAGGCCAACCACCAAGCCATGCCTTACCGGACCAAGCTCCACCGAAACAAAACGTTGTAGTATCTCTAATTCCCAATTTCGCTTAGATTTCACCACTACGCTCCCTATTTCGACTCTTGTGCATTCTATATGCAATGATATGACTTCGAACACTTTGAAGCCTATCCATCGAAATCCGATTTCACGATTCCTAACACTAAGTTCCTCCAACGAGAGTTTTCGACAATACAATCATATAAGAAAACACCATACACGCACCAAGCAACATTCAAACATGGAAACATATAATAATTCTTGGCAAATAATCCTACGATATATCTCTAACATAGCCTAACACACATCAAGGCAAACATACATATTATCGACATGATTGGAACAAAAAAAATTCAAGTTCATTTTTACTTCAAGTTTCACTTTAAAATAGTCCCAAAACATGATTTTGACTTTAAAAATGGGTTTAAAACCTCTAAAGTTTAATTTTTTCATGCAAATAGAGAAAATCCAAAAATCAATAGCTAAGCCTTAAGTTTTCTTCCCCACAAATGCATATTTGAAGATCTCTAATGAATCCCTTTGCTATCTACCATTAATCTACAATTTAAGCTTGATTTGAAGGAGAAAAGAGAAGGTTTTGAGTGGAGAATGTGTTAATGAGAGCATAGATTTATTTGGCAGATAGTAAAAATGATTTTGGGTTATTTGTTTCAACCAATAAAAGTATAAAACCTGAAATGGGTTAATGGGCCTATCCCCAAACTCACTAATTATCCATCAAGTTGCTTCCATAACTGCCAATCTTCAAACAGCTATATCTTCTAACTATAAAGTCCGAATCACTATTATGATCACTCTATGGAAAAGGAAACCATCATATCTTTCCAATGGAAGTGGTCTCGTACATTATTTCGACTTCTACCAAAATTTATAGCCATTATAATATTTTAGCGGTATAATCATCCAAAAAAATTCTAAAGATAAGAAATGTCACTAGTAGACATTTTCACAGTTATAGAATCAAACGACCTCATATGAATTTAAAAATAATATGTTATGATCATCCAATATGTAAATACAATTCATTGCATCTAAGATGCAAATACACCAATAGAGTATCCTAGATTTTGCCTCTACATTCACCTCATCATGTTGACTAGGCTTTACCATAACCACTAAATCATCAATGTACATTCGCAAATGGAATAAATAGAATGTGTGTGAATACCTAACAAATTTTCAAGAAGCCCACTCAACATGCCTAATTTGGAAAGGTCCACAACTAATGGCGCTAGCTTTCCCATATAACAATCTCAATAACGAGTCCTCTACCTACACCTTGCCACCCACTGTGGACACTTTATGTATACCTATCTATGAAGTTTCTATTCCTTTATGAACCACTTCAACTTTTACTAAAGTGTCACGAATCATATAATGTTCAAGTTTGACTCTAATTTAAATAGACTTCACTACTGGCATATCTTCATCATCAAATATCTTGCAACATACTTCGCCACTGTTTCTTCATCTTTGACTAGTCGAATACCCTCTTCGTATCCTTTGACAACCGTACTAAACTCTTACTTTAAGTCCATAGGCACAACAACACGATAATGGATGATGTCTCCCCTCTAAGTGGACTAACATTTAGGATGCTTGGGAAAACTACATATTCCAACACCATTTAATTTATTTGATATCACAAGTGGATGATTCCTTATTTTCGGTGAACACAATATTACTATAGCGAACTTTTGAACTAGGTTGTGCATTTTCACCTACATCGACGCTAAAAATAGGTTGTGCACAAAAGGTCAATATTTCGTAAAATTGAATCCGTAAGATAGCTTTCAATCCATGTGATGACTTAAGGAACTAATCTTTCCTCTTAGTCAATTTTCATCCAAATTGCCAAATCCCGCCTTCCTTATAAATCGCCTTTGTGCCCTCCAACACGCAAGTCAAGGCATTTACTTCATGTTTTGAAATCATACAACACTGGATATCAAAAAAAATATTATAAACTCCACATGCTTGTTAAGTCTTATAAACTAATTTAAAGCTAGAGTGCCTTACGTACATCGCCGTACTCCAAAACACTTTACATAGACAAGTATAGTCATCTTTTTCTGGCCACTGTCTTATACAACCAATCTTCTATTATTTAACCTTTTAGGAAACTTTTCACTTAACTACGCTCTCATGCTTCTCACGTCTTATATAAGCATGTCCCAACCCTTAACGTAAACATATATGTTAACTTCAAACGACATTTAATTACGTATGTCTCGACAATTTAAAATTGTAAATTTAAACCTATTTTTTTCTTCTGAAGTATAAATCACCTCAGTTTGTTTATTATAAGAGTATTTTTCTCTATTACTCAAAATGTTTGTAAATCGATAATATACTTGAAAAATCCTTTTAATATCTTATGCATCATTATTTAATCGAATAATAATAATTTTCATTAAATTTCCTTGAAAGTAATAATATTATCATAACTCTACATCAAAACAATAATATTTATTTAAATCATTTTTTCACAACCACTGTGCTATTACCTAGTTCAAAAATGAAAATATTCTAAATTGAATCCCAAATATCCTTTTCATTGTTATTTATATAAAAATAGCAATAATTTAACGAAAAAATATTCATGAAAAATATCACTTTTTCAAAATATCTCATATTTTTATTACTTAAATAATAATAATTTTTTTCATAATCTCGCTACAATTCCTACAACAATCATATTCATATTTTCTTTATTTAAATACCACCTCACTTGATAAATAATAGTAAATTTGCAATTCAAAAATAGATTTTTTTTCCTTATTATTTAATATTTTTTTTCCAAAATTCATAAATAATATCATATTAATTTTAAGTATAAATCTCTAAATTACAAATCCATAATATTCGTTTCTCACAAGTCCTTAATGCAATGGCATCTTGACTATAGTAGCTAGTTCACCATAATCAATTCAAACCTTATAGGCTAAGTTTTACTTTAGACGTTTTATGTTAAATAATTCCATGAGAAATCATAACCTAAATTTATTTCAGTTTTCCTAGATAATTCCGTTGCAGCAATTCTTAAGAAATATCATTACCAAAAAACTTTTAACTTTCAAAATTCAATTCTTTATAATTTCATCAGTCCAATATGAATTACTCAAAATATGGCTAGACTTCAAATAACTTTAGTCTTTTTTGAATTACACATACTTCATTACTTCCTATAGTTTACAACATTTATCATATATGTAAGTACAAATCATTTTATTTTATAATCAGTCAATTTCCCACGCCTAAAAAATTATACATAAAAATATAATTTTAAATATTCGATTTTGGCAACTAACTATTTTCATATCAAACACAGAAATAATTATAATGCATATTCCCAAAACCCTGCAATTCCCATTCGAAAGTACATACTTATTAAAATAGAGAAATCCTATAATTTTGAAATAACAATTTTTAAATCCAATTTAACTTTCAGTTTTAATTCTATCCAAAATGATTCTGTTTAACTTAGAGAAATAGGCAGGTAAACATAATTTTTTAATTTTCTTTTCAAATAAGAAATGTTCATAAAATTGTAAAGAAAATATAATTGTTTAATTTTTTTTAATGTGATGGAAATATTTGTAAAATTAAAGCCATTCTGAAAATGTGTTTTGCTTTTTTTTTCCTATTTGCTCTCAAAAGTTTCTCTATCGCGAACCAAGTATATGTCAAAATATAATGCAAACAATATGTCTCGTACTAAACTTTTTTACAAAAATAAAACCTTTAAAATATTTTTGGAAAATTACTCCTTATTAAAAGTTTCCAATTTTGAAATTCAAACTAAGGAGTTATTACTTTTCAAATACTGTTATCACGTATATTTTAAGGAAAATATTTCAATTTATTTAAATACTTCAACTAGGGTAGAATCATAACTGATACAAGTCTAACTAGGTCAAACAATCTATAAAAAAAAGGCTTAAGCACCTTCATTACACCTTATCTACATCACACTATATTTTATGGACTTAAGGGTACTTTTCTTCTTCTTAGTTATCCCTAGTCCAATAATTTCCTCCACTGCTGCTTGGCATATAAAACCTCTTCTAAATTGAAACAAATGTGATGGATTTATCTTCCACCCCAAACTAATTAAATCTTAATATTCATTTAACTCATAGTTGTTTACTTCTATTTATAAGCCAACAACTACCTCTACAAGTCATAATATATAAGGTATGACATAAAAATAATATATACATACATGCAAAAAAAAACACACATACACATATAAATATATATAATAAAGATTACAAATATGCTTTCTCATTCATCCTAATTTAGTAGAAGTTGCATAGCCTAAGCTCTGATACCAAATGAAATAACCTGCCATCTACGATGTCTCGATTCATGCATAAAATGATGCGGACATCGCAGACTACACAGATGAGGATCGTTTTGAGATAAAATATAAAATAAATCATAAAGCTATTTACGATGGAGGAACAAAACATAATAGTAATTAATAATATAATCCCAAACAAACAAAATAATACAGTATCAAATAAAGCCAGCTATAATATCTCTTTATTAGTAACAGATATAGTACAATGTCTAGGAATAAATGAAATACGTAGATAGCTAATAAATAAATGTGCATATGTATTTAGCATCATGCCTCCATGTCACCACTAGTCCTCTCGATCATTCTGTCAGAGAAAAACTAAAAAGAAGAAAATGATAAAGGGGGTCAGGCATACGACTGGTGAGTGAAATACATTATATAAGAGTATGATACTCATAAGCTAGTAAAACAACACATATGCTTGAAAACCATACCTTAACCTATTCCATCTACACCCAACAATTAAATTAAACATAATATAATATTGTAGTGACATCATATGCTAAGATCCCACTAAAACTTATTCCATGCCTAATTATATGCCCATGACTGACCCCAATGTCTCAATCCATATCACCAAATCATATACTAAGGACTCAATTCCTCTATCCATGTGGTAAGGCTAAATGGAATATCGATAATTCATCTCCTTGAACTATTTATATTGAGGTCCCTACTACTTGGACTACGGTATATGAGGACTTTGCTCCTCGAACTATGGTATATTGAGGACCCAACTCCTTGGACTACATTGAGGGCTCAACTCCTCGAACTATGGTATATTAAGGACTCAGGTTCTCGAACTACATTGATAAATCAACACCTCGTACTATGGTACATTGAGGACTTATCTTCTTGGAGAATATTAAGGATTCAACTCCTCAAACTATGGTATATTGAGGAGTCAACTCCTCAAACTATACTGAAGACTAAGTTTCTAGAACTATGATATATTGAGGACTCAACACCTCAGACTATATTGAGGATTCAGCTCCTTGGACTATTGTATATTTAGGTCAAGTCCTAGCTAGTCATTTTCCTAGCAGTCTATGAGACTATTGGAAGCAAGACCAAAACTCATCATTCCCCCACCGTTTAGGAAGCTATTAGATCAAACCTTAAACAGTAATCGAAAAACCGTATAATGAACTTGTCCACTAAAGAACTTTTCTAAATTATCTTAAAACACATCAAATAATATAATAAAATGTTCCTCATCCAGTCATGACCTGATGCCTCGAACCACATATGAAACAGAGGTCGTACCTATGAATTATATGCATTTAAAGTTTATAGGCATGACAAGCACCATTGTCCAAGTGGTTAATTGATTCGGCTTTGGTGTAAGAGGTCACAAGTTCGAAACTTGCTTTCGAACGTTTATTGACATGGGATATGTTATCCCATTGATTTTTTGTATATAAAGTACCATTTCAAAAAAAAGGTTTAGGGGCATTTATGTAATTTCATATATTATTAAATATTATTATTTTATATCATAAAATGAACGCCACCAGTGGATTCATGTCAATGAAAAATTTAATTTCGATATACAATATATTTAACTTATAGTACTTTTGTGTTTTACACTTTTAAATAAGGGAGAGATTTTGTCAAATCATAATTAAAAAAACCATTTTTTTAATTATATAGCCATGGCATATTACATCCTAATCGTGTATATATAAAATAGTCACATTCTTTTATTAAGTTTCATCAACTATAATTTTATTTAAGACTATAAAGGGTGAACTACCATGTCTTATCATTGTATATTGAAATAAGAAAAGTCTCATTCATGAAACTCTTGAATGAAGAAGAACTCAACATAGTCTTCACTATCCTATGCCTTTTATGTCTATAAACCTTAGAAATTCAACAGCGTTCCTGTACCAAATCATAGCACTCGCCTTCATGGTAGATTGTCAAAATCCATTTAGAAACGAGATAGAGATGCCATTTTGATGTTTAACAAAGAAGGATGAAAATGGTGAACAAGTACTCTTCATTATTCTTCTCTGTCTGGGCCTGTTGCACCTCCAATCTTACAAATTCCACCTCTAAAATAATATAAGATTAAATACTCTTACATCCTTCGATTCTCTACCGGTTTTTTTGAAATCTGTTGAGAAAGGAGAAGTTATGAATTTTCAAAATTTTGATGGAGAAGAGGGAGGAGGAAGAAGAAATGAAAAAGTTATAAAAAAGAGATTTTTGTTTTGAATATGCTTAGGATTTGATGGAGGTTAGTGGTAAGGTGTTTAGATTATACTAGGATTTGAAAATAGAGTTTAGGCTGAAAAAATTTATATATAGGCTAAATCTCGAAATTAATATATTATGAAATGCCAGTGGGTTTGACTTCTTCTAATTTCTAGCCCGTTTAACCAAATTCAGGGAGTATTATATGTTCTCTAACCGTAAATGGCATTGTAAACGCAATGGGATAGGTGCTAAAGCCTAATTCAGCGCCTGTACAAATTTATTATTTGTCAGTTTTGTAAAATTACGATTTTACTCTTTTAATTTAATTATTTAATTATGTAAACTTATGGGATGTTACAATATTATGGAGGAAAATATCAAAGAACAAGAAAATCTTGACATGAAATTGAAAACGGGGAAGAATAAGAGTAGGAAGAAGAGGAAGAAGATAATATTCCCTTGAAAGCGTTTAGAGAAAGAGCAGGCGAAGCAAATTATTCCTATATAGAAAGCAAGAAAAACTTCTTGAAAATAAAATAAAGCTTAAGAGATCCTAAAAAGGTTTCAAAACTTTCAGGAAAGATGGCCACTTCTTTGAAAAAATCATAAGTAAACTTGATAGCCATTCTCCATCTTCATCCATCTCTTGCTAAAACTTCATATCTTATATCCTTTTAGTAATTTATATCTTTCTTTTTCTTTGATTATGCACTTTGTTCTAGATAAGGCAATCATTTGAATTATCAAATATATGAAAATTTTGCTCGTTTTATTCTCTGGAAACAAATGAAAATAAAATGAAATTTTAGTAAATAATTGTATACACAAAAGTAGAAATAAAAGAAAAATTGAATATGCTAGAAATAACATGTATGTCGACATACATACGTCCATATTTGTCAATATACTAGAAATAAATGACCATATGTCGACATACACAAAGAACCATGTAGACATATAACAGTAAAATTTATTTTGAAAATTCAAATTGAATAGTTATTCAAGCTATTGACGGAAAAGTTATAAACGAATTTTAACCTTAAAAATATAGTATTTTGAACCCAAAAAAATAAGTCATCTTCTTCTTTGAACAATCGCTTTCATTTCTTAGTATCAAAATAAAATGAATAAAGGAAATGAAATTTCCCATGAAAACACAATTGAAAATCTTGATAATACTTTGGGAAACTTCAAGGGAGCACTGCATACCATCTTAAGAAATCAAAAACACTTTTAAATGAATCAAATGTAGATGGTATACAAATAAGAAAGGTTATTTGTACCTCTTTGTTGCTTTATTGTCTCCGCCCTCAAAGGAAATAAGGCATATTTTTCTAAAGATGTTGGATATGGGGAAATAGCAGTTGAAGGCATGGATGTTGATAAAGAGTTTCTTGAAAAATCAAAAGTGTTCTCAATCGATTATATCTTTGGCCCTAATAATAGATGAGTTAAAGATCTTTTAAGAAAATCTTAAATAATCAACATCTATTTAGAAATAATATTTATATGTTTTCCATATGTTTGTATATATTTGTTTTGTTCATTTAAATTGTTTATGTTTAATTTGGTAATTTATGAATAAACTAGTGTTGGTTTTAAATGTCTCATATATGGTTGTTAGTTTAATATGAATAAAAATGTTTACGTTTGTTTAATATAAAAGTCCGTGCTTATTATATTCATACTTACCATGATCAACATCCCATCACCCTATTAATATTAAATTGATTTTATATAGATTATCTTATCCTACATTTAACTATTTTTTTAAGATTTAGGACTTTATGATGATAACAAACATACTTATGACTTGTTTAATGAATTTTCTAACACTCCGTCACCCTATTAATATTAACTAATTTTTTTACATAAATTAATTTATTCCATTTTTGTTGATGATAAAGGAATAGAGAAAAAGGTACAAAATATAATATTCAAAAAGATAGGTGGAGCATTAACATAGGGAGAGTGAATGGATTTAGGGGGAGTTAGATTTAAATTGATCTTATATTTTATCGAAGAATATTTTGGTGGCTATCATAATAAAAAATGGAGAGATTGTTAGAACCACATTTATTGGTTTTGATGATAACAACTAGACAATTATTAATACTAACGATTTTCCAAATTTATATATGGTATAGTACCATGAATACTATCAAGACAAATTGTAGGATAATCAAGTAGAGATGTAGTTCAAATATCAAGGTAGATCAATACAAAATCAAGTACAAGACGAGGTAGATCAAGTGAAATCAAGATCAAGGAAACAAAAACAAGACTCAAAAAACAAAGGAGATTCAAAGGCATGGCTAGAAGAACACAAGAGACTTAAGGAACGATAGCTAAAAGAATACATGACAACATTCAGTCGGTTGTTAAGTACATAGAGATTTAGATTTAATTGTTAAAAATTCCATAGCAATTCTTTTAATTTTCTCTTTTAAAACTATTTATTTTGTTCTGCATAAATATTTTATAAAAGTTCAATATTAGTTTTACAAGTAAAAGAGTTAAAAAATAATTTTATAAAAAGGTTACCATTTTACACTAGAAAATGTCGACTAATCCAAAATTATATAAACTAGTCGTTAGTTACAACTTTTCAATTTAAACAAATGGACACTTCCTTTCACCCCTAAGTGAAAAGTCATCTCTCTTTATCTTCTATTTAAAGGCTTTGGATACCTAATTTTTCAAGAAATTCTCACTCATTTGTCTCCGATAGAATATATTTTACATAGGGAAGAGAGGATGGGTCAGAGGAGGAAATAGAGGATCGAGTGTGGATAGCAGTGGGAGATTTGGAATCTGGGCCTGTGTGAGACTGTGACCTAGATTGAGGAAGAGAGGACGAGTAGTTGGGCAGCGTTGTTGGGTCAAGATCATATTTTGTGGTGTGGTATTTTGAGATAAATGATGTATTAATTGAGGATTAATATTGTCATTCAAAAAATCATAATTCGAAGGTTTTGTTTTGTGGAGTTTGAAGAATGGAAATTCTGTTTCAACAAAACGAACATGACGACAAATTATGATTTTACCACTGGACATCTCATAGCATTTGGAGCCACGATGATTAGGAGCCGGACCTAAATAAGCACAAGGAGTCGATCTTTCTTGTAATTTATGAATAGCAGAAGAGGGGAATAATGGGAAACATAAGCAACCAAAAACACGCAAACCTGAATAATCCGGATCACTTTGATAGAGGATTTGAGCGGGAGATTGGTAATTCAATACCTTGGAAGGAAGGATATTGAGAAGATTTATAACCATGGAGACAGCATGCTGCCAAAAGGAGAGTGGCATAGATGCATGAGCAAGAATAGTCTGGATGATATTATTTATGGATTTTATGTGTCTTTAGGCCTTTCCGTTTTGAAGAGATGTATGAGGACATGAGAAACGGAAAAGCATACCATGTTTCTCAAAAAAATCCTTAAAAGTGCCATTAATGTATTCCGTACCATTGTCACACTGAAAAGTCTTAATATTACGTTCAAATTGTGTCTTGACTAAAGCATGAAACACTAAGAAAAGTTGTTTGACCTGAGAGTTTTTTGAAATAGGAAAGGTCCCCAAAATTTTTCTATAGTCATCAAGAAAAAGAACATAATAACAATGGCCGGAAGTACTAACAATAGGAGAAGTCCAAAGATCACTATGAATAATATCAAATGGAAGAAAAGTATATGAAACTGAATCATAAAAAGGTAGCTTAGAATGTTTCCCAAGAAGACAAGAAGAATAAAAAGTTTTACAAACCTGATTACAATCAATAAACTTTTTAATACAAAGAGACTTGAGAATAGCATCGCCAGGATGACCTAAATGGTTGTGCCAAATATTCGAAGGCAAAGCAGTCAAAGCAGAATGATTGTTGGAAGAAATGGCTTGAGAGTTGGAGAAAAGTGGATATAAGCCCTCAGTGCTATCACATCTCATTAGTCTGTTCCCGGTCTGTAAGTCATTAATAGAGAAACCAAAAGTGTCAAAAGAGATAGAAACCATATTATCTGTGGTGAATTTACGAATAGAGACCAAATTTTTAATGAGCCTAGGAGCATGTAACACATTGTTTCGGGTAAATGGTGGATAAGGTGGAGGCAATGTAGTGCGACCGTGACCAATAATTGGAATTAAATGACCACTACCAACAACAATGTTATGATGCTTATTTCTTGAATTGAAATAAGAAGAGAGAATACCTGCATCCGCCGTCATGTGAGATGTAGCACCAGTATAAATGTAGTAGTTTCCATCTGGTTGAGAGAACGAAAGAGCATGCATAGCGGCCTCAATGTCGGTGGGCATGTGGCTAGGAGCAGGATGAGCAACTACATTGAAAACTTGAGGTCTGGACCTAAGTAAGCCTGATCCAGAAGAGAAGGGATGTTGGACCGTTGGATTGGGCCTTGGCTGCCAAGAGTATGCGGGAAATAGAAAAGGAGGTATAGTCCACCCTCTTCAACCAGGATGCTGCCACTGTGGTGATGGGGCCTGCTGACGTGGCTGCCACTGGTGCTGTTGATATGGCGGCTGACTAGGACCGGACCCATTAGTACTTTGGCGGACCTTTTTCTTCCCATTTTTTTTGAAAATTTTCCTCCCTTTATTATTGTTGTTGCGTTTGTTGCTTGTAGATGAATCAGTGGCAACCATGGCAACACTACTGGACCGACTCCCAGAACCACCAGTTTCACGAGCTTGACGAGCCTTGATAGTACGCTCAGCCATTTTCAACCTTGAACGACATCTCTCAAAGGATGGCAAAGGCTCTTGATTTTGTATATAGTCCACCGTACCACTATACGCTTCTGGTAAGGACCCGGTGAGACGTAAAACCAGACGACCATTTGTCACCGGAGCATCAACATTAGCCAACCTATCCGCCAAAGATTGTAGATAATTAAAATAATTGTCGATCAAGTTGAAAGCCTCAAAAGCCGCATTTGTAAAGTCCTTCTCGAGATGGGTAGCCCGAGAGGCTTTGTTGTCCTGAAAAAGGGCTTCAAGATGGTTCCATACCCCCTCTGCCGTGTCATTACGTCTGAGAATAGCGAGGAGAAGATCGAAAGAAATGGTGCTGTAAATCCATTGTAAGACAACGACATCCAAACGCCTCCAAAGTGCTGGATCAGCGGACTTAGCCTGGACATAGGCAGCCATAGCCTTCTCCTCCGTTGGTGGAACCAAGTGATCGTAAAGATCATGAACCCTAGCAAGATTGGTAAACAGAGTAGCCCAAGAATGATACATGGCTTTCTCATTATCTAATGTTATGGGAATAAGAGATTTAACATTAGTGATGGTGAGTGCGGGATGAAACTTGGATGAGTCTGCCATGGAAAAGAATTAAAGATAGAAGAAGAAGAACGGAGAAGAAGATAGGTGAGGCTAGGGTAAGGAGAATAGCTCTGATACCATGAAAGAAATCTATTTAGAAATCAATTTGCTTTTTCCATTGTATTCCACTTTCAATCATATATATGGTTTACAAGAGTTAAGATAGGCTACAAATTAGCCAATTGATTTGCTACAACAAAGGTAAGTAAATAAATACTTCCTAAATACAGATATCGTCAAATCAACTGATTTTCTAAAAGAAAGGTAACTAAATAAATATTTCCCAAATAAAGAGTAAGTCAAATCAGAGAATAAATGCAGAAAATATCAGAGAATAAATGCAGGTAATATCAGGAAATATTCTAACGCCTAGAATATATGTAAAATATATTCTATCAGACACACTCTTTACATCCTCACATTTTGCAAATGAATCTCTATTTATTTACATACACTTACACTTTATGAATTCACTCTCTTTCTCTCTATTTCTTCATCGACTGCAATTTACAAAAAGTAAGAGAGACCACATACAATGTCCCTATCATTTACTCTTTGTTCTTATCCTATTCCTTGAGAAATCATAGATATATCTACCAGATGTCTATAGAAACTTGTATTGAAGACCGCTTGAAATTATGATTGAAAGGTTTAATTTCTCATGGGTATTACTCTTGCAAAGGTTAATCCTGCTACCGTTGGAAAGTTGAGATTGTATAGGTGTGTCTTCCCATCCATGGACAATCATAGTTGGGGTTCTTGCCACTGGTTCAAAGTTAAGAAGGTCTAGGTGTGTCCTGACACATATATAAAGTCAGGATATGTGTTGCTTGCCACTTGATTCAAAGTTACGTAGCAAATGTGCACTTGCCACCCACTTAAATGGAAGTTTGTTATAGAGGAAATTTTGTATGGGGTATAAAACTAGATATGGGATTGGGAATTTGAACCAGTATAAATTTTTTGGTGTCTTATTGCATTTGCTTTCTACATTTACTGTATTACTGTTGATTCTGTTTTTGATAAGTTTGATAACCATAATATAATTTGGTAATAAGTTCAGAAACATTACTTACCTCCTCCATTATTATGTTAGCGTTTAGATACATTCCTTACAGTATTAGGGTAGCGAATCAACCCATGTAGAATGATTAGTTGTAAACCAAGAATGTACGAATTAACAGGGAATTGTTAAGATGGTAAACAAACTGTTGCGCAAAGTTCATTTGGTTAATTAGTGGACTTTTTTAAAGTAAGGAATTGTGACGATGTGACTTATGAAGCTTTATTCTACGATCGTAATTTATTGAAGTTTGTTAGCTATCATCGTAGAAGTTCATTTCTAGAATATTGCATCATTTGGGCTTTCCATTATTTGGCTAGTTTGTTTAGTAGAGAAGGATATGTTTTCGGATGAATATTATCTGTGATACGTTATACATCACATATATAGAGCATTTGATGCAACCAAAGAATTCTACTCAATTCAATAACTAAAGTTTGTTTGTCTCTTATCTTTTGAACATTATTTCAACTATTTTGTGCAGTGTCCTTATCGACTATAAGCGATTTTGTCCACTTTCTTGTTGGGTCAATATTATTGTTTTACGCAATGATAGGTCAATTCAACTCTTTTCACATGTTGTGGCAGAAATTTCCCTAGAAATTTCATGTATAAGCAGAAATTTTTGTTTGTCTCTTTGCTGCTTAATGTCATTTCAACTGTTTTTTGTTGTATCTAGTCTTATAAACCTTAAGCAATTTTATTTCCTTGCTTTATTGGGTCAATATGGTTGATTTGCGTAGTGATAGGCTATCTCAACTCTTTATCACATGTCGTGTGCATAAATGACTATGTATTGTAAATTCACTTTATTTAAGCAAAAATTGTCATTTGTCTCTTTGCCTTTAAGGTCATTTGTTCTGTGCAGTGTATAATCTCATCAATTTAAAACAAAAATTGTTTCCTTGCTTTGTTGGGTCAATATGATTGCTTTACATAGTGGAAGGTCAATTCAACTCTTTGTTACTTTTTATGTTTGCTTTCTTTGAATATTCAGTTCACATAATTTGTGTACATATTATTTCTTTGCCCTTTAATATGATTTATATTTTTTGCAAGTGTTATATATATATATAGCACCATTTTGTTACCCCCGATATCAGCCATAAGTTTCTATTTAAGTATCTATTCTTTCTCTCTCCTATTCACATAGACCAAATATTTAAATATAGACATGTGGCTGATATTAAGGGATTACAAATGGTGCTAAATAAAGTAGGCTATTAATCCTATCCCTATATATATATGAACTAGGATATATTCATATACATATACATACATACATATGTGCGTAGGGGTCTATGCGTGTTCTTGTTAATGCTAATATGAGTTATAAAATTTCACAACGATAAATGAAGCATGGACTCCATCCAATTTCTTAGTGTTGGTAAAAGCATATATAGAAGAAGATCGTCTTCACATGGAAGAAAAGATTGGTAAAGGATTTTGGGCTACAGTCAATATAGCTTACACAATCATCCAGAATGTAGATTAATAAGGAGGACTCTAGAAACAAGAAGTTTGCTTTGTCACATTTAGTAGATCATATAGGAAATACTGCAAAATTATAGCTGAGTTGAAAGAGGAGGACATTTTTTAATTGTCTCGGTCAACCCACGACTTACGCTACTCGTTTTAATACCAAACTAGGTTTGTCAGACATGATGAGCTTTGGTGCATCTATAAGTTATAATTTTTATAACAACCTCATGCTTGTCCTATGTTTATATTCTACAAAATTTGTATTTTAGATATTCATATGTATTAACTATTTACTGTAATATAAATCTATATTAATGAAAACTAAGAATAGAATTGGACATAACGATAAATTATCATACGTCATCATCCTAAATCTTACATAAGAAAATATAACCTTACAAAATTAAACATAAACGTAGATTAGCTCTTCTAGGTTAGTTTTCTATGAACATGAAGCCTATGAAGCGGATTGTGAAGTTACTAATTTCGTTTTGCCACCCAACCGATTAATTTTGCAACACTGTTTGAAACTTTAATTCATTAGTGTACTCCGCGACTCATTAAGGAAAAGGATTATCGGTCCACTTCTAAAACCCATACCATTTGGATACATGTAGCATCTCAAATGATGACCAATGTAATTTACTCTTTGCATGACATCTTCTGTAGAAGCCTATCCACATGTACAGATTATAGCTGGTGAGTCAACTTTTTGTTTAATTCCATGTTATTTGATTAGTTGTTGTTGCTGTCTTGAATTGCGTCTATGTTAGCATCTTAGTATTTCTTCACGACGTCTCTATTCTCTTACTTATCTTTGAAGTTCTTCTTGTTCTCTTTCATGCTCTTTTAAATCTTAATAGTGTTTTTCTTGTATTTCAATATAGAAATCAATGTTTATTGCTGGTAATGATGGATTAGAAGGCATCGGTGCTCTAGGGGACCTTCATAGTTGTACGATGAAAGAAGAGAAATACGACTATGATCCACTATAGTTGAATCGATTTATGTTATTACAATTAAATATAGTAAGATGTTATTTGTAATAAACGTACACATATAGTCCATAATGTTATACAACATAAAGATAAGCTGATGAGACATATCATTGTCCAAAAAGAAGAATGGACACCGCAATGTTAGATAAGATAATAGTTGAATTGACTAAACATTTTTTAGGATAATATTGTAAAACATAAGTAATAATTGATAGGACATAGTAACATAATGGATCTAATATAATATATTGTATTAAATGTAATACATAACATAATAATGGATTACATCATGTAATGTAGTATATTTTATCAAATTTAATAATACATTACATTTTATCAAATTCAATGGTACAATAACCAAGATCTAAATAGAAATTTATAAATTGCTTTATAGCGAGATCTGAATCCCTTGCGATCTGATCCCTTGCGATCTGAAACCGCCGTCCCCCTTGAGATCTGAATCCTCCGCCGTCCCCGTCTTTGTTCGGTCTCCCCTCTCCCCCCGACTCTGCACCTATTCCATAACAATGGAACCTCCTGCCATTCGCCCTCCAGATCCCCCTCCCAACGATGTAGAACCTCCACCAGGATTCATGCCGATAGCTTCCAAAGCACGTGATTCTGCCGACAACGAAGGTTTCACCTTGGTGAGTAGACGTAAATGGAAACGTACCCCTCCTTTCTGCCTAATTCACGTACAGGTAATCCTAATGATAAAGAGTTACATCAGAAAACCTCTTTTCCGTCTCGTCCACCCACTGTTACAAATGTTACTAACACTAGTCAAAATTTGTCTCGCCTTAATACTCCTCAAACACCCCAGTCCGCAAACAATTCCGTCCCGAAAAGGTGGAATTTTTCCACCACATCCAGTCGTGCTTGGAATGAAGTAGTTAAAGGCAACAATATCCCTGTCACTATTCCATTGAAATTCTATCAACCACAAGAACTAAACTCACTCCAATGTGCCAAAATGTCAGAAGAAGTGGTGCTAAAGGCTAAAAAGCAATGGGACAACGCCATAGTGGTATATGTAGTAGGTCCGAAGCCGTATTATCCGTATTTCAAAGAATATATTATTAGAGTATGGAAACCAGAAGATGAATTCTCAATTTACTCGAAAGAAAACGGATTCTATGTTATAAAGTTCAACAAAAAACAAGATTGTGATAAAATTCTAGAAGGGGGTCCTTATTTCTATAATAAAAAACTAATGATGATGAAAAGATGGTCTCTGGGAATGCATCTCAGCAAAGAACTCCTGCACTCAATCCCAATCTGGATACGCCTCCCCAATCTCCCTCTGGATTATTGGACAGAAGAAGGAATTAGTAAGATTGCCTCAGTGCTTGGCTCCCCAATCAAACTGGATAAGGCTACCGAAGGCATCATCAAAATAGCATACGCGAGAGTTCTAGTTGAAATAAATAACTCGTTCAAATTCCCTAGTAAGATTCCCATAATAATTGAAGACAATAAAATGATATGGCAAGAAGTGAGTTACGAATGGAAACCATCGTTATGTATGAACTGTTCGAGTTTTGGACATGCTGAAATCAACTGTCAATTTACTAAAGCGTGGCAACCAAAAACAGATGCGGTTCCATCTAAAGAAATCAACGCAGACATGGTGATAGACAACATAGAGAATAACGTGGAGGATGCAGTTAACAACAATCATAATACTGGTGAAACAGTGACTACCTTTCAGAATATTTCTGAAACAATACAACAAATAATTCCACCAGCCCCTAATCCTCAACTCAATGTTATTGCAGACTCTACTCAGGAACATTCAAAGCAAACACAGGTAACACATCATATAGTTACAGGCCTGAATAAAATTACAAGTTCAAGCATTATTCCTAATGAGACAGAAACAACATCAAGTATACAAATTACAAATGCCGATACAAATAAACTCCTTCATGATTCCAGAGAAGTATGCATGACCCAATCTGAAGTGTCCGGTATGTCTGACCCTACTGAACAAATCACTAATTCCTCCCATAACTCCAAATCCAGCAACACGCGAAAAATAAGAACTGATGAAACCCCTTTTGAATTTAAAGCTTCAGCAGATTCTAATGTCGTCGACAATCCTGCATGGCACACCATGGTGAATCAACTAAAAGGAAAAAATAAAAAATCAAAAAAAGCGAAGTTATTGGTGAATGCTACTACTCCAGAAATCAGTAGCTACCCCGAAAACAATATTTAGATGGAGTTCCTCTTTTGGAACATAAGGGGTATGAATTCCCCTGCCAAGCAAATGGAAATGGTGAGATTAGTGAATAGTAATAAATTTTCCTTTATTTTCATGCTTGAAAATAAACTCTCGGCAAGTAATATTGATAACTTCATGAATAAAATCCACTCTAAATGGAAATTTACACATAATATATTAGATGGTCAGAAATGTCGTATTCTAATAATCTGGGATTCAAGTCAATGGTCAAATATAATTATCCACACTAATGAACAGTACATCACAAGTATCCTACACAATTATAATGGACTCAGTGTGATATGCACATCTGTGTATGGTCATAATGATGAAATGAAGAGGAAGGACCTATGGACATACATTAGTGAACAGTCTATGCGTACTAATCTGCCTTGGCTTCTAGCAGGAGACTTTAATTCAATATTATCTCCTACGGAAAGAATAAATAATGGAAGTTACACTGATATGGGAGACCTTGATTTCATGAACTGCATTAACAATTCTCGGCTTACTGAACCAATGTATTCAGGAAATTTTTATACTTGGAGAGGGGGTCTGCAATTTTCAATTCATAGCAAAATAGACAGAGTTTTTGTCAACTCTCTATGGTCTGAAAAGTTCAAACATTATGGTATACACTTTGGAAATCATTCCATTAGTGATCACACCCCCATCATGATTAATTTAATGGTCCAGAACACGAGAAGAAAGCCCATACCTTTCAAATATAAAAATTCGTGGCATCGACAAAGTGGATACCAGAGCATCGTCCAATCAGTTCTAGCGCAAGAATTTCCAGGGAATGCTCTCTACAATCTCCTATGTAAATTAAAAACTGTGAAAATTACTCTGAAAAACTGGATAGCAAATAAAAGCAATATATACTCTGAATTAGATATGTTAAAAGAGGAAACAAATGATATATACAAGAAATTAGTTTGTGATCCTCTTAACAACTATCTCATTGAAGAATATAGCTCGAAAAATGCACAGATTTATGATATTATGAGGAATATTGTGATAGACAATGAACAAAGGATGAAAATAAACTGGTTGACAAAAGGAGACAAACCAACTGAATTTTTCTTTTCAAAAATCAATAAAATTAAACCACCAAGGGGAAATAAATTCATTATACAAGAGAATGGAGATTGGTATCCAGCATCAGAAAGTATTGGTGGTGCAGCCACAACATATTTCACAAATCTCTTTTCTTCGCCTACAGGCAAAACTCAATTTCCAGACATAATATGCAAAAAAATCCTTTCAGAAAAAGCAAAAGAAAACATCTGCAAGCCTTTTCTCCTCGAAGAAGTTAAAGTTGCAGTTTTTCAAATTAGTGATAATAGTTCCCCAGGACCAGATGGAATTAACTCTAAATTCTATAAAATTCACTGGGAACAAATCAAATACAACATATGTAATGCTATGAATAGTACCCTTCAAGCAGGGAAAATCATTAAAGAAATCAATCATACATTCATTTGTCTTATCCCTAAAAATCCAAATGCAGTGGACATGACTGACTTCAGACCTATCTCCCTATGCAATGTATCTTATAAAATACTTGCAAATCTTTTATGCAATAGAATGAAAATCCTCATGAATGATCTAATCTCCTATAACCAGAATGCTTTCATTCCTGGAAGAGTTATCACAGATAACTCACTGCTAGCTTATGAAATGATAAGAGGGTTCAACAGGAAAAAATCCAATGAGTTATGTCTGAAAATTGACCTGCATAAGGCGTATGATAAAATTAATAGAGATTTTATTCATCATATGCTGATCTCAATGAACTTTCCCCCCAGATTTGTGGACCTCATATATGAATGTATTACTACACCCACTTTCTCGGTGCTAGTAGAAGGGTCACCACATGGTTTTATTAATAGCTCAAGAGGATTACGACAAGGTGACCCCCTCTCACCTTACCTTTTTGCCATAGCTATGGAATACTTGACTATTATTCTGGATATGGAATTTCACAAAGGCATTCTAACCCCCATTATTCAAAATGATCCAGTGATTACTCATCTGATTTATGCAGATGACATTTTGATATTAACTAAAGCCACAATTCAAAATGCTACTTGTATCAAGCAAAGTTTTCAAAATCTGTGCAACACTACAGGTCTGGAGTTAAATTCCAACAAATCCTCTCTTTTCTTTAGTAAAGGTGCCACAAATAAAGATCAGATAGCCAACATACTTAATATTCATATTGGTAAATTGCCAATCATCTATCTTGGCATTCCTTTATCAAACAACAAATTGAAAAAAAGGGATTTTGGAGGATTAATTGATCAAATTAACAAAAAATTCAATCATTGGCACAGTAAGTTTCTAAACATTAGTGGCAGAGCTGAACTAATTAAAACTGTTATCCATCCTATTTTGCATTTCTGGCTTCAATTTTCTCCATTTCCATTAACAGTTAGGCAAAGAATTGATAGCTTATGTGCAAATTTTTTATGGAAATCTAAAGCTCACCAAATGAAATGGGAAGAAGTGTGCAGAACTAAAACTGAAGGTGGTTTTGGCATCAGAAAAATTGAAGATATCTCTAAAGCAGTGGCCTGAAATCTTTTGTGGAAATTTATCAATTGTGAAACCACATGGTCTAAATGGATGAAAAACAAATATTGTAAAAATACAAACTTCTGGAATGCTAGTACTGATCTTACTGCATCAAACACCTGGAAAACAATACTTCGAGCAAGACAGTGGTGCAAAGGTCTCATTAACAAAAACATAGCCAATGGGGATGACACAAGCCTATGGTTTGACCCTTGGATAAATGGAACCTCATTAATAGATGACATAGGATGGAATACCATGTCAATGATTAGAGGACATAACAGAAAAGTGTCTGATTTGATCTCCAACCATAAATGGAAACAAAACATCAATTATGTCCCTACTCAGTTCCATCAAACCATATACAATGTTACCATCCTACCTCAGTATGAAAAAGATTATTGGAATTGGCTACCAAGTAACAATGGACAATTTACACTAAAGTCAGCATGGAATCAATTAAGGAATAAGTACCCAGAATATTTCTGGACAAAAATCATATGGGGTAAGGGATGTGCCCCCAAAATGTCAATATGTACTCTACTGGCCATCCAAAACAAATTGAAAACCAAGGTCCGTATTAGCAAATGGAACACAGACATGGACCAACAATGCAATTTATGCACAAGCCATATAGAAGATAGAGACCATCTATTTTTCAACTGCCCGTATTCAAACAAGTTGCTGGAAAATACCATGAAAAAATTGAAATTAGACATCAATCTAAATTTCAACATTAACCAAATTATGGAATGTATAAGCAACAGCAACAAGAATCGAAATTTAGACAACCAAATCAATAACATAGCGTTTACTTCCCTGATTTGGAACATTTGGTGTGAAAGAAACAACCGGATCTTTAGAGGTATTGAAATGCCAACAACAGTCAGATCCACCCTGATAAATCATGATGTTAAAATGCTTACGCAACACTTAATCCAAGATAGTGATCTTAGTAGAGAAGCGAAACTCATCTATGAAAACTGGAACATTGTCAGAAGGGCTCAGGCTCCTCCGCATCCCCCCTGATCTGCTTTTACACTAGAGAGTTTCTTCTGGCAAATCCCCGCTGATGAGATTTTTGTCCATTTGTATTTCCAGACCCGTTTGTGCTTTGCTTGGCATATGTTTTTTGCTCCCCTAACGAGACAGAAGTGGAATCGCACTTCCTTTTAGAAGGTTCTGGATTGAATCCTTGTGAAGGATGTATTCTTTTCTACTTTTGTTGTTTTTGTGTTTTCGGTCTATTTTTTATCGGTCCAAGTTGTTATTACGGATGTTTTTGAGTACATTATAAACTTTGTTTCAACTCCTCCATCTGTTCAACAACTTGGATCCGTTCTCTCTGAATTGTATCATTAATATATGGAAGTGATATGTACTCTTTTTCCTTGTAAGGTACCCGACTAGGTTAGGGGGGTTACAAGGTTTTAATGAGGCATATCATGAAAATATATGTTCTTCTTTGTTAATAAAGTACCTTTTTTCAAAAAAAATAACCAAGATCTAATATATTAAATAATAGTACACTAGAAAATAATTAACATAATGGATTACATAGGTTATTTCCCTTCAAATAGCTCAAATGCTCAACATGATCATCTTGAAGTTTTTCATGAATTTTCTTGGATCTAATTCAACCCAAACGTCCTAAGAATTTCATAGTAGCTAAATATTTCTCATCAACAAATGTAATCGTGTATTCTAGATTTTAGCCTAAATAAGATGGAAACTAGCTTCTTTCTTGTTCGATAATCATATTATGTAGTATCACACATGCCATCATCACATTGCTCAATGCTTGTGGTTTTCGCAAATTAATAGGTTTATTTACAATGGAAAATCTTGCTTATATAACTCCAAAAGCTTGCTCTGCATACTTTCTTGCAACTTCTTATCATTTGGCATAGTTCTTTTGGTTCTCTATTTTAGATCTGAAACTGTTTGGACTAAGGCACCTAAGGATGGATGGATGGATGGATATATTTCGTCTACTAAATAGTATGTCATGTCATAAGAATTTTTAGCAACACTATAATCACGGGCAGGTGCATTTCTGTTTGTGAGATTTTTAAGCATATGTAATTGGCATAACACAATAATATAATTTATGAAGCCAGTACATCCAAAGCTTGCATTTCCAAAATCAAATAAAGTGGGAAGCAACTTCTTCTAGTACCACTATTGGTTTGGGATACTGGCAGATAAATTGACCTTGCCAAGCTTTTGGACAATTTTTCCATTCCCAATAGATATAGTCAAGACTACTAACATTACGAGAAAACCACTTTAAGTCCCTAATTTTATTAGTTTGTTGACATCACTTTGTGTTGGAGATCACAAATATTCTTTACTATATAATTTAGCGATAGCCATACAAAACCATTCTAGACTTAAGTATATATTAATCTCACCCATTCGGACCATCTCATCGAACATATCAGGAGCTATCCCGTAAGCTATAACATGTAACAACCCTATTTTCGAAGCCGTAAGATTAAATAATTTTAGTTAAATAAAATAATTTGAATTCAATTTTTGAAAATTATTATTTCCGGGGAATAATTTTGTTTCACTAAAAAGTTGAAAATAAATTTATTTCATAACAATGCAATGAATAATTAAATAAAAAGGAACAATACTGGATTAAATGGAATTGTGTATATATATACTTCATAGATTGAAATGTAGTCAGTTTTAAATGTAAGTGAAAATTTCGATAAGCAAATGGAAGAATTAGTAAAAAGAAAAGTAAAAGAAAATTAGTCAATTTAAATTACAACTCAAGCCTATACAAGCAAAAACCCATTTCTTTGCTTTATTCCCAAATTCCTTAGCCCATTTCTTTTCTAGCCTATTCCTTAATGGAATCATTCAAATTGAAAAAAAAGATATGAAAATCCTAACTAGATCGTGCTCATAGATTCGACTACCTTGGCAATGCTGGTGAGGGGAGTGAACGCACGATTTATAGGTGCAGTCGATGATGACTATAGGGCATGTGTGGGTCAAGGCAGGAGGTCGTGCAATGGTAGGACGGTGAATGGTGGTAGCTTGGTGTACGCATGAGAGTTTCAAAGGGTTGGTGATGGCGTTCGACTAGAAAGAGGACGCGATTTGAGGAGAAGTGTTGCTGCTACAATAACGCTAGTGTTGTAGTCTCACTAACGACGACAAGTGCGGTGATGTGAGCCAGCAAACAGTTAAGGTGAGTTATTTTTCTAATTCAGGTTTATATCTTTACCTTTATGAATTCCTTTTGCATGCCTGATATGGTTGATTGGGTGATAATACTTAGTTGTTAATGATTGAGTAAAGTTAAAATCCCTCAAACTTATCTCTAAATTTGACTTCATGTTTTGATGATTGACTTTGTGATGAATTTAGATGGTTTGAGTTAGTATGCTATTTATATTTAAATTACAGTACTTTGGATTTTTAAAACAGCGTCAGTATTGTAAGGTCAGTGACCAATGTGACCTTATTTTGACGCATGATTGATACCATATGTTATGTATTGTTGTATGCAAGTTTAGTAGTGAATTCAAGCTTTAAAATTCATGTTTAAATGGTCGGATTTGAGAAAAATCATCATCAGAAACGATACAGAGAAGATACCCGGAGCCTGCTCTAGGTACTCGCATTGGTCGACTGGACGTGTGTTTTTCTGGAGCTTGTTTCCAAGCATTTTCCCTATTATGTTTTAGTTTTTGATTTTTATTTGATTCTTTCTGGATTTTGATCGGTATCTATATTTCTATTTAATTTCAGTTAGTACTATGACTTAATGAAATAAAAATTATTAGCATACATATATGGTTTTATAAATAGATATAATAAAAAATTTCAAAGGAAGAAATTCTTAAAATTTATATATAATATACTATGACTTCGAAAATCTTTTTTTACCTTATATAGAATCATATTGATATTATCATCTTTAAATCTTAAGTTTTAGAGGGAATTGAGCATTTGGGAAAAATATAAACAATGAATTATTTCTTTGTAATAATGATTTATTTGAGAAATTTTCATGTGAATTAGCTTTCAAGCTAATTATTTCTTTTTCTATGAAATGAGAAATATACTTAAACAAAACAAGTGGTTATCAGGCATTAGTTATCACTTCATTATTTAATTGTATGATTTGTTTGCATAGAGTATTCGACCTGTGAAATTTACTAACCTATATTAAATATTTTAGCAACACCAAGTGGTTATGGGACACATGGTCATTACTTTAGTAATTACTATTTGATGAGTATATAACACTTTGTGATCAATAATATCTTGAGGAAGCGTGTTATTTTCATAACTCGCTATATTTGTTAGTGCATTCGTTACTTTACCTTATAGGCTAGTTGTTCACCCTAGTGGCTTGACTGTGGTGGTCGCACCTCGAGTCATGGTATTCATTTTAGTTTCTAGCCCTATACCACCGAGCTAGGAGTCTGTACCATGGGCTATATTCGATATCGTAACACTTGCGCCATTCGTTAGTAGGTGTGGCACCTCAGTAGTGCGATATTAGGTTGAATGTAACGATCCCGGTTTTAAGCCAAATTTAATTTGGTAATTAATATAAATTTTTTGATTTCAATTGTGAATAAATTTGAATTTTTCAAATTTAATAAGATATGTGCCTATTTATTTATATAAATAGATTTTAGTTTGAAATTTGAATTTGAGATTTTCCAAAATAAATAATATATGTTGTTTATTTATATATGTATTGATTTTTAATTTAAATTTGAATTTGAAATTCAAGAATAAATATTTTAGAAAATAAATTGAATTTAAATACTCTATATTTTAATATTAATAAAAAAAAATTGGGGTTATAATATATATATATGTATATGTATATATATTGATAAGAAAGTTATATTTTGAAATTAATATAGTGAATATACAAAAGTTGTTTAAAACTAAATTCTATATTTAATAAAATATATATGTGTGTTTATTTACTAAAGTATAATTAGTTTTAGAATCATTTTCTTAAGATGATATATATATATATATATAAAGATAGTAAATAAAGAATTTAATTTGGAAATTCAATTGTAGATATTTTATAAATAAATTGGATTTATTAACTTTATATTTCGAAGGAACTAATATATATATATATATATATATATATCTTTTGAAATAAATTTAGTTTTGTATATATTTAAAATAAATAGAAAATGTATTACATAATTTATACAAACATAAGTAATTGATAAATCAAGGGTTTAAAACAAAATCTACAAACTGATTAAAGATTAAGGGTTTTAACATAAAATACATGTAGAGGACATGTGTAAATATTTTAAACTTGTAAATGAACAAATGTAAATCATATAATGTGAAAACTAATAAGTGTAATCACCTTTACATGCAAATTACAAATGTTATGTTTTAATTTTTCTTTCATTTTTAAAAATAAATAAAAAGAAATCAAAGTTATACATATAACTAACCTCTCTTTTCTCATTTTGTTCGAAACTAAGTAAATGCAAAGCAAACTAGAATCTGGAAACAAAATCTATGAAAAATTTAAACCTGTAAACAATTAAAACCTAAAAGCAATTCAAAACCTATAAACCAGGAAATCAAATTCAAAACAAAAGCAATATCCTGATTGTGCTTCAACTCAAAACAATCTTCATCAAATCAAAACCAGAAAAAAAATATAAACTAAATCAGATAATCATCAACCTGAAGATCATCTAAGGCAATCCAAACCTGGAAAACCAAAGTAAAGATCATCCTAGCTTTGAGCAGGCTAAATTCAACAAAAATCAAAATAGTAGGTCAGAGTTCAAAATCAATTCAAGTTTCAGTTTTCAAAAGCAAGAAAGCTATAGATTATTTCAAAAACAAGTATAAGATCCATATCAAACTCAGGAAAAAAAATCAAGCAACAGATCAAAGTTCAAAGATTGAAATCATTTTCCATTTTTTTTCAAATTCATTTCCAGGCTATACTCTGGCCTCTCTGTCTTCTTCCAGGTGAGCATCCCTTAAACCTATTATATCTTGGTGTTTGGATTAGTACTTGAAGTTATGATGTGAATATGCTTGTGTGCTTGTGTAAAAATGCCTTCATGTTGTATGTATATGTAGTTTCTGTGTGTGCATGTCTGTACACACCTTTGTTTATAGTTTACAAGCATTTGTTAAGTTAAAAAAATTCAAAATCTCACTCCTCGATCTCTTTTAGAATTTTTTTTCTAAATGAAAAGTGTTAGTATCAACCAGAATTTATTTTTAAAAGTAATGTCAAACAATTATGTTAAAGAATAAATTCGAAAATAAGTAATAACAGTAAAGATCATATATATGTCAAAAAATCAATTATTTTAATTTTAGTTTTTGACTACACAACTAGATTTGTATTACGAATTTATGATTTTTGGAAATTATTTCAAGAATTTTAAGCATGTAATTGGCAAGAAATCTTGAGTTGATCAAAATTGGTACTATGGTCGATTGCTGTCGATGGGCAAGTTTATATGCGCCGTGATTACGGTGGAAGGTGGCTTGGGTGTCGTAAATTGATGGAAAATAGTTAGGGATTTTTCAGATGATCGGTGCGGCGTAGGATCGTCGATTTAGGGTTTTTGTGAGCTATTTGGTCGAGGTCGGAAATGGAATTGCTGCGTCATCGATGGTGATCCGGAGTCGACCGAACCAGGGGGTTAGAGACGTAGGACCGTGGAGCAGCTAGGGTCAAAGTGGCGTGGTTGATGGTGGCCTGGATCGTCGGGTCGAGGAGGTTTTATCGTCAGTGATGGGTTCCAGTTTTGAACTTAGTTACTCGATTTTGGATTTCGGTCTTATCGATGAATCTGGGTGGTTAAGGTGACTCAGGAGAGGATCGGTGACCTGTCGATGATCAGAGCATCGATCGGAGATGATCAGATCGATCGTACATGTGCACACGTACGTGTTTTTGTCTCTGAGATATTTGAGTTTGGGAAGATGAAGGTGGCTCGAGTCATAGCTCGAAGTCAAAACGTGATTTTCTCGAAGAAATGGAAGGAAATGCGTAGCTCGAAATTGAACTCGGGTTTAGCTCGAGATTGTCTCGGGTTCAAGTTGAAACAGTTTTAAATTTTTATATAAATCAAGTTTTTAAATTTAATCAGCCAAGTTTTGAACTATCTTCTTAAATAAAATTTCTTTTAAATAATTTAATGTTGATTTAAAGGTTTGGAGAGATAAAAGTTGAATATTTTATTTTTAACTTGAATTAATTAAGTTAATTTTCAAAACCTATTTTAAATAAATTAAATGGTGTAATTAAGAGGATAATTTTTTTTTATTTTATTAACCTAAAATTCTAAGTTGATTTATGGAATAATAATGATTTTGTTTTCAAAGATTAAAGGTTTAAAGATTAAATGTTTTTAAAGATAATTGATGAATAATTACTTTGTGTAATTAAATTAAAGCTAATTACTTTGAGTAATTAAATTAAAGCTAATTACCTTGTGGAACTAAATTAAAGATAAATACTTTATGTAATTAAATTAAGGCCAATTAATTATTGTGATTAAATTAAAGAATAATTAATGTAATTAATTAAAGTACTTATTAATTAAGGGTAATTAATTACTTAAAGACGATTACTTAATGAAAGTAACTAAAAGTAATTAATTAATGATTAAAGGTTAATAAATCAAGTGATTAAACAATAATTAATTAAATGATAATTAATTAATGTAATTAATCAATTAAGTAAATTAATTTGAGGATAATTAATTAAACGTTAATTAATTAAAAAAGTGATTAGGGATAATCACTTATTGTAATTAATCAAGGATAATTAATTAAATGGTAATTAATTATGGGTTAATTAGTTAATTAAGGAAAATGAATTAAAATAATAATTAAATAATCAAAGGTTAATTATTTAATGATTAAAGGTTGATTAATTAATAATTAAAGGTTAATTAATTTACCAGTAAAGGTTAATTAATAAGTGATTAAAGGATAATTAATCAAAATGGTTTGTAATTAATTAATGTTAATTAACTAGGATTAGTAGTTTATTCATAAGTAATTATTCTGGTTTAAACTAATCAGATGACTAATTGATCTTGCTTATAGAGGTTTGGATTGTATGGAATGCTTTGAATTGTTTAATATCCCTGATGTGTGATGCTTTGTGATATGAATTATTTTGATTTGAGCTGTGATGAATGTAATTTATTTATCTTTAATGAATTTACATATTTATCTGTGAATCTGTGAATGAAGATAAGCGTTATAGGATTATGCCACTTATCGATATTGCCGTGCTTGGATTTGTGATGATTGATGATATTGTATTATTGTGTGTAAAATCCCTGGACTACACCACACATACAAATATAGATTGCACGAGGAAATTGGTTAAGTCATAAATATTTGAATTTAATATTATGAAATGGTTTTAAAGATTGAATTTTAAATCCGAAATGATTTTGGAAATGGAATTGGGTTGAATATGAAAAGCTTTTGAAAAGGAAATTTGAAATTGAATTTAGTTTGAATAGAATATATCTTGTTTAAGTTTTGAAATTATTTTGGAAAATATGATTTAGAAGGGTATACAAGTTATATAATAATATATATAGATTTAAACCATTTTAAAAGTATTATTTTGGGAATTTAAATTTAACCCAAGTTTATACTTTAAAGGCTATAACTTGTGCATATTTAATCGGATTTTTTCGAAACGAAAAGCATTTGTTTCCATACGAAAATGGCTTTCATATAACGAAAGAATTTTCAGTTTTTGTTGAAAAGATTTCAAGTTTGAAATGGAATTATTTTAAAAGCTATGAATGAATCTTTGTGAAAGATTGGTGAAATTTTGTTCCAAATTAAAGTGGATTTTAAAAGGTGAATCTTTTGTTTAAAAGATTAAAAGTGGAAAATTGTTTTAACCATTCAAAAGGAAAAGTTTTGAAACAAGTGTTAAATGTTGTGACTTAACTAAGATCCCACTATATCCATATGGTTTTTAAAATTAGCGCTCATTATTCGGTTTAACCGAGAGAGGACTATATGTCATATAACCCATTCCGAATAATGATATGACGAAATGGATAGCATTTGAAGACCGGTGGTGAAGACCGGGTATTTTCGAGAACGAAAGGATTACCCGTCGAATGACTCTACACTGAGTAGCTACGGTATAGAGATCTCCATATGTGATGGGGAATCCGATCGGGATTGTGAATACTCGGATTGCAAGGGCTTCTTTGAAGTGCCTTCGGTTCTGTTCGAACCCGGAACGGACTTGTAAGGATATATGTCTGACGTTACACTTTGAGATGTAAAGCTGGTTTCTATCCAATACATTTCTGTTTGGTAGCGGAGAATTTATTCTCTTAGCTTAACATCCTTCTCTGAGACGTACGAGCTCAGAGGTTATGTAGTTGGTGGTTACTAGTGATACATTCCCAATTTGGTAATATGGAATGCTAGGTGTTGCTAATCATTTATTGATCAAATCATGGCTTTTATGAAAAGCGTAGCTTTATGGACGAGACCTCATCAGGACCTCACACCCCGGAAATGGTCGAAACAGTAATGATGCGGCAAGATTATGTGGGGCGCGCCCTTTAGGGTATGTCCATTTTCTTTAGGATAAAAGTGGTATCATGGTATAGAGCCCAGATACTTAACTTATGTGGTTGCTGCAAATCTATTGCTTTGTGGTTATTGGTGTTGAGCGTTCGGATAAAGGTCGGTGACGACCGGGGGATGACATACTCATGACAGTTAGTTACCTAGTTATAGAGGTAACCCGGCCTTGTGTCAGCAGAGATCCGGTTAGGTTCTCGAGGCGTCCCTCTAGAGGCGTACCCATGTGGCATAGGAAGTTTCTTAGCCTGACCATTTGTTGGAAATCCAAAAAAACAATATGTGCGCTGTACGGTTTTAGTTGTATAACCTGCCATGGAATTTGGTGGTAATGTGATATTAAACATGGTAGCTATAGTAGGCATATGACGAAATGTGGTATGCTGGCTAAGATTAATATTATACTTTCGAAATGTTTTCCGCACTATGCACTAATAATAATATCAAAAGGATTTCACGTATCAAGCATGTTTGACTATCATAAGGAGAAATCTCCTCCAATTGTGCACTTGCATTGTGTGTGTATGGGGAGGCCTTATGGTAGTTTCATTTTCCAAAAAGCATTGCGGAATTCTTTTAATTTCTTTTGTTTGTTTTTGTTCAAAGAAAACTGTTTACGTTTGCTCACACCAGTCTCATGATTGACCTGAAGTTTATTGTTCCCTTTCTAAACTCTGGATGCCCACAATTTTTCACACGGACGGCCTAAAGTCATATTTTCAGATAATTAGTTAGTAGATATAGATTCGGTAGCCTTTTGTTTGAAAATCTTTGAAGTCTTTGGTCTTTGAAGCCATTTGGATTTGTCAGTTACATTGTGTTTCATTCTGCACCGACCTTGCTTAATACAATGTGATGGTGGTTCGAGCTTCTTGGATTGGATTCTTTGAAGCTTTGGCGTTGAGGTTATCTTTCCACTGCTGACGTTATCTCTTCTTCTGTTGCTATTATTCTTCCACTGTTATCTTGTATCTCTGATATTGATAATCATTTGTATCAATGTGTTGTATCAAATATTGTATATCAATAAAATCAATCATTCATTTTTCTTCCACTGTGTTGTCGTACTTAATGTGTTATAAGCTTTGGCGAACCAGATTCGACGTTTGAATCTGCGGCATTCGAATACGGTGATGTATTTGGTGCCGATTATCGAAGTCGAGTCAGGGTCGTTATATTGAACACATGTTGTGTATATTCTATACATTTTCACTGTAGGAGTTTAGCGGGCTAAACTCCTAGAGCTTTTTATATCTGTCTCCCTTTGGAAGATAACAATTCGCAATAAGAATACCCAATTAGTCAAGATATCTGTAAGATCAGTTATTTGTCCCAACTTGCTTCATGTTAGTCTTTTGTTAGTCGACTTGCTTTCGTGCAGTCATTTGATTGGGTCTAGGAGGGGACTGTACCCCTACATTTTGTCCAAGAGGGGACCATACCTCTATGTGTAACAACCCGATATTTTCAACCATTCGCATCCACACATGTCGGACTTGAATTGCTCAAAATACCGCGTTGTAAATAAAATTTGGCAAATCTCAGAATATACAGTAAATACATAATCACAGATCACAGACACAGAGTAAATAATAATGTAGCGGAATTAAAAGAGATAGTAGTTCATGAAGCTATTATATAAAAATAAGATACATCAGAGTTAAATAAGATACAACAGAAGAGTAACAAGATACATCGGGTACAAACCAGAATACATCACTGAAATCACTAGATACAGAAAGCAAAATAGATGGCTGGATCTTCAAGGAAAGCTCCAACTCCAAAGATGAATCTTGAATGCTAACTCACTCAATCTGACTCGAGCATAAAGAAAAACACAAAACACTCGAGTGAGGACATAAATACTTATGAACTGTAAATCAACTCAAGTGAACAGTAACAAAAATGCATCAGTAACTTAAAGGATGCTTGGGATCGCCCATCATTTAAGGATCCGTTAATCTATTTACTATGTAGTAATATTGCGCTATTATAATAATGTCTACAGTAAAATAAACATACTTTTAAATAGCGTTCTGAGCTACCCATATCACCCTTCACACATAATAGTCCTAGTAGTCCATCCAGTATCAGCATATCTCCAGATCGGGAGACTACCCTAAATACTCCACGGGCTACGGGAGAAAAACAAACTCGTAGTAAAGGCTCGGTATGGTAGGAGACACAGCACACAAGGCAATACCAGGGTAGATATACCAATTACGCACACATGCTGGTGGTAACGCAGCAGCCACATACGCCCACCTCGGAACACACTCCCATATCAAAATAGGACGATGTCCATTTAATCAATCACAAGTAAGAGTATAGTATCGAAGGAATGTGTCCGATCGGAGGAATGGCCTCATTTGGCCCGAGATCGCTCCTGTTTTAGCCACCTTATGCCAACTCACGGGAGTTGGGTCCACGTAATATACCTCAAGATCTTCGCCACCATCCTACTTCATTTTGGAATCTCCACCACGTACACGTTTGTTAAAGTGGTTTTCGGAGTTGGCAGAGAGTATGACAACTTCCGATCCTGGTCTCTTTAACAACCAAAGGTTATTATAACGCCGTGGTCATTTAAAAATTGTTTATACTTCAAAAAAGATCAAATCATTTCATTTCAAACTATATTCCTTTCAAAATAGTTTATAGTTCGAAACCAAAACATTTCAAAACATATATTCATTTCAAAATCATAATACTTTCTAAGTATAACTCTTTTGAAACCAAAAATGCTTGAAACAATTACAATTTGAAAATCATAACATTTCAAAATCATACATTTGAAATCATCTTTTAATTCTTTACGCTTTACAAATTTATTCCATTAAACCAAAATTTCAAATTTCCAATCTAATTCAATTCAAACCATCAGTTTCAATTCAATTTAGTTTTCTAACAAAACATTTCAAATCTTATAAATTTCAAATATAGATTTGATCTACAAAATAAACAATCCAATTTTATTATATTTCCAAACTTTAATGTCCCACTTTTCAAAACTAAACTATATAATTCCATATATTCATATCTCAAATCTAATTTCATTATTATTTAGTTTTGAAATATTCATTTCATAAATCCAACATTATTCAAGTAAACTTAAATTACAATTAAACCAAATATCTTTTCATACAAATATAAACTTCAAATATTCCTTTATCAAATAAATCAAAATCAAATATTATTCCACATTCATATTCTTTATTAAAATAAAGATCAAATCATTTCCAAACCATTTCAAAATCATTAAAATATCAGATCCTTTCAAAACCTCATTATTAGATCATTATTTGAATTCAAATTCAAATACTCAAATTTAAATATCATTTTTAAATCAAATAAGTCATTCATTCATTATTTCAAGTATCATTACAAATTACATTAAAAATTCCATTCAAAAATTCATTTATCTCATTACATTTCGTTCCATTTAACACATAACCAAGTAAAACCTATTTAAATTCAAATTCAACTTTAAATTACTTAAAAATTCAAATTTAAATATTAAAATATATTCAAAACTTCTTAAATTTCACAATTAATAAATTTCCAAAAGTTAAATCATTTAACACTTTAAAATATAACTCAAACAGTGTTAAAATCTATAACATTTCAAACATTGTCAAATTATAGCAACGGCAACATTTATAAAGTGCTATCGTAGCTTATAGTTTCCAAAATGGTTTAGTTCAAGAATAACAATATTTATAAATTGCCATAATAGATATTTAGTTATTTCTAACCTTGGTAGATTCAAAACAACAACATTTAAAAATGCTGTCAAAAGACTACAGCATTTTGAAAATGCTGTAAAATTCCAGATTTCATTTTTAGCTTTTCAAAAATAATAATTAAACTGCAATTTTTTATTATTATAACTTGAAAATCATATTTCTAGACTTCAAAATTTCACATTTAAAATCATTTTAACATATTTTTTAACACAATAAAATTTTAAGATCAAATATACAATTTAAAAGCTCCCTTCATTTATTAAGTCAAAATTCACTGTTTATTAACTTATAAATTTAATAAAACTTAACATTTGACTTCAAATATCATTTCAAAACTTTAAATTTAATTTCCATTATTTATTTACATTTTAAAATAAAATTTAAAGTCAAAAATCACAATTACTTCAAATTTACGTACTTAAATTCACAATTTCAAGACTTAATATCTAATTTTCTTAAAACCATAAAAAATATTTTTTTAAATCAAAATTTTGTACTTTTAAAAATACATATTTTAATAAAAATCATTTAAAAATATACCATGGGGTCTGTATATAATTTTCTAACCTAGGTCAAGTGATACGGATATGTATCATTTCAATCCGCAATTTAAAAAGAAAACCAGGTTCTATCATTTCAAACCCGCAATCCCAAGTAAATAAAAATCGCTCAGGCCAATCATTTCATCCCATAACGATTTTTCTCTATTCTAAAGTCCGTTCGGGTATTTATCATTTCAACCCATAGTGATTCTATTCTAATAGGGAACTTGCAGTGTGAACATATGCATAAACAATATAAAAATGTCAATGTCACAATATAATGTCATATATCAGATGTCAGGTGATAATTAATAGTTTAACATGGTAATAACAAAGCATAGCATATCATATAATCATCATAAACTTGCATAAACATTTTTAATTACTAAACACTTGTTATCGATTACCATTTCATAAGTAAATATGTCAGAGTGAGAAAGACTCACCTTTATCAAATCTAGAGACAAACAACACACACAAGAGCGATTCCAAAGGCACGACACACATGATTTGATTCGAATGAATGGAGAGCCTTGATATTGATCTTGTATACAACAAATAAACAAGATAATATATATATATATATATATATATATACAATAAAAATATGAATTGAAACGAAATGGAAATTTTGAATCAACAAAGAACATTACCCAGCTTTAACACAAATTGCTTGACGATGACAACATGGCTTGACACTTGATCAAATGGGCTTGATCACACCACACTAGGCTCAGCCTAGGTGTCAACATGGCTCAGCCATGACTATGTTATAGGCTCGGGTATGCATCATATATGCACAACAACATGGAGATGATGATGGTAGGAGATACAACATGAAGCATACAAAGGGTCAAGTGCAAAAGTTGGAGTTTTTTGGGCACAACAAGGCTCGACCATGTCATAAATGGGTCAGGTCATATTTGGAGCTGATGGTTAGAGGTGGCCAGAGGTGAAGTAGCAACTGGTGGTGGTGTCTAAGGGGTGGCCAAAGTGAATAGGAAGGGAAATGGTGAAGTATGAAGCTTGGTTAGGCAATTTGGAAGGGTTTGGTGCAAAGTTTGCGATGCTAACCTCCATGGATGGGCAATGCTTGGTTAAAGTCAAAGGAGGGGGAGGAGTAGCTGCTGTAGATGGTGGAGGAGGTGGTTGGTGGAGATGAAGGTGGTAGATGCCAAGCAAAGCTAGAAGAGGAGGAAGGCAAAATACAATGAAAGAGAGGAGAAAAAGTGGAAAGAAACCATTGGAAAAACTTGAAAATTATTTCAGAAATGAACTTGGCCATGAGTTGTGAGGAGGATGAGAAGTTTTCACGTGAATTATCAATAAGAAATGTACGGCTATGCTAGAAAATGAAAGGCCAAGGCAAGTGAAAAGACTAGGCAATGAGAAGTCACAAGATTTAAAGCTTAAGTCCTTTCAAATTTCCACTTTCTTTTAATTAAATAAAAACAAAATAAAATTCCAGTAATTTGACTTTAAAAACCGAAACAAAATAATATAAAATAAAAATAAATAATAAATTTTAAAGAAAATGGAAAAAGAATTAAAGAAATTGCTTAAAATTCCAAAACAGGGTTCAAAAATTACAATTAAATCATCATTGGCTTTGGAAAAATATTTAATTCATTTTAAAAATATTCTAAAGCAAAATTTTGAAATAAAATTACTTATTAAACATATTCAAACTGAAACAAATAATTAAATTTAGAGAAAATAGAAGAATAATTAAAGAAATTGTTTAAAAATTGGAAACAGTACATGAAAATTACAAATAAAATACCATTTAGCCTTAGAGAATTTCTATTTCACTTTAAAACAAACAAAAGTCAAATAATTAAAATAAATGAGGAACAAAATAAAGTGGGAATGATAAAAAATAAGATCTTAAGAAAATATAAAAATAAATAAAGAATTTTTTTAAATTAATTGAAGCTGGAATTAGAAATGGTAAACAAAATACAACTGATACTGTAAAATGTCAATTACACTTTTTAAAAATGTTTTAAAACCAAAATATATACATAACATGTTATTTTACCCATATAAACATAAATTAGAACATTACTTGACCAAAAAATATTATTTGTATAATTTAAAATAAACAATTTTGTTAAATACAGCAAATTTCACACAATAGTTAAAAATGCATAACTTTCACATTATAAATCAGATTTTAACGAAACGTAAAGCAGTGTTCTTAAATTTTTTTTATTTTAATAATAAAAGATAAAATTCAAAATTTTCAAACTTTCAAATTTTAAATTTAAAAGTCAAAATTTGACCATTTTGACCAAAATTCACTTTTTTGGAAAATATTCAATTTATACATGTTTGAAATTATAATTTACATTAAAATCAAAATTTATATTTAAAATAACAAAATTATTCATTTTAATAGATAAAAATAAAGTTTTTAAATTAAGAATTCAATTATAATAATTAAAATATACAATTAAAACAATCAGAAGATACAGGGTCGTTACACTATGTGTTGTCCAAGAGGAGAATGTTCCTCTTTATTTTGTCCATAAAAGGGGATAGTACCGTTGATTTTTTGATATATCCTTTTAGATTGATTTGGATTGGTATATATATTGTCTAGGGCTTTAACTTGCTTTTGAGCAGTCTTATATTTCTTTGTGAGCTAATTCACGTTCATACAGTATTGTGTTTTGTTAGATACGTGACCCACTTTTATGCAATCCTTTCTATCTCTAAGAGATACTATCTATCATGCTAGCTTTTGTAGATTTTTCTAAGATTGGCTTTTCACCATATTTTGATATGATTACTATTGTAGGGCACAAGATGATTTTGTGATATGGTGAATGCAGTTAATTTGTTCATGTTTCTGTTTTGTCCATAAAGGAGACCGTACCTTTGACTTAATGATATCCTTATATGAATTTAATTAAGTTCCATTGATTTGGAATAGACATACATGAATCATCCTATTTTCGTATAATAGTATATGATAGACTTTAGTGTTTTTATGAAATGGTGAATACTTTTATGATATATCTATTAGGTGAGACCTTTCACATATCCTTTATTGATTGATATATCCTGTTGTTGTTGTTGTTGTTCGATTGATATTTTATTATTGAGATCTCACCCTTTGATATTTAAAGATAATCCGATCAAGGTGCTATTTTCGTATAATGCTTGCGTCAGATCGAGACTTGTCAGGTACAAGGACATGATTACGATGGATTTTAAGCTATCTTTTAGGAGTAGTATATTATGTATAGTGTATACTTAGATATGTTCTGTGCGTCGTTTTATTGTCAGAACTTTATGATATGTGTATTTTTGTTTGAGAAATTGACTCTAGATATTTTGCATATTTTTAGAGACTTGTTATAGTCTATTGTATATTATGTGGGTCCAACACTCTCTTTTGTTGACTCATAGTGTACTATTTTAGTCTACACTATATTTTCCATTGTGGTATCTAATTCTATGTTCTAGATTGTATATTATATTGATATGATTCATTTTAAGCCAATGTGTACATTGCTTTGTGCCGAGACTGTTCATATATATATAATGTTTCAGATTAAAAGATAAAATGTGAGAGTGTTAGCCCATGGGAATAAACACGAATGGTTTTTCTTATCCAGCCTTATTCTCAATATTACTTAAGAATATTACTTTGTAATATTCCTAGATGATATGGGTATAGAGGTGGGGCATTACATAACATGCAGTGCTTCTATTTTTTTGATAAGGTGAATTTCTTAAGGTCTTGGCATTATTATGTTTTTTTGGTTACGCAACCTCCTTTTATCTACATGGCCAAATATATTTCCACCGTGAGAACAACTACAAAATCCTTTAAACATGAATTATTAGACCCTTTGTTGGCGAAACGATTACCTCTTGTATCATTAAATCCATCTTATCACAATAAATAGATGTTTCTAATGATATATGAAGTAACTCTCTTTCTTGATATAACTCACCAAATTAACCAAAACCGATATGACTTTCCTCCGTGTCATTATTGCTAGTGTTGAGAAACCCATCGAATTCAGCATTTTTTTCTCAAAATCTTCTAGTTGTGTTATGACATTTTATAAAGTCAGATATTTTGATGCATCTAGTCTGATTTGTAGAATGAATTTATGGAGCAAAATGTAGTGGTTTGTAGCCGCTGGGTGATAATGGTCATTTTACTTTACCTTGAACGGTAAATAGAAACCCGTCTAGGGCTTACAAGGTTCTCAGAAAACCGTTTAAGTCCAAAATAGTTATCTGTTTGTCATTTATGGGATTAAAACAGTTTGTCATCATGCAACTTGAAAGTTCATATAGAAGTTTACGGATATGTATATTATAACATTAGATAGATATATCATAACAATCACTACAACATATATTAAATACACATTATATCCATACTCAAACGGTAATTATTTATCATTCACCAAGATCACAAACAATAGATTACATCAAAAAATAATTCAAATATCATCGAAAAATACAATCTATGCTACACGGAGCAAAAAAATAGCTACAAATCCTCCAAACCCTTTGTTTTCTTTGCCTTTCCACTTTTACTTCCTTTGAAAAAAGATTTAAGATCGCTAATACTCTTGAACTTTTCTTTTTTCCTTTCTCTATAACCTTACTATGATTCAAACCTATAAAATTCAATTAAATTTAATATATATATATATATATATATATATAAATCATGTTGTTTTTGAATACAAATTACAATTATACTCAAGGTAGAGGATGAAATGATATAAGGAATGAATTTAACACCATATCAATTAGTGCACACTACCGCTTCGTCGCCACCTCGTCATTATCGCCATAGTCTTCATCGTCTTCATCACACTCATTTCCATTCTCTTCTCTTTTGCACCATCCTTATCCTCATCAATTGATTGCAATTGATAAATTGTTTGTTTTTTATAAGCTTCAGATTGGCTATTGCTTTAAGTTAAAACACAACATGGATTCCCCCCCCCCCCCCCCCCGGAATCTCCATGTTCTAATTAAAAGCTAGAAGAAACAAATAAATCTATAATAGCAAATAAAGGAATGGTAAATTTTCTAGAATTTGAGATTGTTAATTTACAAAATCATTTGCCACTTTGTTTATTCCCTGCAACCCATCCTCATAATAATTCAATTCATGAAGGAAATGACTAATATCCATGTTCATCACCCATAAAATATCGACTAAGCAGTGGGATAGGACTAGAGGTAAGTCAAGAAAATGAAGGATATGTATAGTATCCCTCTAAGTCCACTGCATACCCCAACCATGATCTTCTGCCCAATCTATTTTCCTAGGAAGGGATAAAACTATGATGAATAATTCACCTCCGAAGACAAAATAATAGAAGTTTGAATGGTTGAATTAAGAGAAAAAGGACCCGAAAAAATCCATATTCCCTATTTGAACTGTAACATCCAGTAATGGAACAACTTCTTTAGCAACTAACTTTCGATATGTGTTGTAATCTATGTCCTATCTCTAATCAATGTACTATAGGCAGTCATCTTGATATAACTCCTTCTGAAATTTTGCATATTGCCTTGTGTCATTCTACAGGACATGTATAGATGATGATCTATAAGGATAACTATAAGGTTGGTCAATAGCTGCATGCACTTCTCTCTTAAAATATAATTCATAAGTATCCAGAGGAACAAGTAGATACACTCATTTCATTGATAGGTTTCGAGAAACTACCACTTCATTTAGATCATATGCAACTGATGTGTTCCATGGATTCTAATTGATACGACTAGACTATCTATGATCAATATGGTAAAGTGTGCTGGAAAAAAGTTGCAGTATCATTTGTTTTAGCTCTATTCCTCTTTTCCCACTCTTTAATTCTTGGTTAAGATGACTGTTTGACATTTTCTTTCATAATATAGCCTTATACAATCATATATTTGAAGAACCAGTACTGAAAATAAAATTTTGTTCACAAACGATTTATTACTTGATTAAGATATAAGAATTCAATTATATAAATGCTAATATACTTACAACAACTTGATAAAAACTAATGATATGATCTTCCTTGATCATAACTATAACCAAGCTTTGCAATTTAGATATATAAGAATAGCTGAACCTTAATTAATTTGCTGAGCTATTTCCAAATCAAGAATTGATTCAAACCACCCAAGACTAATTGTGTCATTTTTTATTTTGAATAAAAGAGCACTTTATATGCAACAAAAATATCCTACCAATGTAGTCCAAATTCTAAAAGAAATTGTTATATAGTTATCATCAAAATATTTTACAAGATGGGATAAAGCCATATTTCCGACCTTGATATCAGACTCAACAAATAGTGGTAGAAATTGACTAGCATTACCATGTTGACTCCAACTCTCATCATATCGAATCCTAAGTGTGTTCAACCCAATGGATATAGATGTCAACATGATGAAATCTATTGGTGTAAAACCAGTCTCGGCTTCAAGAAATAAAAATGTATGTATTGTTGACCACCATCGGTTTACTATAAGATGGATACACTTATTATCTGAATTTTTGAGCTCTATATCCATGAATCTACCAAATATCTTAATGATTAGGTCTCTAATCTGGGGATGTACACTTAATTTTTTCCCACTATTTCAACATTGTTGTGAATGCTCCATCACACCCCATTCTATTGCAACTCTATTTACAATACAGTTTTAACAAAAGTAGGTAACACAATAAAAGAAATTAATGCATTAATAAATTGTAAAATAATAAGCGATATACAACAAGCACTTTCGCATCCATGAAAATATAATGAACTCCTTCTCGAAGGATTGTGACCAATCGAAATGGAAATATTAGTGAAATATCGACTCTGTATCCACCCTTATTGGTGCCGAAAGTTTTTTATGTTTTCTCAATGTTTCCCTACTTTATATAAGAGCGATGGAACTATATTATTCTTGTTGTGCATTGCCCATCATCAAAATTGTAAGATTTGGATTTATTTCACAAACCTTAAAAATTGGGGATGTAGGATTTAGAGGCTAAAAATGAATAACGATAATAGGACATTGTGTGGATTAAGTTCTTAAGTTGATTTCATTGATTAATGTGGAAATTTGGAGAAAAAATTGAAAAGAGCTCCGTGGGAAGAGGTAATTGACACGAATAGGTTGAAGTTGAGAAGAAGGAAGAAATGATTCGGTAAAAGTATTATAGGGTGTCAAAACCCTATGGTTATATAAATGGTTTTTTGAAAATTACTTATAGCTATATTTTAATAAAAAAAAGGGTCAACTCCTCCCACTCGGTTGTTATAACAGTGGGAGGAATCGACAAATTTCATTTTTCTCCCTACCTTGAAAACGAATGCGCTGTTAAAGATGCTCTCACTTTATACTAGGTTCTTTTAGTTTTGTAGATGATTTTTGGTATGAAATATACTGCAAAATAAAAATTGTTCCTCAAGAATCTGGACAAATCAACAAGCGAAGAAATTATATGAATACTCTTACAAATTCACGATATATGATGTTAATATTATTTACTTATAATTTAAATATTGTTCTAGTTAAGGGGTAAAGTAGTTGGTTAGAACATGCAACGCTTATATGCAAGATCGAGGGTTCAATCCCTATTAATTACATATCCTTATAAGAATTTAACCAAGTTAAAAAAAAGTACATAAATAAATAATGTAAGTTGTTCGTAAAAGTTGTTTTGAATCTTTATCTTTATCGATTACGTAAAATATACAAAATAATGGGTTTGTAATACAGTTAGAAGATTTGGTTTGTTGTAGTTGTACTATGATCAAATCTAAGACGGTTTTATTCAATTGTGAGAAGTGGTAAATCAAGATTATAGAGAGATTTTTTTCCCAACCTTAATATATAGAGGAAAAAATGTACGATCTTTTCATCTTAATAGTGTAAAACTTTCTCTAATTGATGAGTTGATCTTTGAATTTCAAAGTATTGTACGTAATTAATATGCAATGTCAAATAGTGAAGGTCATTTTTTGCTGAAGATCTTTCAAAGACAAGACTAAAGTTTTACTAAAAATATTACAAAATACAGTGTCAATTTTGCATACAAACAAATGTTCACACTAATTGTAACTCTATTAAAATGACTTATAATGTTCTTAATCATCAAAGAGTGTAAAAGCATGTTGAAATTTCTCAAATTTAATATATTTCAAATATGGTAGCGAAGTTCAATCATTTTATGTGGCTAAAGTTGGATCCATCATAACCATGGATTTTTTTTTGGGTGCAATCAGCTAGTTTGTTTTTTTTGTGCATCTCTAATTATCCTTATAATGAATTTGGGTTTAAAACAAATGTTACGGAATACCCTTATTAGAAAATGTTTGAGTGAGTTGTATACATCACACTTCTATAGTGATATAGCATATTTTGTTAAAAATTAAGTGTGGTCTTTAGAGTAGTGAAGTCGTTATGATAACAGTGAAATAGAAATACCCATAGTCACTGTGACGAATGGAAAATTTGCTTTACTTGATGCTATTAAGAATATATCTCCAACTCTTCTCAATTTTTGTTAATGACATATTAATAAAAGTAATCTTATATACAAAAGAAGGTAAAAAATTAAAATATAAGCAAATAAGTAACTACATTAAGATTAGAACAACTTGATTATTTGAAGACTCTTAATGTGCACTACATTAATTTACACGATTTATGCACTATTAGCTTTTTTCAGGGTTAACACCCAAAATTAATGAAAACAAAATAAATGAATGGAAGAGGTAATAAATCAAAGAGAAAAGGAGGGACACATTATTCTATTGCGGTTCAGCAAAAGCTCCAGCCAATGTTTACTCAGTTGTTTTTTTATAGATTAATCCTTTCTAGAACACTCAATCTATAATAGAATCTTGAATTACAAATAGTTAGATCTCGGGTTTGGCCAAGAAGTCAGGAGAAGAAGAAGAAGTCAATTTCTCTTTAATGAAGGCCTCTATTTATAGGAAAATCCTAACACCATAGTCTGCAGAACAAATTTAAACAAGTAAATATCCAGATCCAAAGTTCTAGAATAAAGAAAAAGCCAAAATCAATAGCTTTCAATAGTCATACCTATTGGAACTTATCGGTATTGATCAACGTCGATCCATTTTGATTGACCTCGATTAGTTTTACTTACCCATTTCTTCAAACTTTCTTCATATTAGCCTAAGTCTTCAAGCATTTTATCTTCAATGTCAAAATTGCCCACCAAGGACTGATCGATACTGATTGGTTTGGACTAATCAATACTGATCATTATTATATTTCTAATACTTAGCAAAATATTTGAGTTCTTCATTCTTGACATCTTCCTAGCATCTCAACTCATTCCCTCATCGTTTTGTAATCTAATTCCTCTTATTTAAGTCAATTCCAAGGCTACGAAAAATTTGCTGATAACACTTACCCCTCAAAGTGTTCTTTTATAGTTACAAAGCGTGGTTTGATAAGAATATGCATCAATACTGGAAAATTGTTTGTTGTGTCTTTGGATTGTCTACTAAACCAGGTAGAGTGAATCATCCAGCTCCTTTGGATCCACATACAAGTTAAAGGTTGCTCCAATACCATCAAGGTCCTTATATCCTTACCTAAATGTAAATCATGGATCATCATAATCCCACATTTACTTGGGATTTACATACTATAAATAAATAATCGGTCATGCTATCCATTAGTTTTGGGTAGTGCATTGCTTACAAATCAGCTGGTATCCCCCAGTGTCCTATCACAAGCAAGCTTGACTAATATCAAAGCATCATCAGGAAGTAAACATATATTAAGTATCAATATTTCGTATATCAGGTACCGATATGTTTTCTTGGTATATTTCCTCTAGTTGAATTGTTACTCATAAATCATCTTGTATCTCTAGCATTTCATTATTAGCAACTCCAATCAGATCAAGCAAAACATCTATCAACCATTTGATAATCATCGCCATGTCATTCCAAAGCAAAAGGTGTTTATACCTTGAAGTTAAATTTAAATCTATCTAAGTGTAGTAATTGAAAATATATATTGAGGCCAAACGCTCACATTTCAATAAGGGGCCCAAAGTTTAAAGTGTGGCCATGCACTCACTCTTTGATGAGGGGACCTACCACCCTATATAAGACCATCCACCCACTCTCTAGCGAGGGGACTTGTATTTCACGATTCAATTCCCTATTTCTCGAACCACAATCTATCAACCTGTGTATCAAATATAAGCGATAACCAAGTTCCTTCAGCATCCTACAAAAATTTTAAAATCAATTATCTTGTTCATATGAGCTCATGGCTAAATATCGATCAGTAGATTGTACATAGCATCAAAATCAAAGTGTATCAAACAGAAATCTAAGAAAACGGTCTAATTTAAGATTACTCTTGGATTTTAACTCAGAGCATACTAATGGGACCGTGTGCGGTCACACGCATGTGTAATTAGGGCGACAGTAAACCTGTATAGTTTATTTAAAGAAAAAGTAAAATCAAATGGAATAATGAACTTAATTCCAATCTAACCTGATCATGGGATAACCATGCTCTATCCATATCCTTGGTTGCAACCAGGATTGTCCACCATAGTAGGTGGTTGCTCCTACAACACCACTATGATTTGTGCTATGTTTATTGAATTCCTTACATAATGTTGCATTCGGTTGCTCCGAACCTACTCCTCTATCAGATCCCTTAAGTGCTTGCGTTCTTTTTTCTCATGTCCATCCAGCTCATGTAATAGATAAAATTTCCTGTATTTTCACTCCCATTTCGTGGGCACACTCTTTGATGATTTCCTATATTAAATGTACAGCCTAGTATCCAGATAAATCCCCTCCACGGTGTTAGTTAAGTCAGTGTAAGAGGAAAACTTTGGTTCCCTCTTAGGATGCTTTGAAGCTCAAAAGCTATCATTAGCCCTCCTCTTTCCTTTGTCCTTTCCGTGTCCTAGTTTGGAAGGTCCTCTATTCTCCATGCCATTCATTTCAACATTCTCAGCTCTGTGCCTTTTTGATGCAAATATCTTTCAGCTTCACTGTAGTAATCTACTAGATCCAGCAGCAGATACCTTTCAATGCCTTCTAAAATTCAATCATACTAGCGACCCCGACAACCATCACCATAAGAACTATAGAAATATTTGATTTCTAAACTGTAGAGATTTTACATTAAATCTAGTAAAATAACTTTGCAAAGATTCCTTCTCCATCTACTTTATATTTGAAAGTGGAATCAATTCCTTGATTGAATAATATGAATCTTGAACTGGTCATAAACCATTCAACTTATTTAGCCATGTGCTAATGGATCCATTATCGAGTTGATGGAACCATATGGTAAACAAATCGGTTGAGTATAGTGGAAACCAACATCCAATCACTTCATTAAGGCTCCAACACTCACATGTGTTGAATGTATCCCGTCAAATGAACTATCAGATCAGTTCTTCGATCATATGACTCTAATGCAAGTAGCTTGAAATCAGATGGATTCTTAACATATTATATGTTTGGGTTTTAGGGGTTTCGATTCACATCTCCAAACATTGAACTGGGGCTCCTCCTCAAAGTGCCTGTTGTACCATCTCAGATCTGCAAGCTTCTCGAGCTAATAGAAATCTTTGAGGCTCAATATGCCTTTGATCCATAGCTTCCTCATACCCTTGTTTCTATAGGGACCTTTTGTTTCTTGTCCATGTGGCTATAAGTTTACATTCCGGTCTTGGTTCTTAGGCTCAAAACCATTCCCTTGTTGCACTCTTCCTTGCTATAGATCCAAAACAACTCTTCTCAATTTGCTAGATAGATTGGTCCTAACCAATTTGGATTGATTGGTATAGATCCGTTGTGGAAGCTGGAGGCCATGTTAAGCTTGTTCCATTTCATACCTCCATGCTTTCTTTCATTACTTATGTTTTCTGATCTTCTTTGGTTTTGATTTCTAGTAACTCCATCTACTCTTTGTTGCTCCATGCATTGGGAAATGCCATTCAATATATCCTCTTGTCTGGTTAACAACATCGTTTGCATATTTGTCATCATTCCTTCCATCTCATCTCTAATCACATAGATTGAAAGTGGATTTGAACTAAAGAACATCTCTTGGCTGCCTCCATGCTCTGGTTGACACCTTTTGGCAATGACTTTCCTTTTATGTGGCTTCTTCATCCTCTAAAAACTAGATGTTCAATTTTTAGTGAATGCATAAAAAAGTTAGCCTTTTTTTAGGCTAACACCCCAAGTTGATGATACGAAATAAACAAATGGAAAATGTAAGAAATCGAAGAGAAGTAGGAGAAGAGTGACACAATATTTATAGTGGTACAACAAAATCTTTGGTCTACATTCACTTAATTGTTTTTTATTGATTCATTCTTTTGAGAAAACTCTTCTATAATAAAATCTTGAATTATAAAGAGTTAGATCTCGGGTTTGTAAAAAAAGTTAAGAGAATAAGAAGTAGTCCCTTTCTCTTCGATGAAGGCTCTCTACTTATATGCCAATCCCAATACCATAGTCAGCAGAACAAATTGAATAAGTAAGTATCCAGATCCGAAGTTCTCGCATGAAGAATAGGTCAAAATCACCAACTTTTAGAAGTCATACCAATTAGTTTTGAGCATCGCTTTTGGCCGCGTCAAATAGTTTTGATTTCCATCAATCGGTTTTAATTGGTGTCGATCAATTTTACTTGTCCATTTCTTCAATCTTTATTCATTTTTGGCTAACACTCCATTCTTTAGATCTTTAATGACAAATTTCCCATCAACGATTAATCGCTTTGGTTTAGACTAATTGGTTTTGCATTTCCAGTATTTGAAAAATCTTTGAGTTTGTCAATCTTGACATTTTCCAAGCTTCTTAACTCATTCCTTCATCACTTTCTAATCCAATTCCTTTTATTTGTGTCAATATCAAGATTGTGAAAAATTTACTGATAATACCAACTATGCGAGTTATTCATCGTTGTTGAGTTATGTTCATATTTCTTTGTTATATGGATGGAAATATCAATAGCACTTTGTTTGGAAGGATATTTTATACATCTTCATCACGTAGGTATTGGGATTAATTTTTAGTTTCTCTCGAATATACAAATAACTATGGATTTCTACGATAATTTATTTAGAGCCAGGTTTGCACATTCAAAGTCTACAAACTTCTAAGGTGATTTTTAGGAATATAGGGAATGTATGAATTAAGTACTATAGCAATTTTTTACGGAACCTAAAGCTTGCTTTGAAATTTTATTGTTGAAAGTATGTCATGCCTATCAGAAAAAATGATTCATATATTTTTGAGTTTTCGTATTAATAATAGTATTAAAAATTTACATTGTGAACTTAACAATGCAAAACATCTCGATTATCTGAATAACAATGTTTGTGATTGTTTTAGTACAAAGATGCATGGACTTTCTTATGCACATGAGTTAGCATTTTAAGAATTAAACATTGAAACTCTACTACACTTTACTCATGTATATTAGTAGGATTATATCTTATTGTTAGAGTTGAACATGAGGAAGTAAGTTTGGAAAAAGTGGATGAATTAGATGTAGACTTTAAGAAAATGGATATGCCTCATAACATGCAGGCATATAAAAAAGTATAGAAGTAGGTTTTATCATGAACTCCATCTCTAGTATTTTCTATCAACAAGGTTAAAACTCATGGACGATCATATTATAAATCAATAATTCAAAAAAGAAAGTACTTTCCTCTTTTGAATTACCAGAAAGCATATTAAATGTTTGGGGTGAAGGAGTTTCGATTCACATCTCCAAACTTCGGTATGGGGATGATATGTTTGGGGTGAAGGAGTTTCGATTCGCATCTCCAAACTTTGGTATGGGGATGATATGTTTAGGGTGAAGGAGTTTCGATTCATGCCTCCAAACATAGGTATAGGGCTCCACCTCAAAGTGCCCATCGTACTATCTCGGCTATATGATCTTCTTGGTTCGGTTGAATTTTTTTAGATTCAACATGCCTTTGATACAAAGCTTCCTCATACCCGCATTTCTTCTAGGATCATTTGGTTCTTCTCTATGTGGCTACAAGTTTGCATTCTGATCTTCGTTCCTAGGCTCAAATTCATTCCCTTGATCCGCTCATCCTTGCTCTAGTTCCAATCCAAATTTTCCTGATTGGCTAGATGGATTGTCTTGCCCGGTTTGGATCAATCAATATCGATCAGTTATGGTTGCTAGGAGCCAACTTGATGTTGTCTGATTTCATGTCTCCATGCTTCCATTCCATCACCTTTATTTATGACCTTCTCTAATCTTGATTTTTGGCAACTCTATCTACGCTTTGCTGCTTCATGCATTGGGAAAATCCATTCAACATCTCCTCTTACCGGGCTAACAACATTATTTTAATGTTCGTCAACATTCTTTCTATCTCATCTCTAGTCACATAGATGGAAAGTGGATTTTAACTAGAGAACATCTTCTGCTGCGCCCAAGCTCTGGTTGACTCCCTCTAGCAATGGCTTTCCTTATAGTTAGCTTCTTCATCTTCTAAAAGTTAGATCTGAGTTTAATTCTTATTGAAGGCACAAAAAATATCAGCCTTTTTTTCTTGGCCAACACACCAAACCAATGAAAAAGAAATAGATATATGTATAAAAAAGATATTAAAGTGAAAAAGAAAAGAGTGACATAATATTTGATAGTGGTTTGAAAAAATCTCCGACCTACGTCCACCTAGTTGTCTTTTTATTAATTCATTCTTTTAAGAATACTCTTACACAATGCAATCATGAATTACGAAGAATTAGATCTTGGCTTTTCCCAAAAAATCAAGAGAAGAAGAGGAAGTCCCTTTCTCATTGATGAAGGCCCTTTATTTATAAGCCAAAAAAAACACCATAGTTGGAAGAACTAATTAAACAAGCAAATATCTAGATCCGAAGTTCCCACATGAAAAACAAGTCGAAAGGAACCGCTTTTAATAGTCATACCGATCAGTATCGATTGGTTTTGATTAGTGTCAATCGATTTTGATCGGCGTAGATTAGTTTTGATTAGCGCCAATCGATTTTACTTGCCATTTCTTTAATCTTTCTTCACATTTTCTTAAGTTTTCAAGCTTTCTATCTTTAATGACAAATTTTTACATCTAGGACTGTTTGCTTTAGATTGATCGGTTTAGACCAATTAGTTTTCTATTTCCAATAATTAACAAATTTATTGGATTCTTCAGTCTTGACATCTTCCAAGCTTCTTGACACATTCCTTTATCATTTTGTAATCCAATTCCATTGATTTAATCAATTTCAAGACTGCAAAAAATTTGCTGATAACACCACTATACAAGCTATTTTTCGCTGTTGAGTTGTGTTCAATTTCTTTGTTAGAAGCATGGGAATATCGATAGATGTATATTTTGAACGATAGTTTTATACATCTTCATCCATAGGTATTAGGATTAATTTTTAGTTTTTCCCTAATATACAAACAACAACGGATTTCTAAGCATAGTTTAATTAGAGCCAGGTTTGTGCATTCAAAGCCTACAAACTTCTAAGGAGGTTTTGAGAAATTTTAGGAATGTATGAATTAAGTACTATAGAAATTTATGAACCTAAATCTTATTTAGAAACTAAATTTGTTGAAAGTATGTCATGCCTATCACAAAAAAACAACTCGTATATTTTTGAGTTGTCATATTAATAATAGTATTAAAAATAGTGAATTGTGAACTTAATAATGCAAAACATCTCGATTACCTGAATAACAATGTTTGTGATTATTTTATCACAAAGATGCATGGACTTTTTTATGCACGTGAGTTAGCATGTTAAGAATTAAACATTGAAACGCTACTACACTTTATTTATGTACATTGGCTGGATTATATCTTATTTTTAGAGTTAAACATATGGAAGTAAGTTTGAAAAAAATGGATGAATTGGAGGTGGAAATTAAGAAGATGGATATGCCTTATAACACATAAGCATACAAAAAATTAAAGTACTTTTACCATGAATTCCATCTCTTGTATTTTTCGTCGGCAAGGTTAAAACTCATGGACAATCACATTCTAAATCGATACTTCAAAAAAGAAAGCACTTTCCTCTTTTGAATTGCCGAAAAGCATATAGAATGTTTGGGGTTGAGGGGTTTCGATTCACATCTCCAAACTTCGGTATGGGGCTCCACCTCAAAGTGCCCATTATTCTGTCTCAACCATATAGTTTCCTTGATTCAGTTGAAATCTTTGAGGTTCAACATGCCTTTGATCCAAGGCTTCCACATATCTGTGTTTCTACTTGGACCTTCGGTTTCTTCTCTGTGTGGCTGTAAGTTACCATTCCGATCTTCTTTCCTAGGCTCAAATTCATTCCCTTGATGCACTCGTCCTTGCTCTAGTTTCGGTCAGAATTTCCTAATTGCCTAGATGGATTGCCCTGTCGAATTTGGATCAACTAGTACTGATCAATTGTAGAGGCTTGGGGTCGAGTTAAATTTATCATATCTCATGTCTCTGTGCTTCCATTCCATTGCCTATATTTTTCAAATTTTTATGATCGTGATAATCGGTAACTCTATCTGTAGTTTGCTGCACCATGCATTGGGAAAAGCCATTCAACACCTCTTCTTACTGGGATAATAATGTCATTTTCATGTTTGTCATCATTATTTCTATCTTATGTCTAGTCATAAAGATGGAAAGTGGATTTGAACTAGATAACATCTCCTACTGCACCCAAGCTCTAGCTGACTCCCTCTGGTAATAGCTTTCTTTATAGTTGGCTTCTTCATCCTCCAAAAATTAGATCCGAGTTCAATTCTTATTGAAAGCACAAAAGATGTTAGCCTTTTTTTCTAGGCCAGCACCCAAACTAATGAAAATGAAATAAATACATGGAGAAAATAAGATATTAAAGAGAAAAAGAAAAGAGTGACATAATATTATATAGTGGTTCGACAAAATCTATGACCTACGTCCACCAAGTTGTCTTTTTATTAATTCATTCTTTTGAGAACACTCTTACACAATGCAATCTTGAATTACGAATAATTAGATCTTGGGTTTGCCTAAAAAGTCAAGAAAGGAAGAGGAAGTCCTTTTGTCATTAATGAAGGCCCTCTATTTATAGGCCAATCCCAACATCGTAGTGGGTAGAACGAATTAAACAAGCAAACATCTAGATCCGAAGTTCCTGCATGAAAAAAAAGACAAAATTAATCGCTTTTAGTAGTCATATTGATCAGTGCTAATCGGTTTTGGTCGATGTCAATCGATTTTGATCGTCGTCGATTGGTTTTGATTAGCTCTGATCGGTTTTACTTACCATTTCTTCAATCTTTCTTCATATTTGCCTATGTTTTCAAGCTTTGGATCTCCATTGAAAAACTTTCCCATCTAGGACTAGTCACTTTGGATTAATCGGTTTGGAGCGATCAGTTTTCCATTTTCCAATAGTTAGCTAAATCTTTGAATTCTTCAATCTCAACATCTTCCAAGCTTCTTGACACATTCTTTTATCATTTTGTAACCCAATTCCTCTGATTTGAATCAATTTCAAGACTGCAAAAAATTTACCGGTAACATCAACTATGCGAGTTATTCATCGTTATTGAGTTATGTCTATATTTCTTTGTTAAATGCATGGAAATATCAGTAGATCTATGTTTGGAACAATAATTTTGTACATCTTCATCCGTTGGTATTAGGATTAATTTTTAGTTTCTCTCCAATATTCAAACAAGTATGGTGTTCTAGCATAGTTTAATTAGAGTCGATTTGTGCATTTTAAGGCTATAAACTTTTAAGGCGGTTTTGAAAAAGCTTGCGAAGGCATGAATTAAGTAGTACATCAAATTTTATTGAACTTAAGGCTTCTTTAGAAACAAATTTGTTGAATGTATGTTATGCCTATCACAATAAAGAATTCATATATTTGTATGTTATCTTATTAGTAATAATTTTATAACTTGTACAATGTGAACTTACTAATGAAAAACATCTTGACAACAATGTTTGTGATTTTTTATTACAAAGATGCATGAACTTTCTTGTGCATATGAGTTAGCATGTTGAGAATTAAACATTGAAACACTTAGACACTCGATTCATGTACATTGGCTGAATTTTATCTTATTGTTAGAGTTTAACATAAGGAAGTACGTTTGGAAAATATGGACGAATTGGAGGCGGAGATTAAGAAAATGGATATGCCTCATCACATGCAAGCATACAAAAATGTAGATAAATAGTTTTAACACGAATTCATTCTCTAGTATTTTCTACTAGCAAGGTAAAAACTCATGGACGATCGAATTCTAAATCGATACTTCAATAAGGAAAGTAGTTTTCTCATTTGAATTGCCGGAAAGCAATTCTATATATTTGCTATCAATTCAATATAGAAAAACACTTTAATTAAAAACGTAAAGTTGAACCGATGAACACTTTAGTTTTAACCACTTGCCTTTTCGATCCTCAGAAGTCAAAACTTATACATCCATGGTGTTCACGTGCCAAACATCCAGATGCTAGAAAAACAGACTACTGGGGTGAATGAAAGAAAAGACAGAAAAAAATCTCACAATGTGACGAGTAATATATAATATATCAATGATCTTTACAAAAGAAAATTGTGATATACATACAAAAATCAGAGTTACTGACCCATCATTAGTCCGGGCAGTCATAACAACCTGGCTTCATAATTGCTAATAAATACTAATAAGAAAGTATAGCAGAAATAAGAGAAAATGGAGAATATGTCTTGGAAGCATCCATCTCATCTCTTGAAGCTCCAAAGTGCCCGTAACTTAATCTGGAAATATGCTCGGGCTGAGCCGAGCATTATAAGAAATTAATGTCCGGATCAGTTTGATAAACTAACGTGAGAAAACATAAATCAAATCATATGGATTCTATATTTATAAAACCCTTTCAAAATAAAGGTATCTCATAAAACCACGCTACACATAAACACGGACGAGTTTTACCTTACAATAACCAAACCATTTTTGTTAGAAAATCCATAATATTATAATAGTATCTATAGGTTTAAAATAAATATAACATATCTAGAATGCTTACCCATAATTTCATTCAACAGTACTAGTTCTACAACTAGAACCGTAAGGCACGTATTGGAGAATAGATTCCAACATGACAAAATAGGAGACTACATTCCGTACAATACACCTCTAGATAATATCCAAGGCTGTGAACCTTGTATCTCTACCAATACGGAGCCGTTTGCCCCTCGAACATTGCAAACCTGATTACATTATCCCTCGAGTATCGAGGCTGCAAATAATGCCTCCAATTTTCCCCGTGTGCATATACTAAATCAAAAAAATCCTAATCTAGATCAAAGAATAATGCTCTTAATGGTAGTAAACCACATAGCTCTGTTGCATCTACTATGTTCTAATCATTTTCGGTTTGTGAGGCTTGTGAGGTTGCATTTTTACCTTTTCCTCCAAGTGATTCCCACTTAGAATGCTAACACTGCCCTTCAGGCAATAATGCAATGCTTAGCATTCATCCATACAAGTTGTTCATCATATGAACAAATCAAAGGTACTACTTCTACTATATCAATTTTGGAATCACTCTTAGCCCTCGCACTTCAAATAGCTTGATTTCTCGAACCAATCATGAATTTCTTCCAAAGTGTAGAACGCATGATTTTTGAAGTGGTTACAGTTTCGAGTCATCTCATATAAGTACACTCCCATGCTTACGGGGCATCCCAAAACCAAATCGTTGTTTTTGGTAAACTCAACTTCGGTTCTTGTAGAACTAATCAAACGATTAATAAAAGTGAAGATCACCTCCTGACCATTTAAGTCGACGGATTTCCTTATCGTTTGTCCTAGAAGAACCTAATGAGTATATATGTAGAGTATAGCATCTCCGAAGATAACAGTACAATATAATTTCCATGTTTCTTCTAGATATTTCAAGATTTATATTTGGTTAAGATTTGATAGTCGACTATTTAACTATCAAATAAAAAACCGTAATCCAAAGATTTAATTTTAAGTGGAAACCACTAAGCCTCTTTATTTAATCCTTCCATTAATTACAATCACTTTGTAAATACTTGTATTAAAAACTTTTACAAAAATATACATATGTATACTTCTCAATCACTTTCATTTATACTCTTTCAATACCTGGAAAATTATCCATATACATATCTCAAGGGTATAAATATATTCACAAAACACTACACTTTCAGTGCTTAGAAAATATATCCATATATTGATCGCAACAGTGTAAGTATATTAACAAAACTTAAGGATTAATACTATGTGTTGGACTACTAAATCTTCGTATGCTATTCTTTTAAAACAAAATGTTATATACCAAACTTCTTTTACCACCTTCCAAAATCTTTTACTATAATTAGAATATTATATCCCTTTAAAATTCCACTTTAAAATCCTTAAAATACTCTTTTAAAATTTCCAAGATCTGTGTTCAAATTTATAAACTCCTTATGTGAATCCTTTTTATTAAGTAGAAATTCCTTTTATAAAGCAATTTATTATTTATAAACACCTTTACTAAATTAGTTAACTTTAAGCATCATAATTAATTAATTAATTAACAACCTTTAAACATTACTAATAATTAATTAACTTTAAACATCATAAATAAATAATTAACCACCTTTAAACATTACTAATAATTAGTTAACTTTAAACATCGTTAATAAAATAATTAACTCACTTTAAAGCGTCGTTAATAAGATAACTAATTAACTTTAAACTTTATTTAAAAAATACTTAATTAAATTTTGCACCATTTATAAAATAATTAATTAACTTTAAACATCATTTATAATTGTATAACACTTAACCTTAAATTGTTATAAAATTTAAATTAATTTAGATCCATAACTTCTCTAATTTGAAAAGAGGCTTAGCGACCATTATAGCACTTAAAACAAACTACCATTTATTTTTAATTCACTTTCCAGTCATATGACTATTATTTACATAAGCAAGCATATAGTAAATAATATCAACAACTAGCAATCAATAACTAATAAATCGCCTATCCAATATTAATTAATCCACATATTAATTAACTAGAATATGAGTAAATGTTAAAATTAATATAATATCAGGACGGGGATTTATTCAGCTAGACATATGTCATCAATAATTTATTCAATTTAATTATAGTAGAATGGTGTTTTTATTCTATTCAATAGATGTTTAAAATAACCTATTTTAATTATAGTATAACGTTGTTTTATTTAGCCAAATAGATAACACCAGTGAGGTATAATTCATTTAACTGCGTGATTCTTTTAAAACAGCGTAATTAAATTCAATCACTATTATTTTATCATAAACTTGTATTTCATTAGAACAACCAACAAGTTATGCCATAATGTCATTTTCATCAATACAAGTCTAATGCAAAAATCCACGTATCAAACGGATTTAAAATGAACAACTTATTTATATAATTTAAACAAATAAATTACAAATTTTTCTCACCCAAACTTCATGCAGCCAAACCCAAAGCCCACTAGTCGATACCTAATTGCTACAAGAGCTTTCATCCCCAATTCCACTATTCGAATTCCCCCCAAATCAAATGCCCGAAACCCAAGATCAACGTGCATGGCCATACACGTGCATACCCCAACCACTCCGCCAACTGATGATCCAACCCCACCCACAAACTCCACTTGCCTTGCTCATCATAGTGGCACCTCTACTTACAACTCTAGTCATCTGAAATGAGTTCTGTCCATCTTTTCCAAATACAAAAATGAATCCCAAGAATGTAAACTAAGCTCGCCCCATCGCCTCGGTCAACATTGGCCGCCAATGCCAAACTACGTGCATCTACCACCATACCTTCCAAAGAATCTACATCCAACTCACCACCGCTGATTGCTAATCCAATTTTCGAATGCAAAAACCAAAAAACTCAAAACCCTAAACTTAGCTTGCTAGGCCACCACCTTTCACCGTTCCTCCAACAACCACTGTCCACGGCTTCGTCTTGTCCCCACGCTCCTTCCAGCTCCATAGTTCCTCCACTCGAACCCTAAAGCACTAGAATGGCCAAGATGATCGATAAATGACAATCTCTTCCTCCACGTCAATTCCTACCCCTAAAAAAATGACGATCGCTTCTAAATATCTCATCTTGCCACCACGAACACATTCCCACTCTCCAATCTCCATTCCGTGATCGTTGAAATACAATCATCATCCAACCACTATTGTTTCCAAGCAATCGCTACCACCATGTTGAAAGAAACATCGACTGACTATTTTTCAAAAAATATTAGATGATAAAACAAACAATTTTGATGTCGAACACTTTGGCTAGTTTTGATTGTATTATGAGATATAGATTTTTGAAGGTGGTTGGAGCTTTATTTTTCTTGATTTCAAAAGTACGTAAAAAAGATGAACTAATGAAATAATGAAGGCAGAAAGAAGATGATAAAAGAAGAAGGGGGAACAAGAAATGAGCGAAGTGAGTTGAGATGTTGTGTACCTATGATCAAACAACTATTCTTTAGTTTCAACTTAAGCAATCCCACAATTTCAAGCCACCCATCATATTAATCAAATCACCATTAATACCTTGTTAAAAAATCTTTTCTTTGATTTTAATGTGAAAAAGTTTAAAAAGAAAGTTTTGTGGAACTCCACCACACAATGTCTTGTTCGCGAAAGGACTGTGAACGACATAAATGAAAATACGACCACGTATAACAATGCAACGTAATTACAAAACAGCTATAAAATACACTGGTTATTAAATTCTATGAAATTTCAAAAATACCAACGTTAGCCGTAAAATACAACAAATGATAATCAAAATATTTTCAAAATTAAAATTATCAAAAAATTCTATAAATCCATTTTTTTACCAAATTGACTTTCCTTTTAAAACCATTAATCGAATATTTAAATTAATTAAATATTCACAAAATCAAAGTGATAAGATTCCGGTTCGTTACATTAGCTTAAAAAGAAAAGCTACTTATTCATAGACCAAATAATTCCATAGATGTTACTAATATCTTGAGTATTTAAGCTGATCAAATGAGAAATAATAAAAATCCCCCTTTATAGAAAGCATAGCATATGTCCTAAATGGTAGTAATTGTGGATTTAGATGTATAGCAAGTATGATGAAAATTGGTGAATCAAGTTGGCCATAAATGTGCAAAAAACTATATGAAGAGTCATATAATAACAATTTTTTTTTGTTGAATGTGATAGACAGGCCCGTGAAAAAGCCTATTTAACTTTAGGTTGGTCTAAAACTTATTACGAAAATATTAAATTTTTTCACTATATTAGCATTTTATATTTGCATAGTTTGAATTGCGTAAGTACAAATTCAAAAAAAAACTTGCGCACTTTCAAAGTATGCAAGTACAAACTGTATATTTGTGTTTGTGCTCTTTAAAAACATGCAAATACGAATCCGAACCTAATAAAAATGAGGCCAATTTTTATAATTAGTTTGTAAAGTGGCCTAAAATTAAGATAGGCTTTTTCCTCAAGCCTATAAGTAAATTTTGTCCCCTAAAAAATTGACGAACATTCCCGACACATGCTACATTTAGCCCCTTGGTATGATGTTGTTATTTTAGAAGTTTGTAATTCATTAAACTTACTCATACCACCACAGAAAGTGAAATTATAGTCTATTGCAAGATGTTGAATTTGGAATTTCTCATGTACATTTTAGTCATTCCGTTCAGGTAATGTTATGTTATTACCAGTATTTCTCTATTCGTTTAAAAAAAATTCATTTAGTGTTATGTTTTGTAGGTCCTTTTGGAACCGTACTTTCCATGTCGCCAATATATTATAAACAATTTGCAATCCATGACTAGTATGTTAGTAGAATAAAGTATATTCTCGATGACAAAATTGCATGAGAATATAAAATTCATATGGCTTAGTGTAGTGCTGTATTTATACATATTGAACAGTTCGATGTGCAATCGATAAGAACATTTGTTTGATATGTTTGATGTGTTGATGTTGAGTTTTATGTTGTATTGGATGATGTATATAATATTCTCATCAAATTTTTGTATTTAATCTTCGACGTGGAAATTTACAGGGAAATCATCAATGTTTAGCTGATAATGTAACCAAGAAATGAGTGGATCTTGTATCTAGCATAGTGGGGATAAACACCTCACTCTTATAATATTGGTGTGGGACTCTCATCTTTCTGGGTCAACTTTAAAAGTTGATTACCTCTTATTACTATGTGTTGTGACGACTACCCTGCACCATTAGTACCTAATAAACATGTATACTGTGCTATAGCAGTACCCAGCTGATGTATAGTGATAATCGAAGTATGATAAACTTACAATAAAAACAAATGTATATCTCAGAATGCAAGGATAAAATATAATAAACAACATAAATATAAAACAGAGGAGACAATATACATTTGAAATAAATAATGGAATCAGAGTATGGCAAGTTCATCATAATTATGTAACATTGAATAGATACATTTATAATAAACTCAAATAAATTATCTCTTAATAAAGGCACAGCATTAATGAAAGCCCTATAGTTTTGTACAATGGAATAGTGGTAAGCTCTAAACTATAAGTATATGGTAGGGCCAACCTTCTGTTCATCCTCTGACCCATCCCTAAACCTCAATCATGACCATCCAAATCATCTTCCTTGGATTTGCCACAAACATCCAAGGATGGAACAACATGTTAAGATAAGGTTTTGTAAAGAGTTTGGAGAACATCCAAGCATTGGATCTTGAGATATTCAAGAAAGACGTCGATAGGTGATAGATATGACCTAGGGATTGATTATGTCTTGAGCATAGAATTTTGAGGTTTACTTCACGACTTACTTGGTGATTTTATAAGGAGGCTTCAGGACTTAGTGTTGTTAGAGCAATATTTCCTAGAATTTTAATGAGACAACTTCGTATATTAGTCATATTAGAAAAATAGGAAAGACGACATCAACGGAGCTCACATGGACTTGAAATGGAATGCTATCTTGATCGAGTGTCGATAAAGAAAAATTCCTTGAAGACTTTAACAATGCAAGTCCATTATCTTAGATATATCTAATTAAAACTCATAAGAATCTCATCGCATTAATCTAAGGCTTTAAAGTTGCTAGAGATAATTTCTAATAAAATTTTCAAATTTATTTACTGTTTTTAAAAGTTTTTTATATAGCTTTAGAAAATTGCAAAAATCATGTACACCGATGGACCAATGGGGCCAACTGGTGCACTTGGGTTTTGCAAATTTCTAAATGCCTTGAAAAATTATTTCAAACATCGATTTTCTTTCTCTTTAATTGTTCGCGACCCTTTTTTAGTTTCTAATGGCAACATACATTTCTCTTCAACGAAACTCTTCAACATCCATAAATGCGTATTGATTTCAAAGGAACAAACAACTTGTTTTTTGATTTTATTTTCCAATTTCTAAGATCCTTGATTTCTAAAGGCATTCAATAATCAACGATCATTCAACTATAAAATCGGTATTCTAATTTCTATCCATCTTAAAACTCCTATTACTTTAACCCCATAAAAGATTCTTGCGAGTTGTAGGACCCTTGTACTCAAGTCGGCAAACTAATGTATTCAGACACAACTATTGTTGAAGATAGTTTTTACTTTGAGTTAGTGAAAATATGTGTTCAGCGACTCTGGCACCGTATAAACCAGTTCCTCTAAGTGAAGTGAGGGCGTTACCTAGTGAAAAGCCAAAATAATGATTCTAGGACTAGACAGAGAGCGGTGCTCCAAACCATATAAAAATCCGGATATGTTAAGTTTTATTTACTTTATTTTATTATTGCTAACTATATTGTTTATATACAATACACTCTTTAGTTTGGCCATATATATATGTTCCACTAGGGATTCACTTAGTATCAGAGCAGGATTATTCAAACATAGTTAGGTGAATGAAATTTAATATGGGACATAAAGCACTTTTTTTGAATGTCATCCCACTGCACGACTCCCATTATTCATTGGAAGTGATCATAGTTTTTGGTCTGCTAGAATGAAAATTTATATGGAAACAAATGGTCTTAAAATTTAGGATGCTGCACAAAATTAATATGAACCTCCAGCTATACCATTAAGCATATTAACTCCAGAACAAAAGTCCACTCTACAAATAATTCAAAAGCCATAAATACATTATTTTGTGCTTTAGATAAAGATGAATTTACTAAATTAACAATTTGCAAAACTGCATATGATATTTCGCACACACCATAACTCACACATTAAGGCACAAATAAAGTTAAACAGTATAGAATTGCTCTGTTAAAAAGCCAGTCCCAAAATTTTATAATTTCTTTTTAAACAGTTTTGGTTGACAAAAACCATTGTCCCAGTGGTTAAGTGATTCGGCTTTGGTGCGAGAGTTCACAATTTCGAAACTTGCATAATGTGATTTGAATGTTTATTGACATGTGATATATACTCCCAGTGATACGTTGTATTAAGGTACCATTTCAAAAAAAAATTAGAACGATAATGAAAATATATAACATATGTACTCTCTTCTTCAAGATATCACTCATGCACTCATTGGATTAGGAGGGACCGTATCATATTTCGATACTGTTACAATTTTTTTAACTCTTTAATCAATAATTGGAAAAAATGTATTAGTCATTGAAAAATCTTACAAACTTTCACAACATAAGGTTGAAGATTTAGTTGGTAATTTAATGGCCTATGTAGAAAATCTGCAGGCAAGAAAAATGCAGGATCAAGGGAAGAAAACTATTGCACTCCAAGGTAAAGAAGATTCCAAGCTTGATGAAGATGAGATGTTTTTTTTTTGTAAAGAACTACAAAATGTTCAAGAATTAAGTAAACGGAGGAAAAAACAACGAAAAAACAATTTTGCACTTAAATGCTTTGGATGTAACAAATTTAGTCATATAGTAAAGGACCGTTCGAGCCAGAATAATTAAGAAAGGACTACAAAAGAAAAAATAAATATGAAAAATACAACAACAAGAAGAAGCTAGCATTTCAAGCCATATAGAATGATTCTAGTTCCTCATCTTCTTCTGAAAGTGATAGCGATGATGAGCAAGCAATATGTGCCTCATGTCTATAAAGAATGAGGTATAGACTGACTTAACATATAATGAACTTTTTGAATTTTGCATAGAATTGGATAAAAAGTTTATAAATTTTTGAAATTCTCATAAAGAAATTGTATTAAATTTAAGTAAAGCTGAATTAGAAATAACTATGCTAAAAGATGAAAAAAATGGTTTAGAAGAAGTTATTAACAGTCAAAAACTATATTTAGAAAAATGTAACTCTAAAAATGGAACTAAAATACTATTTCAAGAAAAGTTAGATTTGTCTAAAGAATGTGATTTGCTAAAAGATTTATACAAAGATTTTAAATTTCTATTAACAGTTTAAACTCTAAAAATGATTATTTGGAAAAAGAAAATGATGTTTTAGAAAATAAAAATATTAGTGTACTTAAAAATTATCATTATTTAGAAAATTCGCAAAATTTATTTAAAAAGTTGACAAATTAAATTCCTATACTTCTGGATGAGCTTAAAACATGCCAAGATGAAAACATCAAGTTATCTAAAGAAAATTGTGAATTAACTTCATATATGGAAATTTGAAAATTTGAAAATTTTGGAGTTTAATTTTGAAAAGCTTTCAACAGATGTTTCAAAATTTATTAAAATCAATAAAATTTATCAAATGCTATAAAAAAATTTAAGACCATCTTAAAATAAGAATGATTTGGTCTTTAATAAACATAAAAACAAAAATACTCCAAAGAAGTATAGTTTTCTATATGCAAAATTTAAAAAATCAAGCAACAAGTCTAAAGCGGAAGTAGAAATCCCTATGAATAAGATAGTTAAAATATGGGTTCCAAAAACAAATAAAAGCTTAATCTGAAAGAAGCATATAGAAAAATTTATGATAGATGTTCATAATGATATTAGTTATTATTTCATAGCTTTTACCAAACCCTCCTGCGTATGGCTACCTAAAACTGAACCCCATGACCCTTATGTAGAAAGAGGGTACCAACAAATTTATCTATTTTTGGTAGATCTCCACTCACATTAGTAAAAAGAAAAGATGGATTTTTGATAGCGGATGTTCCAATCATATGATAGGAAACCCCAATATGCTAAAAAATATCAAAGTAATAGATGGAGGCACTATTTCTTTCGACGATAATTCACAAGGATATATCATCAGAATGAGGGGACGTCGGTAACAATGGTAATCCAAATTCACCTTTGATTACAAATGTTTATTTACTTAAAAATTTAAAATATAACCTTTTAAGTATTAGTCTATGAGTAATGAAGGTTTTAAAATAAAGTTTATAAAAGATAACTGTTATATTTTTGACCAAACGAAAGACTTATTTTCAAGAGTATAAGAAAACTAAATATTTATATTTTAAATATGAAAGTAAATAATGATGTTAACACGTATCTTGTGGCAAACTCTAATAATCCATGGATTTGGCATAAATGTTTTCTTCATATTAACCTTAAATTATTAAATAAAATCGCAAAACTCGAAATTGCTTGAGGTCTTTCGAAATGTATTTTAAAAGTTAATAATATATGTGATGCTTGTCAAAAAGGTAAATTATAAAAAATATTCTTTTAAATCTATAAATGAAATTTCAACGAAGCTACCATTAGAATTACTTCACTTGGATTTGTTTGGCTCGACTCAAATAAGGTCAATAAATCACAATAAATATGTTTTTGTAATAGTTGATGATTTTTCAAGGTATAATTGGTCTTTGTCTTTGAAATATAAAAATAACACGTTTGAAATATTTAAAAAATTTGTACGAAAAATTCATAATTCAAAAGATTAAATTTAAAAATATTAGAAGCGATCATGGAGGAGAATTGGAAAATGGCGATTTTACAAATTTCTACATTAAAAAGGAAATTAATCATAATTTTTCTTTTTCTAGATCAATATAGCAAAATTATGTTGCGTAAATAAAGAATAGAACTTCACAAGATTGCACTAGAAAATTACTAAATAGGTCCACTTTACCACATAATTTTTGGACTGAAGTAGTCGCTGCTGTATGTAATGTTCTAATCGTGTGTCAATATGCATCCCATTTGAGCATTTTAATCAAAGAAAACCTAAAGTATCCTATTTTGATAGTTTTTGGTGTAAATTTTTTTAGTTTAAATACTAAAATTAATCTAGGAAATTTTGATTTTAAAGCCGACGAAGGCATTTTTATCTGTTATTCAGATAGTAGTAAAGCTTACAGAAGTTTTGATAAAGAAAAGTACTATTAAAGAAACACTACACATTTCCTTTAATGAAAATTTTAATAACCATGTAGAAGATGCTAAATTATCAAATATAAACCAATCTTAAATTGTCAATTAGAATATAGAATACAATAAACTTAATGTAAATTCTCAAGAAACTAATGAACATTTAAACAAAATGTAGCCGAAGATCTCCATCGTATTTTAAAAGCTCACCCTAATGAGTATATTTTAGGTTATATACAAAAGTTTTAACTAGAACACAATTAAATGAAATGAGCCATGTAGCTTTTATTTCAAATATGGAAACAAAAAATAATAAAGAAGTTGGTAAAGACAAATAATGGATTTTAGCAATGAAAGAAGAATTAAATCAATTTGAATGAAATAATGTATGAGAATTATTACCTAGAATTAATGATCAATATGTAATAGGAACAAAATGGATTTATAAAAATAAAGTGATGAAAATGAAGAAATGATAAAAAATAAAGCTAAATTAGTTGCTCAAGAATACAATCAGGAGGAAGGAATTGACTATGACAAAACATTTGTTCATGTTTCACTTCTTAAAGCAATTAGAATATTACCAGCCTTTAACTAATATTAAACTATACCATATGGATGTAAAAGGAGTTTCTTAAATGCATTTATTAAAGAAAATGTATATGTAAAACAACCACATTTATTTAAACACGAAGAATATTCTGACCACGTTTTCAAACTTAAAATGGCACTTTATAGTTCAAAACAAGCACCATGTTCTTGTATGACAGACATAAAAATTATGTGCTTAACTATGGTTTTGAAATTGGTAAAGTAGATTGAACTCTTTTTATAAAACATAATAATAATGATTTATTAGTTTTCTAGATCTATGTAATGACATTATTTTTGGATCAACTGATGAAAAAATATCCATATAGATTTTTCAGAATAATGAGAAAAGAATTTGAAATGTCCTACGTAAGAGAACTAAATTGTTTTCTAGGTCTCTAAATTAAATAGTTAAAAAATGATATTTTTATCTCATAAGAAAAATAGTGTAAAGATATAATTAAAAGATTTAGTGTTGAAAATATGAGTAGTAAGCCAACTCCAATAAGTACAACACACTTAGATGAAGATGAAAATGGTAAAGATATCGATTAGAAACTATTTGGAAGTAAGTATATTTAATAGCTAGTCGCCAAGATATAATGATGATTTTTGTGTGTCTATGCACCATATTTCAAGCTAATCACAAAGAATAACACATATGTGCTGTTAAAATAATTTTGTGATTTTTAATTGGAATATAAAGTTTTCGATCTTTTCTATCCAAAAAGAGGTCCATTTGAATAGCATCATATCGTGATGTTGATTTTGGTGGATTGCGAATAGATAGAAATGCACTAGTGGTATAATTCAGTAAATAGGACAATCTTTAGTTTCGTTGTTTATTAAAAAAGTAAAACTACGTATCTTATCTACTTGTGAAGCATAACATGTCTTAGTCACTTTAATTTGTGCTGAAATAATTTATATGCAGCAAATACTTAAAGATTTTATTGTAAAGTTAAGAAAATCCTCTATAAATTATGGTAGCATAAGTGCGTCCTCTATATATTGTGATAACACAAGTGCAATAACTTTAGAGTAAGATTCGATTAACCACTCAAGAACTAAACACATTGATATAAGAATCACTTTTACGCGATCATTTGAAAAGGAAAATATAACTTAGAATTTGTAAATGCTGAAAATCGGATTTCAGTTATTTTTATTAAGCATTAAATGAAAATATGTATATCAGATTACGTTAACTGCTTGGAATTTGCTCGTTGACCGATTTAATCTAATGAATTTTTCTAGTAAATTTTTCTACAATAAGAATTATTTCTAGACAAATTTATCAAAATGAAAAAATAATGTATATAAATAAATTTATCATAATTCATTTATAAATAATTTCTTTTCTAATATTGCAAATAAATTACAATTATGTAAATTCATATAATTGAATTATTAAAAATTATATTTGTTTACAGTATGAAAAATAGATTTATAAACCATAAATAAAAGTTTTGCCATATGTTATTACACTCGTATGAGTGATAAACAAATTTTACAAATTTTTATAATCGTAAAATTCATGGTAAACCAAAACATTATCTACTAGGTAGTAAAAATAAAAATAAACTTTGTAAAGGTTTTTAAATAACAAAACTTCAAATTTTAAGATTCATTATTTTAAAAAAATTAAGTTTAATAAATTTTAAAATAAAAACATCGACAACAAAATTATGTTTATTAAAATTATGAAATTAAATATTAAAAACTACAAAGTCATATTAATAAAATTATTAAATTCAAATATTAACACTATACTAATAGTAAATATTTCTATTTATTTTCTGCACTTCCAAAAAGTATAGTGCATCAGTGCAAGTACCCATCGGTGGCGAGGTTTTTTTTGCAGCCCGAGTGCTTTTTAATTCCATTTATCTACACCATCCCTTCATTTTGCTCTTCCACTTCAATTTTTACTCCTTTTCCTTGAAAACCCAGCTCCTGAAAACCCTATATCCACTAATTTTTCAACAAAATTTCAAACTTTCTTCTCATGGCAAGAGGAAGAAGGCCATTCTCCTCCACATCTTTTAGTTCTATCGAAAACATCCTTACCGACTATGTAAGAGAATGTCAATAGAATGACAGCGACAAACTCAAGATATTCAATGCTGTCATGACGAATGATTCTCTAGGGGAAGACCGATAAATTTGAACTCTCAATCCCTGTATGATATTCGAGATGTTTTCACAAGAGCGTGATTAGTTAGTATAATTAATATGGAGAATTTTGAAATAAATATTTATCCACAATGCATCGCCTTATTCTATGCTAATATGGAAGTAGGATAAGATAATAACGGGAACGTATGTCATACTAGCATAAAAGGGGTAGATATTTTAGTTTAGCAAAGGAGTATTAGGCGCTATTTAGGGAATTTCGTCTGAAGGAGTTAGTTAAGATGATCCGATGGATAATGAAAATGTAATACGATAAATTTTAGAAAGGAAAAATGGAAATTGGACTGCATAAAATCTTACAAACTTAGCTTTAATAGTTATTCGCATCCTTTAGTATAATTTAATTTCTAAGACGAGCGATTTTGATGAGATTTATCCCCTAGTTTGCAAGGCTACTTATGCAATACTTGGAGATATTAGAGCCAACTAGCCTCATGTTGTTATGGATAATATGATTGAAAATAGATCAGGGGAAAGAAGGAGATACAACCCATACATGAATCCTATCACCACTATACTTTAGCACTTTGATGTTCCTCTCGATGACGGGACACCCATTCTGCATCATTATAAGTCTACTTTTGGAGCCAAAGTCCTCAGAGCCATGAAGATTCCTACCACTTTAGGTGAAATTCATGCCGAGACTCCTATTTATCAGCCACTACAGCCAGATATCCCCTCCTCTTCACAGCACCAGGCCTCTCTACAACCTCCGTCTCCTTCTATATAGGTTAGATTATTACTATGCTTGAGAGGCAATAGCAGCTCATAAAGTTAGTCGTGGAGTAGTAGAAAGAGTAGAAAAAGGAGCTGGGCATTATTAGATATTTACTGATATGATATGCTATTCTGTCTGTATTAGAGAGAGCGAGGTTGGCACGAGTGAGGGTAATGCCCTACAACCTTTACTAATTTCAGAAGAGATGTTATTTTCACAGCCATCAGTACATGATCTTCAGGTAGGAGCTCAGGGCAGTGACACACCTAGACTATCATTTTACCGTCCTGTAAGACCTACTATGATAAGAGCCACTATTTAAGGGCCTAGACCATTAGCCGAATTCAGCCATGCGTCTAGATCTCTTACTCGACCTCCATCACGGAGTCGCCACCATACTACTTTTACACGGTTCAATCCTACCACTCCGGAGGGTATGACTTGTGAGATTTTTCACTTGTATCTTGTCCTAGAAATGGTATTTTTGTTTCCGTTCATTTGCATTATGTTTGCATATTGTGATATTCTGTTATATTTCTACACATCATTAAATTTTGTATGTTCTGCTTATGAATTTTGCTTTGTAATTTCCTCCTATAAAGTGTATTCTATGTTTTGTGTTCTATACTCTATGGATGCATGTTGTGATTTTCATTCTATCATTGTGTCTTGTATCTGTGATATGCATTCTGGAGTGTTGTTATATGTTTTCTCCTTTTTGTGATGCCAATGGGGGAGGAATTTTTATACATATGCATATATTCGGAGGGGAGGGGGTGTAGAAAAATATATTATGCATATATTCAGGAAAGTATTGCATTCATATCAATACCACATTAATACTACTTTGCATGAATGCATAAATGAGTTGTACCATCAAATGAGGGACAATGTTAAATCAAGATTTCCTAGAATTTTGATGGCAACAACCTCATATATTAAGAATAGAAAAAAAAAAGAATAGGCGACATCAATAGGGATCATATTGAGTTGGAGATGGCATGCTATTTTGATCGAGTGTCAAGGAAGAAGAATTCCTTGAAGACTTTAATAACGTGAGTCCATTGCCTTAGATATATCTTGTTAAAACTTATAAGAATCTCATCATAGTATCTGTGATATCCCGGAATTTTAGACAATATCAATTTAATTATCTTTATATAAAATTAAATTGATATTGACAAAATTGATTAATAAAATATGTTTTGGTTTAATAATCTGAATAAATAAATATTTAATTTGTGATTTGTCTTTTTAAAAGCTAAAATAAATGTTTAAATTATAATGTATATATATATTTGTATATATATTATAGTTAATCTTTGTTTTGGAATTTAATTAATAAATAAAGTTTTGTTTTTAAGTTCTAATAAAATGCTGAGTAATTAGGAAATTATGTTTTAAATTAATATTAAGCTTTTAAAGATCTATTTAAACTAGTAATTATATGGTTTGTAATATTTAAAATAAGTATTAAATTGTTTAAAATTTGTCTTAGCTTAATTTTTGTTTTAAATTTAAATAAAGGTTGATTTTATTTCTTTTTAAATATTATTTGATTAAATACGAATTGAGAATATTTTATATAAGTCTAAAATATAAAATAGCATATGATTTAAATTCATTTAAATATAACAGTGATTTATAATTTCTTTATAAATCATATAAAATTTGTTAATTAGTTATTTTAATCCATATTAATAAATGTACTATTTTTCATAAATATAAAAGGAATTAAAATAAGGAAATAGAGTCTTCATTTTTAAATTGAATAAATTGATTTTAATTTGGAATTCAAAAATTTAATTTTAATTGAAATTGTTTTTGAAATTCAAATTTATTGATTCTTTAAAATATTTGTATAAGTTTTAATTTATAAATTGTTTTATTTACATTTTCTTAAAATAAGAAAATCATATATATTCATTCTAACATAAAATAAATTAAGGAAAACTCTTTTTAAACATTTAAAAATATAACTTAAGGAAATAAAGACAAGTGTTAAGTATTGAACAAATCTAAACTACATGTGTTAAGTAGTGAATTAAACAAAATGACAAGTGTCATTTGATTTTAATTTTTCTTTATTTTAATTAAAGTATTTTCAGCCTTTTAAAAACACTTTTCACTTTCTTTTATTATCTTTTAAAAATCAAATGCTAGTGAATCAAGAGAAAACATTTCACATAAAAATCTGAAAATTCCTCAAAAAAAACAAATCTAAGATCTAAATCACACCTCAAACCAAAATATCAAAACCTGGAACTTCTGCAAATCAAAATCAAGTCTACACTTTTACAACCTGAAAACCCACTGCATTTACATCTCTGGAAATCATCAACTTTGTGAATAAAATGGCCTGCATGCATCTAATTTTGGTTGGAGTTTCAAATGCAAGCAATCTCAAGTCTGCATCTTTTTCAAAAATTAAAGAACAATCCTGCCTGCATGAGTGTTATCTGAAATCAAAAGCTTTTCTTGAATCGTGATGGCTCTGTCTTTCTGAAAAATAAGGTGAGTAACTTTCCAAAATTTAATACATAATTTGGTTGTTTGTTAATATATCTGAAATAAATAGTTATGCATGAATATACAAGTGAATATAATATGACTATTTCAGAGTGTATGTTATATATATATATATGTACTGTATTCTGTATTGTTCCTAGGATTTGAATTTAAGTTCAATCTCTTATTTATTTAGTCTTGTCATGACAAGATTTGACGAACAAACAAAAATTTGATTTAACTTTGATTCATGTTTAAAATTTTGAGAAAGTTAAAAATAAAAACCTGTTTGTCTCTGTAACAAGTAGACATCAGTATGTATTTTTTTATTTGAGTAAAACACTAACTGTTTAAACTTTAAATTCAGGATTGTGAATGAGATACATAAGTAAAAACATGATTTCTGGAAAATGTATCATCATTTTTAATTGAGAATTTGGGTAGTAGTTCTGTGTTGAACTAAAAAGAGGAAATTGGGAAATTTTGATGATTGTGAACATCTGAGGGTTTGAATTTTCTTCAGTTTGTAGTTGAGTTATCAGGCATTTCACAAAAATTATCAAATTTGGGTATAGGTCATTTGGTTGACAGTGGATAAGGAAATTGTCCTGTAACCCTAGTTTTATGAACAAGTTAGAATTCGACCATTTCCCTCTCTATGTTGGATCAAGCGTTAAGTGGTTTCGAAGTCAAATGTGAAATGTCTCGAAGCAAAAAGGGGTAGGGCTCAGGTAGTTTTTTTTTTAGTTGCAGGTTTGTCTTCTGAAACCAGACAGTTTCAGGTTTTTATAAAAAATTAAACAAAATTTAAATTAAGGTAAGCAAAGTAAGATTTGAACTGGAATTGAATCAAGTTTAAATATGAATTCAAAATGAAATTTAAATACTTGTTTCAAAATAAATAAATTTTATAAATGGAATGTTTACAGCTGAAACCTGTTTACAGAATTTTAAATAAGTTTAAAATCTGGAAATAAGATTTTAAAACAAGATTTAAAATTGAAGTTAAAATCTGGATTAAATACTTGAATTCAAATTTGAAATTTGAATCTGAAAGTTTTCAAAAAGGAATAGGTTTATAAATTCTAATGTTGTAATTAAGTTTGAATATTTTAGTATTTTATACCATGTGTTTTATAAATCTGAAATGAAATTTAAACAGGATTTTAAATTTAAATTTTTGAATCTAAATCTGAAACACGATTTGAATTCTAGTTTGAAATGAAATAAGATTTTGAATTTAAATGTTTTAAAATCACTTGAATATATTTAAAATATAATTTAATTTTATTTAAATTGATTATGGGTTAAACTATTTATAAAATACCTTAAGTAATTCTTTAATATGAAATAAAAGGGTTTTAAATAATTAATTCTTGTTTAAGTTTAAATTTGATTTCATTTTAATTTTAATTTAAAATGGAATTTAGAAAATTAAAAGCAATTTGTTTTTAAGTTACTTTAATAATGATAATTAAATCATTAATGAGATAAATGATTATCATTAAGTTGATTTGAACTTAATGATTCATTAATTAATCTATGTAGTTAAGATTTTAATTAATTAATTTAATTAATTAATAATTAGGTATTAATTAAATAATTAAGGGTTTTATTTAATTAATTAAAAGGATTAAGTAAGTTAATTAAATTTGATTAAAATGTGATTTAGAAATTAATTAAATAAGATTTGATTAATTTAATTAATGAATTGAATTTATTAATAAAGTAATTATTAATTAATTAAGTTTTTAATTATCACTTGATTAATTTAATAATTAGAAATTAATTAATGAGTTTTATAAATAAATTAAGAATTAATATTGATTAATTCAGTTAATTACTTTGGAAAAGTAATTAAAGATTGGTTATTGGTTAATGAAGGTCATTAGCTTAGTATTATTTTATAATTAATTAATGTAATTAATTTTAATGATTAATTGTATCAATTAATTTTAAGATAACCATTTGAGAATTATTTAAGTATAATTACTTAATGAAAGTAATTAAGGAAATTAATTACTGATTGTAATTAATTAAGTTGTTGATTAATTAAGTTAATTAATTAAGTTTAATTAATTTAATTTAATAACTGGATGATTTGGGAGGTAATTACAAATGTAATTAAAATTGAATAATTACTTAGTGAAGTAATTAAGAAGATAAATTACTTGAGGTAATTAAATTAAAGAATATTTGGATAATGGAGGAGTTTTTGGAATTAATTACTTTGTGTAATTATTATTAGTGTGTTTAATTACTTAAGATAAGTAATTCATAATAAATTATTTAGTGTAATTAATTTTGGGTTTGATAATTAAGTTATTTAAAGATAATTCAAATAAAATTGATTAAGTTAATTACTTAAAGTGATTTATCAAGAATGATTGATCAATAGGGATAATTGATAATTAATTTAATGGGGTAATTAAATAAAATAATTTGGGATCATTAATTTAAATAATTAATGATATAATTAAGGATTGATTAATTAAGAACAATTAATCAATAAAGGTATTAGTTAATGTAATTAATTAAGAATTAATTAATGAAGTAATTACAGGTTAATTACTGAATTTGGTTTGGGATAATTAATTTGTGAAATTAATTAGAGGTTAATTAATTAAAGGTAATTAAAGGATAATTAATCAAGATGATTAATTTGGGTAATTTGTTAAGAGTAATTAATTGATTGATATATAATTAATTGATGTGAAAGCAAGATTTATATGGATGAGCAATTAATTTAATTTATTTTAAATTAATTAAGGGAGAAGTAATTAATTTAATTCATTTTAAATTAATTATAGGATGATGATTAATAAGTCATTGCTTATGAATGATGATTGGTATTTATTACCCTGAATGATTGAGATCTCAGATATGAGATAAATGATGTCGTGTGATTTGGATGCTATGGATTGCATTGATTTGATAATATGAATTATCTGTTTGAGTTAATGATATAGATTATCTGTTGTGATGATAATATCGATTATCTATTGTGATGTTGAGAATTATCTATCTGTGTGTATATAGATAATATTGAATTGAATGGTTTTAAAATTTAAAACAACTTGGACCTAAAAGACACGCTTTGGATTTCGATGAGACCGGGATCGGGTTTCCATATTTGAATATCCGAAAACCACATCGATCCAAATTAACGATAGGTCGTGAATCTTATGTGAAGAGTGAAGACTTGAGGTGTAAGGACTATACGTCAGTATAACTCCGGTGGTGATTCCGTGATGAGTTTGACGGAACTAGTTCTTATAGGTTCGAGATGAAGATTCAGAGTGTAAGGGTTATCGTCGTTAACTCTGAGGGTGATTCCAAAATGAGTGTAACGAGATAATGCCTTCGGTTTCGTTCGAACCCGAAACGAACTTGTATGGATTGAATGCTTTCAGAACATCGTCAAGTGGACGATGAGCATTCTAAGAGATGTGTTCTCTAAAGATAATCGTAACCTCAAGCCTCATCAACCGAGAATGGCTAAAACAGGGGAGGTGCAGCAAGGTTTCGTGGGTAGCTCCCACTGGAGAGCGAGATTGATCCCTGTCTAGAAGTCCCTTTATATTCGGTTGTGTGGGCGGTTGATTGCAACAACTGCCGGGATTGTCTTGTTTGGAACTATTCAGTAAGGAATGGTTCCGGGCTTGTGTTGCAGGGGAGCGGGCGTACTCCTCGGTACGGTGATCTAGGCCACGTACTATGACGGGCGGTACCCCAGTAGCCCTGCCATTGTATGGAATCCAAAATCTGATAAGTGTCGTACGTATTAGTTGTGCCCAACTATGTTGGAACGTGAGATGTAAGCATTCCAGTTATTTCTGTATTTTACTTGAAAACCCTAGACACTATTATAATATCATCGGATTTCCTATCAAACGTTTTAGTTAGCGTAAGGTAAAAACTTTTCCATGTTTATGTGTGGGAAGTCTTACGTGATAGCTTTCTTTTCAAAAGGTTTTTAAAATTAAGCAACCTTAACCTGTTACTCACACCAGACCCATTTCTGACCCGGAGTTTATCTTTGTTTTCTTAAATTCTTGGGTACTCAAATTTTTACGAGTAGTCAAGAGATTTAGGTTTGCTTTGACGAATAATGGAGGAGCAATGGAGCAGGAGGCTTCTGCGTTGTAGATATATAGTTCCGTTGTGTGTTCTCTATGTTGTGATTGTATTGAGTTGTAAATACTAGACAGGTGTTTATAACTGTCTAGTATATGTAATGTGTATGCTGTGTATCTCTGATTATTGTGGTATATTATGTAAATACTTGTGTTATTTATATAATTTATTCGTTCCGCTGTTGAGATTTTAGTGTTGTTTCTTCTTTCTCTTCTTTTTTTTCTTCTTCTATCCCTTTCTTTCTTAATTGATGATGCGATTTTCTGGGAGTGAAAAGTCGGGTCGTCACAGGTGGTATCAGAGCATTAGGTTGAGTGAATACCTAGGCTCTGGAGTGGTGTCTATCTTGAGAGAGCGTATTTGTAATTTTTAATATATTTATATATATTTATTTTATTTCTACCTATGTATTGGGTTACCTGTTCGGGTTTTCCAATATATGTTATAAAGGTAGATTAAGGTAGTGGTGTGTGTAACACGATTACTACCGATTGGTTGGAGTTTGTATGTTAGGTTGGAAGTGTATCTGTCGAGACTGTAGACGTAATACAGTCTCGAGTGATTTTTGAAGTGGTGTAAGAAGTTCATTTATCTCTGAAGGTAACCTGTTAAGGTTCGGAGTTCATCTTTGAAGTTGGATGAGTAGAGTTTGGATCTATTGGCTGAGCAGAAGCGAGTAATGATACCTTGATACCTCAGGAAGTAGTAGCTGCGTGATGAGATGCAGTGACTATGGATGTTTCTGAAATAATTACTTTGGAACAAGTTTAAGGAGGTGAGTCTGCTTCAGTGTTGCGACTGAATTCAGCAGGATGTTTCTGTTTGGTTTGAAGTCCGAGTTTCTCGAGGAGCTTTGGATTGAAAATTCTTTGGCATTGGTGTCAGCAGTGCAGCTCGGAGTGTTCTGTGTGTCGGCAGAGTTTTCTGGCTTAGCAGTTTTCTGGAGATGGAGTTCAGAAGCAGTAGAGTAGAATCCATTTCTTCGATGGATTTACAAGACCAGCATAAGCTGTTCTAATTGGTTTAGAGAGAACAGTTTTCTTTGAAATTGGATTGAGTTGATCGCAAAAGTGACTTGCGATAGTTGAGTGTTCTCTTGGGTTGTTGAAGATTTTTCTGAATATTTTCAAGAAAGTCAGAGTTTGTCTTCATCTAGAGATTCAGTGGTACCGGTTGAAGGTTGGTTCCTTAAGATGGAGTTTATTGAAGCAACTCAGGATTTGAGGAAATTCTGAATTTTCTCTGGGTTATCGGAGATCTTCTTGGTTATGCTGTCCAGTTGTGCTTGTGCTCTTTATCAGCAATCTTTTCTACTCTAGGTCGGAGTGTGCAGCGAAAACAGTTTGGAAGTGCATCTGCTTTTCTTTTTCGATAAGAGATGTTTGTTTTCTTCTGATGGTTGTGAGTGGAGTTTGTTCTTGATCTTGATTGATCGTGAACGATCATTCTGATGGATTGGGTTTGGTCTAATTTGTTTCTTGAGACATCAGCAAGGATTGAGCTGATCAGGTAAGAGATAGGCATTCGAAGATCTGATTTTGGATAAGTTTTCTCAGTTATAGGAGCTATAAATTTTGGTAAGGTTGGGTAAGCTAGCCCCGAGATGTTTTGGATTTCTTCTATGTTCTGTTTTGGATAAGTGTTTAGTTTTCTGGATTGAATTGCCAGTTTGGACAACTGGAATTCGATGTGCTTCACGTATCTCTAAGGGAGTACGTGTATGATCTATCTCTGGTTTTGAAATCAACTGTTCTGGAAGATTTTGGTTGTTGAGTCAGACTCGTCTGTAATCTGATATCTTGTTCAGTTATAAATATAGATGAGTAGGAGTTCTGTAACTCGGTAGTGTTGATTGTTTGGGTTTTATTGAGCGAGTAACCCGGTGTTTACTTAGGAAACTCGAGGAAACTCTATCCAGAATTTTGTCTGGATAGTTAATTTTGTTTGATTGGATGAATTGATTGTTATGGTTGTTAGCATATGTTTGATATATGCTTGATTTTAAAATTAAAAATCTTAAATAGGTTATTAAATTACCTTTGTTTTAAATTTCGGGGACGAAATTCTTTTAAGGGGGAAGGAATGTGATATCCCGGAATTTTAGACAATATCAATTTAATAATCTTTATATAAAATTAAATTGATATTGACAATATTGATTAATAAAATATGTTTTGGTTTAATAATCTGAATAAATAAATATTTAATTTGTGATTTGTCTTTTTAAAAGCTAAAATAAATGTTCAAATTATAATGTATATATATATATATTTGTATATATATTATAGTTAATCTTTGTTTTGGAATTTAATTAATTAATAAAGTTTTGTTTTTAAGTTCTAATAAAATATTGAGTAATTAGGAAATTATGTTTTAAATTAATATTAAGCTTTTAAAAATCTATTTAAACTTGTAATTATATGGTTTGTAATATTTAAAATAAGTATTAAATTGTTTAAAATTTGTCTTAGCTTAATTTTTGTTTTAAATTTAAATAAAGGTTGATTTTATTTCTTTTTAAATATTATTTGATTAAATACGAATTGAGAATATTTTATATAAGTCTAAAATATAAAATAGCATATGATTTAAATTCATTTAAATATAACAGTGACTTATAATTTCTTTATAAATCATATAAAATTTGTTAATTAGTTATTTTAAGCCATATTAATAAATGTACTATTTTTCATAAATATAAAAGGAATTAAAATAAGGAAATAGAGTCTTCATTTTTAAATTGAATAAATTGATTTTAATTTGGAATTCAAAAATTTAATTTAAATTGAAATTGTTTTTGAAATTCAAATTTATTGATTTTTTAAAATATTTGTATAAGTTTTAATTTATAAATTGTTTTATTTACATTTTCTTAAAATAAGAAAATCATATATATTCATTCTAACATAAAATAAATTAAGGAAAACTCTTTTTAAACATTTAAAAATATAACTTAAGGAAATAAAGACAAGTGTTAAGTATTGAAAAAATCTAAACTACATGTGTTAAGTAGTGAATTAAACACAATGACAAGTGTCATTTGATTTAATTTTTTCTTTATTTTAATTAAAGTATTTTCAACCTTTTAAAAACACTTTTCACTTTCTTTTATTATCTTTTAAAAATCAATTGCTAGTGAATCAAGAGAAAACATTTCACATAAAAATCTGAAAATTCCTCAAAAAAAACAAATCTAAGATCTAAATCACACCTCAAACCAAAATATCAAAACCTGGAACTTCTACAAATCAAAATCAAGTCTACACTTTTACAACCTGAAAACCCACTGCATTTACATCTCTGGAAATCATCAGCTTTGTGAATAAAAATGGCCTGCATGCATCTAATTTTGGTTGGAGTTTCAAATGCAAGTAATCTCAAGTCTGCATCTTTTTCAAAAATTAAAGAACAAGCCTGCCTGCATGAGTGTTATCTGAAATCAAAAGCTTTTCTTGAATCATGATGGCTCTGTCTTTCTGAAAAATAAGGTGAGTAACTTTCCAAAATTTAATACATAATTTGGTTGTTTGTTAATATGTCTGAAATAAATAGTTATGCATGAATATACAAGTGAATCTAATATGACTATTTCGGAGTGTATGTTCTATATATATATATATATATATATATGTGTGTATATATATATCTACTGTATTCTGTATTGTTCATAGGATTTGAATTTAAGTTCAATCTCTTATTTATTTAGTCTTGTTATGACAAGATTTGATGAAAAAACAAAAATTTGATTTAACTTTGATTCATGTTTAAAATTTTGAGAAAGTTAGAAATAAAAACCTGTTTGTCTCTGTAACAAGTAGACATCAGTATGTTTTTTTTTATTTGAGTAAAACACTAACTGTTTAAACTTTAAATTCAGGATTGTGAATGAGATACATAAGTGAAAACATGATTTCTGGAAAATGTATCATCATTTTTAATTGAGAATTTGGGTAGTAGTTCTGTGTTGAACTAAAAAGAGGAAATTGGGAAATTTTGATGATTGTGAACATCTAAGGGTTTGAAGTTTCTTCAGTTTGTAGTTGAGTTATCAGGCATTTCACAAAAATTATCAAATTTGGGTATAGGTCATTTGGTTGACAGTGGATAAGGAAATTGTCCTGTAACCCTAGTTTTATGAACAAGTTAGAATTTGACCATTTCTCTCTCTATGTTGGATCGAGTGTTAAGTGGTTTCGAAGGATGGTTGCTGGGTCCAAAAGGAGGAAGTAGCCGGAGTTTCAGCTCTAACGGTGGTCGGTGGACGAGGTTCTGGCCGTTGACAGGTTAGGGCCTTGATGAGGTACTGTGTTTCCAGGTTTCTTGGTTGAGGCTGGATTTTGTTTCCAGGTGGATGGTGTAGTTCAGGTGATCGGGGTATAGTGTTTGGGTGATCTTGGATATGTTCAAAGTCCTGGTGTTATATGGAGATGGTCAGAGCCACCGTGCATGTGCACGGTGCTCTTATTTTTCTGGTGATCTGAATTTGGGTGTTTTTGTTAGTTTGGGAAAGTGCAGATTTTACTCGAGTAAGTACTCAAGTCATATGAGGGTTTGCCCGAAGTCAAGTGTGAAATGTCTCGAAGCAAAAAGGGGTAGGGCTCAGGTAGTTTTTTTTTAGTTGCAGGTTTGTCTTCTGAAACCAGACAGTTTCAAGTTTTTATAAAAATTTAAACAAAATTTAAATTAAGGTAAGCAAAGTAAGATTTGAACTGGAATTGAATCAAGTTTAAATATGAATTCAAAATGAAATTTAAATACTTGTTTCAAAATAAATAAATTTTATAAATAGAATGTTTACAGTTGAAACCTGTTTACAGAATTTTAAATAAGTTTAAAATCTGGAAATAAGATTTTAAAACAAGATTTAAAACTTAAGTTAAAATCTGGATTAAATACTTGAATTCAAATTTGAAATTTGAATCTGAAAGTTTTCAAAAAGGAATAGGTTTATAAATTCTAATGTTATAATTAAGTTTGAATATTTTAGTATTTTATACCATGTGTTTTATAAATCTGAAATGAAATTTAAACAGGATTTTAAATTTAAATTTTTGAATCTAAATCTGAAACACGATTTGAATTCTAGTTTGAAATGAAATAAATTTTGAATTTAAATGTTTTAAAATCATTTGAATATATTTAAAATATAATTTAATTTTATTTAAATTGATTATGGGTTAAACTATTTATAAAATACCTTAAGTAATTCTTTAATATGAAATAAAAGGGTTTTAAATAATTAATTCTTGTTTAAGTTTAAATTTGATTTCATTTTAATTTTAATTTAAAATGGAATTTAGAAAATCAAAAGCAATTTGTTTTTAAGTTACTTTAATAATGATAATTAAATCATTAATGAGATAAATGATTATCATTAAGTTGATTTGAACTTAATGATTTATTAATTAATCTAGGTAATTAAGATTTTAATTAATTAATTTAATTAATTAATAATTAGGTATTAATTAAATAATTAAGGGTTTTATTTAATTAATTAAAAGGATTAAGTAAGTTAATTAAATTTGATTAAAGTGTGATTTATAAATTAATTAAATAAGATTTGATTAATTGAATTAATGAATTGAATTTATTAATCAAGTAATTATTAATTAATTAAGTTTTTAATTATCACTTGATTAATTTAATAATTAGAAATTAATTAATGAGTTTTATAAATAAATTAAGAATTAATATTGATTAATTCAGTTAATTACTTTGGAAAAGTAATTAAAGATTGGTTATTGGTTAATGAAGGTCATTAGCTTAGTATTATTTTTGAATTAATTAATGTAATTAATTTTAATGATTAATTGTATTAATTAATTTTAAGATAATCATTTGAGAATTATTTAAGTATAATTACTTAATGAAAGTAATTAAGGAAATTAATTACTGATTGTAATTAATTAAGTTGTTGATTAATTAAGTTAATTAATTAAGTTTAATTAATTTAATTTAATCACTGGATGATTTGGGAGGTAATTACAAATGTAATTAAAATTGAATAATTACTTAGTGAAGTAATTAAGAAGATAAATTACTTGAGGTAATTAAATTAAAGAATACTTGGATAATGGAGGAGTTTTTGGAATTAATTACTTTGTGTAATTATTATTAGTGTGTTTAATTACTTAAGATAAGTAATTCATAATAAATTATTTAGTGTAATTAATTTTGGGTTTGATAATTAAGTTATATAAAGATAATTAAAATAAAATTGATTAAGTTAATTACTTAAAGTGATTTAACAAGAATGATTGATCAATAGGGATAATTGATAATTAATTTAATAGGGTAATTAAATAAAATAATTTGGGATCATTAATTTAAATAATTAATGATATAATTAAGGATTGATTAATTAAGAACAATTAATCAATGAAGGTATTAGTTAATGTAATTAATTAAGAATTAATTAATGAAGTAATTACAGGTTAATTACTGAATTTGGTTTGGGATAATTAATTTGTGAAATTAATTAGAGGTTAATTACTTATAGGTAATTAAAGGATAATTAATCAAGATGATTAATTTGGGTAATTTATTAAGAGTAATTAATTGATTGATATATAATTAATTGATGTGTAAGCAAGATTTATATGGATGAGCAATTAATTTAATTTATTTTAAATTAATTAAGGAGAAGTAATTAATTTAATTCATTTTAAATTAATTATAGGATGATGATTAATAAGTCATTGCTTATGAATGATGATTGGTATTTATTACCCTGAATGATTGAGATCTCAGATATGAGATAAATGATGTTGTGTGATTTGGATGCTATGGATTGCATTGAGTTGATAATATGAATTATCTGTTTGAGTTGATAATATAGATTATCTGCTGTGATGATAATATTGATTATCTACTGTGATGTTGAGAATTATCTATCTGTCTGTATATAGATAATATTGAATTGAATTGTTTTAAAATTTAAAACAACTTGGACCTAAAAGACACGCTTTGGATTTCGATGAGACCGGGATCGGGTTTCCATATTTGGATATTCGAAAACCACATCGATCCAAATTAACGATAGGTCGTGAATCTTATGTGAAGAGTGAAGACTCGAGGTGTAAGGACTATACGTCAGTATAACTCCAGGGGTGATTCCGTGATGAGTTTGACGGAACTAGTTCTTATAGGTTCGAGATGAAGATTCAGAGTGCAAGGGTTATCGTCGTTAACTCTGAGGGTGATTCCAAAATGAGTGTAACGAGATAGTGCCTTCGGTTTCGTTCGAACCTGGAACGAACTTGTATGGATTGAATGCTTTCAGAACATCGTCAGGTGGACGATGAGCATTCTAAGAGATGTGTTCTCTAAAGATAATCGTAACCTCAAGCCTCATCAACCGGGAATGGCTAAAACAGGGGTGGTGCAGCAAGGTTTCGTGGGTAGCTCCCATTGGAGAGCGAGATTGATCCCTGTCTAGAAGTCCCTTTATATTCGGTTGTGTGGGCGGTTGATTGCAACAACTGCCGGGGTTGTCTTGTTTGGAAATATTCAGTAAGGAATGGTTCCGGGCTTGTGTTGCAGGGGAGCGGGCGTACTCCTCGGTACGGTGATCTAGGCCACGTACTATGACGGGCGGTACCCCAGTAGCGCTGCCATTGTATGGAATCCAAAATCCAATAAGTGTCGTACGTATTAGTTGTGCCCAACTATGTTGGAACGTGAGATGTAAGCATTCCAGCTATTTCTGTATTTTACTTGAAAACCCTAGACACTATTATAATATCATCGGATTTCCTATCAATGTTTTGGTTAGCGTAAGGTAAAAACTTTTCCATGTTTATGTGTGGGAAGTCTTACGTGATAGCTTTCTTTTCAAAAGGTTTTTAAAATTAAGCAACCTTAACATGTTACTCACACCAGACCCATTTCTGACCCGGAGTTTATCTTTGTTTTCTTAAACTCTTGGGTACTCAAATTTTTACGAGTAGTCAAGAGATTCAGGTTTGCTTTGACGAATAATGGAGGAGCAATGGAGCAGGAGGCTTCTGCGTTGTAGATATATAGTTCCGCTGTGTGTTCTCTGTGTTGTGATTGTATTGAGTTGTAAATACTAGACAGGTGTTTATAATTGTCTTGTATATGTGATGTGTATGCTGTGTATCTCTGATTATTGTGGTATATTATGTAAATACTTGTGTTATTTATATAATTTATTCGTTCCGCTGTTGAGATTCAAGTGTTGTTTCTTCTTTCTCTTCTTTCTTTTCTTCTTTTATCCCTTTCTTTCTTAATTGATGATGCGATATTATGGGAGTGGAAAGTCGGGTCGTCACAGTATCCTAAGGCTTTAAAGTTTCTAACTATAATTTTAATTAATTTCTTCGAATTAATTTACTATTTTTAAAAGCCATTTTATATAGCTTCAGAATATTGCAAAAATCTTATACACTAGTGGATCGGTGGAGCCAACCCATGCACCAGTGCACATAGGTTTTGCAAAATTTTGAATCCCATGAAAAAATATTTCAAACATTGCTTCACTTTCTCTTTAATTAGTCATGACCCTCTTTGTAGTTTCTAATGACAACAAACATTTCACTTCAACATATATAAACACATATTGATTTCAAAGGAACAAACAACTTACTTTTCTAATTCTATTCTCTAATTTCTGAAACCATTGATTTCTAAATGCATTTAATAATCAGCAATCATTCAACTATAAAATCGGTATTCTAATTTCTATCTAGACTAAAACTCCTAACATTTCAACACCATAAAAGATTGTTATGAGTTATAGGACCCATGTACTCAAGTTAGCAAATCAGTGTATTTAGATACAACTATTGTCATGGATAGTTTTTCTTTTGAGTTAGTAAAAATTCATATTCAGTGGCTCAGGCATTGTGTAAACCTGTTTCTTTGGGTGAAGTGAGGGCGTTGACTGTTGAAAAGGCAGAGTAGATATTCTTGGAGTGGACATAGGACGGTGCTTTGAACCATTATAAAAATCCCGATGTGCTAGTTTTCATTAACTTTTTTATTATTGCTAGTTAGATTGTTTATAATTTATACACTTATACACGTACTTTGTTAGTTTTGCCATATATATATGATCCACTAGACTTAAGTGCAATGTTCAAGACTTCAATGAATCGATAACATGAGGCATTTAAATCAATCATTTCAAGTAAGAAGTATGTATAGGACTTAGTAGTAATCCAAGATGGAATATTCAATGATGTGAGGAGATGGATTAGAATATAGTATGTTCTATTATCGAGTCATGTGCTAAGAGAATCATCGATAACTCTTGATCAAATATAGGTTTCATGGGGCAAGGGTATGTTATACGCTCATTCATGTACCTTGGACCTTCGTGATGCTCTGCCCTGCCTGTTTGGGAAGCACCTTAGTGATGGTGTGTGATCGAGCTCAGGATCTGATGGTAGCATAGTGTTTCACTGACCTTAGTGATGGTTGTACAAGTTATTATATATTGAAGTGAATCTTCTTGGTGATACATGACCTTAGCAACAATCTCTTTGATTGCCTTAATTACGGCGTATTATATGATTGTTATGTTTGCATTGATTGATGTGCGACTGAGATGGTGCCTTATGATGTTGGTATTACTGTGTTAGGTACCCAATACCCATATTGAACGTAGTGTTTTGCACCATCTGATGGTATAGTAGCATATATCATGTTATGTGTTACGTGTTGGATGTAGGGAAATAGCAGGTATGACTTCTCATACTTAGTGTTTCATAGTCATAAGTCAAGTCTTTGACCTTGCGTCATAGAGTTGATCAGAGAGTTGTTGTAATTGTGCTAGTAATTTAGTTGGTCAGAATGATGTCATGTACGGTGATAATTTAAGTGATTGCCTTGTGCAACTTTGTTTGAGTGATCTAAGTGGTCGGGCTACTATAAAACCCGTCTACAGCTGTTCACGCATATGTAGAACACCTGTTTTAAATTTAATTAATAATTGTGGATGGCCCGATATAATGCCAGTTTGCCTTGCTAAGAAAACAAATTAGAAGCCTATGCAATATCACCTAACACCTATACTAGGTATTACACACAACTCTTTATTTTCCTCATCAGGTTATCTCTTTTTCCTACTAGGTTTTCTCTTTTGCTAAGTGTATAACTAGCATGGGTTCTATTTCTATTTTGTTTTCTATGAAAATAATGAAAGATATTTGACATATAATTGAACATGAAAATAAATCGATGTTAAACCATTTCAGAGGTTTAAAATTACACATCTTTTACATAGTAATTGATCCATATTATGTCATGCATATTTAATCATTAAATATTATAATCATTCTAGATTTGAAAATACGACTTTGAAAAATGAAGATTTGAAGTTTCATTTCTCTTATTGGATCACAGCTATAAATATATTTCATTCATCTTGAGATTGCAATGAAAACGCAACCCTTTAGGAATATAGCGGTGAATTGATCTAATTAATGAAGCCATAATAATAGTATATAATTTTGTATATTTAAACAAATGAAGGCATTTTAGTGAATTTATGAATCCATTTAGGCATTATATAAGGGAAGTACAGTGCCCACAAATGCATAAGCTGAGGTGGACTTGGAATATAGGCAATAAGCCATGCTAGGGACATACTAGATCTAAAAAAATAACCTATTACGCCGCCAACAATGTTGGTCTAAAATCCTTTCATAGGTCCGATGTGTAACCGGTTGAAGTTAATGTAGTCATGGAATGGGATTCTTAACTTTGGTTGTGTATAAAGGTAAGAAGCTCACCCCTAGTTCATATAATAGTACTTGCTAATTGAGTTAAGGATGTTCCCTATGGGCAACTATGTAAATTTATTATACAACTTAACTCTTATAACGAATCTTGTTCGAAAAAAAGTAAGCTTTTGGTTTTATTTTCTATTATACATATTGTTATATTGAGATTTAAATAATGTTATAAGTACATTAATATACATAAGTACAATATTCTTAGAAAAATTATTTAATCGATTGCAATTGCAAATGTGTTCGTAACCATGAATGTTGTATTAAATAAAATAAATATATGCCATTAAACTTTCCTAGTCAAGATGTATTGAGAATGGGATATCAATATATCCATTGAGAATAATGTACATAACGCTTTTCATATGATGGACCGTGGATTACTCATAACCGTCGTGGGCACCAATGGGTTACATACATTTAGTTGTTTGGAACAATTACAGAATGACTCACAGAGAGTCTTCTATAAGACAAAAGTTAAATAGAAGATCACTCATGACGATGTATAGTAGTCTTTGACTTGATAATACTATAAATCTTTATTGTCTAAACTATACTTTGATTGTGGTTATTCACACAACAACGATGATCATGTCATGTCATAGTTAGGTACAAGTTGAAAAACTTGAAGTGAAACAATATTCAAGAGAGGATCCATCTCCTTCAAATAAAATGTTACTATCACCATAATTGTTAGTCAACATAAAGTCAAAATTTTAGCCAAAAAAAAATCGGCTATTGATTAATATCGTCGAATTAAACCATGAACTTTAGTGCAGACTTTGTAGTTAATTAAGGATATTAATATAGTTTTGACCATTGATCAAGCTCTAGATATCTAAGTGATACAATTACAACAAAAAGAAAACATGTACTGTATATTGTTTCTTTAAGAGGTAAAAAATTATATTTCACATAGATAATTTGTAAACAACAAACATGGGCCCAACTAATATGCTTCAGCAAGATCCATACAGATTTTAGTATTTAAATTGTATAAATATCATCGAGGGTTAAGTTCACTCTTGGGAGTCATACGACCACAATTCTCGGTTTTCAATCGACATAATAATTGAAATAATTAATAAAAGTTATAAGTTATTATTATAGAGAAATTAATATAACAGTTTATTAAATTAATTTATTATAATTTTTAATTATTATTAAATGTATTATTAAATGTATGAAAATAAGTTAATAAAATGTAAAATTGTTATATATTGACAAATAATTTAAATATATATATATATTAGATTATATACATAAACTATTTCGGTAGCCAATTTTCTTTTAAAATAAGGCATGATAAAATATATGCAGGTATGAACTAAATATATTGGTTTAATTAATTAAATAAAATAAGATCTCATTATAATGGGACATACCTTGAATGATGGCATTAGCACTACTTTACATAGACCTATATGCCTCTATTCTCTGACATTGAAATTTAATCTCTCCATCGAAATTAAATTTATCTTATTGCTGTTTTTTGCAACTTCATTACTGAATTAGAGATAGGATCGCTCAAAGGTGAAGCTGATAGTTCAAGGTGTGTTTAGCTGACAAGATTATATAGAAAACGTTTCAAATTGTTTTCACTAAAACCCATTTATAAAATTATTTTTATGTTAATTTATTTAAAACAAAGTTTCTCCTTTGCTTCTGTGCACGTCATGCATAGGCACAAACCGTGAATAACAATATCATCAACAAAAGAGAGATGATATGAATCATCATTGGAGCCTATAATCGAGGTCCTGATCAACTTTCCATCGAAGGAGAGTGAGAGATTAGCACAAGCAATGTTCACTCCGGTAACTTATAACAATAATAGCTTAATAAATTGCAAAATTAGGGTTTTAAAATTGATGTCGAGCGCAATGAAAAAGGTATAGAAGGAACGCGCTTGGCTTGTGGAGTTCAACGGTTGGCGTGGTTCTCAGTCCAATTATCGCTGGCAGCATCAGTTAATGTCTAGGGTTTGGTTGTGGGTGGTATTGTGGGAAAAAGAAGAGGTAAATTGTTATAAATTCTTATGTTTTTCATTTTACAAGTAAACCCCTGAAACTTATATCTCTTATATTTCTCATAGATGAACTCTATTTGGGACAAAACTTGAGTCATGGAGTTTATAATTAAATTTCGAACACATTAACATTATATGATTGTAAAGTATATGCTTGTATCTGATTGTGTAAATTATACATGCAAATTAAATATTATAATATCAGTATCATCACTAAATATTTACATATCAACACTATTAATTAAAATTAATATATTATGACATTATTCATTTTGATTTGGATATATGATATTTGAATTAAGACGAATCATGGTCATTAAAACTTATAATATTAATTTATGAAATTTTAAATTTGAATATGTGCTATTTGAATTTATATTAAAATTATTTTATTAGTTATTATCACTTAAATATTAATTATTCGAAATTAAATATATACGTATACAAATGATTATATGTAAATTATTTATTATTAAATTTACCATTGAACAATGATATTTTGTATAATAATAAAGTATCTAATTGAACACTATGAATAAATGCTATTTGATTTGATAATGAATTATCTTGCTAAACATTTTAAAATAAAACATGGTATTGGTAATAATTATATGATGATAATATAACACATCTTAAAATTTGAATCAAAACCATCTAGTAAAACATTAAATGTGATTTAATGTTATCGATATTATTCATGATAACACTATAAAAATCTAATGTATAATTAATTAAAAAGGAAGTTATTTGATATTTTCTCCTTTTACTGCATTGCCTAATACAGTAGATCCAATAATGATCTCCATGCTTACATTGTGTTATTATGAATAATATACAAAATTTAAAATTAATTTAAATTAAAACTTAATTTTGTAAAGGTTAAGAATAAAAATGAAGATTGTTTTTAAATTTTGTATTCATAAAGCTATAAATAAATTAATTTCAACTTTTTAAATTAAAATTACAATTTATATGGGTTATGGATAAAATTTAATTTTTTTTAAAGTTGCATTCATAATGGTTATAAACAAACAAATTTCAAATTTTTTAAATTTTGATTTATAAAGGTTATAAGTAAACAAATTTAAATTGTTTAAATTTGAATTATAAAGTTATAAATAAATAAATTTTAATTTTTATTGAATTTAAAATTATAAAACTTATAATAAATAATTCGAAATAACATTATTTATAAAAGGGTTGCAATAAAGTTGTAATATTAATTAATTGCTAATTAATAGTGATACATACATATATATACGATTCAATATTAAATTTAAAATGTTATAAGTAAATAAAAGGATTATATATATTGTATATAAAATAAAATAATACAATTTTAGAAGCTAAAGTTGAAATAAAACCCATTATAATTATAAGGGATAAATACATATGTATATATTGTTCATATATATATATATATATATATATATATATATATATATATATATCATAACAAAAGGTGTCATTGATTATTTGAATACTCATTATTCCTTACACACGATAAAACTCATTAATATTATTTTTTGATTATGAATCCAAAATAATGCTGCTATCTATCATTTACAATACAAATATAGTATCGTATATACTTATGGTTGTTGGTCACCCTTATGTCATAAAATATTTGTGGTGATGTTTGTACTATACCTAGATAGGTAAGAAATTTTGTAACTTTATTGCTCACCCTTATGGGTTACAAAATTTTCCTTAGGCTATCGCGAAATGATGAGTTAAGAATATCTAATGTGATTTATGATTTGTTGAGGACCTCCAGCTCATAAAGATGATTTTGAGCGAATACTATATGGTTAGGAGTTACATGAAATATAATTAACAATGTGTTATTTATCATATATAGTAAGCCTCTCAATAGATACTTGAAAAATCCAAAATTCATCTGTATCCATATCCGAAACGCAAATAAATATCCAATATTCAGAAAATTGGACACAGATGCAAATATGAAGACATCCATATTCGAAAATTATCCATCTGGTTTTATCAAAATTATAGTTTATATTATGCATATTTTGATACAATTAAAGATATATGTTTATTGTTCTATTAAGTTAAAAATCTATATTATATGCATTTAACGCATATTAGCTATAATTATTATCATATTTGTTGATTTTGTATACATTTATAATTAAAGGGTAGAAAAATATTTATGTTAATCCAAAACTTTCTATTTTATTTCTTAATTTATCATTAGAAAATTATTTGATATCCACCCATATCCACGGATGTGAATATCCAATAATGATTTTGGATTCAGATGCAGTTATAACACTATACGCATATGAAATTATCTGTTAACATACCTAATTTGTAGGGATTACAATTTGTTGAGCAACCCTAAGGTTGTAGCAACATGATAAATGGATCCTAACACTCACTAAAGGAATTTATGAAATTCTTGCATCTTGTTTTGAGTTTTGAAGAGATGTAAAATCTTGCATGAGCCTTATTAAAAGAACATAATAAACCATAATAAGTATAAAAACATATGTAATATTATAATAATCTATTAAAATAAATTTTCTTAGTTGATATAAGTAAATAAAATTATTTACTGATTAAAATATACTAAGTAAACTGAATTAAAAAATTGATAAAGAAATGTAAAAAGTACTTTGTAATTAGTCCTTTGGCATGTTGTCACTTCGACACCCATAAGAGCATTAAAACCTTCGTGTCATGGTCGCTTAAGTGTGAACTTTCTCAAGTTTCTACATTTTCTTTCATGAATTTTAAACTCCAAAATAATACAAGAGTATGGATATTCGATTCATATCCAATCATGTACAAAAGTTGAATGGTGAATGGTCGCGTTTGTGATACATGGAATTTCAAGAAATTATTCATTCGAAATAAGCAAGTAAACCACAGTGTGAGATTATGATTGAATATAATGAGATTTTTTTTGTGTTGGGAACAACATTAGACTAAGGACTACAACAGGCCTTGGAATTCGAATGCTGAAATGTCAATTTTGATATGTTTACTTAAGTGCAACATATCGGATCTTCTTAACATATTAAGGATGATTAAATGCATTTTTGTATAAAATATAGTGTTAACTTATAGAAAAGAGTCTTTCTTTTGGACCATTCAACCATTTAAAAGAGAGAGAAAACTTTTGAGAGTGGAAGTAACATTTGTATGCTTGGGAAGAAGAGAGTGAATAGTCATCTCTACTTCATGAAGAGACATGAAAATCAAAACTGTGTGCAATATTTATAGATCTTTAATATGGAACAAGAAACATGATTTCTATTCCATGTGTACTTTTTTTATAGAATTTTTTATCTATAAGATCAATATCTTTGAGTTCAAGATATTTGATTCGAAAATATGGACTTTTACTTAGCTACAGTATAAATAAGTAGCTCAAAATAAGTAACTGAATGGAGCTTCGCATTTAAAACATTGTTATTATACCAATGGAAATATTGGGAGCATACCATATGACACTTGATAGTCGGCACGTCTAGTTTTGAAAGATTATTTCTTGTGCATACCAAATATTATTTATGAAATAATATCTATTTTCAATTTGATTGAAATTAGTTACAGTTTTGTTTAATATTATTATAACGAATCTCTATAATAAAATAAATCTAATTTTGGTATGTTGATGATGACATTTGTTTTCTTTCTTAATAGTAGCGATGCATTATCTATAGAAAATACAAAAACATCTAAAATATTTAGTAACTAGTTGTTGAAATCATAAACCATGGAAAATCTTTGAGAAATAATTCTTCAATTATATTGTTGTGAATCATATGGCACTCATGAATTGTACCTCAAATTATTAAATCAAAGTATCCATTTGTGGAGCATGACAAAAGAGTTAACGAACTCTTCAGATTGGTACATGTAGATGTATGTGGTCCATTATCTAATGATACAGAAAACAGATCCACTTACTTCGTTAAATTCAACAATGATTTTTCTCAGATATGACCATGTATATTTGATACACAACTTAGACATCTTGATAAATTCATAGAATATAAAGTGGTAATATAAAAATATAACCTGCAAAAGAAATAAAACAGTTTGACTTGATCGAATCGGTGAGTATCTTGGATATGAGTTCTAAGAGTGCGTAAAAGAGAATATGATTCACATTGAAAGTCACTCCTCCCTATGCCACATAGTGATGTATAGATAAGGAGCAATCATACTATGTTGGTCAAAGTATGATTCATAATGAGTGATTTGAGTTCCTTCTTTCTATAAGGATATGTACTCAAGAGCAAGCACATATGCTGAATTTGATTTCTTCTAAAACTATGATTACGTATACATAAAAGAATTGAATGGTGAATAAACCCCTTCTTAAATAGTTTAAGATCCATGGTTTTTCAGTTCATGTTATCAATGTAGGTTTCTTAAACTCAAATCTATATTTTCCTTATGCAAGTCTAAAGAAAGTTTATAAAATTTTATGAATGCCAATTCCATTACACCAAGAAACAAATTGTTGTTTCAAGACACGCTACTTGCTAAAGGAATTCTTTTTCTGGAGAAATTAGTGGCATTATGACACATTTGGCTATGATCCAAGATTCTAATATTGTGATTATGTAGATGATACAAATTTAAGCAAGTCCAAAAGGACATAACTCATTAAAATGTCTGATATGAATTCTTACACATTGAAGAGAAATTATGAATTTCTTATTACTATCGAGAAAGTGGATGGTTAGAAATACCAATTCCTCGGTTTTCGATAAGCCACAGAGAGCATAGACTCTACCATATTGTGTGATTCTTTAAATCCAAAATGGATTCAAAATACATTGAAAAAAAATTTGATTTTGGAAGTCATATCCAAAAGGATATGGTCTATGGACTGCAAGTGAGTCTTCAAAATGAAGATCAATGCATTTGGAAACGTGTTAAGTAATATTGATGGGAAGTTACCTCATCGATTTCAAATGTTGAAATTAATGAAGCAATTTCACTGATCAATATGTTTAAGTCCATTCGGATTCTACTTGCAAATTATCACATAGTATAACTATGAGTTTTGGCACATTGATATTGAAACATAGTTTCTAAATAATGATTTAGAGGGATTGTTTGCACACCATAGTCAAAATATTTTGACGTTGGGAGTGGTAACAAAGTTTGTGGACTTTTAAGATACGGCCTTAAAAAAGCATCAAGAGGTTGAGAAATTATTTTGATAGAGTAACTATGTAAAGGACCAGGACTTTTCGACCCTCAAAAATCGATATCAATATGTCCACTGTGCAAATGCGGAGCAGTCGAATGCTGAAAATACTAGTTCATTAGGGGTGAAAAAGAAAAAGGTAGAAGAAAAATAGAAACAACAACACAGAATCTCACGGTCGCAGCGGAACAAAAATATAATATATAACAATAGATTTTTATATAAAAGAATCTATAATTGTTCAATACTTAAATCATCAGAATACACAATTATTACATCAAATCTAGACAGTTATAATAACTTGTCCTCATACAACAGAAATAACCAAGCACGTGATATACGTCTGAACTACTCCAGCTCGTCTCTTGAGCTCCATAGCATTTTAACCTGAATCTATAATACTCGGCCTGACCCGAGCATTATAATGGCCTGACCTGAGCATTATAATAAAATAATACCCGAGTCAGTCTGGAAAATTAGCGTGAGAAAACACACTCAATTTGAATTATTAACTTTTCAAAATCCTTTGAAAACAAAGGTATCTTGTAAGACCACGTCGCAAATAAACACAAACGGGTTTTGCCTTACGATAACCTAAACCATTTTTATCAAATCGTCTGTATTTATAATAGTATCTATAGAAAGTAAATAGAAAATAGCTGAAATTCATGCATCTCACGTTTCACCATAGTTGGACACAATCAAAACCGTATGATGCTTATTGGAGAATGGATTCCATCGAATGACTGGGCCACTACACATCTAGAACAATGTACCGAGGACTATGCTAGGATCCCTGCTACACAAGACCAGCCTACCCCTGACCTAGGTAAACCAAATATATTATCACTTGGTGTTCCCACCCTTACCACCGAGTGCTCCTTCCATGCATAACCCTATCCATAATAAATAGGTTTTTCCAAGGACATCTAGAACGGTGATAACATACCTAATTTGGTGAGACCCACTTATCTTGCTCCATCTCCCTTGTTTTAGTAATTCCCGGTTAATGAGGTTCGAGAATAAGCGTTAACTTTCAAGTAACGAAATTTGACTTAGAATATACATTGTCCTCCAATGATGATGTTCCAATAGCATTCGTCCATACAAGTTGTCCTGGGTCTGGACAAACCGAATCACCGTCTTCATCATCTTCATGATATTCATTCGTAACGTTCAAACTGGATCGAAGTGGTTTTCGGATAACTAGATCCGATCCCGGTCTCTTCGAAACGATTAGAGAAATGGGCCAAAATTGATAGTCGATAATTTAACTATCAACACACATCCATAAACAATCATCAGGCGTTATTATAAATTTCCCCAAAATTTATTTCAAAATATCCTTATAAGATATTACTTCCAGTTCTTCCGCATATTGAAAACAGTTTTCAAATTCTTATATTTACAACAGAACATTTCTAACCCTTTCCCATACTTAGAAAATGTTTCCCACTTCATTTTATATTCAACACTTAGAAAACACTCCTTTTATTTCCTATTCCTTTTTCTCAAACCCATTTACAATTTTAATTTGTAAATTCCTTGATTAGTTTACAACAAATTCTAAAATTTCTAGAATTCCTTAACTAGTTCCCTTGATATTTTCAAATCCAATTATACTTGCTTATAATTCCAATTTCTCTACTACTTCTTTTAATGAGGTCCATTTTTTTTCGAAGTCTACTTTTATTTAACTACTTCGGAATTTATTAACTTTTTCCTAAACTTCTTTTTGAGAATTCTCGTATAAGTCCCATCTATTAAATAACTCTTTTCAACTCTACAGAAGATTTATAAATAAATTTTAAAAACCTTTCAAAAACTCTATATATATACATATGTAAGTAAAATAAGTATTTTAAAGAAAACAATAATGATTTATTTTTAAGACATATTCAAATAATATTTTAAAATATTGAAAACACCTTTTTATAACATCACTTCAAAGCAGGTTTTTTTAGGATTTTATTAAAATAAATATTAAGTATTTAAAAATTCCTTTTGAAATATTCAATACTAACTAACTTTAAAATTTACATAGTTTAATAAATAAAATTCCTTTTTTTTAAAATTTAAAACCTAACTTATTTTTAAAAATATATTTTTAAAATATGGATAACCAAATTCTCAATTTATAAATTTCTCGATTTCCATCACATTATTTCCTTTCCGATCTCCTTAGCCATGTTCCCATTAAAAATAGTATCCATTATCTTTTCTTACCCTTTTCTCATATTCAAATATAAAACTCTTCCTATGGTTTTATATTTCCAACTTATCACCGGATAACACTTTTCTTTATTTATAACTTCGTTTATAAATTTTTATAACTCCTTTGAGTTTCACTAAAAATTATTTCGTTTATAAATTCCATTTTATAGATTCAACTTCTAATAAATTCCATTTATTTTTGCCAACTTATTTTAATATCGTTTTCAACTTCTTTCTATATTTTCCTGAATATCATTTTAAAACCTCATCTTTAAAAATTCCTTTATATGTTTTATTTTAAATTCTCTATTTAAAATATTTTCCCACGTTATTTAATACATTCAAAATTCACCATTTCTTATTCAAACCAATCTCTTCTAAATAACCCAGATTTCGATATACAAATTTTTATATTAAAAATCCCCTTTTAATTCCTTAAAATTTAAAATAATATTTATCGTATTAAATATACCCAAAATTAATTTCCATGCCATTATAACATTTAAACATTTACAACACAAAATAAACCAACATTTTACATATATGAAAAATAATAACATATTTAAGGAATCCGGTTGGATCCCTCCAACCTGTTTTCTCTGCATCCATAGATGTTAGACAACAATAAAAATACCAATCCCACTTCGGGGGGATATCGCCGTATATATGGTCATCCGCTATTATGCAGGGGTATACGGTCTCATTCACGATAATGTGCGGGAATATCACTCCAAATATTATATATATACCACTATATATATATATTATATAATCATCCAACCAATAATTAAAATTTATAAATACAATCGGCAGCCAATAATTAAATTTAAACATCCAAATTTAAATGTGGTAATCCAAAAGAGTGAGAAATTCTTACCTTGATTTTTATTTGCCATCCATTCCAATCCTGATTTGTTTTTCCCACGATTTTAAACCTCGTATGAAAATTTTAGAACTTTATAAGCTAACAATTTTATACCTAACCAATTGTATATCAATTAATTAAAAACAAATCATGTTATTAAGTCAAATTACCCAATCGCAGAAGAGAATCTACAGTCTAGACATATGTGAACCATTTCCGACTCGTGCACCACCTCCCCCCTTCGGCACCACCGAGTTAATCAGCCCTTAATCGTTGCATCAGCCTTCGCACATACCTACTTTGACCCAACGAGCTTCGCCATCCCTCAAACCATCGACGATGAAACAACTCCATCATCCTCAGGTCGCATCAACCTAGCTTTCCTACTGACATTGATCATGAGGCCTCTTCCCAAACCTCACATGAATGAATGCACACATCCACTTCCTTCAGTTGATCATCCACCCTTCCACTCGTGCTTTCTCTCGTCGACAGGAAATTATCGCAACCAAGCTACCTCTTCGATCCCGCCTGAGTTCGCCATCGCGAGGCACGCGATTCCTCTTTTCCTTTTATATGAGATGATCTGCATTCGATTTATATTTTTGTCTTTTTAAACGGATTTGATTTTTCATGAATTACCGAGGAGAGGAGGAAATGTCGTTTCAAAAAAAGAAAAGGGATTGTCGAATCTTGATTTAGAGTGGAAAGGAAAGGTAGGTCGGCTGATGGATAGGATGTGTCAGTGTTCATTGATTTTCAATTTTATTATTATTATTATTCTCAAAATATCTCAAATCACCTGTAATGAAATCTCGACCTCCTATTGATGCGTGCCGTCGGGCATTCATAATGTTATACCTCTATTCCATTTTGATGGAAAAGGTTTCGTCTAATGACCCTGACTCGACTTTCGAAAATCGGCACCGAATACGACACTTGTATTCAAATGCCGCAGATCCAAACGTCGAATCTGGTTCGCCGGAGCTTATAACACACTAAGTATAACAACACAGCGGAAGAAAAAGAAATGAATATCATTGATATACAACATTCGATACAACAATGATACAATATGAATCAATATCGGAGATACAAGACAACAATGCTACAGCGGAAAAACAATATGATATAGCAGGGGAACCAAAAACTCCAAACAGCAACAGCAACTCTAACTCCAAAGCACCAATCCAGAAATAGCTCGAACCACCATCCAATTGCACCAAGATAAGCAAGTCTCGTCCATGAATCCAAAGACTCCAATATCCAAGATCTCCAAAGAATACAAAGAGAAAGCTGAGAGCTACCAGATCGATATCTATATCTACTATCTGAAAAACCCAACTCTAGACTGCCCGTATGGGAAAATAGTGGGCACCTAGAGTTTAGGAAGGGAACAATAAACTCCGGGTCAGTCGTGGGACTGGTATGAGCAAACAAAAACAGTTGGTCTTTAAAAACAAACAAAAGAATTCAAATTTGAAATCCGCAATGTTTTTTTTTTGAAAATGAAACTACCATAAGGCCTCCCGGCACACACACCATGCAATCACACACTTGGGGGAGATTTCTCCTTATGATAGTCAAACATGCTTGATACGCGAAAAACCATTTGATATTATTATTAGCGCATAGTGGAAAACATTTCGAAAGTATAATATTAATCTTAACCAGCATAGGTACCATTATATTATGCCAGCTATAGCTACCACCTGAGGTGGCAGGTTATACAATTGAAATCGTAAAGGAGCGTATTGTTTCTTTGGATTTTCCAACAAATGGTCAGGCCAAGGAACTTCCCATTGCCACATGGGTACGCCTCTGGAGGGACGCCCCGAGAACCTAACCGGATCTTTGCCAACACAAGGCCGGGTTACCTCTATAATTAGGTAACTACTGACATGAGTATGCCATCCCCCGGTCGTAACCAACCTTTATCCTGGGATTCACCAACAACCACAAAGTTATAAATTTGCAGCAACCACATAGGTTAAATATCCGGGCTCCATACTATGATGCCACCTCTACCCAGAAGAACATACCTTCAGGGGGCGCTACTCCCAAATAACCTTGGTGCATTCTTCCTGTTTCGACCATTCCGGGTTGTGAAGTTCGACGAAGTCTCGTCCACAAAGCTACTCTTTACACGAAAGCCATGCTTCGATCAACAAATGATCAGCAGCACTTCGTATGCCACATTACCAAATTTGGGAATGTATCTCTAGTAACCATCAACTATATAACCTATAAGCTCGTACGTCTCAGAGAAGGGTGTTAAGCTAAGAGAATAAATCTCTGCCGCCAAATAGAAATGTATTTGATAGAAAGTGGTTTTGCATCTCAAAGTGTAACGTCAGACATACATCCATACAAGTCTGTTCCAGGTTCGGACAGAACCGTAGGCACTTCCGAAGAAGCCCTTGAAAATCCGGATAATCCCTAATCACATCAAGACTCCCCATCACAAAGGGTGATCAAAACTCTATACCGAGGACCAGTCGGTGTAGAGACATTCGACGGGTTATCCTTTCGTTTTCGAAAATATCCGGTCTTCACCACCGGTCTTCAAATGCTATCCATATCGTCGTATCATCATTCAGAATGGGTTATATGACACAAAGGACCTTTCCTGGCTAAACCGAATAAAGAGCGCAATATTTAAAATCATATGGATAATGGGATTTCAGTTAAGTCACAACTTTTAAAATCCAAAAATTTCTTTTCAAATGGTTTAAACCAAATTACCATTCCCAATCTTTTAAACAAAAAGATTCATTTCAAAAACCTTCAATGGTAAACAAAAAGGTTCGTTTCCATAAAGTTCACCCAGTTTCACAAAGATCTATTCATAGATTTCAAAAAAAATTCCATTTCAATTGGATTAACTCATTAAATCTTTGAATTAAAGACTTAATTTATAGATTTCAAAACACGATTCCGAGGATTTATCTACAACTTGGAAGACCATTTCCATTTTAGACTTGAAATCCTTTTTACACAAATTAGAAGTTCATTTCTTATGTGAAAGCTTCTATTATTTGAAAACACATGGTTTTCGTTTCAGAAAAATCAAATTATGCAAATTAAAATCCTGGGTTAAATTTAAATTTCCAAAACATCACTTTTAAAATGATTTAATAAAACCCATTTATAAGTTGAATAACCCTTTTTAAACCATAGTTTCCAAATCATAGGATTCAATTTCAAATATTAAATTCAAATTTAAATCAAATTATTTAAATTTCAAAACTCAATCTAGTTACTCAAAATAACTTTTATTTTTTTAGAGTTCATTTTCAAAAACTTTTAATTCTAATTCCAAAACTATTTTGGGTTCAAAGATTCAATTTTAAAACAATTTCAAAAATCTTAAATTAAAATATGTGTGACTTAACCGATTTTCTCGTGAAATCCATATTTGTGTGTATGGTGTAGTCCAGGGGTTTTACCCAATGGTGCACAGCATCAATCATCACAGATATAACAATACCAATAAGCGGTATAACTCATAACGCTTATCTTCATTCACAGATCACAGATAATGTAAATTTATATATCACACAGGTACATCATTACAATTCGATGTGGGTTTCGGATAACCAACTGGAATCCGACTCCCTGTCGCATCGAATTTCAAATATCGTTTAACGGGTCAAGGGGTTTTTACACAGAAACATATCACAGGTATCACAGATCAATACACAGCAACTCACATCATAAAGCATCACATATGAGGAATATCAACCCTCCAAACATCCAATAGAATCCAAACATCCATAAGTAAAAGTAAATTAAATTATCTGATTTAAATTAAATCAGGTCAGTTACTTATGAATAAATTTTTAATCTTGGTTAATCAATATTAATTAATTACAAATCAATTTGATTTATTACTCCTTAATCATTTATTAATTTAAATTTTTAATTTATAATTAATCCTCTCATTAATTATTCTTAATTATTTAAAATAATCAATTCTTAATTAATAATCACTTCTTAGTCACTTTCATAAATTAATTAACCTTTAATTAATTATCTTAATCAATAAATTAATTATCACTAATTACTATTGATTAAGTCTTAATCACCATCATTAATTAAATTATTTCTCAATTAATTATCTTAATTAATTATCTTAATTAATTTATCCTTAATTACATTAATTAATTAACCCTTAGTCAATTATCATTAAATTAATTAAAATTAAACAAAGTGATTGTCCTTAATCACTTATATCATAAATTAATTACACCGAGTAATTATTCTTTTAATTACATGATTAATCATAAATCAATTATTTTTAATTAAGTAATTATTTTTAAGTAATTAATTACTCTTTATAAATAATTATATTAACAAATCATTAATTACTTAATAAATTAAAGATAAATCTTTTTATCTTTATTTATCACTTTGGCCATCTATTGGAATTTGTTTAATATACCATCTTCATTACATTAATCTCTTCGAAAGATTAAGGTTAGTTTAAATAATTTCTATCTTAATTTCCCTTTTTAAATTACATTATTTACTTAATATAAATAACTTTATAAATAATGTATCCAAGTCAAATAGATTAAAATTTTATTTCTTTGAAAATATATTACTTATATACTTAAGTATTCCAATCTTAACTCGAAATCATCAATTTGAAAACATGTTTGAAAATGTTTAAAAGTTTGATAAATTTTAAAATAAAAACTGTTTTATATCTCTTGCTTGAGACCTGCTTTGAGCCATGCGCGAGAAAATTTCTCGTTGCTTCGGGTTTCATCGAAAATCAACCCTAGTACCTAACTTTCCACTCTAAAATTTTACTAAGTATTTTTCCCTTCGCACCAAAACATTCTGCTTCGAGTCGCACCTGCATTTTCCTCGTGCCATACCCGGGAATACTTCGTCGTCCCCAAATCGATCAAAACCATCCAGACATATGAGTGCACATGTGTACTTGCACCACTGCCTCAATCACCTCCGGCCATCCTTGCCGCCATCTACAAGTCGAAAACGACCATCTCAGACCAGCTGACCACCCCCAAACAGCTAACGACTTTGTAACTCGAAATCGATCTACCCACCACCAACCTAGATCTAACCCAGACACCAAAATTCACCTCGTTCATCTTCCTCCGACTATTTGACAGCGCGTCGCCATGCCCTGAGCTGCACCGCAGTTTCCTCCCTCGTTTCCCCCAGTCGCGATCAAGTAGAATTCTCTGACGAGAACGCGGCTCCACCGAGTATCACATCAATAAAAATAACACCATCAAACCTTAGATCAACAAATTCCTAATGCCACAGTGATTTATAGATTGAGTTCATATTTTACCTAAACCCATTGATGCCCCAGCTAGCTTCACCACGAATCACGGGCCAAAATTCTACGTTGGTCATCAGAATTTAAAAAAAATATAATTTCCGTTCAACAACCAATTTCTCACAATGTTCAAATCTAAAAATCTTGATTTTTTTTATCAAAACTCATATTTCTTCATTTCAAACCAAGTTGTAATTTCGAAACTCAAAATTATGATCATTGATTTTTTTTTTTGAAAGGTTCTAACTGACATTGTACAATTCTTGAATGTTTTCCAAGCATTTCTTCTTGAATTTATTTTTAAAATTAATTTTGGACCTAAACAAACATTTAATGTTTGAAGATCAAACTCTATACGAAATCAGAGGATGAGGGAAATTTCTTTTTTGTTGTTGTTTACATTTGAAAATCCTATAACAAGAACAGGATGAACAAAATTACTCTAACTCTCTGAACACACCCATAAAAACATAGATGCTACTTTGATATACATATCCATGCAAAGCACCATCATCACAGAACAAAACATAATCCAGATTTAGGTTTTATAGATAGATTTGCTCACATATATATTTGGAACAGAGGACAGGAAATACTTTTGAAACCTGGAATCTATGTTTGCTTTGATTTTTATTCTGATTTCTTTCTAGATTTGAAAACTGCTTTGGTTTTCATTTTCTGGTGCAAGCTTCAAGTTTTGATTTTTTTTCTTTTCTTCATGATTTGTTTCTTATTTTTTTTCTCCTGCCTTAAATCTGAAGATGATCATGATGTTGAACTTGTTTTGATCTTCTAATTTCCCAGATTTTGATTTTTGCTACTTGATTTCCAGATTATCATTTCCAGGCTTGTACTGATTTGAATTCTAAGCAATCTGCACTTGCTTTGGACTTGAAACTGTTTTGAATTTCTTTTTGTTTTCAGATCTGGTTTTTCTTTGAGATTGGGTTTTGATTTTTCAGTTTTAGAGTTTTGAAGATAATGCCTGTTTTCTTTTCTAAACATATTTTTTCTAAAATCCTAACTTAAGAGAAAATTCATTATCTTACCACTTGTCTATGTGCAAGCTTATTTAATTACAAATGTTTCAATATAATTTAAAACATTTACACTTGTTAAATGTGAGCATTTTTATGTATAAACCCTTAACTTAAATTAATTTACACATTTTGTTTCCAAACCTTATTTTATTCTTCTATTTACAAATCATGTTTTTCATATTTATTTTCAAAAGATAATTTTAATTACTTATACTTATATATCTTTCTGTCAAAGCTTGAATATTTATGTGCATATAAAACTAACTATATTATTAAATCTTGTTTATATCTTACAACATAATTCTAATTCATGTACATATAAATTTTCAAAACATATGTATGTTATATATTTGAAAACAAATCTCTATTAATTTTAAAAGATAGATATTTCCTTTCAAACCCAATTTTATTTAGAAACATTTATTTTCTTTTGAATTACAAAACATTCCTTTTTATATTTGCACTCATACATTATTTTACATTATTTCTTAAAGTATAGAGTATTAACCCTATTAGTATTGATTTATAGAATTTTTAAATCCAAATATTGTTCAATACATTTATTTTTAAACTTCCAAATTCAAAATTTAATATACAATGAATTTGTATTTATAAATGAACAAACAACAATAATTTTTTATAAATATATATTTTATTCATTCGCAATCTATAAGTATTTTCCAAATTCAACTTATTTTTCAATATATTTATATTTGAATTTCAAATCCAAATTTCAATTTAATTTCAATATTTATTTTGAATCTCAAATTCAAATTCTATTTAAAAAATCATATTTATATACATTTACATTAATAAACAAACAAATATCTATTAAAGTTTGGAAAACATCAGATTAAAGCATAATTAAATCCCAAAAATTAAATTTATTTCCAATTTCAATTTGATTTAAAAACGGGAATGTTACAGACTGGGTGCCCACTATTTTCCCACACGGGCAGTCTAGATTTGGGTTTTTCAGATGGTAGATATAGATATCGATCCGGTAGCTCTCAGCTTTCTCTTTGTATTCTTTGGAGATCTTGGATATTGGAATCCTTGGATTCATGGACGAGACTTGCTTATCTTGGTGCAATTTGATGGTGGTTCGAGCTATTTCTGGATTGGTGCTTTGGAGTTAGAGTTGTTGTTGCTGTTTGGAGTTTTTGGCTCTGCGCTATATCATATTGTTATTCCGCTGTAGCATTGTTATCTTGTGTCTCTGATATTTATTCATATTGTATCATTGTTGTATCGAATATTGTGTATCAATGATATTCATTTCTTTTTCTCCCGCTGTGTTTGTTTACTTAATTGTGTTATAAGCTCCGGCACGACTTGAATTTCAATGTTGGGATCTGCGACATTTAAGTACAGTGGAGTACGGATGTCGATTTTCGAACGCTGGAACTTGGATCGTGACATTTTGCTATCAATATATTAAAAAATAAGTTGAATTTGGAAAACAATTATATATATTGTGAATGAATAAAATATATATTTATATTTCAATTTCAAATCCAAATTTCAGTTTAATTTCAATATTTATTTTCAATCTCAAATTCAAATTCTATATAAAAAATCATATTTATATACATTTACATTAATAAACAAACAAATATCTATTAAATTTTAAATCATAATTAAATCCCAAAAATTAAATTTATTTCCAATTTCAACTTGATTTAAAAATGGGAATGTTACAGATTCCCCCTAGAAAATTTTATCCTCGAAATTTGAAAGTAGGGAGACAACAAAAAAATATAGAAAGATCAAGAGATGAATCACCAGATCAAACTGAATATCTATTCTACATTTGGCTTACCAAATCAGAATATCAATAATGGATACAAGAAAGAATGAAGATACTCGGGTCACCAGAACTACGAATATACAAGGATATTGATTAGTTCAAAGAGGTAACTAACCATTCGTAGAACATATCAGGATCCCAAAGAATAGACTGATATATGGATACAATCCAAAACTTTTAGTTTAAACAACCAAAATATACCTATAAACCATAGCAACCAAAGAAAACAATTCATCCAAATAAATAATTCTGACCCATCTGGAGTTTATGTCCCATGCAAATATATCAAAACTTCTTCCTGGAACTGCCAGGAACCAACAAAGAATTGAAAAGAAGAATCAAAGGGGATTGATAGAGAAAGTTGTTTTTGCTATTGTAGAGTATCGAACATTTGAAGTCGTACTCCCCTGTCTCCTATCTCGTCCTCTTCTTGCACTCATACTAACTATCAGGGGATAGTAAGAGAATTTACTGAGGCATACGAACGGATATCTTAGGGATATACTCATTCTAGGGTATACTTCACCCTATCTCTAATGAGTTACGTAATGTGTTATACTCCTGAGCTAAAGTTTCAACCTTCAGCTCTGATACCACTTCTAACGACCCTGACTCGACCTTCGAAAATCGGCACCAAATACGATACTTGTATTCAAATGCCGTAGATCCAAACGTCGAATCTGGTTTGCCGGAGCTTATAACACACTAAGTATAACAACACAGCGAAAGAAAAAGAAATGAATATCATTGATATACAACATTCGATACAACAATGATACAATATGAATCAATATCAGAGATACAAGATAACAATGCTACAGAGGAAAAACAATATGATATAGCAGCGGAACCAAAAACTCCAAACAACAACAGTAACTCTAACTCTAAAGCACCAATCCAGAAATAGCTCGAACCACCATCGAATTGCACCAAGATAAGCAAGTCTCATCCATGAATCCAAAGACTCCAATATCCAAGATCTCCAAAGAATACAAAGAGAAAGCTGAGAGCTACCGGATTGATATCTATATCTACTATCTGAAAAACCCAACTATAGACTGCCCGTGTGGGAAAATAGTGGGCACCTAGAGTTTAGGAAGGGAACAATAAACTCCGGGTCAGTCGTGGGACTGGTATGAGCAAACAAAAACAGTTGGTCTTTAAAAACAAACAAAAGAATTTAAATTTGAAATCCGCAATGTTTTTTTTGAAAATGAAACTACCATAAGGCCTCCCGACACACACACCATGCAATCGCACACTTGGGGGAGATTTCTCCCTATGATAGTCAAACATGCTTGATACGCGAAAAACCATTTGATATTATTGTTACTGCATAGTGGAAAACATTTTGAAAGTATAATATTAATCTTAACCAGCATAGGTACCATTATATTATGCCAGCTATAGCTACCACCTGAGGTGGAAGGTTATACAATTGAAATCATAAAGCGCGTGTATTGTTTCTTTGGATTTTCCAACAAATGGTCAGGCCAAGAAACTTCCCATTGCCACATGGGTACGCCTCTAGAGGGATGCCCCGAGAACCTAACCATATCTCTGCCAACACAAGGCCGGGTTACCTCTATAACTAGGTAACTACTGACACGAGTATGCCATCCCCGGTCGTAACCAACCTTTATCCCGGGATTCACCAACAATCATAAAGTAATAAATTTGCGGCAACCACATAGGTTAAATATCTGGGCTCCATACCATGATACCACATCTATCCAGAAGGAAATGAACATATCCTCGTGGGACGTTACTCCCAAATAACCTTGCTGCATTCTTCCTTTTTCTACCATTCCGGGTTGTGAAGTTCGACGAAGTCTCGTCCACAAAGCTACGCTTTACACAAAAGCCATGCTTCGATCAACAAATGATCAACAACACTTCATATGCCACATTACCAAATTTGGGAATGTATCTCTAGTAACCATCGACTACATAACCTTTGAGCTCGTACGTCTAAGAGAAGGGTGTTAAGCTAAGAGAATAAATCTCCGCCACCAAACAGAAATGTATTTGATAGAAACCGGTTTTACATCTCAAAGTGTAACGTCAGACATACATCCATACAAGTCTGTTCCGGGTTCGAACAGAACCGAAGGCACTTCCGAAGAAGCCCTTGCAAATCCGGATAATCCTTAATCACGTCCAGACTCCCCATCACAAAGGGTGATCAAATCTCTATACCGGGGACCAGTCGGTGCAGAGACATTCGACGGGTTATCCTTTCGTTTTCGAAAATATCCGGTCTTCACCACCGATCTTCAAATGATATCCATATCGTCGTATCATTATTCGAAATGGCTTATATGACACAAAGGTCCTCTCCCGGCTAAACCGAATAATGAGCGCAATATTTAAAATCATATGGATAATGGGATTTCAGTTAAGTCACAACTTTTAAAATCCAAAACTTTCCTTTCAAATGGTTTAAACCAAATTACCATTCCCAATCTTTTATACATAAAGATTCATTTCAGAAACCTTCAATGGTAAACAAAAAGGTTCGTTTCCATAAAGTTCACCCAGTTTCACAAAGATCTATTCATAGATTTCAAAATAATTTCCATTTCAATTGGATTAACTCATTAAATCTTTGAATTAAAGATTTAATTTATAGATTTCAAAACACGATTCCAAGGATTTGTCTATAACTTGGAAGACCATTTCCATTTTAGACTTGAAATCCTTTTTACACAAATTAGAAGTTCATTTCTTATGTGAAAGCTTCTATTATTTGAAAACACATGGTTTTCGTTTCAGAAAAATCAAATTATGCAAATTATAATCCTGGGTTAAATTTAAATTTCCAAAACATCACTTTTAAAATGATTTAAAAAAACCCATATAACCCATTTATAAGTTGAATAACCCTTTTTAAACCATAGTTTCCAAATCATAGGATTCAATTTCAAATATTTAATTCAAATTTAAATCAAATTATTTAAATTTCAAAACTCAATCTAGTTACTCAAAATAACTTTTATTTTTTTTGAGTTCATTTTCAAAAGCCTTCAATTCTAATTCCAAAACTATTTTGGATTCAAAGATTAAATTTTAAAACAATTTCAAAAATCTTAAATTCAAATATCTGTGACTTAATCGATTTACTCGTGAAATCCATATTTGTGTGTATGGTGTAGTCCAGGGGTTTTACCCAATGGTGCACAGCATCAGTCATCACAGATATAACAATACCAATAAGCGGTATAACTCATAACGCTTATCTTCATTCACAGATCACAGATAATATAAATTTATAAATCACAAGATTCATCATTACAATTCGATGTGGGTTTCGGGTAATCAATTGGAATCCGACTCCTGTTGCATCGAATTTCAAATGTCGTTTAACGGGTCAAGGGGTTTTTACACAGAAACGCATCACATGTATCACAGATCAATACATAACAACTCACATCATAAAGCATCACATATAAGGAATATCAACCCTCCAAACATCCAATAGAATCCAAACATCCATAAGTAAAAGTAAATTAAATTATCTGATTTAAATTAAATCAGGTCAGTTACTTATGAATAAATTTTTAATCTTGGTTAATCAATATTAATTAATTACAAATCAATTTGATTTATTACTCCTTAATCATTTACTCATTAAATTTATAATTTATAATTAATCCTCTGATTAATTATTCTTAATTATTTAAAATAATCAATTCTTAATTAATAATCACTTCTTAGTCACTTTCATAAATTATTTAACCTTTAATTAATTATCTTAATCAATAAATTAATTATCACTAATTACTATTGATTAAGTCTTAATCACCATCATTAATTAAATCATTTCTCAATTAATTATCTTAAATAATTTATCCTTAATTACATTAATTAATTAACCCTTAGTCAATTATCATGAAATTAATTAAAATTAAACTAAATGATTATCCTTAATCACTTATATCATAAATTAATTACACCGAGTAATTATTCTTTTAATTACTTGATTAATCATAAATCAATTATTTTTAATTAAGTAATTATTTTTAAGTAATTAATTACTCTTTATAAATAATTATATTAACAAATCATTAATTACTTAATAAATTAAAGATAAATCTTTTTATCTTTATTTATCACTTTGGCCATCTATTGGAATTTGTTTAATAAATCATCTTCATTACATTAATCTCTTCGAAAGATTAAGGTTAGTTTAAATAACATTCTATCTTAATTTCCCTTTTTAAATTACATTATTTACTTAATATAAATAACTTTATAAATAATGTATCTAAATCAAATAGATTAAAATTTTATTTCTTTGAAAATATATTACTTATATACTTAAGCAATCCAATCTTAACTCGAAATCATCAATTTGAAAACATGTTTGAAAATGTTCAAAAGTTTGATAAATTTTAAAATAAAAACTGTTTTATATCTCTTGCTCGAGACCTGCTGTGAGTCATGCGCGAGAAAATTTCTCGTTTACTTCGGGTTTCATCGAAAATCAACCCGAGTACCTAACTTTCCACTCTAAAATTTTACTAAGTATTTTTTCCTTCGCCCGAAAACATTCTGCTTCGAGTCGCACCTGCATTTTCCTCGTGCCATACCCGAGAATACTTCGTCATCCCAAAATTGATCAAAACCATCCAGACATATGGGTGCACATGTGCACCAGCACCACTACCTCAATCACCTCCGGCCATCCTTGCCGCCATCTACAAGTCGAAAACGACCACCTCAGACCAGCTGACCACCCTAACCTGGAGCTAACCACCACCAACCTGGAACTAACCCAGACACCAAAATTCACCACATTCATCTTCCTCCGACCGTCTGACAGCACATCGCCACGCCTTGAGCTGCACCAAGTTTCCTCCCTCATTTCCCCCAGTCGCGATCAAGTAGAATTCTCTTACGAGAACGCGGCTCCACCGAGAATCACATCAACAAAAAAAACACCGTCGAACACTAGATCGACAAATTCCTAACGCCACAGTGATTTATAAATTGAGTTCATATTTTTCCTAAACCTATTGATGCCCCAGCTAGCTTCACCACGAATAACGGCCCAAAATTCTACGTTTGTCATCATAATTTTAAAAAATATAATTTCCGTTCAACAACCAATTTCACACAGTGTTCAAATCTAAAAATCTTGATTTTTTTTATCAAAACTCATATTTCTTCATTTCAACCCAAGTTGTAATTTCGAAACTCAAGATTATGATCACTGATTTTTTTTGAAAGGTTCTAACTGACATTTTACAATTCTTGAATGTTTTCAAAGCATTTCTTCTTGAATTTATTTTTAAAATTAATTTTGGATCTAAACAAACATTTAATGTTTGAAGATCAAACTCTGTATGAAATCAAAGGAAGATGGAATTTTTTTGTTGTTGTTGTTTACATTTGAAAATCCTATAACAAGAACAGGATGAACAAAATTACTCTAACTCTCTGAACACACCTAAAAAAACATAGATGCTACTTGTATATACATATCCATGCAAAGCACCATCATCACAGAACAAAACATAATCCAGATTTACGTTTTATAGATAGATTTGCTCTTCTGTATATTTGCAATAGAGGACAGGAAATACTTTTGAAACCTGGAATCTATGTTTGCTTTGATTTTCATTCTGATTTCTTTCCAGATTTGAAAACCGCTTCTGGTTTTCATTTTCTGGTGCAAGCTTCAAGTTTTGATTTTTTTTCTTTTCTTCTTGATTTGTTTCTTATTTTTTTTCTCCGCCTTAAATCTAAAGATGATCATGATGTTGAACTTTTTTTGATCTTCTAGTTTCCCAAATTTTGATTTTTGCTACTTGATTTCCAGATTATCATTTCCAGGCTTGTACTGATTTGAATTCTAAGTAATCTGCACTTGCTTTGGATTTGAAACTGTTTTGAATTTCTTTTTGTTTTCAGATCTGGTTTTTCGTTGAGATTGGGTTTTGATTTTTCAGTTTTAGAGTTTTGAAGAAAATGGCCTGTTTTCTTTTCTCAACATATTTTTTCTAAAATCCTAACTTAAGAGAAAATTCATTATCTTGCCACTTGTCTATGTGCAAGCTTATTTAATTACAAATGTTTCAATATAATTTAAAACATTTACACTTGTTAAATGTGAGCATTTTTATGTCTAAACCCTTCACTTAAATTAATTTATACATTTGGTTTTTAAACCTTATTTTATTCTTCTATTTACGTATCATATTTTTCATATTTATTTTCAAAAGATAATTTTAATTACTTATACTTATATATCTTTCTGTCAAAGCTTGAATATTTATGTGCATATAAAACTAACTATTTTGTTAAATCTTGTTTATATCTTACAACCCAATTCTAATTCGTGTACATATAAATTTTCAAAACATATGTATGTTATATATTTGAAAACAAATCTCTATTAATTTTAAAAGATAGAGTTTTCCTTTCAAACCTAATTTTATTTAAAAACATTTATTTTCTTTTGAATTACAAAACATTCCTTTTTATATTTGCACTCATACATTATATTTACATTATTTCTTAAAGTATAGAGTATTAACCCTATTAGTATTGATTTATAGAATTTTTAAATCCAAATATTGTTCAATACATTTATTTTTAAACTTCCAAATTCAAAATTTAATATACAATGAATTTGTATTTATAAATGAACAAACAACAATAATTTTTTATAAATATATATTTTGTTCATTCGCAATCTATAAGTATTTTCCAAATTCAACTTATTTTTCAATATATTTATATTTGAATTTCAAATCCAAATTTCAGTTTAATTTCAATATTTATTTTGAATCTCAAATTCAAATTCGATTTAAAAAATCATATTTATATACATTTACATTATTAAACAAATAAATATCTATTAAATTTTGGAAAACACCAGATTAAAGCATAATTAAATCCCAAAAATTAAATTTACTCCAATTTCAATTTGATTTAAAAACGGGAATGTTACATTTCGAGTCCTAATTCGATCGTATAGAGAAGATAGCTTTTGGTCCCAGTTATTATATTAAATTTCAATATAAATTTTAGCGCGTTTTTATACCGTACGACCAAACAATAACCCTAAACGCTATGAAATTTTAAATCCGATTAATATACTATTACGGATCTAATGGAATGGGTTTCGTTGAATTCCGAGACTGTGCCTCGGAAGGCCATTTTAAATGTAAACTTAAACAATATATTTTTTAAAATGGAACAAATCACTTTTAAATTAAATTTTAAAAGTTGCATTTTCTTTAGTATTACTAATCTCAATTTTACATGCCTTTATTTTACCAAGCTTAAAATTCGAGATACAAAAATTTAACCAATATTAAATTATAAAATTCAATAATTAAATTATCCAATAATTTACTATATTTAAATCTAAATTTATTTGATAAATAAACCTAAATTTTCATATTAAAAAACAATCTACAATTCAAATTTAGTATTTAAAACCATTTAAACATTCAAAATCGAACAACAAAAAATCCGGGTCGTTACATTCCTCCCTCCTTTAAAGAATTTCATCCTCAAAATTGTTAAGGTAGGAAAATGCTTCAAACCCATTACTTATCCAAAACCACTTAGTTAACTTGACATTCCATTTTTCTAATCTCTTAGTCTTCAATCAAACCATTTGTTTTCCATTTTAACCAAAATCATTTATCTCGATTACAAATTCGAAATCAAATTTTCCTTAACAAAAATTTTCCAAAAATTTTCAGAATTTTTCTAACACCCTAAATTTCTGAAATTTTTTGACAGAGTCTTCCTTATACGGAGGGCCTTTTGCAATATGACAAGAGAGATAAAAATGTATATCGACCCACATGGTCGGAAAACAATATATATATATATATATGTATGTATGTATGTATGTATGTATGTATGTATGTATCAATGTTATATATTTGCGGTATTTAATCCGAAAACGTACCTTATTTTAGCATTTTAAAGCTTTATTAAGCAAGAGCATTTACTTCATATACAAATACGTAAACAAAATCTAGTCCGACAACCTTCGGGTACCCGTACTTACTTAATTTAGATACGTAAGTTCCAAAAACATCAAATTTAATAACATTTTCCTTATTTAAATGTATAAACACATAGATTCATAAACAAAATGTTATAGCATGTTCTTATAGCAATTACAGGGATTCGATCATTCGATTATTTATTTTCGATTGATTTATATAGCATTTCATTCGATCCGACTGATTACAACTCAATTTTCTTGCATCACTTTATTTTTATACCAGACAGCTCATATCCATTTCAAATTGATTTAAAAATAAATTTTATTCATCTATATTATCCACAGAATTTTAATTTACTTCCGTTTACGTCAAACAACAAATTTTTCTTTGCTAATTCAGCGATATCCGCTTAATAAAATAACCATTTCAGTTTATCACAATTTTAAATTAATTTGAACTCAATTTATATTTCATTTTTATTCCATTTCAAATTCAAACCATTCACTTGCATTCTATTCATAACCACATTATTTTCAAATCCATTTTATTAGCTCGGAATTCTCCCACGCTATTTATTTAATTAGTTTCTCCATTTAATCGACTTTAAATTTCAATTTATTTATGCTTCAACTGAATTTATTTAAAACTTGAGTTATCACCATTTCAAACTATTTCCACTTTAACCGATACATTTCCAATTTTAATTTAATTTTCTTACCATCTAAGTTGAATTTTATTTATAACTCAAGTTTCATTTCCAAATTCCATTTTTAACTCGCAATACAAATTTATTCAACCCAGTTGATATCCATTTTATACCCAATTAACTAATTAATTATCTAATTAGTTCATTTCCACTTTATAATACAATATCTGATTTTTATTTCAAAAATCACTTCACCCAATTTAATTGAGTTCAAATTTATTTTATAATTCAAGTTTGGCTTTTTGTTTCATTTTCAAAATATCAAACTCTTTTTATTTTGCCTTATCCATTCGAATTTCCAATTTTATAAGTCACGCAACTATTATCTTTCATATTTCCATCAGTTCCATACTCGAGTATATTCCCATTCTATTTTTAACCCGAGACTATATGTTTATTTATAGCCTAAATATACTTTTATTTTATTTCAATTTGTATAGGCTATTCTAATTTACTTATTCACAATTCTAGATTTTCTTTTAAATTTTATTTCATTCAAAATCTTATCCATATGGTTTTATAATATTCCACCATTCAAAATTTATATTTACTTCAATTCGTTATTATTTCCAATCCAAATTAAATTTCATAACTTATAGTTATATAGTCACTTTATATATCCCATCTACATATTTTAATTCAATTCCATGTACTCACCTCCGATTCAGTTTTTATTTAAATTTCAATTCTTTACCATCATTCCAAACCTTACTTAATTTAGATTCTACCACAAACAATTTATTTTTAATTCATTCAACTTAATCAACTACGAATTTAATTCCCATTTCCAAATTTTTTCACGCTTCCTATTTATATTTATATGTTCCATTTTCTTATACATTCATATGCAAATTATACTCGGTTAATTCGTTACATTCCATTCATTTTTAAATCTCAGTCTCATTTTATTTTCAATTTAATTCAACTTCAGCTCACATCTACTTTGCTTAAGACAAATTTATTCATTTTAACTTTCTCAAGTTTAAAATTTAATTTCGAAATCCAAATTCCTCACTTTTCTTTAAAATCATTCTCTAAGCTCATCACTTATTCCTTGATATTTTCTAAACATTTTAATAAGGATTTAAAAATTCAAATACCCGGTATTTATTTCAACTCATTTTGAAATCTCAATATTCAAAATCACACTTTTAAATTTTTAAACCAACCCTGGTTTTTATCCAAATAAAATTCCCTTCAGAATTTTCAAAACAAAACTGGTTTACCTAACCCATCCAAACAAATCAATCACGGTAGCAATCCGTCAATTAGAAACTTGAAAATGAATACTGACGATGCTGCACAGTCATCACTAGGATTATTTTCCACCGACTGAAGTGAGTTCAGTGCCATTATCACCTTCCAAAATCCATTTAAAACCATCTTCTTTCAAAATTATGTCCAAAATAATATCACTAGTATTTTCCTCTCAAAATACTTTGGAAAACATTTCCAAAATTCCTGGGATTTAAATTTCCTGATTTGATTTGAATCTAATTTTAATTATAATCCATTTGTATAATTTGCACTTATACAAATTTTCACTTGTTTATATAAACCATTTCAAATTTTGAAATCTTGTTTGATTATAATATTATCATCCAAACTCTCCCATTATATATAATAATTTCAGAAAATTATTTCTTTTATATCAAAATATGTTTTGGGTAAAATTATTTCATTTACCCACTTCTTAAAACAATACTGTGTCGGTTTGCCTAGTTTAAGAGTTTAAACATGCCTATCGATATAGGTGTCCAGACTGTACCGACCAGAATTTATAAACTCTCAACCGAATAATGTAGCTGTTCAATACTTACAATCATCAGAGTACATAATCATTATATTAAATCTATATAGTTATAATAACTTATCCTCATACAGTGGAAATAACCAAGTACGCGATATATGTCTGAACTACTCCAGCTCGTCTCCCGAGCTCTATAGTATTTTAACCTAAAACTGTAATACAGGTCTGATCCGAGCATTATAATAAAATAACAACTGGGTCAGTCTGGAAAACCAGCGTGAGAAAACACAATCAATTTGAATTATTAACTTTTCAAAATCCTTTGAAAATAAAGGTATCTCATAAGACCACGTCACAAATAAACACGACGGGTTTTTACCTTACGATAACCTAAGCCATTTTTATCAAATCGTCTAATATTATAATAGTGTCTATAGAAAGTAAATAGAAAATAGCTGAAATGCTTGCATCTCACATTTCATCATAGTTGGGCACAATCAAAGCCATACGACGCTTATTGGAGAATGGATTCCATCGAATGGCTGGGCCACTGGGGTACCGCCCACCACAGTACACCTCTAGAAAAATATACCAAGGACCACGCCAGGATCCCTTGCTACACAAGACCAGCCTACCCCTGATCTAAATAAAACGAATATGTTATCACCCTGGGTGTTCCCACCCTTACCACCGAGTGCTCCTTTCATGCACAACCCTATCCATAATAAATTGATTTTTCCGAGGACGTCTAGAAAGGTGATAACATACCCTAATTGGGTGCGACCCACTTAGCTTTGCTGCATCTTCCTTATTTTAGTCCTTCCTAGTTGATGAGGTTCGAGGCTAAGCGTTAACTTTCAAGGAACGAAATTTTACTTAGAATGTTCATCGTCCTCCACTGATGATGTTCTGATAGCATTCGTCCATACATATTGTATTGGGTCTGGACAAACCGAATCATCATCTTCATCATCTTCACGGTATTCATTCGTAACGTTCAAACCGGATCAAAGTGGTTTTCAAATAACTAGATCTGATCCCGGTCTCTTTGAAACGATTAGCGAAATTGGCCAAAATTGATAGTCGGTTATTTAACTACCAACACACATCCATAAACAATCATCTGGGCTTATTAAAAATTTCCCCAAAATTAATTTCAAAATATCCATATAAGATATTACTTCCAGTTCTTCCGCATTTTGAAAACAGTTTTCAAATTCTTATGTTTACAACGGAACAATTCCAACCTTTTCCCATACTTCGAATATTTTTCCCACTTCATTTTATATTCAACACTTAGAAAATACTCCTTTTATTTCCTATTCCTTTTTCTCAAACCCATTTACAATTTTAATTTGTAAATTCCTTGACTAGTTTACAACAAATTCTAAAATTTCCAGAATTCCTTAATTAGTTCTCTTAATAGTTTCAAAACCAATTATACTTGCTTATAATTCCAATTTCTCTTCTACTTCTTATAATGAATCGCATTTCTTTTTTCTTTTCGAAACCTACTTTTATTTAACTACTTCGTAATTTTCTAACTTTTTCCCAAACTTCGTTTTGAGAATTCTCTTATAAGTCCTATCTATTAAATAACTCTTTTCAACTCTCGAGAAGATTTATAAATAAATTTTAAAACCCTTTCAAAAACTCTATATATATACACATATGTAAATAAAATAAGTAGTTTAAAGACAATAATAATGATTTATTTTTAAGAAATATTCGAATAATATTTTAAAATATTGAAAAGATCTTTTTATGACATCACTTAAAAGCAAGTTTTTAAATTTAGGATTTTATTAAAATAAATATTAAGTATTTTAAAATTCCTTCTGAAATATTCAATACTAACTAACTTTAAAATTTACATAGTTTAATAAATAAAAATATTCTTCTAGTGATTTTTTATTTCCAACTGTTACCTGGAGATTTGACCAGGCAACTAGGCGCCCGACATTTGCATACCGATCGGCATCCCAAGCGTTCGACACAACATACTTGGTCGGCTTCCAGGGACGTTCGGCACAACTAGGTCGATCGGCATACAAGATCGTTCGGAATTCATGCCTCGATCGGCATTCGAGATCGTTTGACATCCAGAGGTGTTCGGCATTCATCCAATCTCGATCGGCATTCGAGATCGTTCGGCATCCAGAGGTGTTCGGCATTCATCCAATCTCGACCGGCTTCGGTTATCGATCGGCCTACACTCTTCACTCAGCACATCACTTCGTTCGGCATGAAGAAATCGTTTGGCATTTTTCCGTTCGGCATCTATGGTTCGGCACATAGAGCTCACTCTTTTTAGGCCGAGGTATTTAGCTACCAGGCCCACCAGGAAAGTCCAACCCATCTTTGTCTATAAATAGAGAGGCGGGGTACAGTGAAAGGGACCTTTTTTTTCGAGAACACCAGGGAGACTCTACCGCATACAAGACTCATTCAAGACTAATCTTTTTTGCTAAACAATTGTAATCAAATAGTTGGTATATGGATTGTATCTGTATTCGATTATTGAGAAAAAAATATAGATTAACCTCAAAGTGGACGTAGGCAGTTACACCGAACCACTATAAATCTGGTGTTCATACTTTCTGCATTTAAATTTGCATATTTTTCTCTGTTTAATTTTACTTTCTTCATTAATCTCTCTACACAATCTTCCCTAAGGGTGTTAGTGACCAATTTTGTTGCTAACATTTTGGTGCTTTCACTGAGAACCGACTTCTCAGGGCGCTAGGATCTACTTTGTAGCTACTGGATTGAAAAATCCCCCGAAGGAGATCCAAATCATTCATAAGACATCTGTTGATTCTACTCAGAGTTACAACCGACAACTCTACCATAGGGAGACCACGAACACTACAAGAAAATATTATATCAATAGCAAGCGTGGATTGCACGAAAACTTGACTTGCTACAGTTAAGTGGCTATTCTTTATTCAACTAAAAAAGACAACAACTTCAAGTGCAATTATATTAAAATGTATGCAATTATATTAACGCTGTTCACGATAAATCTGCGTTCCACTCTCGTTTCCCTCCAACTTATTTTTTGGCTGCCAAAATTTCATTTTCATTTTCTCCCCTTACGCTTCTCATCTTCACCCTCTTCACGCTCTTTTTAACATCGGTCCTCTTCTGCCGCTTTATTCCTCAAGCTATTATTCAAGCTCAATTCTTCAAGCTCAATTCGATCCGAAGTTCAACGACCTGAAGTGCGATTTGGTCCAGACGCAATTCCTCAAACTCATTCGATCCGAAGTTCAACGACCTGAAGGCCACCGGAAGCGCGATTTGGTCCGAAGTTCAATTCTTCAAGCGCGAGGATTAGGTATATTTTTCTGTCATTGTGTATAATTTACGGTTTATTCATGAGTGAAAAATGGCATGTTAGTTGAATTCATGACTGAATATTTGCGAAGTTGTCATGTAAATGGATTCATTAGTCAATTAGTGCTAAGTGTTATGAGTTTTCTTTTTAAGAATCTTAATATTTGTAGGTAATAAAGATAAAAAAATCGGGTTTGTTGCCACCAATATGAATTCCTGGCTACTGCGGCACTGTAAGGCAACTTTTTAAACCATTTTGTCATTCTTTTTCTGTCATTCTTTTCTTGGTTATGAGTTTTTCTATCATTCTGTTCTTGGTCATCTTTTTAAACCATTTTTGAAGCATAATCAATTTGGAAGGGGTTGGCATATAGGTAGTACCATGGATCTCGAAGCTGAAATTATTGCCATCGTCCCTAATACAGGAAATTATATTATGAGTACTCACGTTATAAATAAAATTATTCTATTTTATTACATTAAGTTTTACCTAAACTAACTACTTACATTAAATAATTTAATACACTACTGCGAACTCGTGCTACGCACACGGGTTGCAGCTACTTATGTGTTATATTTAACTTTAGAATAAAATTATGTGTAGAGTCAATTCTTTCTTGAACATTCAAACTTGTCAAAAGGTCCAACTCTATAGTAGATATGATATGTCATTGCGTATATCTGTAAATTTTCATATACTATATAATAGTAGAAGAGTTAAAACCAACAATCATTTGATACATTAGAACCAAGTTTTGAACCCTATCGACCCAATGGATTAAATCTTGAGAAAAAAATTCATGCAACTTTATAAATTCATCCAGCTATAAAGAGTAATATCAAAAGAATGAATCTCTGTCTATTAATAAATAGCTGTAAGCATAATGTAAGTTTCTTAGTACTGGCTTGTTTCTTAGTATATATCACTGGAAAAACAAATTAAATTAATTAGTTTTCTAAATATTTATTAGTTCTCATGGAGTATTTCTACATGTCACCCATAATACATAATTAATAATCCCAGACTGGTAACATCACAACGCACAGTTCAGTTAAATAATGAAATCGAATTATTTAGTAAAATATTAACACGATACAAAAATTTCAAAGCATTAACAGTGGGAGAGAAAAATTAAAAGCGATACTAAAAAATTGAACTTCAGTAAATCTATTACTTGCATCATGTAAAACTTCTTATGCACTCTCCTATAATAGGTTCTTAGCTTTCTCAAAATCTATGGAACGGAATATAAGTTAGACTTAAGTACTATAACAATTAGATGTGCTCAAGGTTAAGGAACATTGAAGGCTTAAGAGAAGACAGTGTAATCCCTTGGCATAGTGTTAACTAGAAAACATATAAGAAACATATTTTGAACCTATTTTTACTAACATTAATCGAAAATTTCAGTACAGTTTTATTAGAAAAGAGGAAGTTCCATATTCAAAAATTAAATGCGTTATACAAGAAAATGATAACTCTTTTGTTTGTTGAAACCATTGTAGCTGCAAAAATGTTCATATATATGGTGGAGGCAAGTTACCTTAGCAGGATGTTTCATTTGATGTCCTAGCTTCATCTCATGTGTTATTAACAAATGGTACTAACTGAATATTGATAGTAGGATGTTTTTATAACTTGATGAGAATCAAATTTGTCTACATGTGAATACCAAGCAATGTAGGCAACTCTTCTCTATTTTCAATAGCCTACCATAAATCACCCATCCATATATGCAATGCAGTAAAAGCAAACAGGTAATAATATCAAATCTGGATTGTAGGGAGCCTATACATAATTTGCAGATAGTGAATTCAAGGGAGCCTATACATAATTTGCAGATAATTTGCAATGGAAAAAGATTGGGTGCATTTACACATGTAATAATACAATATTTAGCTTAAAATTGAACCTGGAAATTAAAATAATAAGTCGATTTTTTATGTCGATAACTTTTTTTTAATTTTACCCTAGAACTAGTAGCGAGTACAAGCAAGGAGCATGGAATTTTATGCATGCCGCAAAGAGAAACTTAGGAAACCTGAAATTTTTTTATGTCCTTGCTTAGATTGTCGAAATCTCACTCATCAAAATGGTGATATTGTTGTCGAGCATTTGATTATAAGAGGAATGGATCCTTTATACAAGTGCAGTAAGTGGTGCAGTCATGGTGAGCAAATGAATATAACTGAAAAGGTGGAGGTGGATGACACGTATGATGTAACGATCGTGATTTTTCGTTGCCGAAAAATCGAACCGTTAGGGTTTTAGAAGAAGAAAGAGGTAGAAGAAGAAAGAAAAGAAAGAGAAGAGAAAACAGAAAAACAAGTAACAGAACGAGAAACAATAACAGAATCTCACAGTCGCAGCGGAACAACATATAATAGATAAATCAATATTCATTAAAACAAAAGAACTATACATTTTATACATTACATCACATTACATTACATCAATCAGAGTGTACGACAACAACAGCGGAAAGAAATACTATATACAATAGATAATAGACTACGCTATCTGGCTCGCCTCCAGATCTGCACAGCAACTCCCGAATCCAGAATAACCTGATAACCTAACTCTAGACTGCCCGTGTGGAAAATAGTGGGCACCCAGAGTTTAGGAAAGGAACAATAAACTCCAGGTCAGTCATGGGACTGGTGTGAGAACTCAAAACAGTTAATCTTTAAACAAGCAACAAGAAAATTTAAATTTCGAAATCCGCAATGCTTTTTGGAAAATGAAACTACCATAAGGCCTCCCGGCACACACACAATGCAAACGCACACATGGGGGAGATTTCTCCTTATGATAGTCAAACATGCTTACTACGAGAAAAATTCTTTGATATTATTACTAGTGCATAGTGGAAAATATTTCGAAAGTATAATATAAATCCTAGCCAGCATAGGTACCATGATACTATGCCTACTATAGCTGCCATGTTAAATGGCAGGTTCTACAACTAAAACCGTACAAGGCACGTATTGGATGAATGGATTTCCAACAAATGGTCAGGCTAAGGAACTTCCTACTGCCACATGGGATCGCCTCTGGCGGGACGTCCCGAGAACTAACGTTACGGTTAGATCTCTGCCAACACAAGGCCGGGTTACCTCTGTAACTAGGTAACTACTACACGAATATGTCATCCCCCGGTCCTTTGGGACCTTTATCCGAGCGCTCGATACCAACAACACCACACAGAAATAGATATAGTGTTTCCACATGAGTAAATATCTGGGCTCCATACCATGATACCACCCTTTTCCAGAAGGAAATGACATACCCTAAAGGGCGCGACCCTCATAACCTTGCCGCATATTCCTGTTTCGACCATTTCCGGGGAGTGAGGTCCTGACGAAGTCTCGTCCACAAAGCTACGCTTTGTGCAACAAAGCCATGCTTTGGGTCCACAGATGACCAAAGCAATAATCACAAAGATAAATGATCAAACAAATGATCATATCCAAACGATCAACCAATGATCATCACACAGCAGCACTCAGCATGCCACATTACCAGATTGGGAAATATCGCTGATAACCTTCAACTACATAACCTCTGAGCTCGTACGTCTCAGAGAAGGGTGTTAAGCTAAGAGAATAAATTCTCCGCCACCAACAGAAATGTATTTGAAAGAAATCTGCTCTATCTCTCAAAATGTAATGTCAGACACGTAACCATACAAGTCTGTTCCGGGTTCGAACAGAACCGAAGGCACTTCCAAAGAAGCCCTTGCAATCCGGGTATTCACAATCCCGATAAAATTTCCCATCACAAAGGAAATCTCCATATCGTAGCTAACGATGCGGAGACAATCGATAGGTCATCCTATCGTTTTCACAAATACCCGGTCTTCAACACCGGTCTTCAAATGCAATCCAAACGACGTATCGCATATTCGGAATGGGATATATGACACAAAGGTCCTCTCCCGGCTAAACCGAATAGCGAGCGCTTATTTTAAAAATAAGTGTGCATTCAATTCCAAACAAACACAATCAATACCATCCAAGGGTAAATATTGATAGTCGGTTATTTAACTATCAATAAAGATGCGCCACATCATCAGATTCCAAATAATTTTTCCAAAATTATTAAGTCCCAAAATATCTTTACAAGATATATATATATATACATACACCATTTCCAAATAATTGCCCCAGTTATTTGTTTTACCAAAACCACTTCACGATAAAATTTTCCACACTTAACCAATTGAAAAACCAATTTTCAATTTACCTTTACCATTTGAAAACCAATTTTCAAATTACATTAACCATTTGCAAACCAATTTCAAATCACCTTAACCATTTGAAAACTAATTTCAAATCACCTTAACCATTTGAAAACTAATTTCAAATCACCTTAACCATTTGAAAACTAATTTCAAATCACCTTAACCATTTGAAAACTAATTTCAAATCACCTTAACCATTTGAAAACTAATTTCAAATCACCTTAACCATTTGAAAACTAATTTCAAATCACCTTAACCATTTGAAAACTAATTTCAAATCACCTTAACCATTTGAAAACTAATTTCAAATTACTTTTCATCCTTTATACCCTTTGAAAACAAATTTCAAATCATCAAATAAATCTTTACCGATTTAATTTAAATTTACGTCCCAAATCCGTAAATTCATTTTCATACTTCAAAATAAATCAATATTTATTTTTAAACAAATTTCCCTTCATATAAATTCCAACGTGAATTAAATCCCAAATACCCATTCATATTTGATTTCAAATCGATTCCAAAATATTCGCTTACACTTTTACCTTTAAAAGGTGAATTCACAAAAACGTTCCATTCCATATTGGAAAATCATTTCTAAACTTATTTAAAAAAATAAGTAATTCACAATTCAATTTATTTTCAACAATTCGAAAATATTCCATATGCTTAAACCATAGTTAAGTATTAATTTCATTCCTTTAAAGAAATATTCTTTTATTCACATTTATTTGGGTTAAAAACGAATGTTGCGTAAAACATCGTTACGACAACCCAAAAACACTAGTATATGGATTTGAAATTAAAAATAGATATATAAATCCAATACTATACCAATTATCCCCTTCTGTTTCTCGAAAACGTCTATTTCAACAATTAATGTTGAAATCTATGTTTTCAATACTCAATACATTTTAAAACACCTTTAATTCGTTTTAAATTCCATTTAAAACATTCCTTTCCCAAAAACAAACCCATTTTATTTAATAATCTATTCAATATTCAAAATAGTGAATATAGCCCACTTAACAAATTCCCATATTTCAATTTATCAAATTCGATGAATTTCAAATTCATAAACATAGTTTATAAATTCCATTTCTATTATAAACCCCAATTTTATAAATTCCTTTATTAATCCGATGCAATTTACATAACCCAATTTCATACCCAAAAGCCATATTGTAAGTTAAATACTTATAATATTATTTATTTACCAAATCGTTCCTTTGAACTTCACCAATTTAAAATCTTATCACTTACAAGATTTCTTTATGGTTTATAATAATTTCAACTAATGAAATCTTCATTTATTAACAATTTCTATGAAATTCCCCTTTTTATGCCCCAAATCCATTTTTATAAGTCAATAACTTATAAAACTTCACTTCCTAATAACCATTCGTTTTATAAATTTCACATTTATTAATCTATAAATCCTAGTGAAATTCATGTTATACATCAACTTAACACTTTATAAATTTATTCTATAACTTCAATAATTTTTATTTAAAAACATCCATTTATAAAATCCTTTATATAAACCATTAATAATAATAACTTCCCAAAAACCAAATTTAACTATTTTATAAAAACCTATTATTGTTAAAAATTTCTTTTAAGTTATATTTTATAAAAATATAAATTTTTAAAACATAAAAATTTATCCATCTATTTATTTTAAAATTTAATCAATTCAAAATTTTAATAACCCTTATTCTTTGAAAAATCGATTTAAAACCCCTTTTAAATTCAAACCGTTATTTTTAATTTAAAAATTAGAATCCGATGATGCAACGACATCGAATGGTCAATCACGGGAATAACATCATATATCAATGTGATTATCAACAATCAACATAATATTTATAAACAAATAAATATGTGAGGAATCCAGTTGGATCCCTCCAACCTGTTACCCTGCATCCACAGACGTTAGCACAATACCAATTCCACTTCAAGGTGGAATATCGCGGTATATGGGATTTTATAAATATTCCGCTTAATAACGGCGCAATAGGGTCTCATCCGCTATACGAGGCGGGAAATCAAATCCGATATATACATATGCCAATATATATATATCGCTATATATAGTATATATCCTACTATATCTACTAACACAATCAATCAGCAATCATCAATCAACATTAACTATTTAAAATTTCAAACAAAACCTTTCGATTGAGTGAGGAGTTCTCACCTTGATTTTATTTCCGGTTTCGGCGTTCGTTCCGAATAAAATTAAACGAACGTTTAATTTTATCCGAAATTCAAACGAGCTCCAATCGACTCCAAACTAGTTGCATTGCGAAGAGCGCGACCATACGATTCCAACGCACTTTGATTCACCCAAATCGGACCTCGCAGCAAAAAGATATCGCAGTTTAAAGTTTGTACACGATTTAAATATGAATAAATCAACATTAATTTACATTTCTCAACCTAAATTGATCCTGGCCGCACATCTAGCTTCCTCCCTCTCACCTTCTCTTCACGCACACGGCCTCTCTCTCCAGGTAAAAAAAAACGCACACCAAAACCCATAAGCACAAATCTAGGGCTTGAATTCGCGACCACCACACTCGCCTATGCATCGATCAGAGAGCGCCACCTTGTAGCCTATGACAAGAGCCACCTTCGGCCAGAGCTAGGCCAAGCTCGGCCTTGCCATTGCTGAGATACAGCCCCATGAACGTGCGCCCTTCAAATCCCCTTTGCCGTTGATTCGTGAAGCTATTCGCGATCTTGACCGTTGATATGATAGATCTTGACGTCCTCTACGAGTTTGTAGTTGAAGACATTTCGTAATTCCTTACGGATTTGAAGAAAATTGGAGAGGAAGAAGTGAAATTCGCAGCCATTGATGATAGGGCCGGCGGCTGGAGCAAATAGGCTAGGGTTTCCTCAAAAAACGTGAATTTATAAGCATTTTTAATAATATTTTAATATTAAAGTCATTTTAAAGCAACTTTTTCAAACAATCTCTAAACAACGCGTGCCGACAGGCGATCCTAAGGTTTTTCCGCATTCCGGACACAATGGAACAGGTTTCGTAAGCTAATTCGGAAGTATGTGTGAGATACGGCAATAAACAGTCGATTTAAAATTAAACCGATTTAAACGATTTCTAGGCGTTTTGGCTTGCACCGGACAAACGACAAATCCAAACGACTTGAAATTTGAAATCTTACAATAATATCACATTACGGATCCGATGAAACTGGTTTCGTCGAAATCCGAGACCGTTTGAAAAATGGCTATTTTAACTCGCTAAATAAATATTAAAACGATATCGATGCGTTTCGAGCTGCCACGGTCAAACGACAACTCCGATTGCTACGAAAATTGAAATCCGATAATAACTAACTATTACGGATCCAATGGAACTCGTTTCGTTCAATTCTGAGACTGTTCAAAAATTGGCTATTTTACAGTCGATAATTAAATATTAAAATATTCAATTTTCACAAATTAACTCCAAATTCAATTTTACAAGTTCCAAAATATTTCTATAACTTCAATATGATAAAACAAAATTTTCCAAATCATTTCCCATTATATTTAACCCAATATTTAATTATTTCTGGAATTTCACTATTAAATAAATCGATTTAATTGCAAAATTAAATCCAAAATTCAAAATAAAATTTATTCGACTCCAAAAATTCCACTTATTAATATTTAAAATTAATTAAATACTCAAATTCAAATTATTAAAAATTCTGGGTCGTTACAATCTTCCCCCCTTAAAAGAATTTCGTCCTCGAAATTGCAAGTTAAGGAGAATAATCCTAAACCGTTTATTATTTTTCCAAAGCTAATTAGTTTTACTAACTTTTCAAAACAATCTTTTTATTAAGGATTTACTATCATTTCAATTAGCTTTCCCAATTCAATTATAAGTTTCAAACAACTTCGTTTACTTAACAATTTAAATTTAAATTTAAATTCAAATTTCAAACTTTCAAAATTTCTCAAAATTTTTCTAACTCCCTAAATTTTCGAAAAATTTCGCCAGAGTCTCCTTTGCGCGGCTAGATCGGTACGACTACAAAACGGCTCTACGGCCCCTCAGAATCAAAAAGAAAAGAGAAAGCCAAGTGGCTAGAGAAGGAAATCATCAAATCTCATATAAAAACTGAAATACGTACCTTTTTGTCGAGCCATTCAATTTTTTTAAATTCAAAATCAAAATTCCAATTCCTTTATATACCTGTATATCCTACTAGTAGTAGTATCCAATTCCAACATTCAAACTATTTTGCCAATTCAAGTTCAAAATTTCCAATACATGCTTCTTACACATTTTTTTAGTTTATTATTGAAGTTGCATATTCAATTCATTCGTTTCAATTCCAATTCAATTCTATTCAATTTCATTTGAATTCAATTACATAGCTTCCAATTGCGCTAGTTCAATTTCATTAACACTTAATGAATTTACATACAATCAACCAACAAGCAAATAACGACCAATGTACATTCAATACAACCAAATTTATTTATTTTACTTACATTCAATTTGGTTCAACTGTTTTAATTCCAATTGGTTTAACATTCAATTGATTTTCATTCTATTATTCAACTATCTTCAATGAATTTACACTTACATACATCGTTTCATATCAACTTACTTACATTCGATTGATTAACATTCAATCCATTCTTTAATTCATTTGCTAGTTCTTTTTACAAATAAAATTGAATTTCATTTATATAATTTAAGTTCACATCTTTAACAATTTCATTTATTCACTTTATTCACTTACTTTGATATTAACATCAATTCTTTCAACATTACTTAACTTGCATTCCATTTCAACTTTATTTACCTCATTTAATTCACTTGATTATTTAACTTTGATACAAATATCAATTTTTATTCAACTTCACTTAAGTTATTCCATTTAAACATCATTTGTTAATTTAACTTAAGTTTTACTTGTCAATTCAATTCGGATTTTAAATTCCAAAGTAAATCCTATTTAACTTTTACTTAAGCCAAATTCATATCAATATTCAAATTCATATTCCATTTTACTTAACTTAATTGTTTAACCACTTCAACAACTGGTTTCACTTACATTTTCCCATTCTATAAGTTATAAAACTTATTATTCAACTTCTAACTTATATTATAAGTTCAAAACCTTTTTCACTTATATTTATCAACTTCAAGTTGAATTTTAATTTTCAAATTTGTTTATTACAACAAAACTTCAGTTTTTAATTCATTTTTGTAGCAAATCCATCACATAGAAACTCGAAAATGATACTGATGATGCTGCAGTCATCACCCTTATTATTTCCCAGTGACAATAGTGAAATCAATGCTAATTATTCTTTCAAAAAGTTTTCTTTCTATTCATAAATCACTTTTATAAACCTTTTACTTATATAATTTTACTTCTTATATACATACATGATTATCTTACAATTGTAAATCATTATTAATTATAATTTCATCTTATGATTCATTGGTTTATACCATTATTCTTTTTACAATAGTTGCTTTTATTAGCTCATTCAAACAACTTTTAATTATTTTATATTTATATATATCATTTACAACAACCAAGCAATCAACTATATACACACTTCAATAATTCTTGAAAAATTATTTTCTCTTTATATATAAAATATAATCGAGGCAAAATTATTTCATTTACCCAATTTAAAACAATATTGTGTCGAATTGTTCTATTCAAGTGTTTAGAAACCTCTTCGATTCAGTTTTCGAGGCTGCGCCGACGAAGGTTCATATACCACTCAACAAACCAATCATCACAATATAAAACAATTTTATATTCACTAACAAATACGCACTCATATCTATTATTACACTCACACTCATTCTAGAGTACTGCTGACTCTATCTCTAATGAGTAACACCCAACAGAGCAGGTTGTCGCTTAACCATAAGCTCTGATACCAAATGTAACGATCGTGATTTTTCGTTGCCGAAAAATCGAACCGTTAGGGTTTTAGAAGAAGAAAGAGGTAGAAGAAGAAAGAAAAGAAAGAGAAGAGAAAACAGAAAAACAAGTAACAGAACGAGAAACAATAACAGAATCTCACAGTCGCAGCGGAACAACATATAATAGATAAATGAATATTCATTAAAACAAAAGAACTATACATTTTATACATTACATCACATTACATTACATCAATCAGAGTGTACGACAACAACAGCGGAAAGAAATACTATATACAATAGATAATAGACTACGCTATCTGGCTCGCCTCCAGATCTGCACAGCAACTCCCGAATCCAGAATAACCTGATAACCTAACTCTAGACTGCCCGTGTGGAAAATAGTGGGCACCCAGAGTTTAGGAAAGGAACAATAAACTCCAGGTCAGTCATGGGACTGGTGTGAGAACTCAAAACAGTTAATCTTTAAACAAGCAACAAGAAAATTTAAATTTCGAAATCCGCAATGCTTTTTGGAAAATGAAACTACCATAAGGCCTCCCGGCACACACACAATGCAAACGCACACATGGGGGAGATTTCTCCTTATGATAGTCAAACATGCTTACTACGAGAAAAATTCTTTGATATTATTACTAGTGCATAGTGGAAAATATTTCGAAAGTATAATATAAATCCTAGCCAGCATAGGTACCATGATACTATGCCTACTATAGCTGCCATGTTAAATGGCAGGTTCTACAACTAAAACCGTACAAGGCACGTATTGGATGAATGGATTTCCAACAAATGGTCAGGCTAAGGAACTTCCTACTGCCACATGGGATCGCCTCTGGCGGGACGTCCCGAGAACTAACGTTACGGTTAGATCTCTGCCAACACAAGGCCGGGTTACCTCTGTAACTAGGTAACTACTACACGAATATGTCATCCCCCGGTCCTTTGGGACCTTTATCCGAGCGCTCGATACCAACAACACCACACAGAAATAGATATAGTGTTTCCACATGAGTAAATATCTGGGCTCCATACCATGATACCACCCTTTTCCAGAAGGAAATGACATACCCTAAAGGGCGCGACCCTCATAACCTTGCCGCATATTCCTGTTTCGACCATTTCCGGGGAGTGAGGTCCTGACGAAGTCTCGTCCACAAAGCTACGCTTTGTGCAACAAAGCCATGCTTTGGGTCCACAGATGACCAAAGCAATAATCACAAAGATAAATGATCAAACAAATGATCATATCCAAACGATCAACCAATGATCATCACACAGCAGCACTCAGCATGCCACATTACCAGATTGGGAAATATCGCTGATAACCTTCAACTACATAACCTCTGAGCTCGTACGTCTCAGAGAAGGGTGTTAAGCTAAGAGAATAAATTCTCCGCCACCAACAGAAATGTATTTGAAAGAAATCTGCTCTATCTCTCAAAATGTAATGTCAGACACGTAACCATACAAGTCTGTTCCGGGTTCGAACAGAACCGAAGGCACTTCCAAAGAAGCCCTTGCAATCCGGGTATTCACAATCCCGATAAAATTTCCCATCACAAAGGAAATCTCCATATCGTAGCTAACGATGCGGAGACAATCGATAGGTCATCCTATCGTTTTCACAAATACCCGGTCTTCAACACCGGTCTTCAAATGCAATCCAAACGACGTATCGCATATTCGGAATGGGATATATGACACAAAGGTCCTCTCCCGGCTAAACCGAATAGCGAGCGCTTATTTTAAAAATAAGTGTGCATTCAATTCCAAACAAACACAATCAATACCATCCAAGGGTAAATATTGATAGTCGGTTATTTAACTATCAATAAAGATGCGCCACATCATCAGATTCCAAATAATTTTTCCAAAATTATTAAGTCCCAAAATATCTTTACAAGATATATATATATATACATACACCATTTCCAAATAATTGCCCCAGTTATTTGTTTTACCAAAACCACTTCACGATAAAATTTTCCACACTTAACCAATTGAAAAACCAATTTTCAATTTACCTTTACCATTTGAAAACCAATTTTCAAATTACATTAACCATTTGCAAACCAATTTCAAATCACCTTAACCATTTGAAAACTAATTTCAAATCACCTTAACCATTTGAAAACTAATTTCAAATCACCTTAACCATTTGAAAACTAATTTCAAATCACCTTAACCATTTGAAAACTAATTTCAAATCACCTTAACCATTTGAAAACTAATTTCAAATCACCTTAACCATTTGAAAACTAATTTCAAATCACCTTAACCATTTGAAAACTAATTTCAAATCACCTTAACCATTTGAAAACTAATTTCAAATTACTTTTCATCCTTTATACCCTTTGAAAACAAATTTCAAATCATCAAATAAATCTTTACCGATTTAATTTAAATTTACGTCCCAAATCCGTAAATTCATTTTCATACTTCAAAATAAATCAATATTTATTTTTAAACAAATTTCCCTTCATATAAATTCCAACGTGAATTAAATCCCAAATACCCATTCATATTTGATTTCAAATCGATTCCAAAATATTCGCTTACACTTTTACCTTTAAAAGGTGAATTCACAAAAACGTTCCATTCCATATTGGAAAATCATTTCTAAACTTATTTAAAAAATAAGTAATTCACAATTCAATTTATTTTCAACAATTCGAAAATATTCCATATGCTTAAACCATAGTTAAGTATTAATTTCATTCCTTTAAAGAAATATTCTTTTATTCACATTTATTTGGGTTAAAAACGAATGTTGCGTAAAACATCGTTACGACAACCCAAAAACACTAGTATATGGATTTGAAATTAAAAATAGATATATAAATCCAATACTATACCAATTATCCCCTTCTGTTTCTCGAAAACGTCTATTTCAACAATTAATGTTGAAATCTATGTTTTCAATACTCAATACATTTTAAAACACCTTTAATTCGTTTTAAATTCCATTTAAAACATTCCTTTCCCAAAAACAAACCCATTTTATTTAATAATCTATTCAATATTCAAAATAGTGAATATAGCCCACTTAACAAATTCCCATATTTCAATTTATCAAATTCGATGAATTTCAAATTCATAAACATAGTTTATAAATTCCATTTCTATTATAAACCCCAATTTTATAAATTCCTTTATTAATCCGATGCAATTTACATAACCCAATTTCATACCCAAAAGCCATATTGTAAGTTAAATACTTATAATATTATTTATTTACCAAATCGTTCCTTTGAACTTCACCAATTTAAAATCTTATCACTTACAAGATTTCTTTATGGTTTATAATAATTTCAACTAATGAAATCTTCATTTATTAACAATTTCTATGAAATTCCCCTTTTTATGCCCCAAATCCATTTTTATAAGTCAATAACTTATAAAACTTCACTTCCTAATAACCATTCGTTTTATAAATTTCACATTTATTAATCTATAAATCCTAGTGAAATTCATGTTATACATCAACTTAACACTTTATAAATTTATTCTATAACTTCAATAATTTTTATTTAAAAACATCCATTTATAAAATCCTTTATATAAACCATTAATAATAATAACTTCCCAAAAACCAAATTTAACTATTTTATAAAAACCTATTATTGTTAAAAATTTCTTTTAAGTTATATTTTATAAAAATATAAATTTTTAAAACATAAAAATTTATCCATCTATTTATTTTAAAATTTAATCAATTCAAAATTTTAATAACCCTTATTCTTTGAAAAATCGATTTAAAACCCCTTTTAAATTCAAACCGTTATTTTTAATTTAAAAATTAGAATCCGATGATGCAACGACATCGAATGGTCAATCACGGGAATAACATCATATATCAATGTGATTATCAACAATCAACATAATATTTATAAACAAATAAATATGTGAGGAATCCAGTTGGATCCCTCCAACCTGTTACCCTGCATCCACAGACGTTAGCACAATACCAATTCCACTTCAAGGTGGAATATCGCGGTATATGGGATTTTATAAATATTCCGCTTAATAACGGCGCAATAGGGTCTCATCCGCTATACGAGGCGGGAAATCAAATCCGATATATACATATGCCAATATATATATATCGCTATATATAGTATATATCCTACTATATCTACTAACACAATCAATCAGCAATCATCAATCAACATTAACTATTTAAAATTTCAAACAAAACCTTTCGATTGAGTGAGGAGTTCTCACCTTGATTTTATTTCCGGTTTCGGCGTTCGTTCCGAATAAAATTAAACGAACGTTTAATTTTATCCGAAATTCAAACGAGCTCCAATCGACTCCAAACTAGTTGCATTGCGAAGAGCGCGACCATACGATTCCAACGCACTTTGATTCGCCCAAATCGGACCTCGCAGCAAAAAGATATCGCAGTTTAAAGTTTGTACACGATTTAAATATGAATAAATCAACATTAATTTACATTTCTCAACCTAAATTGATCCTGGCCGCACATCTAGCTTCCTCCCTCTCACCTTCTCTTCACGCACACGGCCTCTCTCTCCAGGTAAAAAAAAACGCACACCAAAACCCATAAGCACAAATCTAGGGCTTGAATTCGCGACCACCACACTCGCCTATGCATCGATCAGAGAGCGCCACCTTGTAGCCTATGACAAGAGCCACCTTCGGCCAGAGCTAGGCCAAGCTCGGCCTTGCCATTGCTGAGATACAGCCCCATGAACGTGCGCCCTTCAAATCCCCTTTGCCGTTGATTCGTGAAGCTATTCGCGATCTTGACCGTTGATATGATAGATCTTGACGTCCTCTACGAGTTTGTAGTTGAAGACATTTCGTAATTCCTTACGGATTTGAAGAAAATTGGAGAGGAAGAAGTGAAATTCGCAGCCATTGATGATAGGGCCGGCGGCTGGAGCAAATAGGCTAGGGTTTCCTCAAAAAACGTGAATTTATAAGCATTTTTAATAATATTTTAATATTAAAGTCATTTTAAAGCAACTTTTTCAAACAATCTCTAAACAACGCGTGCCGACAGGCGATCCTAAGGTTTTTCCGCATTCCGGACACAATGGAACAGGTTTCGTAAGCTAATTCGGAAGTATGTGTGAGATACGGCAATAAACAGTCGATTTAAAATTAAACCGATTTAAACGATTTCTAGGCGTTTTGGCTTGCACCGGACAAACGACAAATCCAAACGACTTGAAATTTGAAATCTTACAATAATATCACATTACGGATCCGATGAAACTGGTTTCGTCGAAATCCGAGACCGTTTGAAAAATGGCTATTTTAACTCGCTAAATAAATATTAAAACGATATCGATGCGTTTCGAGCTGCCACGGTCAAACGACAACTCCGATTGCTACGAAAATTGAAATCCGATAATAACTAACTATTACGGATCCAATGGAACTCGTTTCGTTCAATTCTGAGACTGTTCAAAAATTGGCTATTTTACAGTCGATAATTAAATATTAAAATATTCAATTTTCACAAATTAACTCCAAATTCAATTTTACAAGTTCCAAAATATTTCTATAACTTCAATATGATAAAACAAAATTTTCCAAATCATTTCCCATTATATTTAACCCAATATTTAATTATTTCTGGAATTTCACTATTAAATAAATCGATTTAATTGCAAAATTAAATCAAAAATTCAAAATAAAATTTATTCGACTCCAAAAATTCCACTTATTAATATTTAAAATTAATTAAATACTCAAATTCAAATTATTAAAAATTCTGGGTCGTTACATATGAATTACTTCAAGCCGTTCACTTTGAATATGAAGTGTTTGTCAACCAAACTTTTTTCTCCGATGATAAAAATAACGATGGTGCACAAAAGCGAATGGATGATTTTCTTAAAAATTTGGAAGATGCAAAAACTCCACTGTACCCTGGTTGCGTAGATCAAACAAAATTATCTACTATCACTGCATTGTACAACCTTAAATGCAAAATTGGATTATCTGATACTAGTCTTGATAAGCTTCTAAATGTGCAACAAATGTTATTACCCAAAAATAACGTCCTTTCGAAAACTTTATATAAACTAAAGAAGTTCCTCAAAGTATTTGACATGGGATTCGAGAAGATTCATGCATGCAAGAATGATTGTTGTCTTTTTAGGAAATAGTACAATGATTTGAATAACTGTCCGAAATGCGGTTCTTCGAGATGGAAGATAAATGAGCGGACGAAAGAGATAATGCAAGGTATTCCGGTCAAAGTGTTGAGATATTTTCCAATTATTCCAAGATTCAGAAGAATGTTTAGGTCTCCACAGACGACAGAAGATTTAAGATGGCATTTTAATAATAAAAGTAATGATGGTAAAATGCGTCATCCTATGGATTCTTTGACATGGACCATGGTGGATGATAAATGGGAATCATTTTCAAGTGATCCATGTAACCTTCGACTTGGTCCTGCTATCGATAGTTTTACCCCATTTGACATTAAGGGTACCAAGTATAGTTGCTGGCCAGTGATGCTTGTGACATATAATTTTTCGCCTATATTGTGTATGAAAAAGGAAAATATTATGTTAACATTATTGATTCCTGGTCCAAAGCAACCTGGGAATGATATTGATGTATATTTAGCTCCTTTGGTAGAAGATTTGCAGCATTTATGGAGTAACGGAGTGGAGATTTATGATGCATTTAGCAAGACACTTTTTAACTTAAAAGCAATCTTGTTATGGATTATAAACGATTTTCCAGCTTATGGAAATCTTGCTGGATGTTGTGTAAAAGGAAAAAAAGGTTGTCCATTATGTGGCATGAATACTCATCATCGATGGCTAAATCATAGTCGGAAAAATGTCTATATGGGACATAGAAGATTCTTACCTCTGTCAGATCCACAAAGAAAACAAAAGGCTTGGTTTTATAACACCGTGGAGGAAGGTAGCAAACCCAGGATTCTTACAGGTAGAGATATTTCTGTTATTTTGAAAGATTTTCCAAATGATTTTGGAAAAGCTAAAAATAAAGAAATAGAAACAGACAAGAAGAGAAAGAATAAGAAGAAGTTAAATAAGAAGCAAATTATAAAGATTACGTGTAGGAAGAGGAAGTGCACTGACAACAAAGAAGATGAAAACAGTCCTGCAAAAATAGAGCTATCAAGGTGGAAAAAAAATTGATTTTCTTTGACTTACCATATTGGAAGGTTAGTGTTCAAATTATATTTTATTCACAATAATCTAATTATAAAATTATGTAATGTTAAAGCGGTCATATTGTTGATGTTTGTAGGAACTTCCACTACGCCACAATTTAGACGTGATGCATGTTGAGAAAAACGTGGGCGAAAGTTTACTCAGCACAATATTGCACGATAGCAAATCGAAAGATGGTATTAATTCTAGAAAGGATTTAGAGGATTGGGGAATCCGACCTGCTCTATATGCACAACCTCGTGGGAAGAAAACATATCTTCCACCGGTTCCATATACTATGTCTAGTTCTAAAAAAAGAATATTTTGTAAAAGATTTTATGACTTCAAGGGAGCTGATGGTTATTGCTCAAATTTCAAAAGATGTGTGTCGTTGGAGGATTGCAAAGTTAGTGGATTGAAGTCGCATGATTACCATGTTTTAGTGCAACAAATGTTATCGGTTGCAATGAGAGGATTGCTTCCAAAAAAGCCAAGGAAAGTAATAACTCGTTTGTGTTTATTTTTTAATAAACTATGTCAGCGTGTTCTTGATAGAGAGAAGCTGCAACAAATCGCTGATGAGATCGCTACAATTTATGTGATCTCGAAAGAGATTTTCCACCTTCGTTTTTCGACATAATGATACATCTAACAATTCATGTTGAAAGAGAAGCTCGATTGTGTGGACCAGTACATTTTCATTGGATGTACCCCTTCGAAAGGTATATGAAAACGCTTAAAGATTATGTTAGGAACTATGCACGTCCTGAAGGATGCATTGCAGAAAACTATCTCGCAGAAGAATCCGTTAGATTTTTTGGCGAATTTCTAAAGAAATCATCATAATTTGAGGGGAAAGAGGGTAGAAACAGAGATTATGAGAATGACGATGCAATACTCGGAGGACGTCCGATATCAACATACAAGACAATTACATTGACAACTCATGAGAAGGAAGCTGCTCACCTTGCTGTGCTAATGAATATGGCTATAACCGAGCCATTTTTAGAGTAAGCACATATTGTTTTTTTTATTGTCGTAATACGTGTAATTATAAATGTAACTTAATATCTTTTATATTATGGTAGTATGCATTTGGAAGAGTTACAAAGTTTGGACAAACGCATGGAAAGAAATGCTACATTGCTATGGAAAATTCACACAAAAAACTTTGCTGATTGGATTAAAAAGAAGGTTAATCAACTCTTTTAAATTTTGTGTATAAGTTTGAAAATATTGTTTTTGAATCTATATTGAATCTATATTTGAAAATATGGTTTTTTTCAGATACCTATTAACTCAAATGAACATGATGAATTATTAAAATGGATTGCCTATGGTCCAAGTAGTAATGCTTCGTCCTGCAAAGGATATATAATTAATGGGTTACGTTTTCATACAAAAGATGTTGAGAGAGAAACTCATAATTCTGGAGTGACTTATGATGCTACTACCATGTGTAGAGCAAGTGCAAAAGATGTCTCTCAAGTGGTTGATGTGGTCACGTGCTATGGGATTTTGAATGACATAATCTTATTAGACTATCATAAATTTTATGTTCCAATTTTTAAGTGTCATTGGGCAAACATTGGAAATGGGGTGAAGGTTGAAGATGGATTTACTCTTGTTAATTTACATCAAAATCAAGCTTCATTTTCGAGGGATCCATATTTTTTTGCATCTCAAGCGAAACAAATTTTTTATTCAAGAGAGAATGATTCTTCTAATTTGTATGTTGTAATGAAGGCACCACCAAGAGGTTATCATGAATTAGAGACAGATGATTATATTGAGGACACAAGCCATGTTATTCAAGATTGCGAAGAAAACATGATGGATGTGGATTATGTGGAGGATGCTAGCTATGTTAGCGAAGATTGTGAAGGCATATTTGAGAAAAGTTTAAAATACTTGAATAAGGTGATTTGACATATCGGTATTTTAAAATATATGTAAATGGTTTTGTGAAAAAAACCCAATAAAATGCAAGTTTTTTGTTTTAGTAAGAAATTTATTTTGAAAATATTTTAAACAAAACAAATATAATTTTTGGAGGAAAATAATAATAATAAAGCAACTCTCATCACTGCAAAAGTTAAAATATACGATTCATTTTTGTAGTTCTAATTTCTTTAAGTACAATATTTCAACTTTGAGGCCTGCCTACAATCACGAGTATCCAGAAAAAACTATCTGCAATAAAACATGTTTGGATCTCAGCACTCAGATAAAGCTACATGTAAATAGCATTATCTGCAAACATGTGCTTTTGCAGTACAATAAGTAAATCATGCTACATGTTTTATCTGCGAACATGTAGCATTATATGCAAACATGTAGCATTATCTGCGAACATGTTTTATTACAGATAATGCTATTTACATGTAGCACTCAGATAATGCTACACTAACATGATTGGAGTAATATTGAAATATTGTACTTAAAATGAATAGCATTATCTGAATATCATGTAGACACTAGTGAATGATAATAGCATTATCTGCAACCCTCATCACTGCAATAAAACATGAATAGCAATTTTCTTGGGCATCCACCGTTTGGATCTCCAATGTTAAACCATGATAATCCATTGATAATATGTTCTCGTTTATAACCTTCACAATTCATCATTATTTTCAAACACCATCATCGTCCGAACTTAGAATTAAGCTGAAACTTTAAGGTTTATTGTTTTCTTAATGTTTAAATCATTTGTGTTGATAACATTAGAAAAATCCGAATGAGAAGGAAAATTTTGAACATGTATTAAAATATAAATATGTTTATTAGAATGACAATGGCAATTAAAACCGAGTGACAATACATTTAACTCAATGGACTTTAAGGCTATGCATCAACTTTATAAAGCAGCTTATATGCATCAGCTTTTTGAAAATATAAATGAGTTGCGCGCGGCTTTAAAAGTAACAAACTTTTGGATAAGAATTTATGCTTATATATATTTGCAAGAATATGTTTCATGAATATGTATTTCATATATACTTCCAGGTTTCACTTCAAATACATGTACATTAGCTTTCTGAAACAATATATGCATCAGCTTTCTGAATGTATGAAACAATATATGCAGTCTATTTGGCATTGAATTTCTGCATATATACGAAACAATATCACTTCAAATTTCTGAATGTATGAAACATTATCACTTCAAATTTCTGCTTATATATATTTGCAAGAATCCTAGACACTTTACACTTACTTTTTGAAACAATATATGCAGTTCTTAAATGCAGTTCTCAACCTTGAATGCATTTTAACATCCAGTTTTTTCTTTTACATGTAGTAAATGGGTAAAAAGAAGGCGGCTGCTTTAAAATGGCTAAAAACAATTGATAAATCCACTACATCCATGGCTAATGCAAAACACAAGGACAATAGGGTCGATAGCGACGTTGGTATTGAAGACAACTCGCAAGAAATTAGTAATTCTGAGAACAATAGTGCTCGAATTCAAGACATCACTGAAGCAGTTGACGAAGATACAACGCAAGTTGAAGAAGATTTTGAAGTTGACATGAATGAGAGAACCACTCGAGATGCCACCGCAAATTCGGTAGTGAAGCACAAACGTAGAGGTCCAACTAAAGCGAAAAGACTTCCAGTAAATCCATTGAGTCGCATTGAAGTCGAATTTGATGCGAATGGCAAACCAATAGGAGATAGGTCTGTCAAACTATCTTCATATTTAGCCCCGTTAGTAAGGGAACATGTTCCTGTTACACTTGATAAGTGGAAGGAACTAAGTGACAAATTACAAGTTGCTTTATGGGGATGCATTCAGGTATATACCATTTTTATGTCATATATGTCTTATTTATTTTTCTAAATTTAGTTAAAATATATATCAAAATGATGCATTTTATATTACTAGTTTAACAATGTCTCTTTTGTCTCTTTTGTTTCTTGCTAGTGGTAAAATGGAACTGTTGCACATTAAAAATTATTACAACATGCGGTTAACTCAACCTTAGTTCTATGGCAAATAGATTCAAAAATCACCAAAAAATATATCCATTAGCTAATGATTATGGTTCATTTTATCAGACATTACAAAATATAAAAGAGAGGTAGACTAACCATTATATGTCTGGCACTTGAGGAAGTTGCTAACCTAGAAGCCCACATACTAGCAGCAGGTTTCATTTTAAAATGCCATAAAATACACTAAAATCAAATAAATAAAGAGGTATTACAAACATATAAAAATGAAACACACTCTTTATATTGGCAAGTGGCAAAATTATATAAATAGTAATTTGACAATCTTATCTGCTGGAATTATGTACAGTCTACAATTTACTCTAAGCTTTGTGTAAGGTTCTATATATAGCAACAACAATTTATACTCTGCTTTACATTATGTCAATTATTTACAACATTGTTTTAATCAAAGTGCCATACTTAGTTCACTATGGTAATTAATATTATGTATAAATCAGAAACTTCATATGAGGAATCAGGTTATCAGGCAAACTCAACATTCGGTTGACTCATAATTGAAGTTGTATACACTCTTACATAGTTGAAGCTTGACATAACAAATGGCCAGATTAAGCATGATGTTTATGACAGCTTAATGTACAGAAGCAGGCATCATAAACCAACATTTCAGTGTCGTGATACATAAGCGATCCTTTCAGATAAATCTATAATCAATTAGTAACTAGTGGTTTTGCATATAGTAGAATGACTTAAAAAGATTAGAATGATTGAAATAAGACCAGCAAGAAACCATATTAGAATGATTTAAAAATTACCAATTAATTTGGAATCATAGTTTTATTTAGAGTTGAGAGTTGAGCTCTGTCATTGACATAGTTAGAGTTAAGCTGAATTAGAAAGTTAGAGTACGTTTGATGCTTTTGTGGACATTTTTGGTCATTTATTTTTAGTTTTGCTTCCATTTGACGATAAAACAGAATGTAAACAACTGTTAATTAATTGGTACTAGTGTTGGTTTATAAAAGTTTTCTTCTTAGCTAACGCTGATATTGCAAGCTAGATTTAAATTGGATGAGGAACGGCAAAAAGCGTCCATATTTCAGCAAACGGGGTGCATTTTTAGAGGTTCAAAAGCTAGATTAGTTCGCAAAATTGCAGACGCAAAGAACGAAGAAGAAAGAATTCGGTTGAAACCCGATAACCTAAGTATGAATGAGTGGAAGAAGTTTGTCAAGTCCAAAACAACGCCAGAGTTTAAGGTATTTCAGTATTGTTGAAAGTTGTGAAGTTTGAATTAGTGAACGAGCATAAATAATATATTTTTTATTCTTAGGAATTGAGTCAGAAATTCAAAGCTATTAGAGAGAATCAGATACCACACACATGTAGCCGTAAAGGAATGGCTCGAGTAGCTGATGATTTGGTAAGAATTGCCAATTTATTTACCGTAATATTTATGAACTAGTTAGTTAAAGTGTTGTGCTGTAATAAATATTCTTCAAACATAGAAAAATACGAGTCCTCATCATCTTCCGTCTCACGAACTCACGTTTGGATCAAATCCCATACTCGAAAAAATGGTGAACCGGTAAATGCGACTGCTGCAGATGCTATCGTAAGTACTTTGATATTTTATTATATAACAATTTGTTTGCTATTGTGATATTTCAATTGTGTATAATATGCATATATGACAACATGTATAGGAAAAAATTAAACAAATCGAGAAGGAATCAAATCCTAGCTCAACATCTAATTACAAAGAAGATGCGCTTGCAAAAGTTTTGGGACAAGACAGACCCGGACGATTAAGAGGCATGAGAAGGGGTATAACTTACACAAAGGCAGTATGGTCACACATAAAGGATAAACAGACGGCCGACATGCTGAACAAAATTTCAGAGTTAGATGCGATGGTCCCATGCTTCTGAAAAATCAGGTATGAAAAATGCTATTCTCTGGTTGATCACACATGTATATATATTTGATCATGTAGCTCGTACCTGATTTACATGTAGCTCACAACCATATAATGCTATTTGATCACACAGTCAAATAACTCGTACCTGATTGACTAGTTGCTAACAGGTAATAGCTCGTACCTGATTTGCTATTATCATGATTTGCTATTAACAAATCAATCAGATAATGCTACATGTAAATCATGTTAGTGTCTACATGATAATAGCTTGTACCTGATTTGCTATTATCATGATTTTCTATTAACAAATCAATCAGATAATGCTACATGTAAATCAGATTTGCTATTAAACAGCGAAGTCGAAGTCGATATGTCCGAGTGGTTAAGGAGACAGACTCGAAATCTGTTGGGCTTTGCCTGTGTAGTAAAAAGAATAGATGTTAGTAGATTGACTGTTGAAATTTGATTAAAGAAAAACAAAATCATAGCCACACTGCAAGTAGATTAATGAAGCAAGAAGTTGAGGAAGCAACACATATGAGTATCAGAAGGCACGGTGATTAAAATGCACAGCAACAAATAATATAACTACAGTTTGTATAGGAACATTTTTGAAAGATCAAAATAGGCTTCACTTGTTTTGCTTTGTGGTGAGAAAAACCGTGAAGGAACCTATTTTTATTGGAAAACATATAACAATTGGTCTTACATTGATGCAGTTGATATATTTGTGCAATAACCAAACATTTAAAAATCAAAGTTCACAACACTTTTAATACTTAGTGGTAAAATTATCTTTAGTAATTTAATTTTGTTTTTATTTTTATTTCATTTTTTTTCTTCCATGCTATGCGTCATTCTCAATCTTATGTTTATTTGCATCATTCCATGCTACTAAGTAAATTATTACTCCAATGTTATGAAAGTGTTACAAGCACCTTGCCTAAAATTTTCTTTTATTATTTGTTTGACAGAGAAAAGAAAACTTGGATGAAGCGAATGTATCTCAAGTGGCAAATGTATCTCAAGTGGTAATAGTTATTTATAGTAATAGAGTGTATCATTATATTTAATATTTAATTTAATTATTAATATAATTTGTTTTTTTTTAATTATAGAACAAACATGGTAAAAAATATGACACATATGATATATTGGATTGGAGTGAGACAGACGAAATTGTTGCAGAAGGAAGAGTTGTGTCAAGTGATCCAAAGGAGCTTGTCCAACAAATCCCTTTAGGGTCCGATGCCATAAAAATTACAATAGACATCGTGAGGAAACCAGATGCTTTCTTGTGGAGACCTTCACTTTATTTGACACGCATTGGACAAGTTGAAGGTGAGATAGTAGCATGGCCAGCTAGTAGAGTTGTTTTGCACAACTTCGATAACTTTGAAAAAGAAGATAATGCGGTAATCTTTGATCTTTATACTTATTAATTTGTCATTTTGAATGTTTAAAAATAAAAATCAACATGTTCTTTTTGTATAGAGTAAAAGTAGCAGCACGGATCATAAGTGCAAATTAATTGATTGGAGTGGGAGTGAAGAATTAGTTGCAGAAGGATGACTACATTCGAGTGATCCAAAACAACTTGTTAATGATCTCCCTCTTGGACCGGGTGCCGTTGCAGTTTGGATAGATAAGCCAAAAGTTGAATATGCTTTTCTATGGAGGCCCACTAAAGGTTTGACACGAGTTGGAGATGCCATTGGCATCAAAGTCGCATGGCCTGAATCAAAAGTAGTTATTGAAACGGTTAACACTGCATCATCGGGTAATCATACGAGTAATGTTGGAGTTGTCGAAAAGGCAAACTTATTTATAATTAACATTGTATTATTTTTTTCATCGTACAAATTGTTGATGCACATAATAATATAACCTATTTGTTTAATTGATAGAGTTCAAATTATATGGCAAATGATAAATGCAAGCTGATCGATTGGTCGGGAAAGAGAGAAATAGTTGCATTAGGACGCGTGTCTTCGACCGATCCAACTGCAATGGTTCATTATGTTCCTTTGGGAAGAAATGCAATTAAAGTTTGGGTAGATCTTGTAAAAATTCCAAAAGCCCGTCTATGGAGAACAACATCCAATTTAGAAGTCATTGAAGATGCTCTTGGTACTACGATAGCTTGGCCTGCTGCTAATGTTATAATGGAATCAACTTCTAGTAAGTATAATTCAAATTTTGTTTAGATATGACACTATTTTTTCTTTTTCTTGGCATCTTTGTTGTGTTCTTCATAAGGCTAGAATTAGAAAGTGCACTGGAATCTTAATAGATTGATTCAATTGGAGTATTTAACAGATTGGTATTTAACAGATTGGTTCAAGTCAATAATAGCTAACAGCCTTAGTCTTAATACCTATCGAAACAAAAAATTGTTGTTAGAAATGATAAATGATAAGTATATTTCTGTGTGAAATGGAATAGAGGAAGATGGCCAGGGAGATGTTCGACTTCTTGGTTCGAAATTTCAGGTGAGAGTTTGAATGTAGTGATGATCAGAGCAGTGAAGGAGGGCAGAGCAGATGACGATGGTTGATTGCAGTGGTTGCCTCGGCTGTGCTGTTGGATAATGTGGCAATATGGTTTGTAGTAGTGTATTGTTAGATGATGTGGAGTGTTTGACAGATCATCGTTGCAGGAGTTATACGCAGCAAGCAGTTGGCAGGCAAAGGAGTTTCTGGTGATTGCTTTATGGATGAAGTGGCACTGGGTTGTAGTGATATGTAGATGATGAGTTTTCACAGGAAGGTGATAGCAGTTATAGCGAAGTTGGCTATTTGTGGGTCAGTAGGAATTTGAATGGTGATGGGCTATTTGGTTTGAGAAGTAGTGAAAGTTTGTTGAGTGGTTTTGTGGACTGGTGAGTGAAAGCAAGTCTTTTGTGAAAATTGTTTGCAGTCGAGTTTGATGTAGAGGAAGTCAGGATGTTTGACTGGATTTGGTTGCGGTGGCCGTCGATGTCGAGTACGATGGCGATGTCGCTATCTTGGAGTTGTGATTTCATTTTTCAGGCGATTGACTGTTGGAGGTGTTGTTGTTGCAGGTGAACAGGGCAGTTGACCGAAGGAGGCAGTCTTTGTGATTGTGGTTTCTGTGATAGTTGATGTTGAATGCAATGGGAGGAGTGGAGATGTTTGAGTGTTACTGGAAGTTGGGTGTTTTTGGCCTAATGAGTGGTGGGTATTCAAGTGGTTGGAGTTGAAGGATGTGTATGAAGTGAAGTGGAGTGAGTGTTGTAGGCAGTTTCTCGATGCAGCAGTCTTGGATAGAAGCTGTTTGGGGGTATAGCGCTGGATTGATGCACAGTTGTATGCACAAGGTTTAAAATTGCACAGTTTGGGGTATGGCATAGTTGTATGGAAGCTTATAGGATGTATGCAGAGGATATGGAAGTAGCTTATGGTATGGGTGATGGAGACATGTGTTTGGTGAAGTGGATGTTCGTTGTTTTATGATATGATTTGGTGCATAGCAGCGCGGAGGCTGGTTGTCGTGCACTGCAGTGGTTTTGAAGTTTGGCAGTAGAGGTGCGTGGTGATATCTGCACAGAGAAATGGAGAAGAACTGTGGGGTGAGGGATATATGTATGAATGGCAGTTGTGTTTGGTTGTGTACTGATGGTGGCAAGAGTTTTGTGAAGACGTCTGAAGTGGTGAGAATGCAGTGATGAAGTATAGAGGTGCAGTTGTGAGGATGTTGGAGAATGTTGCAGTTGTGGACACTGGTTGTAGCAATACAGTGTTTGATTGTGTAGCAGCAAGTAGCCGGGTGGTATGTGATGCAAGGAGCAGATAGTATGGTAGCAGTCAAGTGGTATTTGATGTGGTAGGAGTATGTGCTTGATGGTCCGTGACATTGTAAAATGAAGTGGAAAATGTGGCATGCAGACAGTTGTGTTGATATTGTTTTGTATTGCAATGGGGTGGAACTGCTGTAGGGGATTGGAATTGTATTGTAGCATTTTTGAATAAACCCATAAAAGTACTTTATTGTGTAAGAAAGAACGTGCGGTGTTCAGTGCTCCAAACTACTACTACTTTTGTAATGATATGGCAACAATTTTTGCATAATAGTTCAGTGCTCCAAACTACTATTACTTTTATAGTGACACGTATGTGCTTTTTGACAGGTGGTGTATGATGCTCTGGGTTTACACTATGGTAGAAGGCATGAAAAAATATGTTGCCCCACTCATTCTCCTTCAAATGTATTTTGTGTCGATGTTCTTACATCTTTACTTTTACTATGTATCGTTTTGGTTAGCTATGGTTGTATGGATTGTTACTTTTATTATGTATTGTTTTGGTTAGCTACGATTGTATGAATTGTTACTAATATTTATATGCTTAATATTGTGCATTAAATGCTTTTATTCATATATATTTTTTATGATTAATTGTTAAAACTATGTGAAATACCATATATTACATCTTTTTTATATTAATGCTAGAAAAAAAATTGTCATGGCTATACATATTATAGCGTTATGCTAGTGCAATAAAAATATTCTGCAACGATTAAACAGTTTTCATGGCAAGTAAATAATGCTATGAAAGGCTAAAATAAACATTCTATAGCGTTTTTACAGCATTTATAGTTGCTATAATAATCAGGCAACGATATTTCTATAGCATCTATAATTATATCTATAGCATTTACAATTGCTATAAATAGCAAATAAATGACGTCATAAATATTAGAATCATAAACCATAACTATGCGTAAAAATTCTATAGCAAGCACCAAAACGCTATAGAAAGGTACTTATATGTCCTGAATCGTCCATTTAATAGCAATTCAGAAACGCTATAAGTAACGTCATTTATAGCATGTTTTTTATAGCGATTCTGAGGTTGCTATTATAGATCCCTGACATATTACAACTTGTAGATATACAGCGTTTATAAAAACGCCATCGTATCCTTTTACAGCATTTTTTAAACGCTATAAAATGGTATTTTCTTGTAGTGGAACTAGATCGGCCTCTCACAAAGCAGATATCAATGAAACTGCTAGTGTACAACAGATAGGACCTAGTAACCAACAAGCAATTCAAGGCCCAGGAACCTCCATCCAGAACCAAGCGGAGGTAATTTTCCGAACAGAGTTCAACGACTTGATAAGAGAACTCCGAGAAAGTAGAAGGCAACTTGATGAGAAGATTCAAGCCAACACTAATCTCATGACTCATCTTACCCAACAACGGCATCAGAATGCTGGGAGTAGTCCTGCTCCTTATTCTTCCTCTGATAGCTCGACCTGAGCTGAACCTCCTAGGCATAGACGTTGTAAGACAGAGGCTGCACAGGCAGGCGCCACTGATTGATTCATCAGGGATCAGGCATGTGAGGAGACCGCATGCCCGGCTCACCATGACCCAAATCAAGCTGGCCTTCAGGACACACGTTTGGCCGACCGCCAACAGGTAGGACACCAACCCGCACGGTCTTGTGGAACAGAACCAAACCTTCCATTCTCCATACAAATTCGAGACTTATCGGCCATGGTCAGACAATTAATGAGAGAAAACCAAGGCCTGACCAATGAAGACTGGGGAGTGTCCAGGAGTCATACTCCATTTACAGACATTATTCTACAAGCAGAGTATCCCATGAAATTCAGTATGCCGACTATCTCAGCCTACGAAGGGAAAACCAATCCTAGGCAACATGTGATGAGGTACGAATGGATGATGGATTCCACAAGGGCGAATGATCTGACTAAGTGTAGGTGCTTCCTAATCACTTTGTCCGAAATTGGCACTATGTGGTTTACTCGAATTCCTCCTCGATCTGTATCCAGCTTCGATGAGTTGGCAATGAAATTTGTTGAACATTTCAGGATACATGCAACTCGTCCAAAGGACGTAATGTCCTTATCAAGCGTAATTCAGGCTCTAGGAGAGTCTTTGAAAGCCTACTTACAGAGGTTCCATGTTGCCGCCATTGAAGTTAGCAACCCTAACGACCACGCAATCTTGATGGTGGTGATGCGAGGTGTAGATCCAAACTCGGAGTTTGTAGATTGGTTGGCGGGAAAGCCCCCAACTACATTGGAATGATTCTATTCCAAAGCTCACCAGTTCATACGGATGGAGGAAGCTCGATGGATGAGACGAGACAAGGCACCCGGGCCTGTTCAAGAGACTGCGAAAAGTAACATCGTCGTGAAGCAGTCCGACAATAATTCGGGAAAAGTTCAAGTCAACGTCCAGAACAAGCCTGGGCAGTCTAAAGGATTCGGAGGTGGAAAACCTGGAAAGAAAAGAGAAGGAGGGAAATGGAAGCCAAGGATTCCGACCTACAACGAATTCACCCCCCTGAATACTTCTTTTGAAAACATCTATCTATCTACCTGTAACACCTTTGATACAGAAAGTCGCGCCCAAAGGAGTCCACTGAAGAACAGAAACGGATAGGGAAGTACTATCGCTTCCATAAGACCCACGGGCACAATACTGAGGAGTGTAGACACTTCCATGATGCCATAGAAAGGTTGATCAGGCAGAAAAAGCTGTAGGAGTTTGTTAGGAACCCACCGGAGGGTATGTCATGACCCAGAATCCAATGTTCGAAAATTAACATCAAATACCTCACTTGTATTCGACTGCCAAAGATTCAAACATCAAACTCCAAGTGGATGGAGCTTATAACAACATTACATGAATATACAACAGCGGAAACAAAATGAATATCATGCATTACATTACAGATACAACATCATCATAATATCCATTACAATATCAGAGTATCATAATATATATATATATCACAACTCCAAATAGAACATCATAATAGAACAACAAGTGATCACATGCCAAAAAGTCTTCAAAGGAATGAAGCGATAGTGAACTTCCAAAAACTAAGCACCTTATGATCCACAAGCTTCCAAAATATCTCCATGGTAAAAGCCTCCAAAAACCGATAGCCTCCAAACCAAAAAGACTCCAAAATACAGCTAACACCAAAACACGAAAACCTGCTACTAGGCTGCCCGTGTGGAAATGATGGGCACCCAGAGTTTAGAAAGAAACAATAAACTCCGCATCAGTCATGGGACTGGTATAAGTAAACAAAGATAGTTGCTTTTAAATAAACTAGATTTTAAAAGAAAACCGTTCATGCTTTTGGAAAATGAAACTACCATAAGGCCTCCCAGCACACACACAATGCAATCGCACACTTGGGGGAGATTTCCCCTTATGATAGTCAAATATGCTTAATACGAGGAAAGTTCTTTGATATTATTACTAGTGCATAGTGTGAAAACATTTCGAAAATATAATATTAATCTTAGCCACCATAGATACCATTATACTATGCCTACTATAGCTGCCATGTTAAATGGCAGGTTCTACAACTAAAACCGTACTGTGTTCGTATTGGAAATTGGATTTTCAACAAATGGTCAGGCTAAGAAACTTCCTATGTCACATGGGTACACCTCTGGAGGGACGTCCCGAGAACTTAACCAGTTCTCTGCCAACACAAGGTTGGGTTACCTCTGTAACTAGGTAACTACTACACGACTATGTCATTCCTCGGTCGTTTGCAACCTTTATCCGATGGCCCTCCATCACAAAGCAACAACCACACAGTAAATGAGATTGCAGCAACCACACAAGTATAATATCTGGGCTCCATAACATGATACCACCTTTTTCCAGAAGGGAATGACATACCCTAAAGGGTGCGACCCTCATAACCTTGCTGCATCTTTCCTGTTTTGATCATTTCCGGGGTGTGAGGTCTGATGAGGTCTCATCCACAAAGCTACGTTTTACACGAAAGCCATGCTTTGATCACAAATGATCAACAAATGATCATCAGAAAACAGCAGCACTTAGCATGCCACACTACCAAATTGGGAGTAATCGCGGATAACCTTCAACTACATAACCTCTGAGCTCATACGTCTCAGAGAAGGGTGTTAAGCTAAGGGAATAAATTCCCCGCCACCAACAGATATGTATTTGAAAGAAATCTGCTTTGTATCTCAAAGAGTAGTGTCAGACACACAACCATAAAAGTTTGTTCCGGGTTCGAACAGAACCGAAGGCTCTTCGTCGAATAAAGGAAGAAGCCCTTACAAATCCGGGTATCCACAATTCCGATCGGACTCCCCGTCACAGTGGAGATCTCTATACTGGAGCAACTCAGTACAGAGACATTCGATAGGTTATCCTATCGTTTTCAAAGACACTCGGTCTTCACCACCGTCTTCAGATGTTATTCATTTCGTCGTATCGCTGCTCGAAATGGGTTATATGACACAAGGTCCTCTCCCGGCTAATCCGAATAGTGAGTGCTCAATTTTAAAACACGTGGGTGTATCAATTACAAGGATTCACATTCAGGGTTCGATGTGGGTTTCGGATAACTAACTGAAATCCGATCCCTATCGTATCGAAGTTTAAATGTCGTTTTACGGGCAAAAGTGTTTACACATACATATAGAAACAAATTACAAATCATAGTTCAGCACAAAGCAATCACAGTATCACAACAGAAATATCAATCCAGTACACAACATTTGATGATAGTCAATCATCTTCAATTAAGGTGAATATGATTTAATTGAATTAACCACATACTTATTTTTATTAGTTATTTTAAATCAATGATTAATTTTACTCAACTATGAATTAATTAAATCTTAATTAGCTTAATTAATTAACTATTCTTTAATTACTTATCTTAATTTATTGATTCTTAATCGCTAATTAATTAAATCTTGATTACTTTTATTAATTAACTATTCTTTAACTAATTAATTATTAATTGTAAAGTAATTACAAATCATTAATTGTTTAATCATTATAATAAATTTGGTTTTAAGTTAATACTTGAATATTTTATTTACTTCTCAATTTTTATTAAGTTAAATGTAAAACAATTTTTATTTAAAAATATAAATTTGAAATATTTTTGAATTTCATTAATTTCAAAAAAAAATTTCAATACCCTTTACTTCTCCTTCCATTAACAACTATCTTTATTTTATAAAGAATGCTTTAGAAAATTGTTTAAACTTAAGTTTTCAAAACTCTCAAATGGGAATTAGCTGTTTTCGTGGCCAACCCGAGGCCGTCACGAGTCGTCCCCAAGAAGAAATGCCCTCTGCTTTGAGTTTTTACCAAGATTCACCCATATGCTTAAAAATTTCCAAACTTGAATTTTTTTCTAAGTAAATTTTTATTTCACCCAGCGCACCAACATTCCACTCGAGTTAAAATTCGAGTTACCCCATGATTCCCACATGCTCGCTTCAAGTTGCCCCTTTCTTCCCCAAACCCATCAGCACCGATACATACAACAACGACTTGCACGTGCACCGTTGAAGCCGCCACCTCCGGCCTCCAAGATCACCACCGGCAGACTACACTCGATCCCCTCTTGTAATCCAAACACGAAGAAACTCTGATTAAACACGAAAACGAAATCGAATTATCTCGATCCAAATTAACACAGCGGCCATCACCAGAAATTGGCCTCGCCCCACCTCCTCTGGCCATCAGAGGTCACCAGAACTTGACCGAGGCTTCGCCAATGCTAGATGCCGCGATTGGTACCAGTGGCAGGAAGTCCGACCATCCAATGGCGACGCGGCACCATCATTTCGAATGCGAGCAGAAATGGTTTTTTAACCCTAATTCGATCTCGAATCAACAATTTAAAGATTTATAAATTCAACTTGTATTTTTTTGGTGATCTCAAACACTCAAGCTAACTGTGACGATGAACTCGAGGCCCACAAACGCTCAGATCATCAGAAATTGACAAAAGTTCAATTTTCTGATCAACCCCAATATCTCAGTAAAAACTTAACGGAAAATTTGAATTTTAATTTCTAAAATCATCATTTTTTAGTGGTGATTCAAATAGCATTACTGAAATCAAAATTCATGAGGTTCGAATTTCTGCATAATTTGAGTGGTGACTGCATTTTCACATTTTCCAAAAAAAAACTATATTGTTTTTCTTTGATTAATTACTAACATGATGTATGATTAAAACAATACTTCAATTTGGTTACAACCCAAATTCAGAAGAAGTGAGAGAGAGATGGGTTTGAATTTTCCATGGTTTACTCTGTAAACCAGAGACTTAGAGGAACAGGGAAGAAAATCCTGAGCATAACATTCCCAGGCAAAAGAAAACACATGCACATCAATTTATTCAAATGCAAGGGCTTTTCAACATCCATTCGGCATACATACAACAAATAGTTGAATAAATCAGAGGTTTGCTCACCTTTGCCTGAAAACAGAGAGCTTCTGATAGTTTTCAAAATAAGGATGAGAGCCTGTAAAAATTTTCTTTCTTTTCCTACTTTAATCTTGAAGCTTAGATCTGCAAGTTGTAAATAAAAATCTTTTCTTATTCTTCGTTGTTTTTTTCACTTAATTCATCAATAACAAACAATCTTTAATTTACTTACAGTTTGAATATTTTTAATACAACAGAGAAGGCTTTTTTTCCTACTACTTGAAGTCCAGAAATAGGTTTAGTCTTTGAACTTGATTCCCTCCTGCAATTGATTAATACAATTGTTTAAGTTATTTGCTTTATTACTGATTAACAACTTTAATTCAAATTTTAAAAAAAGAATTTCACTTGCCTTAAATTATTCCAGTGAATCACTGCACTGTCTCTGGCAAAAACTGAAGCTCTGTTTTAAACTAATCTGCAGTTTGAATTTCTTTATGTTAACACTTGATTTTGAAAGCATAAATTCATTAAACTATAAAGTATAGAGTTTACCTGAGAGATGGAAACATAAAACTACAGCTTGATGTTTTAAGAAGATCTTCAGATTTTATTTTTTTCTTTTGAATTGAAGGAAAAGTTGGCAGTTTTTTTTTCTTTTTACTGTTGCATTTGATATTGAGATTTGTGATGCTCAATCTTTTTACTGTTCTTTCAGATTTGCTGAGAGGTTAAATAATTAAATATGGAAAGCTGAAAAGTTTTTGTGATTTTTAAATTTTATAATTTTATTCAATCAATTATATTGAATGCCATTTGTAAAAAAACAATCATGAGATCTCAATACATGTAAATTTTTACTCAGTCTCCTTATGCACGTCTAACACTTGAAATTTTACAAAGACAAAAGGATTTTTAAATAAATTTTATATCATATTCACTTTATAAATAAATATACCCCTTATTCATTTGTGTACATATATATGCAATGTAAAAAAAGAACCGTTTTAACCAATCTTTACATTATATAAATTACACCTTAATGATTTCAAAAGCCAATTATTTTTCCTAAAACATTTATTTTAAATTTCAATTCAAATTTCAATTCAAACTTGAAATAAAAATCCATTTATGTCTATTTATATATTCATACTTATACTTGTACAATTTAAATTCAATTTCAATGTTTACATTCAAATCTACTCATATATGCCTTACATATATAAAACAAATTTATTCAAATGATTTTTAAAACATTCATTATTTAAAAATTTTAAACTCAAAATAACTTGGAATTTATTCATATATAATTTATCACTCATTTTATTTGTTTGAGACTTTTTCAATTCATTTTCAAATTAAATCCCAAAGGTTTAAATATATTACCAATTTAAATTGATAAATTTTGGGATGTTACAGGGTAGGCAAGGAATGACAGACCTCGGACGTCGGTCGGCTCCACGCCACCCAGAGGAACCTGCCCGGACCATAGGTAGATTGATTACAAACACTATAGTCGAAGGACCTCATCCTGCAGACAAGAATTGAAGGAGGTGGAACGATATGCTACCTCCCTGAGGCATGCGAATTATGAATGTTGTTCGAATATGGAAGATGGAACCCCCGCAAAACAACAACGCATGCTGACAGACAATATAGTGTTTAGGAGTCGAGATGCAGACAAGGTGGAGGCTCCTACTATCGACCCAATGATTATATCTGCAACGATCGGGCCAGCTTACGTAAAAGGAACTTTGATTGATTGTGGAAGTTCTGTCAACATCATTTTCAAGAAGGCTTATGACCAAATAAAGACGGAGACAAAAGATTTGAAACCATGAAAAGCACGTATCCACGACTTTAATGGTGCTGCAACCGACGCAACGGGTATATTGAGTTACCATTTGAACTGGGGGAAGGTGAGCGTAGGAGAGTGCGAGTCCTAGCGTTCATAATGATGGATGTTGACTCTCCATACAATACATTTCTGGGTCGTCCGGCCCTGGTGGAGTATAGGGCAGCCTTGGCCTCCTGGTGTTTAACGTTGAAATTTCCGACTGACAAGGGAGTTGGAGTGATACATGGCGATCAGGCGACCGGTCGCGCATGTTATGTGGCAGAGCTGAGAGAAGCTCAGCGGAGAGAAAAAGGGAAGTTTGCGGACAGCACCGTCCGCATCCTAAATACTGATGATTGACAAGAGTGCCCAATCCCTGGCTCAGGCAACATTCTCGGGTCCTTAGAGACATAGATCCGATAGATGATGATGGGGAACCCATGGAAACAAATGCAGCACCGGCTGAGCTGACGATCGACATTCCAGTCAGTCGGGATGACCCATCGCGAGTCCTTAAGATTGGATCATAACTCGACCCTTCAGTGGTCGAGGACCTTACTGATTTCCTCCGAGCGAATCTAGATGTTTTCGCTTGGACACACTCTGATATGCGTGGGATTTCTCCCACTATTGCAAGTCATGTTGAACATAGACCCAAAATACGTTCCTGTGAAACAGAAAAGGAGAGGCATGGACCCGGAGAGGTCCGCTGCCCTTAAAGAGGAAGTGAACAAACTCAAAGTTAATGGGTTCGTCCACGACGCCCTCTACCCCGAATGGGTATCTAACCCTGTGCTGGTGAGAAAAGCAAATGGGAAGTGGAGAACTTGTGTTGATTACTCCGATCTGAATAAAGCATGCCCGAAGGATAGCTTCCCTTTACCAAGAATCGACTAGCTCATCGACTCTACCGCCAGACACGAATGATTGTCATTTATGGATGCGTATTCGGGATATAATCAAATACCGATGCACATTCCAGACCAAGAACACACCAGCTTTGTCACAGATGTGGGACTATATTGCTATGTAGTAATGCCTTTTGGATTGAAAAACGCGGGAGCAACTTATCAGCGTTTGGTGAATCAAATGTTTAAAGACCAGATTGGTAGAACGATGGAAGTCTATGTGGATGACATGCTCATGAAGTCACAACAGTCAAACGACCACATCCGAAACTTAGCAGAGATGTTTGATATACTCAGGCATTACGGGATGAAGATCAATCCATTAAAGTGTTCTTTTGGCGTCGCATCAGGGTAGTTCTTGGGTTTCATTGTGAACTCACATGGAATTAAAGCTAACCCAGAAAAGATTCAGGCTATTCGGGACATACAAGTGCCCATAACTATAAAGCAAGCGCAAACCTTGAACGGAAAGGTGGCCGCGCTGAGTCGATTCATATCTAGAGCCACGGATAAGTGCATTCCTTTCTTTGACGTGATAAAGAAAGGAAAGAGGAATTTCAAGTAGACATCTGACTGCGATCAAGCATCCGAGCTCTGGTTAGACATCTAGAAAGTCCCCCGGTGCTATCAAAACCAATTGACCATGAAATGTTGTACGTATACTTGGCAGTATCCCAGCATGCTATCAGTACGGCTTTGGTTCGCGAGGAGGACCGTGTCCAAAAATCAGTATATTATGTCAGTAAACGTTTGACGGGGGCAGAAAGAAATTATCCCAGAATTGAGAAACTAGCTTATTGCCTGGTGATTGCATCACGCAAGCTTCGCCATACTTCCAGGCACACTCGATCAGCGTTTACACCGATCAACCCTTGCGATAGGTACTCCAACGACCGAAAACTCCTGGGAGGATGTTAAAATGGAATATCGAGTTGAGTCAGTTCGATATTACTTAACTACCGTGAAGGGCCATACAAGGGCAAGCACTAGTTTGCTTCATTGCTGAATTCACTGTGTCAGACAAATCAAACGACCGCAACGTCATACCTCTCGTTCGATGGAAGATGTACACCAATGGGGCATTGAGTGACCGTTGTTTGGGGGTGGCATAGTTCTTGTAACTCTTGAGAACCGATTAGTTTGCTATGCTTTGAAGCTCGAATTCACAGCAACGGATAACAATTAAGACTCAACAAAGAACTGAGAGTAAGATCGGTTGAAATCTTTTTCGACTCGCAACTGGTGGTGTACCAAGTGCGGGGAGACTACCAAGCAAGGAGGCAGAGACTTGCCCCGTATCTGGCCCGAGTTCAGGAGCTGCTAGCGAATCTCGAGTATTATGATATTTCACATGTCCCGCGTGAGCAAAACAGAGCAGCCGATTCATTGGCAAAATTTGCAAGCACTGGCGATGCGCAACAGATGAGAAAATTTGCAAGCTATGGATACTATTGGCCAACTGTGAATCGAGATGCCGTAGACTATGTGAGAAGATGTGACAATTGTCAGAAATATGAGAAAATCCCGAGATCTCCACCAAGAAACTCACACAAATGGTTAGTCCCTGGCCATTTGCAATGTGGGGGATTGGTTCCTTACCCTATTCAAAGGTGGTGCAAAATACGCAATAGTTGCGGTCGATTACTTTACCAAGTGGGCAGAAGTAGAGCCTTTGGCCACTATCACCACCAAGAAGGTCATTAATTTCGTTGTACAAAACATTATATGCCGCTTTGACCTTCCACGAACCATCGTTACAGACAACGGAACTTAGTTTGAAAGTAAAGAGTTCAAGGAATTCTGCCAAAAATATGGTATTGAGAAAAAATTTGCGGCAGTTACTCACCCGAAAGCCAATGGACAAGTGGAAGCCGTAAACAAAATAATCAAATTCATATTGAAAAAACATTTGGAGAAGGATAGAGGGAAGTGGTTGGGTAAGCTTCCAACAGTGTTTTAGGCTTACAGAACCACCCACAAGTCTGCGACTGGCCACACTCCATCCGCATTGGCATACGGAATGAAAGCTGTCATATTCGTAGAACTTGAAGTTCCATCACATCGGGTAACTTATTATGACCATAAGTCAAATCAGGATCTTTTACTAGAATAATTGGACTTCATTGATGAAAAGCGTGAAGAAGCTAATTTGAGCGCGGTCGCATACAGGCACCGAGTCGCTCGATATTATAATGAAAAGGTCCGACCGAGATCTTTGGTGTGGGTGATCTCGTTTTGAAACGAGTTTTCCCAGTTCCATCACATATAAGCCCCGCATGGGAAGATCCATACGTCATTGAACGGAAGCTTGGAGAAGGAACTTTCAAACTAGCGACCGTTGATGGTGTGACACTCCCTCGAGCATGGAATAACGAGCATTTGCGGCATTATTACACTTTGTTTGTTTCTTTCATACTTTAGTTACATTTATTTCCCGCAAGTTTTTATTCCTAGTTTATTACATGTAATAAGACAATTTAGCTTGTTTGCATTCATAAAGGCTTTAAGCCATTTTCTCTATGAATTATCGATGTTTCTATTTATGATAACGCTGTAACAAATAACTAAGAAATACATTATTCTGTCTGACGTACGAACGCGCTCGAGCACTCAAAATCTCCAAGTCCCCGGAGTGCGGACTGGAGTACTCTGAGTCCTCGGAGTGCGGACCAGAGTATAAATGATTCAAAATCTCCAAGTTCCCGGAGTGCGGACTGGAGTACTCTGAGTCCCCAGAGTGTGGACCAGAGTATAAAGGACTCAAAATCTCCAAGTCTCCGGAGTGCGGACTGAAGTTCTCTGAGTCCCCGGAGTGCGGACCAGAGTATAAACGACTCAAAATCTCCAAGTCTCCGGAGTGCGGACTGGAGTGCTCTGAGTCCCCGGAGTGCGGACCAGAGTATAAACGTCTCAAAATCTCCAAGTCCCCGTAGTGCGGACTGGAGTACTCTGAGTCCTCGGAGTGCGGACCAAAGTATAAACGATTCAAAATCTCCAAGTCCTCAGAGTGCGGACTGGAGTACTCTGAGTCCCCGAAGTGCGGACCAGAGTATAAACGACTCAAAATCTCCAAGTCCCTAGATTGCGGACTGGAGTACTCTGAGTCCTCGGAGTGCGGACCAGAGTATAAACGATTCAAAATCTCTAAGTCCCCAGAGTGCGGAGTGGAGTACTCTAAGTCCTCGGAGTGCGGACCAGAGTATAAACGATTCAAGATCTCCAAGTCCCCGGATTGCGGACTGGAGTACACTGAGTCCCCAAAGTGCGGACCAGAGTATAAACGACTCAAAATCTCCAAGTCCCTGGAGTGCGGACTAGAGTATTCCGAGTCCCCAGAGTGCGGACCAGATTATAAACAACTCAAAATCTCCAAGTCCCCAAAGTGCGGACTGGAGTACTCTGACTCCCCGGAGTGCGGACCAGAGTATAAACAACTCAAAATCTCTAGGTCCCCGGAGTGCAGACTAGGATATTCTGAATCTCCAGATCCTGGAATAAAAGAAGAATGTGCAATGCCACGAAGTTGTCAACTTATATGATGACAAATCGAGAAGTTTATGTTATTTACAACAGCTTGGATTTCAATCACAATCACGCAAAAGACTGAACGATAAGAGTCTTCTGAAAGACAAAAGAACAAAATTTTATTCATCAAAAATAAATTCCTACTACAACTCCTCCAAAATTCGGAGTCAAAAGTTTATTTACATGAACTACGAAGGTGACTAAAAATAATTACATAATCTAAACTAGCTCTCGTTGAACGAGAGCAACGACTACTTCTTCGACTTCTTCGACCTTTTTCCAGATGACTCCTCTCTCGAGCGATTGCCCTTGATAACTTTCTTTGACGGGGGAGTGACAACTGAAGAAGTACGGGGAACTTCCATGGGCTTGGACCCGCCTAAGAGGATGACCTTCAATGGCTTATTCACAGGATCGTCCAGGTCCACAGCTTGAGGCTCGATTTTGATCTCGACTATCTATTTCTTCTCCTTCTCAAGCTGCTCCTTCATGCTCAGTTTAGATGTGTGCTCAGAGGCGCCCATAATTTCAATTTCATAACTCCCATCGATGGAGAGGAAGTCTCGGATTTTATCCTCATCAAGCGCTCCGATCACCTGAGCATCTGGACCGGGAGCCTCTCCTGTGTGAGTGGCCTCATTTGTCTTTTCCTTCACCTCCTTGGTGACATCGCTTCTCAGAGTGGACTCCAGATCAGAATGGCCTGCACAAAATCACGAAAAACAAGCATTAGAATGCGATAGCTTCTGGTGAAAAACGATGACTCTTGGAATGTTAAAGTAAAAGAGTTATCTACCAGGTTCCGGCTGGCTCTCAGCCGTTACGGGGGTCTCACCCTCTGGAATAGGAGACAAAATGTGAATGCCAAGGCCGGGGTCCTTCGGATCATAACCAATGTGTTGCTCAAAGGGATGAGTATCGGCCGACCGGCCGGTTGAGGAGGCACATGAGTTGGAGACTCGATCTTGGATGGACCGGCAATAACCTCTTTCCCTTTCATTGAGGGGGAGCCTTTGCAGTAAAGGGCTTTTGCCGCTGACAGGTCCAAAGGCTAGTTTCCCTTAAGAAATTCTTTTATCAAAGCTCCTTCATCAACCTCCTCGGTACCATGTTCGGCTTTCCTGATTTCTATTAAGGTCTCCCATGCCTCGGCTAAAGATTCGAGATAGCCCTCGCCCAGAAAAGTTAAGTCCCGGTGCATGAGAACGCGGGCATTAAATTCTGCAATAAGCGGGTCGAACATGCTTTTGACCTCTTCCCTACCTTCTTCCTTAGCCGCCTCAAGACGGGAGTCGATCTCCACGGATGCTATCTTTATGCCCTCTTTACGGGCTTAATTCTTTAGCGCCTCATCTTTAGAGAGCTCATCCTCAAGTTTCGCCTTTGGGAGCCACGTAGTAACGATCTCGTTGCAATACCGTTGCGACTCTTCTTGGGCGGTAGTCTTCTCTTCTTGCTCTTTGCGAAGTCTCTCCTCAAGTTCTTTGACTCGGAGACTGAATGCATCCCTCTCTTTTTGCACCGAGTCTTTCTCCAAAGCTAAGGCCCCACGGCGTTGGACCGCCTCGTCGGCTTTGGCAGTATCTTTGGCGCTTTGTTGGGCGGCCTCAAGCTGAGATTTGTAAGACGCAAGCTCTTCGTCCTGAGCATTGATAATGTCTTTTTCATGGATAGCCTCAAGCTTCAGGCGATCAATCTCATGCTAGCGCTCTATGGAGACTTCTGACACTTTCTCAGCAAGAAGGACGAAGTCGTCATGTTGAACATAGACATCGTTGGTGCAGGCGATCGCGCTCTGCTTGACATGTCCCGGAATAGGATGAATCGCCGGGAGAAATTTCAGGCCATCAAAGCAGATTTTTGGGAATTTAGCCTTGAGCTCGTTCAGTCCCTCCGGTATTGTTGGATCTATTGCGAGAACAGGAGGAGATAGCTTTGAAAGTTCAGTTCTCTTGTGAGAATCCCGGGACTGTCGTGTGGTGGAAGAATCGGAGTGTTGATCGCGAGGGACATCTGATTGTGAGCCCTTATGGCCGTGCTTATCTTTGCTTTGCCCTGAGTGAGAAGGGGGATTATGATGGTATTCGGGCTGATAATAAGATTTCTTCCGAGATGATGAATCTCGAGAATGATAATCCATATCCCCGTCGTCATCCCTATCTTGGTGTTTTTCGAAACCTGAGTCCTATCCTGATTGATGGGTAATCGATGAACCGCGAAGGCGGTTAAGTCCATGTGTGCTTAGTAAAAAGTAAGGTAATGACAGAAAGTTCAAGTGCAAAGTGAAGTTCATGTGTTTATGTGTGTCCTAGTGTTTCCCCTCGATGGACCAGTTTCTTTACTAATAGGAGTTTGTTCCCCCTCGCTTTGGGCTTGAGCATTGGAATCGCCTATCGCGGGTGAGTGGAGATTAAGGGCCTCGGGATCGTCGAAACCATAGTTGAGTAGATCGTCAGGTATCGTAAGGTTTGACAGACCTTTAGAGAACTTTCCAAGTGCTACGGGGAAGCTTCTTTCTCCGTTCGAATAAGGGTGACTTTAGAAGTTCCGCCCACTTTCTCCTTCCTTAGCTTATACATTACTTTCTTCTTCCTCTTCGAAGGGGAAGACGATGTTTCAATGTCGTGGACTTCAACTATTGGATCCCGAGGTGGACTAACAGTTTTGCCGTGTACTTCGGGCGTTTCGGTTTCCTTATTCTCCCCCTCTTCTAGTGTGTCAGGGGCGTTACGTGTCGAAGACCCGGCCTGCTTTTTCCCTTTGCCAGCAGTAGGCTTGGGTATGGTAATGCCCTGAGGGAGGCTTATCCGACGACCTTCCGCCAACAGCCCGAACCTTGAAAGCGACTCATTTGTAATGAGAGTTCTGATGTCCCATTCTTCAGCGAGAATGGCTCGAATAGCCTCGACGACTTCAGAGTATCCAGGTCCCTCAGGACGTGGGTTAATACCTAAAAAGACGGAAAAGAGTTAGAAAAGGTACTGCTTCGACCAAGCATAAGTGTCGGTCCAGAGAGAAAACTTACTTCCTTCCACCCATCTCCTCGCGAAACCAGGGGCAACGCACATAAAACCATTCTTGTTTATACAGGGAAACCTTGCTCCATGCCCTAGTTAAGATTTGACATTTGTTGTGCGGCTCGAGAAACATAAAAAGGAGCTATCCCTCCGCTTCTTGATGCAATATATATATATATATATATATATATATATATATATATATCATCCGGGGCTGGAAGCCTGGAAAGGACACTCATGAAGAGGATACATGTACCGTAGATGAATGCGTGGTTGTTCGGGTGCAGTTGCGACGGGGCAACGTCGATATACTGCGGCACGTCTTGAACAAATGAGTGAACGGTGGCACATAACTAACCTAGCACATGAATTTATTACAAGCTGTGTATCTGACTAGGGAAAAGTGCGGACGATCGTGCCCCAATGGAATTAGCACGTCGTTGAAGGGGATTCCGTGGACAGAGCATATCCGACGGAGTGTACTCTCATTATTCTTCAAAGTCTGTGAATCGATTGGGTTGTCCAAGAGAATTGCTGCCTCCAAAACATCGGGAGCTAAGTTATGAGTAGGGGAAGTTGACGGGTTTGAAGTATCTGCGACTTCTTGTCTAAAGGATGGCCCAGGTCTCTCTGAGATCATAGCAGAGCTAGATTTCCTAGACATCTCTAACAAAGATTGAATCTAGCAGAGCACCTGTTTGAACTATACTCGAAAAATAATCGACGTTAGACTTAACAACATAAATATTCCCCTCGTGTGGTGTGTGAACTAGTGCGGTAATTCAAATAAAAGTGCTGAGAATTTGAAAGTCACAGAGTTGATGGTATAAAGTTGAGCTTTAAATTGTCGTCTTTGAAGACCGTCATCGCTGACCGTCTCCGAAAGCCTGCCTTGCAATGTTTTCAATTTTGGACTCGAATATTGGCACTTTATGTTAAAGGCTTTTATCTGTTTTTATCATCTAAGTTCAGGCTTGTGATTATTGAAACTAGGGAGTTATCAGTCCAGATTAGTTTGATATGCTGGTTTGCTTAAGTCTTTGTCCTTGTTTTTGTCATATGATTAGGCAAGAGGAATAAGTGAATTCGACATGGGTTATGTTCAAGTTTGAATGATTTCGACTGTTGTAATCAATTCATCAAGGGTCAAGGCTGAGCGACACTTGAAACACACGGCCCAATTGTCGTTCGGCCTAAATGCCGTTCGGTCTAAATACTGTTCAGCCTAAATATCGATCGGCCTTTATTTTGTTCGGCCTTTATTCTATTCGGCCTTCATTTTGTTCGGCCTAAATTCTGTTCGACCTTCGTTCTGTTCGGTCTAAATGTAAGTGCCGCTCAGCATAAGTGTCGCTCTTTCAACTCTTCCTATTTGTCGTTCGGCACGCGACAAATCATGCCGAACCGCGCTTGTGCCGAGCCGCTTCACTCGGCATTCTGCCCTTAACATCACTTCTCTCCTTTTCCTTCATCTCTCCCGTCCGGCATGGCTGAGTCCTTTGGCAAGTCATGTCAAACCTTGGCCATGCCGATCTACACCACTAGGCCTTATCTCCAATTCCATTCCCATGCACCCTCATAATCACTCGGCATTGAAAGATCATGCCAAGCCACAACAATTAATCTTCCATTAATTCCCACCTTTGAGCGCCTCTGCCATCCACTTTTCTCCTCTCCATTCCACCCACCTTGAAATCCCCTAAAATCATACTAAGTCCCATCCCTAGGACGCGTCCAAACCTCAATTCGTCTCCCTCATCCACACGCCTCCTACTTTCTATAATCTATGAAGGATTCATGAATTCGAGCTTTGTGTTATACTTCTTAATTTGAGAAAATGATCGAAAGGTTCTTACCGAAGAGAAAGGTGGGAGCTTGGGGGTTTGTGAGCCTAAGATTGAAAGTGGTTCGAACTTAATTTGGGAAGGAGCTGTAGGAAGGGCTTGACGGATTCAAGGTAGGAACAGAAGATCGGTGAGGTAAACGGAATTTAAGGGAGGTAAGTTATGTGTTCTTGAAAAATAACGGAGGTAAAAAGTGAAAAGAGAAGAAGAAGTGGCAGGCTGGGTTTTATAGGGGAAGATAGGAAGACGAGGGGACACTGACTGGTAGAACCGTCAGAACGCATCATTTGTTCGGAATCGGCTATGCCATTCAGCATCCAGAGCGCTCGGCTTCAGCTATGCTGATCGGCATTTGTATGTCGTTTGGCATACATTGCCTCACCCTCTATTCACAAGAAAACACCATCGAGAAGAATAAGCCAAGGCTCGAAGCGAAGCATGGAGGACTCACGCTTCAAAGCGCATCACGTTCGATCACGTGATGCACTTTGGGGGGCAAGTGTTACCTAGTGATTTGACTAGGCAACTAGGCGCTTGGCATTTGCATACCGATTGGCATCCCGAGCGTTCGGCACAACATACTCGGTCGGCTTTCAGGGACGTTCGGCATAACTGGTTCGATCAGCATACAAGATCGTTTGGCATTCATGCCTCGATCGACATTCGAGATCGTTCGGCATCCAGAGGTGTTCGGCATTTATCCAATCTCGATCGGCATTCGAGATCATTCGGCATCCAAAGGTGTTCGACATTCGTCCAATCTCGACTGGCTTCGGTTATCGATCGGCCTGCACTCTTCACTCAGCACATCACTTTGTTCGGCATGAAGATATCGTTCGACATTTTGTCGTTCGGCATCTATGGTTTGGAACATAGAGCTTACTCTTTTTGGGCCGAGGTATTTAGTTACCAGGCCCACCAAGGAAGTCTAACCCATCTTCGTCTATAGATAGAGAGGCAAGGGCACAATGAAAGGGACCTTTTTTTTAGAACACCGGGGAGACTCTACCGCATTCAAGACTTATCTTTTTTGCTTAAAAATTGTAATCAAATAGTTGGTGTACGGATTGTATCTATATTCGATTATTGAGAAAAGAAATAAAGATTAACCTCAAAGTGGACATAGGCAGTTACGCCGAACCACTATAAATCTGGTGTTCATACTTTCTGCATTTAAATTTGCGTATTGTTCTCTGTTTAATTTTACTTTCTTCATTAATCTCTCTTCACAATCTCTCTTAAGGGTGTTAGTAACCAATTCTGTTGCTAACACCAAATTATCATCAAATGTCACTTTCCTTCGTTTATAAATTTATTTATAAATTTTTATAACTCCTTTGAGTTTCGCTAAAAATTATCTCATTTACAAATTCTATTTTATAAATTCAACTTCTTATAAATTCCATTTATTTTTGCCAACTTATTTTAATATCGTTTTCAACTTCTTTCTATAATTTCCCGAATATCATTTTAAAATCTCATCTTTAAAAATTCCTTTATATGTTTTATTTTAAATTCTCTATTTAAAATATTTTCCCGTGTTATTTAATACGATCAAAATACACCATTTCTTATTCAAATCTATCTCTTCTAATTAACCCAGATTTCGATATAAAATTTTTTATATTAAAATTCTCCTTTTAATTACTTAAAATTTTAAATAATATTTATGGTATTAAATACACCCAAAATTAATTTCCATGCCATTATAACATTTAAACATTTACAACACAAAATAAACCAGCATTTTACATATACGAAAAATAATAACATATTTGAGGAATCCGGTTGGATCCCTCCAACCCGTTTTCCCTGCATCCACAGAAGTTAGACAACAATAAAAATACCAATCCCACTTCGAGGGTGATATCTTGATATATAGGGTCATCTGCTAATGTGCAGGACGTATAGGGTCTCATCCGCTATAATGTGCGAGAATATCACTCCAAATACTATATATATACCGCTATATATTATATAATCATCCAACCAATAATTTAAATTTATAAATCTAATCGGCAGCCAATAATTAAATTTAAACATCTAAATTTAAATGTGGTAATCCAAAAGAGTGAGAAATTCTCACCTTGATTTTTATTTGTCATCCATTCCAATCCGGATTTGTTTTCCCCACGATTTTCAACCTCGTATGAAAATTTGGAATTTTATAAGCTAACAATTTTATACTTAACCAATTATATATCAATTAATTAAAAACAGATCATGTTATTAAGTCAAATTACCCAATCGTAGAAGAGAATCTACAGTCCAAGCATACATGAAACGTTTTCGACTCACGCACCACCTCCCCACTTCGTTGCCACCGAGTTTGCCATCCCCTCATCGTTGCAGCAGGCTTGGCACACACCTACTTCGACCCAATGAGCCCCTCAAATCCTCAAACATCGACGACGAGACAACTCCATCGTCCTCAGGACACATCAACCTAGCTTCCCTACTGACATCGATCGTGCGGCCTTTTCCCAAACCTTGCATGAACGAATGCATGCATCCACTTCCTTTAATCGACCGCCCACCCTTCCACTCGCGTTTGCTCTCGTCGACCAGAAATTATCGCGACCAAGCCACCTCTTCGATCGAGCCTGAGTTTGCCATCGCGAGGCACACAATTGCTTCTTTCCTTTTATACGAGATGATCTGTGTTTGATTTATAATTTTTTATTTCTTTTTAAACGGATTTGAAATTTCGTGAATTACTGAGGAAAGGAGGAAATGTCGTTTCAAAAAAAAGGGGTGATCGAATCGTGATTTAGAGTGGAAAGGAAAGGTAGGTCGACCAATGGATAGGATGTGTCGTTGTTCATTGATTTTCACTTTTTTTTTATTATTGTTATTCTCAAAAATATCTCGAATCACCTGCCGCGAAATCTCGACCTCCTATTGATGCGTGCCACTAGATGTTCATAATGTTATACTCCTATTCCGAACGCGATGGAAAATGTTTCGAGTTGTAATCAGATCGTATGGAGAAGATAGCTTTTTGCACCCAGTTATGATATTTAACTTCGATATAAATTTTAGCGTGTTTTTATACCGTACGACAAAATGATAACTCTAAACGGTACGAAATTTAAAATCCGATAGTAATACACTATTACGGATCTAATGGAACTTGTTTCGTCGAATTCCAAGGCTATGCCTCGGAAGGCCATTTTTAAATGTAAACTTAAACGATATATTTTTTAAAACTGAACAAATCACTTTTAGATTAAAATTTAAAAGTTGCATTATCTTCAGGATTATTAATATCAATTTACAAGCCTTTAAGTTATTTTTACCAAGCTTAAAACTCGAGATACAAAAATTTAACCAATATTAAATTATAAAGTCTATAATTAAATTATCCAACAAATTACTTTATTTTAATATGAAATTGTTTTATAAATAAACCCAAGTTTTCTTATTAAAAAACAATCTATAGATAAAATTCAATATTTAAAACCGTTTAAAATTCAAAATCGAACAACGAAAAATCAGGGTCGTTACAAACTAAATAGTTTTGATTCCAGTTAAAACACAAAGTAAGTGTGTGTCTGTAAGAAAGAAAATGGAGTTACTGCGACAGTTCTAATACTATAAGTTTAAAGCATGCTATTGGTCGGTAACGATATAACTTTTTAAAATCAGTTAAAGCATGATCGTGTAATTCTCGATGAAGGATTTGAAAGAAGCACTGGTATAAGAGTATGTTGGGATTGTCCCAGTCGATATGCATAGACACAATATAAAATGTTTAATATGGGGCATATGAGATGGATTCCTTATGCATTGCTAACATGAATCATTATATATGCTATATTCTATACTATATTGGAATCTGCTTACACACTTGGCGCATTGAGTGAATACCAAATCCAAGATAAAATCACTAACCAGTAGTTAAGAGTGTTCTCGAGTACTTACAAAATATTAAAAAATTATTATGACGACCCAACTTTCCGTACAGTTTTGGTTGACAACGAACCACACGTGTCCAACAAAAATTGGACGAAAAAGCAGTCTATTAAGGGTAAAAAGAAAAAGAAGACAGAACAGAATCTCATACCAATGGATTAACATATATTATTTGAATAATCTTTACAGTGGAAAAAATTTAAATTCATATATCAAAGTCTATCCTAAGCTCAGCCAAGACAGTTATAAATACTCATCTTTACAAATGCTGAAAAACAATAAACAAAATGGAAAAGTAAACTACATCAATTGTTGATGAAGATCTCCAGATCTCTTCTAGAATCTCCAAGCGTCTTCAGCTATTCCTAAAACTATTCGGATATGACTCGAGTATTAACAATACCTGTATCAGGCTTGGCAAATCAGCATAAGATACGAATTATAAATATATACGGCAGTATCATATAACGACTTTGATGTCAAAGAAAACCATTGGAAAGAAGAGCATCTCATAAGACTACACCGCATATAAACACGGACGGGTTTTTATCTTATGATAACTAAAACATTTTTATCAAATCAATTGATATTATTTTAATGACACTGCTTTGAAATTCCTTTCTAGTAACATAATTAAATAGCCTGAATTGTCACATTTTTTAAATTCGACAACATATTTATGTATACAATCAATCCCGTAAAGGTATGTACTTGGGAATGGATTTCCAACAATGACTAGATAAGGGACTACCTTCTGAAAGTACATCTCTAGAGGAATGTATCGAGACGCAGCCCAGCTGCCCTTTACCAACATAAAACCGGCCAACCTCTACCATAGATGGTACTGAATATGTCATCATCCCAATCGTTCTCGACAATCTGTGACCACAACATACACAACAATCTCGATATATAAAGAGAAATTTAGAAAGGTGATGATCATCTCCTAATGGGTGCGACCCATATTGCCTGCCGCATCTACCACAATTTTGTCATTGTCGAGGCAACGTTTTACCTTTCACATAACAAATCCCACTTTAAATGGCACATTGCCATTTCCGACGACACACTAATTGTTTTCGATAAAAGTACAACCCTTGAGTTCGTAGGCCTTAGAGAAGGGTGTTAAGTATAAGAAGGGTTACCTCCTACACCACCAAATAGAAGTACGTTTGTAGAAACCACTGTACATGGACTTAGAAATGCAATGCAGACATTCGTTTATACAAGTTATCCAGGAAAAGGATATACCGAGGGTACTCCTACTGCATCATGTTTGGTAATCACCCCCAGGATTAGTAACGAGCAGTTCTTAAATTTAAAATTTTAAAATGAATGTACTGCTGCTGCCATATGTATATAATATGGGAATCATGCGTTAGTGGAAAGCGGCCCTACTTAATGAAAATATCCGTCTTTGAAATCATTGTATTAAACATGTCTTCACTTTTGAATGCGTATATTGGTTCGAAGTGGTCTTCGGATAGGAATTATCCAAATCCGATCTCGATCTCTCCAAACTAATTATTGTTAAAAAGATGTGTATATGGGTATACAGAAATGTTAAGCCTCTTTCTTTAAATCTCGTTTTCTTCTTTTACAAAATATTATTTAACTTTGAAGATATCTTTTTATCCAATAAAATATCTTATATATATATATATATATATATATCTTTAAACCGTTTCTTTTGAAATATATAGAATTATCAAACCTCCTTTTAATTCGAAAATACCAAAACATTTCCTTTTAATTACTTAGAGAAAAAACTCCATATTCTATTATTAGCATAAACAATAAATATTTCATTTTTCGAAACATGTTTTAAGCGGGTCAAAAACAATGTTATTTAGGGCATCGTTTACTGCAAACCCCAATCAAGGAGTATTGAGTAAAAAGGACTCGTATATTTTAGATTAATTACACTCAATAGTAATAACCATATTTAACCTATACCATTCGTCAAATAACAGTGAAATCACGTTTTAAATTCACACAATAATACAAGTTCACTCCTCATAAATTAATATAGATTTAACTTGTTCACTTTACCATCAAAATCCTATTTTAAATCTTGTTTAACCTTTTATAGAAAACTCCAAGTCTCTTTTCTTTTATCTTAAGTAAATGAAATCTAAGTAAATCAAATTAACTATCCCCTCAGACCGACCATTCCAAATATATACGGGGAGCATGCAACTAGTTTCTCGAACTCCAACCTAGAGACTATCTCTCTGTTATCCATAAGGCGGTCAAGTTATTTGATCAAATAACTTTTAAAGTATTTGGTAAATCATTTGGAAAACATTTCAAAAACATTCAGGAAGAAAACCCAAGTTTATATCATTTATTCAATCGTTATCAAATTTCATTGCTAAATTTTCGATGAATGGTGATTATAAAGGTTTATAGATTAAACACCAATTTCATTACATGTATACCCATTTTCATAATTCAACTTTCTTTTAAAACATTTTAACATATTTACGGAATTTATTTCATATTTTTAAAGATTTTAAAATATCAATTTTAAGGAGTTGAAAATAATATTTTACAAACTGGCAAAACACGACGATTTTAAAAACTTGATTTGGGCATATTTCAAACTTTGCTAAATGAAATTTTGATTTTTCTCTTTCATATGAAAACTACGGCAATAAGGTCTAAAAAATTCTTATTTCAAAAATCCGACTCAGATTTTATCCAACATGTCCGTTTAACTTTTCAGGTCGTGAAATCGCGAAGGCTTATTTTTCACCTTTTAGTCAAATTTTTCAAAACTTGTCTGAAACACTTTTAAATCACTTTAATAACATAATAAACTATATTAAATCAATTTTCCATGATTTTACTTTATTAAAATCTCATTTCCACTTTATTCCATATCTTTAATACTATTTTATTATAATATTCAATTTCCATTTTTTTACTTCTAAGTTCTTTTATACAAAACCATATGATATTTCTATATTATTTTCTACCTTTAAACTATTATTTTTCATAAATGAAATCATAGATTTTATTTTCCAAAAAATTTCAAAATTCTACTTTTCCAATTTCTTTCTTTTTAAAACTAATTCCAAATATATTTCAAAACTCCATTTTCTCGTTTTTTTTTTTTTTACTTTTCCGAAGTAAATTCCAATATTATAAAATGACAATTCTTTTGGTCTTAAAAACATAGAGGCCAAACATATGTTTTATACATATTACTTTCGGATATAATGTGAATATTTTTTTACAAGATATGTATTGTTTATTCACATGGCTATCATTTCTCGTCATATATAATTTTCAACTTATATATCATAAAAATCATATCTATCATGACCAAACTTTTATATAATCATCACCCAAACATATTAAACAACCGTATAAGCAATCATTTTAGCATATGATCAAGGGTATAAATTTAAGTAGTTAATGTCTATTATTACCACTAATAGCAAGCAATATTAAGTGATTAATAAGTAATATAAACAAGTGATTAATAATTGAATATCAAGTGATATTATCAAGCGATTCAAAGTGTGATTAAGTCACATTTATTTAACCCATTTACTTCCTAACAACATTCAATCCATCGCAACACTTCACTAATAATTTTAACTTCATCAAACATCAGTAAAACCTATTCCCCCCTTCCTAGTGCTCATATCCAAACCTCCATCCTCTTAGATGCTCATGGCCAACCTCCTCAATTACCCTAGTTCACGTCCAACCTCCTCCATCTCCCTCATACTCACGGCCACCACCCTTCTGTCCACCACACTTACGGCCTAAAGCCATTAAAAGAAGAGAAGAAGTGAAGAAGAAGAGAAGAAGAAGTATGTGTAAATTATGAAAAGGGTGCTTGCTATTTATAGGAGAATTTTCACAAGTAGCTCTTACACAGCCATGTGCTTAGCCCATTCCCCTCCATGTGCCATCTTTGTGCCTTGTAAGGTGATGTATAAGTTTGTGTTTTCAAAAATAAACCATTTTCATTTTATATGCTAAATGTAAATGTAAATGTATATTTATATGTGTAGATGTGTATGCATGTAGATGTACGTATACATGTCATATTTCAACTAACAACATTAGAACGTTCAATCACAAATTTTATTTGTTAAATCATTGATAATTCGAAATCCAAATTTCGGTCATATTTTCAGTTTTAAATCAAACTATTTATTTATGTAAACAAAACTTGAAAATATATTTCTTATCATCTTTAAATTATATTAAAATTCATTTATAAAAATACCACATTGAAATGCCAAAATAGGATGAGGTTTATATATCTTTAGAAAAAGTTTATATATTTATAAAACCATTATAAATTAGTTATTATCATAATATAATAACTAAAGCGAATTATTCAACATTTAAACAATCAAATAAATATTTAAATTAAATAAATATTCCTATTCAAAGTGATAGAATTATGGGTCGTTACAGTTATTTATGGACACACAAACTCCTTATGATGGTTTATTCAAGTTTTAACTTTATAAGAGACATCGAATATTGTAAGTCAATTTTAAATACATATTTACACGTAATAATAAGGCTTTAAGTTGGAACTGTTCCGAACAAGAGGCTGTAGTTAATTCAACATAAGGCTATGAACATCACCTTGAATAATGTCACAAGATAGTTGAAGGGATGGCTCCCACCATTGAGAATCCAATAATGTATTGTGATAGAAATGGTGCAATATAGATTGCAATAGGAATTAATAACTTGATAAGAGGTTGAGATATGTTCTTCATTACTAACACACGATAACTGAGTTATAATTGATAGAGAAGTACGATTGAAAACTTGATATGAAATAGTATTACTACAAATCCACTCTTTAAGGCCCTTTCCTTAGTTTTTCTAGGAAAATTAATCGAGCACATGGTTATGTGTCACCCTAACTGGCGTTAAGTGATTGTGCAAGATTGTAGAGTTAAGGGTGTACCCTAGTGGAAATTATGTAATTTGATAACTTAACTCATATAGCGATCTTGTTTGAAATAAATTGAGCTTTTGGTTTTATTTTCTATTGTATATGTTGTTATATTAGGATATAAATAATATTATAAATACATTAAATATATACTACAAAATCCTCAGAAAAAAGTATTTAACCGATTCCAATTGCGAATGTGTTCATAGTAATGAGTATTGAATTAAATAAAACAAATACTTATCTTTAATTATTGTTAGCCAAATATGTATCAAGAATAGGATACGATATATCTATTGAGACTAGCATACGTAACACTCTTCATATGATAGATGATGAATTACTAATGACGATTGGGAGCACCAAGAAGTTACATGCATATAGTTGTTTGGAACAATTATAGTATGACTCAATAAGAATCTTTTATAAGTTAAAATTCAAATAAATATCTTACATAACAATGTGGGATTGTCCTTTGACTTGGAAAATACCATGAACCATAAGTGTCTAAACTGTATTTGATTATGGTCAATTACATGAAAACATTGATTGTGTTAAGGTCATAATATGGCATAAATTGAACCCATTTAAAGTAAAAGCACTACTCAAGTGAGGATTCATCTCCTTCGAATAAAAGGTTGGTATCATAGTTATTAGTAGTCAACATAAAGTCAAAGACTTTGGCCAAAGCATATTGGTTAATTGATAACTGTTATCGGATTGAACCATGGATTTTACTATTGGACTTTTTTTTTTGAAATGCAAGCGGGGTTAACTGGTCCCCTACCAGTGTTTATTGATTGAAAAGTAGAACAGATGAAAGAAAATTGACAAAAACAAGCTTTTGTCAAAGCACCAAAACAGTGGTGGACAGTAATTGCAAAAACAAAAACACCCAAAAGAAAACACATTGTTGAGGAAACATCAACCATGCAAAACAGCAAATTGCCAGTGTGACCAACAACATGCACAGGAGGATGTTAATGCAGTAACATTAAAATTTAACTAACCAAAACAGTTGCCAAATCAAAACCAAAGCCCACGACTGTGTGGGGAGAAACCATGACAAGAGAAACGTAACCCAGTTTCAATCTTAGTCATGATAGTGAACCATAATTGAGTTGCAGCAGCAGCGACACCATTAGAACACCGAGAATTTCGTTCTTGCCATACAGTTCTGAAATAAATTTTTAGCACAAAGAAGGTAATATCCCTTTTACCATTCCCATTCTTCGCAATTAACTTAAGCTCATTCCATTTGGCAGCAGAATCCCCATCACTGCTAGCCAAACCAATTTTGGTAAAAAGTGAATTCACCATGTCAGAAAAAAAACACAGTCAAAAAAAAGGTGATCAACTGATTCCGTAAGCATGTTGCAGAAAAGGCATTGAGGACCAACGTCCATTCCTACTGATATTAACTTATCTCTGGTCAGTAAAGCATTGTGAACAACTCGCCAAAACATTAAATTATCGCTTACCATAGAAATATTATTCCAACATACCCTAGCCCAACTGAAATTAGGAAGAGTACCAGTATGATGAAGAAGATCATAAACACGACCAATACTGTGTGATCTTCCCTTCCATAACATAACAGATTCATGAGTGATAGGGACAAAATGGTTACACAAGCTCCACCATAACGCAGTGACAACTTGATTACTGGTGGTGGGAGTGCACATCTTCCCAATATCAATATACCCAACAGCACAAGCATTCCCAGGTATAAGAGATTGCAGGCGTTCCTGATCACTCAATTTTGTAACTAACACGACACCATCATCCAACCAGGGGTCCTTCCAAAATTTAACAGTACATCCAGGGGAAATAGAATACCTAACAAAAGGAAGGAGATAACTTCTGATACCAAGCAATTTACGCCAAATCCAACTCCTGTTTTGTGAGAAAGACATAGTCCAGAAACTCTCATTCTTAATACGATATTTCCAGACCCATTTCACCCAGAGGCTATCCTTCATGTTCAATACAGCATCCACATGGGCACTCACCGCTGCCTTATTCCAAATTGAGATATTTATGATCCCTAGGCCACCATTGATTAGTGGCTTCTCCAGATTATTGTAGGACAGAGGAATTATCTTCCTGTTGTGAATAGAACCAGTCCAGAGGAATCTCAACATAGAAGTTCTTATCATGGTGAGAAGTTTAGTGGGTAAAATGAAAGTTCTAGCCCAATACACCGTCATAGTAAAACAAACTGACTTGACTAAAACTAATCTTCCAGCCATGGACAACAACCTGGTTGTCCATGCGTTAAGTTTTGAAGTGATTTTATTATACAGTGTGATGCAGTGTGCCTTAGTAACTCTGGAAGTACAAAGTGGGAGGCCAAGATATGTCATCATATTTTCCATAGGCTGCAAACCAGAAAGAGACAAGAGCCTATCTTTTTCACTCATGCTAACGCCAGAGAAAAGAATATGAGATTTAGTGAGGTTTATCTTAAGGCTAGTAGCAAGAAAAAAGGAGTGCAGACAGAGTAGAATGCCAGAAATAGAATGATCATTAGGCTTTGAAAATATCACAACATCATCAACAAAAATAAGGGAGGATATTTGTTGTGCAGAACACTTAGGATGGTAAGAAATAGATTTATCTTAAAAATTCATTGCTAGCATACAGTTCAGAGCTTCCATTACAATAATAAATATGTAAGACGAGATCGGGTCCCCTTGTCGTACGCCTTGCTTCCCTTTAAAATAACCTGTCACTTTCCCATTATAGCATAGAGAGAAAGAAGTAGTTGAGATACGGACATAAAGCCAAGCCACAAATACTTTGGGGAAACCCATCAGTGCCATTATACGAACAATAGAGGACCATTGTAAACTATCATAAGCTTTAGAGATATCAAGCTTAAGCATTGTCCTTGGGGAGGTCTGTCTTCTGCCATATCCGTTGATTAATTCGTGCACCATCATGATGTTGTCAAGTATGATCCTAGAGGGGAGAAAAGCTGACTGATTGGATGATATAACTTGAGGGAGTACAGAAACAAGCCTAGTGGCTAGAATCTTGGATATGCACTTATAAACAACATTACAACATGATATTGGTCGAAAAGATGAGGCATTTTTAATGGGCCTGACTTTAGGTATAAGGACAAGGTTAGTAGCATTAGCCTCACCAAGCAGATTGAAGCTGTTCAAAAAGTTTTGAATTGCAGCAATAAATTCAGTTCTTATAATTTCCCAACTAGCTTTGTAGAAAACAACATTGAACCCATCAGGCCCACCACAAGATGAGGCTTTCAGTGCAAAGAGTGATTCTTTAATTTCCATCTCACTAACCTTTGTCACAAGCTTGTTTTTCATTGTTGAGCTTAACAGTGGAAGAGGAAGACTGTTGAGAATATCGAGATTGGGAACAAAGTTGTCATGATTACCTAAAAGTTTAGAGAAATGTTGAACCAAGTATTCATCAATCTCATCAGAAGTTGTTAAATGATTTCCCTCATCATCCCACGAGGCATGGATATAATCGCTGGCTTGCTTGCTCTTGATAGAAGCATGGAAAAATGCAGTGTTTCTATCTCCCTCTCTAACCCACTTTTGATGTACTTTTTGCTTCAACATGCTGGCTTCAATTTCCAAGGCTTCATTAAGCTGGTGGAAAAGGTTGGATTCATTCTGGGCGAGGATGGGATTGGAAGGATCCTTATCAAGTAAAGCTTGTGCCTTCTTAAGCAAGTCTTTTAGAGAGTAAGAAACAAGTGTGCCGTTTCCAAATTTGCATGAAGCCCATTGACGCAATTCAGCCATGGTAGCTTTCAATTTCCTGCACAAGATAAACATAGGATTTCCATAAAAAGAATTAGCCCAAGCTTTAGATATAATGGATAAGTATTCAGGGTCATTGACCCACACATTGAAAAATTTGAAAGGTTTTTTCTCTCTGCTAGGCATAGGGATGGGAGAGAGGATAATGGGAGAATGGTCAGACAAGATAGGATGAGGAAGATACGCATTGATGGTTGGCCACATAGATAAGGCAGAAGCATTACAAAATGATAAGTCAATGTTGGAGTATGTTCGTTTCCCAGTCCTACTTCTGTTGTTCCGCGAAAAAGGCACACCAGAACGAACAATAGGAAGAAGATCCGAGTCAGTTATTGAGATATTGAGGGGGGCAATGTCCCTTGGCATTAATGGGAGGCCACCAACTTTGTCGAATAAGTTGAAACAGTAGTTGAATTCACCAACAACAAGCCAAGGATGGGTATTCTGCCTTAAAGAAGGGAGAACATGTAAGAGATGTTGCCTCGCTGCTATAGCATTATGAGCATAAACAAACGTCAAGTAGAAAGTGATATTGAGAGGAATGAAGATAGCTTGAAAGTGGATAAGCTGGGTAGTTGTGAGAATGGGGGTGAGAGTGAAAAAGAGGGGATCATGGACTGTAAGGATCCTACCATAAGAAACACAATCCAGATTGTGATGGACGTGCCAAGTAGAGTTGATGTAGGCAGCAGCTTTTAGCGTTAAAGGAAGAGATAATTTGGTTTCTAGAATTGCAAAAATCTTAATGTTGTGTTCATATATCAGTGACTTTACTTGATCAAGCTTGACATGATTGTGAGCTCCTCTGATATTCCAGGATGCAATTCTATTCATAAATCAACAGTGCTGAGATGGAGAACGCTTGCCTACTCCTAGTTGTAGGAGGGTCCGTCCTAACAGATTTTAGTTTGGCTGTTAAGGAGGAGGATTTTAAAGCACTGGGACTTTGCTTATTCAGATGAGACGGTGGTGAAACCCACCCAGGTATGGAACCATTAAAAGAATAGGGGGAGGAAGTTTGATTGATTGAAGTAGATTGTGGCAAAGAGGAAGAGGGAATATTAGAGAGAGGAGAAGGTTTAAAAAGGTCAAAAACAAAACTCTCAATATGATGTAAGAAAGATTGCTCGTGTGCTGATGAATTGTCAGTCACCTTTGCATGGGAGTTGTGTGAAAATGGTTTTGATTGGCCAGAGGAAATTGTGCATTTATGCACTGCATCAGATGACATGCAAAAATTCTGAGTATTTTCATTAGATAAAAGAAAAGGTGAAGTTTCCACCACTTTCATAGGGCTAGATGGAGCTATTGATAAACCGGTATCAGGAATGGATGGTAAAATACAGTCCACGCCATCTTTAAAGGAGTTTGCAAGTGTAACATTTCCCGATGACTCAATTATTTCTTGCATAAGAATGGAAAAGGGGTTTGCATTCAACTCTACTCCAGCCAACATTCCCACTGCTTCCAAAGTCACTGTGGGAATAGATGGAACTGCTTGCACATGCACAACAGAAGAACCTCCATCTGCTTGCAAACCAACAACAGTATTGGATTGCTCAGGTGACTGCACCATTGAACTTCCTTCAATATTTACTTCATGGTTCGGAGTCATGTCCTTGTTTTGTTCTATTACATGTGCAGTAAGTTTTGATACTTTGTCACTATTTGTTTTCTTAAGCTTGATTTCCTTGCCTTTTCTATATGGGACTTTCTTCCACCCCCATGAGTACTAACATTTCTCTGCTCACCTCTCCCGTCAGATTCTTTACCAATTCCCTCCGAAATTGTAATAATATCAGCAGTATCTGCTGGAATATCATCAGCTGTATTGGCCATCGATTTCTTCAGCACTTGACAAGTAGATGTCTGATGCCCAAAGATTTTACATTCACTACATATTAGGGGCTTCCATAAATATTCAACATTGACAAGCTGATCAGTACCATCCAGGAGTTTAACCTTGAAAGAGTCAGGCAACTCAGAACATGTAGAAACTTCAACTAAACATTTTGCAAACCCTATTCTATCCAACTTTTCAGTATTATCATCCATACAAAGGAATTTACCAAGTCGAGAAGCCAACCAATTTATACCAATGTGGGACCAACAGTACAAGGGAATGTTGGATAACTTCAACCAAACTGGAACAGACTTAATGGTGCTAACGCTATTACCAATTGTTGGATCCCATTCTTTGACAATGAAAAACTTGTTCCTCATCACAATTGGGTCAGAGTGGATAATCTTCCTTCTGTCTTCATCAGAAGACAGATTGAAGAGGAACAAACGTCCATCAGACTTCACTTCAATTGAGCCTTTAAGACGCCAGACATGCTTAAGGTGGTGCAGAACAACCATGTACGGAAGGGGGTTGTCAAGGAAAAAACCGACTAGGCACTGAACCCAAACTGCATTCCCAGCATCAATGACTTCATTGGGTGGAACAAGCACACCTTCATCATAAACCAACGGGAAAGAAACTGGCTCGAAACAACCAGCGTTGCGTGGCTTGGCTTTGAAAAGGGAGTTCCAACGAGATTGAGAAAGGGGAGGAGGATGGACAGGTGAAAAAGGTTTGGGAGGTGGTCCTAGCAGGGAGGGAGGGACAGGTAAAGGCGGTGGATCGGGCAGAGGTGGGAGTGGATGGGTGATTGAGTGAAAAGAGGCAGAGGACAGAAGAATGGTATTGTCAGAAATGGGAGGGGACGATAAGGGGATGGTAGTTGAGGCAGATAACGGGAAAGAGGGGAGTGGACAAGGTGGGGACGCCATAGCAGAAAAGAATTTTACTATTGGACTTTATAATTAACTAGAGATATTAATAGAATTTTGATTGTTGACCGAGCTCCAGATATATAAGTGATATGGTGATGACAAAGAGAAAATGTGCGTAATATATTATGCTAAGGGTATTGCCTTAATAGATATGAAATTAGATTTCACCTATATATCAGTAAGCAACTGAACTCGTGTCAAACTACCGTGCTTCAGTAAAGTTCGTACAAACTTTAATACTTAAATTGATTAAATATTGCTGATGCCTGGGTTCGCACCTAAGAGTCACACAACCACAACTCTCGGTTTTCAATTGAAAACAATTTATTGAAATAATTTATAAAAGTTATAAACTCTTATTATGGATAAATTAAAATAATGGTTATATTAATCAATTAATAATTATTTTTAATTATCATTAGTGTGCCAGAACTAATTGATAAAATGTACAACTATCGTATATTTGTTTAATTATTTTTTGGCTACTATAACAATCTAAATACAATAAATAACGTGTATATGTATTTTATGTTTATATATTTTATTTTAATTGTCAAAAATTTTAAAAATTATTTTAAAATAATGTGGGCCAAAATATATGTGGGTATGTTTTAATTAATGGGTTTAGTTAATTAAGTGAAATAAGATCTCGTTTATAATGAGTGATGCCCTAAATGGTGGATGTGGGTAAGATATTTACATATCCCTTTGGCACTACTATAAATAGATATGGATGTGTGATAACCCGGATTTTCGGGCATAAAATAATTGGATAATTATTTGATTTAACTATTAAAAATACTGATTTATAGACTGAACAAATAAATGTGATAATCTCCTTTATAAATTATTTGAAATTGGCGAAATTGTTATTTTCAAACAATAATAACAATGTGATGTTTTTAAATGTAGATATAAATAGATTTTAAAATAGAATTATTATTTACAAATTTAATTTGTATTGTTTAAATATATACATATATTTGAGTTGAGTTCAAATTGGATTTTAAATTGAAATTGAAATTGAATTTGGATTTAAATTTAAAATTTAAAAGATAAATATTTTGAAATATTTTGGATTTAAAAGTATATGAATAAGATTTTTAGAATAAGATTTGTTTTATATTATTTTCCTTAAAGAAATTTATTTATATAAATTAAGAAAGTATTAATTAAATAGGAAAATAAAATCTTTATAAAAACATTTAAAATAAATTAAAAATGCATATTTACAAGTGTTAATCTATGAAACCTTTTAATAACAGGTGTGAGTGATTAACAAATGTAATTGACAAATGTTAACAAATTAAACAAGTGTCATTTTTTGAATTTTCATTTTCTTTAATTTTTAATAAATCATAATTTAGTCTATATAAATATATGTCTCCTCTTTTCCTATTCTCATTTCTAAAGCAAAGAAAACTCAAAATCAAACCTGTAAAACAATTCACCAGATCAAACTAAAGCCTGTAAACCATTTTCAAACTCAAGCGAAAAACGTAAAGCCTGTAACATTTTTTTTTCAAAATCTGAAATCACCAAAACAAGCAAACTCAGGAAAATCAAGCTAGATCATCTCTATCTCAAAGATTAAACCTTCTCAACAACAACTAAGCTTCAGATTCAAAGTTTCCAGTTTCAAAGTTTCAAGGATCAAAAGCATTTTCTTCAACAATTCAAATTTTCAAAGTTTCAAACTATTTAAAGCTCGCTGTCCATCAAACAGGTGAGTAAACATCCTTTTTAAAAACCTTAATTAAGTGAAAATTCGTTGCATGTGATCTACTGAAATGAACTATGCTTTGCATGTGTATATATAAGTGATACCTCTGTGTATATGAATGTATTAAAGTACGCATGTCTAATATATCTGTGTGTATCTCTGTTTCAGGTTATAGAGTTTAGATTTGATAAAAATTCCAAAATCTCTTCTTCTGTTCTCTGTTAGGTTCTAGTTTTCAAACAAATTAAGTTTGTTTAAACATAAACTAGGATTTAAAAATAGTTTTAAATATGTTTAGTATATATTATCTGGAAATTAAGAATTACAGTAAAAATTTACAAACACATAATCCTTTGATCTACTTAGATAATCTGAATCATTATCTTAATCCATGACTTTTATGAATTGTATCATGATTTTTAGTATTTTCTCGAGTGTGTATTTTGGTGATGACCATAAATTGGTTTTTGAGCAAATTCTGGTGGCTGGAGGAACTTGGGTGGTCGGGGACTTCACTAGAGGTAGAGGGAAGTTCGGTGAGCTTGGGAAAAATATCAGATGGGTGGATAAACCACCGTGGCAGCGGCAGTGGGTCGGAATAGTTTTTAAACCCTAGTTTATGTCGAGGTCGGAAATTTAATTACCGCGGCGTCTCTAGTGAATCGAGTTGCATGGGACCTTGGGAAATGTTAGCGTGGAAGGTCAGCAAGGTGTGGCCGGAGTTGTAGGGGTGCTGGTGGTCGGCGTTGGCAGTACGAGGGGTTTTCCAGGTAGTGGTTTTGTTCCAGGTTTGCTCAGATCTGCTCGATCTTGATTTTGAGTTTGTATCAGAGATTGGGTGGTCGGGAACTGATGTAGGGGTGACCGTCGATATGCCGGAGGTGTCGTGGATGGTCGGAGATGGCTCGGTCGCTGGTGCATGTGCACGGCGGGGTTGGTTGTGTCAGTGTTTTGGGTTGCGGTGTAACTCGAAGTGAGACTAGGGTGTTTGGGTTGGGAACTCGAGTAGGGACTCGAGTGGAAACGTGAGTGAAATCATATTCCAGTTTTAAAATTTTAAACTAACAAAGTTTTGAAGAAAAAAAAGAAAGGGAAGTGCTTGGGGTAGATCTTGGGTGGGATTCGGGTTGGACCCGAAGCATGTTTAAAAACAGTTTTAAAAAAAAGTTTTTAAAAGGTTTTATAAATGCAAGTTTTTAAATTTAAACTGAAATTATTTTAAACTATTACTTGATAAATATTTATGTTATTTGATTAAAGGAAGTTATGATTTGTTAAATTTAAATTTGTTAAGTTAAATGTTTATTTTATTTTAAAACTTAATTAAATGATTTAATTAAGAAAGTTAATTATAAGGATAAAATGTTTTAAATTTATATGTTAATGATACTTGAGTAATTAATAAAGATAAATGGTTTATCTTAAAGTTAATTAAGATCTTGAATGATTAAGGATTAATTAAATTAACAAAGTAATTTAAGAGTAATTAATTTATTTAATTAATTAATGATTTTAATGGTAGTTAACTAATTTAATTAATTATGAGTTAATTAATTAGAGATTAATTACTTAAATAATGATTACTTAGTGTAAGTAATTAAAGGATTAATCTGTTAAGGGTTAACTAATTTAATTTTAAATTAAAGGTTAAATTAATTAATGATCAAGGTTAATTAATTGAGGATAATTAACCAATGGGATAATTACTTGATGTAAGTAATTAAAGGTAAATTACTTAAGGAAAGTAATTAAAGATTAATTACTTAGTGTAATTAATTAAAGGATTGATTAATTAAGGAAACCGATTAAAGGGTTGGTCAGTGAATGAGATTAATTAAAAGATAATTAATCAAAGTAAGTGATTATAGGATAAGTAATTAAAGTAATTAATTTGGGATCAATGTAATTAATTAACTAATGAGAATACTTAAAGGTTAATTAATGTGAATAGTTAAAGGTTAATTAATCTGTGTTATTAATTAAAGGCTAATTACTTAATTTAATTAAAGAGGAGATTAAGGGATGATTAATTAATGGTTTGTAATTAATTAATGATATGAAAGCAAGATTAAAAGTGATTAAAGAAATTAATTTAATTTATTCAAATTAATTGAAATGGTGTGACTAATTAATCTTGCTTATGAATGATCGAATGATATTGAATGCCTTGGATTATTTGATATTTTTGATATGAAATGTTTTATGATATGATTGGGTTGAACTGTGATATAGTGAGTTATCTATCGATAGTTGATTTGCAGTGAGAATATAGGAACCTGTATTTAAAATTGATTTGTATCCACTTAAACAACTGAGATTAAAATCAAGTTTGGATTCAAAGAGATCGAGGTCGGGTATCAGTAAATACCTGAAACCACTTCGATTTGTAATCTACAATAATTCTTTATAGATTTGATATGTGAAATCAGTCGGCTGGAATGGTATAATTTAAGTGAACTGGACCATTGAAACTAAGTAAGGATGCCTAGAAGTTGATTTGTGAAATAAGTGTTGGCTATAACAAGCTATGAACCTGTAGTGAAGTACGAGTTACCCTGGGTTATAAATAAGTTTATTATTTTAGTATTTCATGTTCGATGGGTTTACTCATGCTGGTTTCCAACCTGACCCGGGTGTTACTTTGATGTAATGCTTGGGTCAGACCGAGTATTACATCTTTTCAGGTTAGGACGTTCTGAAGCTCAGGGATGGCAGAAACGTATGGAGTTTACCGCTGTATATTTGAGAGTTGTATTGATTGTAGTCCGGGACAGATTTATATAACTGTCCAGTTATGTGTATATGATTGTAACTCTGATGAATTGTATGTAATGTAACAATTACAGCTTTTCTTTTAAAAATTCTATTATTTGATATCATATTTAATCCGCCGCGAATGTGAGATGATGTTGATCTATTCTTCTTCTACATTCTTTCTTCTTTTTCTCTAACAATCCGAAATTTTCGGAGTCGAAAATTTCGGGTCGTTACAGGATGCCTCCATTCTCTAAATTAGAAATTTATTCTCTCCGTAGATAATAAATCATATATTAATGGTGGATTTTGCAACTCCACGATTGAGCTAGAGATAGTATATCTCAAAGCGAAGTTGACAATTCAAGGCATGTTCGACTGGAAAGATCATCTGTAAATAATTTCAAATTATTTTCAAAAAATCCATTTATAAAAGTATTTTTAAATCAATTTATTTTAAATTTTAATTAATTTTTTTCCTACCCTTCTATGCGCGTTATGCACAGACAAATACAGTGCATAACAATATCTGTCGACAGGAGAGAGAGATGATCTAAACCATCATTAGAGTGAGTATTCAACACGACATTGAAGGGGAGAGAGAGACTTGTATAGGCAATGTTGACTCTAGTAGCTTATGTTGAAGACGACTTAATGAAAAATTGGTGTATTTAAAGCTAATGTTGAGTTCATGGAAAGGGTATAGGAAGAATGTGATCGACTTGGGGATTTCAATGGTAGGTGCAGCACTATATTCGGTAGTCATTAGCGAATGTTAGAAAACGGTTAGGGTTTGGATGTTGGAAGCCGTAGAAAGTAAAAGCGATAAAATTGTAATAACCCCTTATGTCTTTATTTTGTTAATATACCCTTAAAATTTATATCCCACATACTTCTCATATGCAAAATAAGTTTTGGACGCAATTTGTGTCACTCCTTCAATAATTAAATCTAAACACACTGACATTATATGATAATAAATTATACACTTATTTAAGGTTATGTAAATTAAATGTGTGAATTTAATATTGTAAAACTAATATTAACATTAGATATTTACACATCCACACTATTAATAGAAATTAAATATAAGACATTATCCATTTTGGTTTGAATATACGATACTCGAATTGAGGCAAATCATGGTCATTTAAATTTATATCATAAATTTATGAAATTTTAAATTTGAATACGTGCTATTTTAATTTATATAAATTATTTTATTAGTTATTATCATTTAGTTAATAAGTATTCAAAATTAAATATATACATATATACACGTGATTGTATGTAAATTATTTATTATTAAAATTACCTTTAAGCAAATATTATTTTATAAGATGATAGAGTATCCCATCATATACTTTGAATAAATGTTCTTTAATTTGACATTGAATTATCATGCTAAACATTTTAAAATAAAACACCGAAAATCACAATAATAATATGACGATAATATAATACATCTTCAAATTCAAATCAAAATAATCGAATAAAACATTAAATATAATTTAACATTACCGACATTATTCATGACACTATAAAAGATCTTGTGCATAATTATTTAAAAAGTATGTTTTTAAAAGTCGCTCTTTCACCCAGCCTACCGATGCAGCTGATACAATACTTACAATACCGAGTTAAATGTAAACTTGGATCCTACAGGCTCAGTTCATAGTCGACTAGGTGTTTTTCACAAGGTGCGCGATTTACAAGGTTTTGCTATTACTACAATTCATATAGTAAATTTATAAGAAATAATAATCAGCAACTTAAGATACATATATGTTGGATCAAGTGTGTTACGCAATGGGGTAGAAGGGGAATTATAAAGAAAATTCCTTTTGTTAGAGTTATATGTTATTTTGATAATATTTCATTTATATGTACTAAACATCACATGCTCAATAATATTAAAGGAATTGACATAGACATAACCGTTTTTTCTAGAGAATAAGAGTGATACTTTATGCAAGAAAAACACTCGTTTTAATATTTTAGGGTTTGAACCATGACCTCTGGACCTTATTCTAGAGCATATCACTTGCCATTTGTGTTAATGGTCCTTGACTATATGTATATAGATATCATAATAATGTCTACATGATTTATCCATATATAAATGTCTACACAATTATTGGGATGCATAATCATACCACCACAAACGTACATGCATGCATCTATGTGTTAACAATAAGCAGCAGTGCACACACACATTTGTTATTTAATGTGCAAATGCATATAAAATATATGCAAACACACACATAGACATACATACACGCATGCGTATATGCATATCCATATGTAAATTTACACAGGTAGAATATAAAAGCTATGCATTAAAAAATATTATTTTCCTTTCAATAAAATATATACTTGAATTAGTGGGAGGATTGACCATGAACAATCAGTTAATGATTGAAATAAATATATATTATTAATAACCAAATCAACCCTGATTCGATATTAAAAAATTGACATGTATGTACTTTTTTTAACTTTAAGAGGACACCTGCCTCCTTTTAAAGAATTACATGGACAAATGAATGGAATGAAGAGAAAGCATAGGAATAATACCAAAAACTAAACAATATCAAAAGCCTAAAATTGGACTATGAAATTAAAAGATTTGGCCTAGTCAACGCCCCAAGCAGCTCAACAAAACATGAATTGCACCTCCTCATTTTTTGTTATTCCTTATCTTCCCCATCCTATTAATTTCCTTTTCACTTCCTTCGTGCACATCCATCCAGCGTAGATTTTCTCCAGATTTCATAACCCTTTGTTGGATAATCCGTCGATGATTCGAGAAAGATAAAAAGATGATAATTGCTGTACTTCTGACTTCAAGGATCTACTATGTAGATTCTTTTGGACAATAGTTCAACCAATAGGTACAAACGGGTTATTGAACTATCGATTTCAGGATTCAATGAAGCCTTGAAACAACATAATCAGATTCAAAAAGTTGAATGATTTTGATTCGACCAAGAACGCTCAAATTTGATCTCTGATGATGCAATTTAGTAATGAATAGAATGAAGAAGAAGAAGAGAATTGATCTGCAACGTTTCTGCGTTTCCTTACAGGCATCGCAAACCATAGTGAGAAGGCAGTGCTCTGCAACACTTACTGGACGTTGCAGATCTGGAGGAGGAAGAAGAAGAGAAGCAAAAGAGATTGATCCGGAAATGGTTCCTGGGCGTCAACATTTATAGTAGAAGAGAAAGTGTCCATTCGTCAAGCGTTGCATCCTTTCCAAACTTTCGAAACCGTTACAAACAGTCGCACCTTTTCGCAACGGTTTAAAACTGTTATTAAACGGTCGCGTCTCTTCATTCAAATGACCAGTCAAAAATCTGTCCGTTCAAATTTTGGATCTGACATATCGACAAAAATGAATTCGTTATTTTCGAACCCGAACCCGAAAACGGCATGGCCGGGCCGTACGTACGGCGGCGGCGGCACGCGTGTGTGGTGGTGATGCATAACTTCCCTCCTTACATCAAAGCAAAGCTTTGGGTGCCCAAAAGTCCCAACCTTCATTAGAGAATCCTATATTTAACTAAGTATAATCACCTATTTTTCAAGATGTGGGACTATACATTCCATCTTTCTTCTTCCATCTTCTTCCCACCTCTTCCCTCTTCAAAAACAAACCCAAACCCAAACTAATTTTGAAAATTTCCAACAATTTCCCCGCAATTTCAAAATAAGTAAAATAAATAAACTAGATGGCTGCATCACTAGAGTGACTACCTACATATCCAAGTGGGATCAAGCCAATGTAGTTCCAAGGTCAAGTTTTGCATCATCGTGGAAACCAAGACATAAATGATATGTATCTTTTGGATTTGAACCTTCACTTAGTGTAAATTATTCAAAGTTCTATCGAAGTCTATGGTGAATGTATCTTGAACCAAGTACCCCTAGTGATAGTACCGGAACAATCACACATACTAATTTCCATATATAGAGTGTTCTGTATCCTCAGCACATTAATGGCCATGGGCTTAAATCCTGAGTTCATGAGTCTACTTTAGAAAATGGTCCTACTTTCTTAGGAAACAGCCTGATTTCCATACTCATATAGGCAAGTCCCTTAAGGTGTCTCTGCGATACACCTTTTTAAGGTAACTAGACTTATTAAGGATATATTATCCATCCTTTGTTCTTGCTGAATCCAACACTAAATATTATGGGATTATTAATTTAGTGTTCCGTAATCATTCTCTTAACTTGTTGGTACCCATTGAACTTTGTCTATCATTTTCAAGAATAAGTTGGGTTTCTGTTAAGGATGATCAACGTTCATTCACAGACCTTAGTCCCATTCCCTTCGATTTTATAGAAACCAATGCCCTTGGAAGATCCTTTGTGAGTGGGTCAGGCAAGTTTTTCTTTGTTTTTATGTAATCAACAGTTATTACTCCACTTTTGAGTAACTGTCTTATCATTTGACATCTTAGACTCACATATCTAAACTTCCCATTATATGTCTTATTAGAGACATTGTATATTATAGCCTGGATTATTAATTTACGATGATAGTTAATCAAGACTGTTGAAGATGGCTTCTTCCATAATGGAATTTCTTTTAATAAATTCCTAAGCCATTCTGCTTCCTTACAAGCATCTGCTAATGTAATCAACTCTGGCAGCATTGTTGAGTCAGATATACACGTCTGTTTCTTGGAAACCCAAGACACAGCAGCACCTCCTAATGTAAAGATCCATCCAGTCGTAGACTTGGATTTTGATTCTACATTATTTCAGGTTGCATCACTATATCCTTCTATTACAGCAGGATATCCTTTATAAAATAAACCATAGGTAACGGTTCCTTTCAAATAAGCTAAAACTCTGGAAATAACTTTTCGATGTTGGAAACCTGGATTACTCGTAAATCGACATAACATACTATAACCTGTGCTATGTATGGTTTAGTGCAATGCATAGCATACTTAAGGCTCCCAATAATACTGGAATACTCAAGTTGAGAAATGGTACGTCCAGTATTCTTTTCTAATTTAATACTATGATCTAAAGGAGTAGGTACTGGTTTGTCATTATAATGACCATACTTTTGGAGGAACTTCTCAATGTAATGAGACTGTGTTAGTAACAACCCCCCTCTTTCCTAATAATTTTAATTCCCAGAATTACGTTAGCTTCTCTTAGATCTTTCATAACAAATTTAGAAGATAGAAACTTCATAGTTTCATTCACACAGAATATATTGGAACCAAATATTAGCATGTCATCAGCGTATAAACATATTACAACACAATCGTTGTTTTCCAATTTTCTATAAATACATTTATGATCATCATTAAAAATAAATCCATATGACAATGTTATTTTATCAAACTTCCCATGCCATTGCATGGGAGCTTGCTTCAGGCCATAAAGAGACTTTACTAATTTTCAAACTTTCTTTTCTTCGCCTGGGGTTTTGAAACCTTCAGGTTGTTCCATATATATATCTCTTCTTCAAAATCTCCATTTAGAAGCGTAGTCTTTACAACCATTTGATGTATGACCAATTTATGAATTAATGCAAGTGCTATTAAACAGTGTGCAGAAGATATGCGAGAAACTTGAGCATATGTATCAAAATAATCTACTCCATGTCTTTGCTTATATCCCTTAGCAAGTAATCTGGTTTTAAACTTATCAATGGATCCATTTATATTCAACTTTTTCTTAAATATCCATTTGCATCCTATACGTATAGCACCAGGAGGTAAGTCAGTTTAAACCCAATTTTGGTTTAACAATATGGAATTCATTTCATAATTAATAGCTTCTTTTTAGAATATTGAATCTTTGGAACTCATAGTCTCATAATAAGTTTTGGGGTCATCATCGACGTTCATAACATATCTAGGCACATTAAGGACTTCGTCCTTACTGCCTTCTATAAGATATGTAATGAAGTCAGGACCATAGTCCTTCTCTATTCTTACTATTTTACTTATCCTTTGTTCAGTACTATTATCTGATACTGATACTTCCTTGCAGTTTTGAGCAGAAGCATAGTCATCGTCATTTATATCATCAATCGTATTAGGTTCTGGACTAGATGATCTCAATGGAATCTCAACAGTTTGATTTTCAAAGAATTCTACATCTACGGATTCTATAACTCCTAAGGTGTCAAGAATTAGGAATTATAAGTTATACTATTAAATGAATATCCAATGAATGCACATTTGAATGCCCTATTTCCTAACTTTGATCGTTTTGGGTCTGGTTTTCTAACATATGCTAAACAACCACAAACTTTAAGTTTTGTAAGATTAGGTTTCCTATTGAACCATAATTCATAATGGAAAACATTATTCTTTTTATGTGGTACTCTATTTAAGATATAATATGCAGATAACAAAGCATCACCCCATAGGTTATAAGGTAAGTTTGAACTTATGAGCATGGCATTAACCATTTCTACTAAACTTCTATTTTTTCTTTCAGCCACACCATTTTATTGCGGTGTATAAGGTGCAATGCATTGGTGAACTAAGCCGTGTTGTTTACAAAATAAGGTGAGTTCATTTGAGAAATATTCACCACCTCGATCTGAATGTAATACTTTTATTTTAACTCCTAATTGTGTTTCGACCTCTGCTTTGTAAATTTTAAATTTATCGAAGGCCTCATCTTTAGTTTTCATTGGGTACACATATGCATATCTAGTATAATAATCGATAAATGTTATATATTATTGGTTAATACCATAGGTGATACGATTTTTTAAGTCACCAACATCACTATATACAAAATCAAGCAAGCCAATTTTCCTTTCTATAGATTTAAAGGATTTTCGGTCTATTTTTTCTTGAACACATATTTCACATTTAGAGATAGTATTAAAATCACAATCAGAAATTAATCATAGTTTATGCATATTTTTAAGGGAATTATAATTAACATGTCCTAATCTACCATACCATAAACTAACAGAATCAATGGTATGAGCAGAAGATTTATTTATTATATTCAACTTAATCATGTCGTTACAAGAATATCTCTGTCCAATCAAAATTCCCGTTTTTGGACAACACTAGTTTGTCAGACTCATACACTATCATGAATCCTCCTTTGTTAAGAAGGTATCCAGAGACCAAATTCTAACAAATATCAGGTATATGATATACATTAACAAAAGTAAGAGTCTTTCCAGAAGATAACGGTGGTTCTATAGTGCCTTTTCCAATCACCTTACTGTGAACATTGTTTGCTCCAGTAACTTGATTCCCATCTCCGCTAACATCTTCATAGTTCTTGTAGAGATTACGGTCCTTGCATATATGAATGATTGCTCAGTATCAAGCCACCAATCATTTCCCATGTTCTTAATGGAGTTTGACTCTTGCACTATTGCAACCAATTTGTCTTCGACCATATTCGCCTTTAATTGTTTCTTTCATAGACGACGGTTACGAACATAATGACCGGACTTGTTACAGAAATAAAAAGCACCTTTCTTTTTGTCTTTCTTAGAACGATTTTTCTTCTTAAACTGTGTCTCATTCTTAGGTTTTAGAGAATTTGATATTTCAACATTATTGCCTTAGAATGAGACTCGGTTTGTGGATTATCATTTAGTTCTCTTTTACAGGAGTCCTCTTCTATATGAAGATGACGTTGTAAATTCTCTAAATCATAATCCCTCTCCGCGTGTTTCAACTTCTTTTTATAATAATTCCAAGAGTGAGGGAGTCTGGAAATAATAACTCCAACCATAAAGGATTCAGGGAGTTCAATCTTGGCATCTTTCAGTTGATTTACTATATATATTATATCACTAACTTGTCTAATAATGGACTTATTATCATGCATTTTGAAATCCATAAAATTGCATACCAGGAATTTCTTGTTACTTGCCTCAGATATTCGATATTCACTCTCCAAGGTAGTCCAAAGTGCTTTGGCTGTTTCCAGACATCTACCTGCATTATAAACTAATGTAGATAACGCTTTGAGAATGTGCCCTTTACACAAGAAATCATCTTCTTTGCGCTTTGCTCGTTTTGCTTTCAATTCGTCAGTATCTTCATTAGTTTCCTCTGGCATTTCCTCCAAGTTATCTTCAAGAATATAGAACAATTTGACTATGATCAAAAAGAATTTCATCGTCTCTTGCCAATGAGTGAAGTTTTCAATATCAAAATGCTCTAATCGCATCAAATGCTGATTTGTAACTTGAAGAGCATTGATATTGATTGAACTCGAACCATCCATGATTGAAGCTATTGTCTAAAAATTGTTGGATAATCTGTCGATGATTCAAGAAAGATGAAGATGATAACTGCTGTACTTCTAACTTCAAGGATCTACTGCTTAGATTTTTTTTTAGACAATAGTTCAACCCAATAGGTACAAACGGGTTATCGAACTATCGACTTCAGGATTCAATGAAGCCTTGAAACAGCGTAATCGGATTCAAAAAGCTGTACGATTTTGATCCGACCAGAACACTCAAATTTGATCTCTGATGATGCAATTTAGTAAAGAATAAAATGAAGAAGAAGAAGAGAATTGATCTGCAATGTTTCTGCGTTTGTAACACCTTACAAGCGCCGCAAACTGTGGTGAGAAGGCAATTTCTGCAACACTTACTGGGCGTCGAAGATCTGGAGGAAGAAGAAGAAGAGACAAGCAAAAGAGATTGATCCTGAAATGGTTCCTGGGCGTCACTATTTATAGTAAAAGAGGAAGTGACCATTCGTTAAGCATTGCATCCTTCCCAATAGTCTAAAACCGTTACAAACAGTCGCGTCTTTTCGAAACGGTTTAAAACTGTTACTAAACGGTCGCGTCTATTCATTCAAATGACCCTCCAAAAATTTGTCTGTTCAAATTCTGGATCCGGCCTGTTAACAAAAATTAATTCGTCATTTTAGACCCGAACCCAAACATGAACCCGGCGCACGTGTGTGGTGGTGATGCATAACTTCCCTCCTCACATCAAAGCAAAGCTTTGGGTGCCCAAAGGGTTCAACCTTCCTTAGAGAATCCTACATTTAACTAAGTATAATCCCTTATTTCCAAGATGTGGGACTATATATTCCACCTTTCTTCTTCCATCTTCTTCCCTCTTCAAAAACAAACCCAAAACCAAAATAATTTTCAAAATTTTCAACAATTTCCCCCCATTTTAAAAATAAGTAAAATAAACTACATCACTAGAGTGACTACCTACATACTTAAGTGGGATCAAACCAATGTAGTTCCAAGATCCAGTTTTGCATCATCGTCGAAACCAAGACATAAATGATAGGTATCTTTTGGATTTAAACCTTCACTTAGTGTAAACCATTCAAAGTTCTATCGAGGTCTATGGTGAACGTATCTTGAACCAAATACCCCTAGTAATAGTACCGGAATAGTCACACATACTGATTTTCGTATATAGAGTGTTCTATATGCTCAGCACATTAATGGCCATGTGCTTAAATCCTGAGTTCATGAGTCTACTATAGAAAACGGTCTTACTTTCTTAGGGACAACCAGGTTGTACTCATATAGGTAAGTCTCTTAAGGTGTTTCTACGATACATCCTTTTAAGGTAATTAGACTTATTAAGGATATATTATCCATCCTTTGTTCTTGCAGAATCCAACACTAAATATTATGGGATTATTGATTTAGTATTCCATAATCATTCTCTTAACTTGTTGGTGCCCAATGAACTTTGACTATCCTTTTCAAACATAAGTTGGGTTTCTGTTAAGGATGATCAATCTTCATTCACAGACCTTAGTCCCATTTCCTTTGATTTTATAGAAACCAATGCCTTTGGAAGACTCTTTGTGAGTGGGTCAGCCCAATTTTTCTTTGTTTCTATGTAATCAACGGTTATTACTCTACTTTTGAGTAACTGTCTTATCATTTGATATCATAGACTCACATGTCTAGACTTCCCATTATAGGTCTTATTAGAGACATTGTATATTGTAGCCTGATTGTCATAGCTAATAAAGACTGCTAGAGATGGCTTCTTCCATAATGGAATTTCTATTAATAAATTCCTAAGCCATTCTGCTTCCTTACAAGCATCTGCTAATGCAATCAAATCTGACAGCATTGTTGAGTTAGATATACAGGTCTGTTTCTTAGAAACCCAAGACACAACAACACCTCCTAATGTAAAGATCCATCCAGTCATAGACTTGGATTTTGATTCTACATTGTTCCAGATTGCATCACAATATCCTTCTATTACAGCAGGATATCCTTTATAAGATAAACCATAGTATAATCATCAATAAATATTATATAGTATTGGTTAGCACCATAGGTGATATGATTTTTTAAGTCACCCACATCACTATATACTAAATCAAGCCAGTTTTCCTATCTATTAATTTAAAGGATTTTCGGTGTATTTTTGCTTGAACACATATTTCACATTTAGAGATAGTATTGAAATCACAATCAGAAATTAATCCTAGTTTATGCATATTTTTAAGGGAATTATAATTAACATATCCTAGTGTACCATGCCATAATCTAACAGAACCAACAGTATAAACAGATGATTTATTTATCACATTCAACTTAATCATGCCGTTACAAGAATATCCCTATCCAATGAACTTCCCATTTTTGGACAACACTAGTTTGTCAGACTAGTACACTATCTTGAATCCTTCTTTGTTAAGAAGGTATCCAGAGATCAAATTCTTATAAATATGAGGTACATGATATACATTAACCAAAGTAAGAGTCATTCCAAAAGATAACGGTATTTCTATAGTGCCTTTGCCAATCACCTTACTGCGTACATTGTTTGCTCCAGTAACTTGATTCTCATCTGCGCTAACATCTTCGTAGTTCTTATAGAGACTACGATCCTTGCATATATGAATGGTTGCTCCAGTGTCAACCACCAATCATTTCCCATGTTCTCAATGGAGTTTGCCTCTTGCACTACTACGACCAATTTGTCGTCGACCATATTCACCTTTAATTGTTTCTTTCGTAGATGACAGTTACGAGCATAATGGCCGGACTTGTTATAGAAGTAACAAGCACCTTTCATTTTATCTTTCTTAGAATGGTTTTTCTTCTTAAACTGTGTCTGATTCTTAGGTTTTAGAGAATTTTATATTTCAACATTATTTGCCTTAGAATGAGACTCAGTTTGTGGATTATCATTTAGTTCTCTTTTACGAGAGTCCTCTTCTATACGAAGATGACACTGTAAATTCTCTAAATCATAATCTGTCTCCGCATGTTTCAATTTCTTTTTATAATCAATACAAGAGTGAGGGAGTCTAGAAATAATAACTCCAATCATAAAGGATTCAGGGAGTTCAATCTTTGCATCTTTTAGTGGATTGACTATATATATATTATATCACTAACTTGTCCAATAATGGACTTATTATCATGCATTTTGAAATCAATAAAATTGCATACCAGGAATTTCTTGTTGCTTGCCTCAAATATTCGATATTTTCTCTACAGGCAGTTGAAAGTGCTTTGGCTATTTTCAGACTTCTATGTGCGTTATAAACTGATGTAGATAACGCTTTGAGAATGTTCCCTCTTCACAGGAAATCATCTTCTTTGCGCTTTGCTCGTTATGATTTCAATTCGTCGGTATCTTTATCAGTTCCCTCTGGCATTTCCTCCAAGATATCTTTAAGAACATAGAACAATTTGACCATGATCAAAAAAAAATTCATTGTCTCTTGCCAACGAGTGAAGTTTTCACCATCAAAACGCTCCAATCGCGTCAAATGTTGATTCATAACTTGAAGAGCATTGATAATGCTTGAACTCGAACCATCCATTGTTGAAGCTATTGTCTAGAAATTGTTGGATAATCTTTCAATGATTCGAGAAAGATGAAGATGATAACTACTGTACTTCTGACTTCAAGGATCTACTGCGTAGATTCTTTTGGACAATAGTTCAACCCAACAGGTACAGACGGTGTAACGAACTATTGACTTCAGGATTCAACGAAGCCTTAAAACAGCGTAATCGGATTCAAAAAGTTGTACGATTTTGATCCGACCAAGAACATTCAAATTTGATCTCTGATGATGCAATTTAGTAAGGAATAGAATGAAGAAGAAGAAGAGATTGACATGCAACGTTTCTACGTTTGTAACACCTTACAAGTGTCGCAAACTATGGTGAGAAGGCAGTGTTCTGCAACACTTACTTGGCGTCGCAGATCTGGAGGAGGAAGAAGAAAATACAAGCAAAAGAGGTTGATCCTGAAATCATTCCTGGGCGTCACTATTTACAGTAAAAGAGGAAGTATCCATTCGTCAAGCATTGCATCCTTTCCAACAATCCGAAATAGTTAGAAACGGTCACGCCTTTTCGCAACAGTTTAAAACCGTTACTAAACGGTCGCGTCTCTTCATTCAAATGACCCGCCGAATAATCTGTACGTTCAAATTCTGATCCGGCTTGTTAACAAAAATTAATTCATCATTTTAGATCCGAATCCAAACAAAAACCTGGCCCGGCCGGACGGACGGAGGCGGCGGCGCGCGTGTGTGGTGGTGATGCATAACTTCCCTCCTCACATCAAAGCAAAGCTTTGAGTGCCCAAAGGGCCCAACCTTCCTTAGAGAATCCTATATTTAACTAAGTATAATCCCTTATTTTTCAAGATGTGGGACTATACGTTCCACCTTTCTTCTTCTGTCTTCTTCCATCTTCAAAAACAAACCCAAATCCAAACTAATTTTGAAAATTTCCAACAATTTCCCCCCATTTTGAAAATAAGTAAAATAAATAAAATAGACGGCTGCATCACTAGAGTGACACATACATACCCAAGTGGGATCAAGCCAATGTAGTTCCGAGATCAAGTTTTGCATCATCGTGGAAACAAATACATAAATGATAGGTATCTTTTGGATTTGAACCTTCACTTAGTGTAAACCATTCAAAGTTCCATCGAGGTCTATGGTGAACGTATCTTGAACCAAGTACACGTAGTGATAGTACCGGACCAGTCACACATACTGATTTCCATATATAGAGTGTTCTATATGCTCAGCACATCAATGGCCATGTGCTTAAATCCTGAGTTCTTGAGTCTACTTTAGAAAACGGTCTTACTTTCTTAGGTAACGGCCTGATTTCCATACTCATATAGGTAAGTCTCTTAAGGTGTGTCAACGATACACTTTTTTAAGGTAAGTAGACTTATTAACGATATATTATCCACCTTTTTTTCTACAGAATCCAACATTAAATATTATGGGATTATTGAATTAGTGTTCCATAATCATTCTCTTAACTTGTTGGTACCCATTGAACTTTGTCTATCCTTTTCAAAACATAAGTTGGGTTTCTGTTAAGGATGATCTACCTTCATCCACAGACCTTAGTCCCATTTACTTTGATTTTATAGAAACCAATGCCTTTGGAAGACTCTTTGTGAGTGGGTCAGCCAAGTTTTTCTTTGTTTCTATGTAATCAACAGTTATTACACTACTTTTGAGTAACTGTCTTATCATTTGATATCTTAGACTCACATGTCTAGACTTCCCATTATATATCTTATTAGAGACATTGTATATTGTAGCCTGATTATCATAGTTAATCAAGACTGATGGAGATGGCTTCTTCCATAGCGGAATTTTTATTAATAAATTCCTAAGCCATTCAACTTCCTTACAACCATCTACTAATGAAATCAAATCTGAGTGAATTGTTGAGTTAGATATATATAGGTCCGTTTCTTAGAAACCCAAGACACAGTAGCACCTCCTAATGTAAAGATCCATCCAGTTGTAGACTTGGATTTTGATTCTACATTTTTCTAGGTTGCATCACTATATCCTTCTATTACAGTAGGATATCCTTTATAAGATAAACCATAGGTAACGGTTCCTTTCAAATAAGCTAAAACTCTAGAAATAGCTTTCCAATGTTCGAAACCTGGATTACTCGTAAATCTACATAACATGCTTATAACATGTGCTATGTCTGATCTAGTGCAATGCATAGCATACATAAGACATCCAATAATAGTGGAATACTCAAGTTGAGAAACGATACATCTAATATTCTTTTCTAATTTAATACTAGGATCTAAAGGAGTAGGTGCTGGTTTGTCATTATAATGACCATACTTTCGAAGGAACTTCTCAATGTAATGAGATTGTGTTAGTAACAACTCCCCCTCTTTCCTAATAATTTTAATTCCCAGAATTACGTCAGCTTCTCCAAGATCTTTCATATCAAATTTACAAGATAGAAACTTCTTAGTTTCATTCACACATGATATATTGAAACAAAATATTAGCATGTCATCAACGTATAAACATATTATAACATAATCGTTGTTGTCTGATTTGCTATAAATACATTTATCAGCATCACTAATAATAAATCCATATGACACTGCTATTTTATCCAACTTCTCATGACATTGCATGGGAGCTCGCTTTGGCCGTAAAGAGACTTTATTAATTTGTAAAATTTCTTTTCTTGGCTTGGGGTTTTGAAAACTTCATGTTGTTCTATATATATCCTTTCTTCTAAATCCATTTAGAAACGTGATCTTTATATCCATTTGATGTATAACCAATTTATGAATTGATGCAAGTGGTATTAAACAGCGTATAGAAGATATGCGAGCAACTAGAGCATATGTATCAAAATAGTCTACTCCATGTCTTTACTTATATCCCTTAGCAACTAATCTGGCTTTAAACTTATCAATGGATCCATTTGTATTCAACTTTTTCTTAAATATCCATTTACATCCTATAGATTTAGCGCTAGGAGGTAAGTCAGTTAAAACCCAAATTTGGTTTAACAATATGGAATTCATTTCATCATTAATAGCTTATTTCCAAAATATTGAAGCTTTGGAACTCATAGCCTAAGAATAAGTTTTGGGGTCGTCATTGACGTTCATGACATATCTAGTCACATTAAGGACTTCATCCTTACTGCCTTCTATAAGATATGTAATGAAGTTAGGACCATAGTCCTTTTCTATTCTTGCTCTTTTACTTCTCCTCTGTTCAGTACTATTATCTGGTACTGATACTTCCTTGCTATGAGTAGGAGCATAGTACGCGTCATTAATATCATCAATCGTATTAGGTTCTGGACTAGATGATCTCAATGGAATCTCAACAGTTTGATTTTCAAAGAATTCTATATCTACGGATTCTATAACTTCTAAGGTGTCAAGAATTATGAATCTATAAGTTATACTATTAAGTGAATATCCTATGAATGCACATTTACATGCCTATTTCCTAACTTTGGTCGTTTAGGGTCTGGTATTCTAACATATGCTAAACAACCCCAACTTTAAGTTTTGTAAGATTAGGTTTCCTATTGAACACCATAATTCATAAGGGGAAAGGATATTTTTTTTAAGTGGTACTCTATTTAAGATATAACATGCAGATAACAAAGCATCACCCCATAGGTTATAAGGTAAGTTGTAACTTATGAGCATGGTATTAACCATTTCTACTAAAGTCCTATTTTTCCTTTCTGCAATACCATTTTGTTGTGGTGTATATGGGGCAGTGCATTGGTGAACTAAGTCATGTTGCTTACAAAATAAGGTGAATTCATTTGAGAAATATTCACCACCTCGATCTGAATGTAATACTTTTATTTTAACTTCTAATTGTGTTTCGACCTCTGCTTTGTAAATTTTAAATTTATCAAAGGCTTCATCTTTAGTTTTCATTTGATACAGATATGCATATCTAGTATAATCATCGATAAATGTATATAGTATTGGTTACCACCATAGGTGATATGATTTTTTTAAGTGACCCACATCACTATATACTAAATCAAGCAAGCCAGTTTTCCTTTTTATAGATTTAAAGGATTTTCGGTGTATTTTTGCTTGAATACATAATTCACATTTAGAGATAGTATTGAAATCACAATGTGAAATTAATCTTAGTTTATGCATATTTTTAAGGTAATTATAGTTAAAATGTCCTAGTCTACCATGCCATAAACTAACAGAATCAACAGTATAAACAGAAGATTTATTTATTACATTCAACTTAATCAAGCCGTTACAAGAATATCCCTGTCCATGAACTTTCCGTTTTTGGATAACACTAGTTTGTCAGACTCATATACTATCTTGAATCCTCTTTTGTTAAAAAGGTATCCAGAGATCAAATTCTTGCAAATATCAGGTACATGATATACATTAACCAAAGTAAATGTCTTTCTAGAAGATAACGGTAGTTCTATAGTGCCTTTGCCAATCACCTTACTGCGTGCATTGTTTGCTCTAGTAACTTGATTCTCATCTTCGCTAACATCTTCGTAGCTCTTGTAGAGACTACGGTCCTTGCATATATGAATGGTTGCTCCAGTATCAAGCCACCAATCATTTCCTATGTTTTCAACGGAGTTTTCCTCTTGCACTACTGCAACCAATTTGTCTTCGACCATATTCACCTTTAATTGTTTCTTTCGTAGACGATAGTCACGAGCATAATGGCCGGACTTGTTATAGAAATAACAAGCACCTTTCTTTTTATCTTTCTTAGAATGATTTTTCTTCTTAAACTGTGTCTCATTCTTAGGTTTACAGAATTTGATATTTCAACATTATTTGCCTTAGAATGAGACTCAGTTTATGGATTATCATCTAGTTCTATTTTATGAGAGTCCTTTTCTGTACGAAGATGACGCTGTATATTCTCTAAATCATAATTTGTCTTTGCATATTTCAATTTCTTTTTATAATCATTTCAAGAGTGAGGGAGTCTGGAAATAATAACTCTAACCACGAAGATATAAGGAGTTCAATCTTGGCATCTTTCAATTGATTGACTATATATATTACATCACTAACTTGTCCAATAATGGACTTATTATCATGCATTTTGAAATCCATAAAATTGCTTACCAAGAATTTCTTGTTGCTTGCCTCAAATATTCGATATTTTCTCTCCGGGGCAGTCCTAAGTGCTTTGGCTGTTTCCATACTTCTATGTGCGTTATAAACTGATGTAGATAATGCATTGAGAATGTGCCCTCTACACAGGAAATCATCTTCTTTGCGCTTTGCTCGTTTTTCTATCAATTCGTCAGTATCTTTATCAGTTTTCTCTGGCATTTCCTTCAAGTTATCTTCAAGAATATAGAACAATTTTACCGTGATAAAAAAAATTCATCGTCTCTTGCTGACGAGTGAAGTTTTCACCATCAAAACACTCCAATCGCATCAAATGCCGATTCATAACTTGAAGAGCATTGATATTGCTTGAACTCGAACCATCCATAGTTGAAGCTATTGTCTAAAAATTGTTGGATAATTTGTCGATGATTCGAGAAAGATGAAGATGATAACTGTTGTACTTTTGACTTAAAGGATCTACTACATAGATTCTTTTCGATAATAGTTCAACCCAATAGGTACAAATGGGTTCTCGAACTATCGACTTCAGGATTCAATAAAGCCTTGAAACAGCATAATCGGGTTCAAAACGTTGTACGATTTTGATCCGACCAAGAACACACAAATTTGATCTCTGATGATGCAATTTAGTAAGGAATAGAATGAAAAAGAAGAGAAAATTGATCTGCAACGTTTCTGCATTTTTAACACCTTACATGCGTCTCAAATTGTGGAGAGAAGGCATTCCAACAGTCCAAAACCGTTACAAACGGTCGTGCCTTTTCGCAATGGTTTAAAAATGTTACTAAACGGTCGTGTCTCTTCACCCAAATAACCCGCCACAAATATGTCCGTTCAAATTCTGGATCCGGCCTGTTAACAAAAATTAATTCGTCATTCCCAAACCCGGCCAGTCCTACGGCTGCAGCAGCTTGCGTGTGGTGGTGATGCATAACTTCCCTCCTTACATCAAAGCAAAGCTTTGGGTGCCCAAAGGGCCCAAAGGGCCCAACCTTCCTTAGAGAATCCTATATTTAACTAAGTATAATCCCCTATTTTCTAAGATGTGGGTCTATACATTATACCTTTCTTCTTCCATCTTCTTCCTACTACTTCCCTCTTCAAAAACAAACCCAAACCCAAACAAATTTTGAAAATTTTCGACACCCTCTTGAAGATTCTTATGCCCCTCTCTCCTCCCCCTCCCCCTCCCTCTCTCTCTCGTACATTAGCACCTTCATCATTGCTAGTATAGTTTTGCCCCTGATTGTTTTTCATCTACTTTCTTTGAAAATGGCGTACCATTCTTCTTTGTTTAACTCAGGTTGTGAAAACTTGCTAAAGTTCTCATTTTTGCACCAAAAAAATTGAATAGAATCACATGCAAAAAAATAGATTTGTGTTGATCTCATTGTTTGTCTCACATATACGCCATATTGATTCATCTAGCAAATGCATACTAAGTAACTTGTCTTTAGTTAACAAAGCATTGTTAAGGACTCTCCACATCATCAAGTTTTCCTTCTAAGTGCCTTCTCTGTCCCATGTCCCATTGTACCACGGGTCGTTCACCATGGAGTTCTGAGAGGTTAGTCAAGTTTATATGTGTTTGATCGAATGTTGCTTAAGAGGGTTTCCCTATAAGTTGACTCCATCTTCAGACTTGATGAATCCTTGTTTGCTAACATTAGACTAGGAGTCTCTTATAATCTGGTTGGTACTACATGGTCAGACTATTTTAGATTCGTAGATGTAATCCTTCAACGTTGCTGCTTTGTGGATATCTGATTGTTGTCTTTGTAAGTGATTTAGAGAATTGTAAAGGAGCTTGCCTTTTTAATTCCATGAGGTGGTCCAAAAAGTGTTGTTTGAGTCATCCTCAATTGTTTATTATATAAACTGCTGCATGATATTCCTCATGGAAAGAATGCTATTCCAGATCTAACTCAAATCATTCTTCTTGTCCATGGTCTAGAAATTTTTATCATGCATATAGTGCTTTACTGTCTGGTCTTTCAATAGCTATTCTTCTTCCTAATGATAGTTTCTAGATGAGTTGTTATGGTTGTCGTATTCCATACTTTTAAGTTGATGACGCCCAAACCACCATATCTTATAGGTTTTTGGGTTTTAGAAAGGGGCGGGTATTTTTAGAGAAAAGATCACAGTGCCTAAGAAGTTGTTACAAGCTCGTTCAATCGTTTTCAAAATCATTTGGGGAGAATAACGATTCTGGAATAGTATACTTTCATAGAGAAAAGGATTGATTTAACAAGGGCTAGTCTTCCAGCTATTGGTTAGTTCTCGTTCTACCAGTGTTTAATTTTACTTGTAGTTTTCTCATACAGGGGAAGACAATGCTATTTTGTAAAACTTGTGGTAGAGAAGGGGATGCCCAAATAAGACATACTTTGATGCATAGGTTGTAGCCAGTATCTTGATAAATGATTGATTTTTGGATTCCTACACACATATTATGGAGCACTTTTGAGACTGGTGAGCTTTGAAAAGTGGTTTAGGATTTCTATAATATTGGTTATGGAGCGAGTGTTGGGTTTGGCGAAAAGAATGAAATCATCGATTAGTCAAAGATTTGAGATATGTTATCCAGCCTTGTGACGAAGCCATATTCGGACGAATCAAATCGGTCGAATGGAAAAATTGCCATGCAGAAATCTAGTGCAATAACTGCCAAACTCGGATGTCAAACAAATCCTATAGGTAAAGCCATCAACATGTCAGAGGCTCCCAAAATAGCCAACATGCCAGGCAAATCCAAGTGCAAAAATCGAAACCCATGCATCGAGTCATGTCATGGATCAATATCGATCCCTGATCATTGATCGATACTGATCCCCTAACACTGACCTATATTAGTAACCTAGCTCATGCCATGCATGCTAGAGTAATTACTAGTTTGCACAAGTTAATAAAGATGGATCGTTCACTACCCTTAACTAAAATGATCGATGAATAAATTAAGTGTCTTTGCTTAACCTCCGAGCTAGGGAATTCACACAAGTTCAACCACATATCAATGTAACCAAATGCAGAAATCAAGAATACAATTCAACTAAATAATTTCCAAGGATCAAAGAGGTCTTTATGATCAATCTTATGGATCAGCAGTGAACCATAGGGCATGGATTTGTACCGATCCTTGAACATTGCTTAGCTGGCCATGCTCTTCTTAGCTCAACTTCTTTAGGATGTGTAGTACGTAGGAACAAACACGGAGGAGATAATTTCTTCAACCTGCAGCTATAAATAGAGGAAGAGGGGCATTGTTTGAGAGATATTGGTGCTTATTTAATGAATCTGTATATTTCTTTTGTAATTTTACGGATCATCACCAATCCTTAAGAATAACACTGTAAAAAACTAATAGAAACTTCAACAAAGTTACCGCCTCTGATTAGTCGAACCACTATAAGTACCGTGTGTTCTAATTTTCCTTATTTTCAATTTATTTTCTTCATTTTATTTACTGGTATTGATTTGTTAACCTGCTTTTTAGACAAAATAGATTTCAAGTAGACTTAGAAGATCAAAATAAGGACGAAATGATTCATGGATTTGGAAGTACAATTAAATGAGATAGAGAAACAACTGGCAGGAATTTCAACTGGAATGGGGCTAAGTATATAACTCGGCATCGAGTTATACAGGTCGGAGGCGACCTATTTATTTAGTATATTTCTCCTCCCAAACTTCATATACCTTGCATACTACTCCAATCACTAAGTATCGAGTCATTTTCCTAAACTTTGGATGACTAATTTTAAGGATTGATGAGAAGAAAACCAAGAAAGCAGGATAACTCAGGCGATGATAGTAAGATCACTAGAATCAACCAAAAATCGATTAAAAGAGCTTGAAATGCATCAAGTAGAAGAATGAAGAGCAGTGCATGTGAAAAAGCTGATTTGCACCAATACAAATAGGTCAGTACCGAGTTAGATGACTCGGTAGCGAGTTATCATTTTGAATCGTAGGGATCCGATCAAAATACCTTTGTTTTCCTATAAATACTAACTCTATGGCAACCTGAAAAGGATCTTGACTCTTCTTCACATTTTGATCTTCTCTTTCTCTTTACTCCTATCTTCTCCTTCAAATACTTTAAAAGTCCATTATAAATCTAAGATCCACTAGATTATGGTCAGATTTGATATAACTAATTGTAATCCAGAGAGAAAAGAACTAATAACATAGATTAAAGTGGGTATAGGCCATAGATTATGCCGAACCACTATAAAAATACTTGCATCTCCTTTTTCTTTTCTGCCTTTCATTTTATTTTATAAGAACTGGTGATTTAATCTGATTATTAGGTGTTTGTTCCGTTTTTGGTGCAAACAACTGGTGCTTTCACTAAGAAAGAACTAGATCTGAAGGCTTAAAGATTGAATCTGATATTTGGAGAAGATAGAGAGACCTAACACAATATCTAAGGCTAGGGGAAGCCAACTAGACCCCGTAGGCAGTCAACAGGTGCCTTCAACTTTCATCAGTCCTTCTAGATGACCAGAGAGGAGATGGATTGAATGATGAAGCAGATGCAAGATGGAATGATAGCTAGACAACATGAAATGCTGTAAGGATTTTTTTCAAAGTTTGGGACAATAAGGAATAGATGGAGCTGCTGGAATTCAGAACGGAGGATAAAGAACTAATGCAAGAGCATCTGGAGTTGGAGTATAGCAGACTAGAATGGTGCCCCATGACCAAGACCACTTGGAACCGACTAGAATCCTCTTGGTACTAAGAAGTAGTCAAGGACAATGCTGGATTGGACTAAGGGCAAGCTGGTATGCCGAGAATGGATGATGTTGGAGCTAGAAACGCAAGACAGAACACAAATGCACAACAACTAGAGGAATATATGCCAAATCTTTCTTATAGGAATGGAGGATAGAATGAAAGTAGAGATGTGGGTCAAAACGCAGACGTGCAGCTAGAGGAGTATGTACCAAAATATTTGCAGTAATTTTGCCATAGAAGCAAGGGCAGAATACAACTAGTGGTCAAAGATTTCCATTATATGATGACAGCGAGATAACCAAAACGATCAAAAGAATAGTTAGAGGTGGACGCCTAGACTATAGTTTGGAGGAGGTAAACATTTATCCATTAATTGCAAACATCAAGAATATAAAGAGTTCTCTCGATTTCAAGCTTATGACGTTGGAAATGTACGATAAGCAATCTGATCCAACAGTCCATTTAATGAGATACATCTGACACAAGGAGGTGATAGGTGCTTCTGAGGAGGTGATGGAGTGGTGCTTCCTATTATATCTAACAAATTTAACAGTAATGTGGTTCAAATAGTTGGAGAATGGATCCATAAGAACTTGGACCAACCTAGTGAATAAGTTCATAAGATAATTTAAACATCTTCTAACCAAAGATTGTGATGATGTTATCAAGCATAAAGCAAAGGCATGGAGAGACCTTGAGAAGCGATATTATGAGATTTAACCGTGGCAGCTATCACAGTGAATAAACCGAATCCAACAATAATCTTAATGACAGCAGTATCTAGAGTAGCAAGCAAGACCGACTTCAAAGTTGCACTGGAAAGAATCCAATGATGGATCTTATGGAGTTTTACTATGAAGCTAAGAGATATCTGTGTGAAAAGAACACTAAAGCTGATAATTTTGATGCTAATGCCATGGATGGGGGAGCACGGCCCGGAGCAGGATGTGGAAAAGATAAAGAGAAACAAAAAGCTAATAACGACTTCGAGGAACTAAAACGACAAAGGAGAGAGTCGAAGTGCACTTCTTACACTGACTTAACTGAAATATCGAGGATGATATACCTAGATACTAAGGGGCAAATCCCCTATCGAAAAACAGCTATGAGGGAACCCACTGATCGAGAGAGAAGATTAGGAAAGTTTTCCATCTTCATAAGTTGTATGGACATGAAACGAACAAGTACCAACACCTTCGTAATCTAGTAGAAGAGCTGGTTCAGAGCAACCTTACAATAGTATGTGAGGAACCAAATTGCAATGGTACAGCCGGAGCAGCCACCATCTGCAATGAATTATCGGTTGCAAAATTATAGATCTTAAGGCTAATTAAACATAGAGTGAGGTTGAATAATATTTTCTATATTTTGTAAATCTTTTTAAAAATCTTTCAAGTTCAATATTAATCACAGATTTTCAATACAGAATTATGTCAACATATAATTGCAGATGTAATTATAGATAAAAAGAAAGCAACAAAGTAAAGCAGAGGGTTAGAGAGATGACACCAGCTATTTTATATTGGTTCTGATTTCTCCTACATCCAGTTCCATACAGTTGCTTGTGAATATATTTTTTCAAACGCCAATCTTTAAAAGGAAAGAAGGAAAACCCAATTACAATCTCGATTCTGAGGCTACGAGACACACCCTTCTGATTTTCCAGGCTTAGGGTACACCCACTTGATTTGGACGGACTATAAGCACACCCACTCAGATTTTCGGGCTACCAAACACACCTAATTGATTTGAATGGGCTACAGTCACACCTAAGCAAATGCAAATATAGTTTGATGGATTTTCCAATGATGGTATCTTGAACTTTGGATACAATGGATCCTGTAGCCTCTTGGAAAACTCTTTGATCCTTGATTTGAGAAAGAGATGATGCCAAAATAGTAAGAATGCAATACTGAATCAATACACAAGGTTATGAATTGATTCCATTTTGATTTTTAAGAGAATTTTGTATATTTTTATTAGATATTTTGAGAGAGTAAGAAGTGGGAAGAAAACAAGATAATAATTGATTAAAGATTCATTTGCAAGCCTATATATAGTGTATAAACAGATGTTCCCGTTCACGAAGAGTTGCGACGAATAGGCACTTCAATTCAAAATTTGAAAACTGATTTATGGCATGTATGTTGACATATCTACAACATGTATGTAGATATTTACTTGAAATTTTTGAAAACTGGTTTCTTTAAAAAATGATTTGAAAACTTTGTATTTTGTAAACTAATTTGGTACTTTGTAAAATATTTTAAACATAGCTTATAAACTTTTGATCTTTAAAAAACTTTTGTAAAATATTTTTAAATATATTTTATAATTTTATTTTGTTTAAAAATATAAAAGATAGAAAAATAAGAGACATAAATCAAAGATTGCTACCAAGGACTTCAACAACATTCTATGAATATATACACTATACTATAGCCTTGAGATCTTCATAACTTGGTCTTTATACTCACGAATCTTTATGTCTATTTCTTGAGTCTTTATATAGTACAATCTCCGATTCAATGCCTATGTAATATCCTACACTATATACTATTAAACCAGCAAAACATTAGTATCCATATTTTGTATGAATGTATATTATTGTTTATTAAAGTCGTTATCATCAAAATTAATAACTGAGGTATTAAAATCTTCCCCCTTTTGAAGATGATAACTAGTAATATCCTATATATAAAATATGATATAACTCCTCACGAGTTAGATAAATCCCTCTGAATATATGCATATGTATATTTTATATTCCCCCATTGTTATAGTAAAAAATGGGTGAAAAGGTAAAAACTCCACCTAAAATAAATATTTAGAAACTATAGATTCAAAACCAATAACTAAGTTAAACAGATATATATATATATGTATGTATGTATGTATGTATGTATGTATGTATGTATGTATGTATGTATGTATGATTATATGATTAGGATGGATATATGCTGATATATGATGATTATAACTTATATTTTGAAACATACACTATTTCATACTAAGCATGATGATTATAAATAAGATGACACAACTTATTTTTATTTAAATCAATTTTATATATTATTCAATCATTCAAATACATATATCCAAATGTCAAACAATCCAAACTAATCAGATTCAACCCAATTATACACACCAAATGTATCAAACCAAATCCTAAGAGTATGTGTGTATATATATATATATCTTTACATATTAAATCCAAACCTAATTACTAGACATTTCGTCGAACTTCAACCCAACCGTTGGACTTAAAGATTGGACTTACTTTGATGGCATACCAATCTTCATTATCCTTATTCATACTGCACTCTGGATTGTTGGATGGTTCCTCCAATTAAGGAAGAAATCATCAGTCAAATGGCATCGAAATGCTTTTTTTGTTCCTTGATCATCTGCATTCGACTTAACTCCACATGTCTTTGATTTCTTAAGATAAACGAGATAATATCCTTAAAAGATTGAAACGACTGTTCAAGGTTTTTACCTTATTTCTTATGTGGAGAAGTCATATTTGTGAAAAGATGTTTGAGAATGAAAAGGAGTATAAAATAAAAATGATGAGTAAGGTTTCTGGAAGAAATAGGCTTATACGGGAGCAGAAAGTCATTTGGAATGAGTTGAGTAGGTGGTAGTTATTTAACTTTGAATTTTTTTGGCCAACTGGTCGTTATATGTCAATATATAGGATATATGTATGTCGATATACATGTCATAAATTGCAAAATTAACGTTTTCTTATAGTTTTTATTTTAAAATTATACCATTATATTTTGATAACTTTCAGAGACTAATAAACAATTTATTACGGTAAGAGATAGATTTCATTATTTAGAATTAAAAGTGTTTGCACCAAAAATGGTCATGAACACCAGGTTGTAAGTGAAAGCACCAATATCCAGTCACAAATCTTAGATAATTTTCTATAGAGCATAATATGAAGAACAATATAATTAAAATGAAAGCAAGTAAAGAAAGACACAGAATTTATAGTGGTTCGGCTGACTTTGTCCTACGTCCACTTTAATCAATCTTTTTATTTATGCCGTTTGACGGCAGTTACAGATGTTTTTTCCTTATAAAAATAATGGAGGAAGAGGTAGGAAGTGATGTAGGAGAGCAGAAAGAAGATCCTTGTGATGAGCTAAGTCCTCTATATTTATAGGTGAAGACGTACATGGATCGGGCTGAAATTTTTTCCAGAAGAACCTCCATGCCCATACGACCCGACCAACAAAATTTGGGATCGATCGCACACCAAAAAATGATAGATGCCAATTATACATACTAGCTCCTTTTGTTGTGCGATCATTCTAGTAGGTACCCATTATGTTAGATACTTTCTCTCCAAATTCATGCCATTTTTACTTGTGATTTGTGAGATATCGCGTTTTTCGTGGAGTTGGGATCGTTTGGTCTGAACTGATCTGATCGTTCAAGAACGATATAGGCCAATCGTTCAACTTTCTCCAAATGATGTGCGATCGATATGGTAGATTCCTCTATATAATATTTTACTATTACAAAGTTTCACATCATTCTGACTTAATGTTTGTGAGATATTGATCGATCATCATTGAGTTCGATTGTTTGGGCTGAAATGATATGATCGTTCAAGAATGATGTATATCGACCATTCAACTTTCTCCAAATGACATGCGATCATTTTTGGGGACTCCTTTCTTCAATATATTGATGTTCTTGAAGTTTCATGTTTAATGGAGTTGTAGATTTTGAGTTATTTATTGATCATTATTGATTTGAATTGTTTTATGGATCGATTCTTGTGGATCATGAGAGATCGACCCAACTTCATCATGGCGCCCAGTGATCGATGGTGTGGGTCCTTTATGGTAATATAGTTGTCCTCCAAATTTCATGTCGATTGCCATTGTAGATTTTGAGTTATAGATCGATCATCGTGAAAAATCACTAAAACAGTCGTCGAAAAACCCACTTCAGGGTTAACCTAAAGCGAGATCCAAAGTTATCATCTTCTTGAGTCGAAGTAGATGCTGAAGATTCTGGCCCAAGGTTAGACTCAGGTAAAATTGAAATTTTCTCCAAGCAGATGTGATTCTGACTCCAAGCATGAAAAACGACCGATGCCGATCATTTTTCTCCAAGCAATCTCTAACCAAACATGTATCCAACACCAAGCACGATCGAGCACTTCAAATTTCTATGACTTCAAGCGAACCATGTGCCGACTCCAAGTAAATAACATATTTTCTTAGGTCTAACTCCAAGCAAATTACACTGCTCCATCAATACCGATCCATCTTCTTTTATTCATAACTCGAGCATACGAACTCCTATCGACTTGAAATTTGAAACGTGGCCTTATGTGGCCTTCCTTGTCACTCCTTACTAATTGAACCTTGATTAGGTTGGAAATTAGGAATTTGATATGATCCATTGTGTAAGTTAAGTGCCAATTCCATACTTATCCATTTTTTGAGTGTTGTCAATCCAAATTCATTCAACTATCGTCCATAGTTTAAATTGTAATCGATTGTCAATCTATCCATTTTAGCAGAATCTGTGGTAACCCGACCTGACCAAAGGCCGGATAACATTTGCCCTTCCAAAACATGCTTTGTGGTAGGAAGGCATTTTATCCTACAAATCCAAATTTCGAAATCCATAATCCACCGATAGTCGAATATTACAGTCTAGAATCCAATCCATTGTCAATCTAATGTCTTGATCTCTCAAGATCATCATTTGTGGTTGTTCGAGACCGTTAGTTAGATTTGTAGCTTATCGAGGTTGGCATTTATTCAAGGTTAATTTTGCCGTTCAGGGCGAGTGGTGGTTATTCGTGACCGATAACCGTTCGTGGTAGATGATGGTTGTTCATAGCCGATTGTCGTTCATGATGAAAGATGATCATTTGTGATCGAGTTTCGTTCGGGAGAATGATGATCACATATGATCAAGTGCCATTTAAGGTGATATATGATCATTCAAGATTGGATGCCGTTCGAGATGAAATATTGTGAAGACCCGCAAATCCGTACTCCTTGAATATACACTAATCTCCATAGATTAACTCAAGATGAACAGAAATACGAATTATCAATGTTTAAGAAAAAGAAAGAGAGAGAAGAGGAGAGGAAAAGATAGAAAAATAGAGGGAAAAGAAAATAGAAAATAGAACGGAACAGAAAACAACAGAACAATATCAGAATCTCACAATTCGCAGCGGAACAACATATAATAAATAAATGAATAATCTTTAAACAAAGAACTATATCAGTTATTACATTTTATACATTACATTACATCAACATCAGAGTGTACAACAACATACAACAACAAACAGCGGAAAAGAAATACTATATACTAGTAATACGCCATGCCATCCAGCTTGCCTCCAGCAACTCCATAATATCCAGAATATCCTGATAAACCTAACTCTTGACTGCCCGTGTGGAAATTGGTGGGCACCCAGAGTTTAGGAAGGAAAACAATAAACTCCGAGTCAGTCATGTGACTGGTGTGAGAACTCAAAACAGTTTATTTATCTTTAAAATCAAAATAGAGGAATATTTTTAAATTCAATTCGCAATGCTTTTAAAAATGAGACTACCATAAGGCCTCCCGCACACACACACAATGCAAACGCAGAATCGGAGGAGATTTCTCCTTATGATAGTCAAAGATGCTTGATACGCATTAAAAAGAACATTTGATATTATTATTAGTGCATAGTGTAGGAAAAATTCATTTCGAAAGTAGAATATAAATCTTAGCCAGCATAGACATTCCGCACTTATGCCTACTATAGCTACCATGTTCAATAGCAGGTTACCGCCACATTCCATGGCAGGTTATACAACTAAAACCGTACAAGTCTCGTATTGTTTCTTTGGATTTCCAACGAATGATCAGGCCAAGGAACTTCCCATTGCCACATGGAAACGCCTCTGGATGGACGTCTCGAGAACTTAACCAGCTCTCTGCCAACACAAGGCCGGGTTACCTTTATCACTAGGTAACTACTACATGAGTATGCCATCCCCCGGTCCTCTGGGACCTTTAACCGAGCGCTCGTAATCAATTCGCACAATCATAACAAAGTGTTTTCAACATGAGTAAGTATCTGGGCTCCATACCATGATACCACCCTTTTCCAGAAGGAAATGCACATACCCTAAAGGGAGCTACCCCTCATAACCTTGCCGCATCTTTCCTGTTTTGACCATTCCGGGGTGTGAGGCTCGACGAAGTCACGTCCACAAAAACATACTTTATACAAAAGCCATGCTTTGGGTCAACAAATGATCATAGAAATGATCACCAGGATAGACGATCAAATAAATGATCCTATCACAAATAATCAACACAATGATCATTTCACAGCAACACTCGGCATGTCACATTACCAAATTGGGAATATATCGCTGATAACCTTCAACTACATAACCTCTAAGCTCGTACGTCTCAGAGAAGGGTGTTAAGCTAAGAGAATAAATTCTCCGACACCAACATAAATATATTTGAAAGAAATCTGCTTTATATCTCAATTTGTAACGTCAGACATACAATCCATACAAGTCTGTTCCGGGCTCGAATAGAACCGAAGGCACTTACAAAGAAGTCCTTGCAATACAGATAATCTCTAATCACGTCCGGACTTCCCATCACATAGGGAGTCTCTATACCGTAGCTACTTGGTGCAAAGACAATCGACGAGTTGTCCTTTCGCTTTCAAAAAGATCCGGTCTTCAACACCGGTCTTCAAATGCAATTCATAACGACGTATCACATATTCGGAATGGGTTATACGACCCCATGGTCCTTTCCCGGTTAACCCGAATAGTAAGCGCTTATTCAAAAATAAGTGTGGCATTCAAATTCAAACAAATCACATCAATTACCCATTCAAAGGGAAATATTGATAGTCGGTTATTGAACTATCAATGGATATGCACACATCACCAGTTTCCAAATAATTTTCCAAATTATTTATTTTCCAAAATATCTTTACAAGATATATTATTTTTAATACTTTAAAAATAAATCAATATTTATTTTTAAACAAGTTCCCCTTTCTTTTATAAATTCCATAGTGAATTTATATTTCACAATATCTACTGATATACGATTTTCAATAGGTTTCAATATTCCTTTTCAATTTATCTTCAAAAAGATAAATTCTCAAAATATTCACTTTATATTGGAAAACATTTCCATACTTATTTAAAAATAAGTAATTCACAAATCTATTTATTTTCAACACTTGGAAAATATTCAATATACTTAAATCGAGATTAAGTATATATTTCATTCTTTAAGGAAATCATTCTCTTAAACGTATTTATTTGGGCCAAAACGAATGTTGCGTAAAACATCGTTACGACAACCCAAAATCACTAGTATAGGAATTCGAAATTAAAATAGATATATAAATCCCAATACTATACAAAACATTTCCTTTCGGAAATCATTTACTATAACAACAGTGTTATAGTCCACCATTTCCTTTTATTTCTCGAAAACGTCTATTTCAACAATAAATGTTGAAATCTATGGTTTCGAATCTCAACACATTTTAAAACATCGTTAGATCGTTTTAATTCTATTTAAAACATCAAATCTAAACATTTTCTTTAACATATTATTCACTGTTCAAAAACGTGAATATACTACGTTAACCAATTTCATCATTTCTATACCTTTTATTTTAAAGGATTATTCACAGTCAAAAACGTGAATATAACTTCATAAATAAGTTATAACAATTTACTTATCAAAATAAGTCGTTTGCGAATTTTATAAAACAGCGTTTATAAATTCTATTTCTATTTGTTTTATAACTACTTCCTTTTTATACATCTCCTTTATTAACCTATTCGATTTATAACTCAATTATAAACCAAAAGTTCACATTATAAGTGAAATGCTTATAAAACGATTATTTTACAAAATCGTTCTTTTAAACTTCATAATTATAAATCTTATAACTTATAAGATTCAATTATTTATCCAAATATATTCTTTAATAACTTCACAAAATTTATAAATCTTACTATTTATAAATTTTATTCATAACTTCACCATTTATAATTTTATAAATTCCATTCACTTATGCAATCCATTTTCACTTCATTCAAACTCTTATAAAACCTCGTTTTATAATTCAAATGTTTTAATTTATAAATATCAATTTATAAATCCTTTATAAAATCAATTTATACTATTATTTTAAAACATCTTTAATCTCCTTTATAATTTCACCATTCTCTTGATTTATAAAATAATCAAATTTTATAAATCCTATTTTTTTTTAAACTTTTTATAATAAATTCAAAAATCCAATTTAATTATTTTATAAAAACATTAACCCATATTTCTCAAAAATCAATCTTTAACCGTATTTCTCAAAATCATAATTTTTATAACTTTAAAAATTATAACGTTTATTTATTTAAAATGGATCAGTTCCAAAAATATTTTATAAACGTATACTTTCAAAAATCACTTTAAAATCATTTTAAAATCCCAAAATTTGGTCCAATGATGCTACACACCAAATAGTCAATCACGACAACAACGATATCATATATCGATATGATAATCCATCAAATATCAAAATATCTGAAATCAAATAAATACTGTTGAGGAATCCAGTTGGATCCCTCCAACCTGTTTTCCTGCATCCACAAACATTAGCACAATACCAATTCCGCTCCAGTACGGAATTATCGCGGTATATGGGATTCAAAATATTATCCGCTTAATAGACGGCGCAATAGGGTCTCATCCGCTATACAAATGCGGGAAATCAATAACTGCAATATATACATATGCCAATATATATATATATATATATTGCTATTATATATAATACCAATTTCACTATTTATGAAATATTCGCGGTATATGTTTTTAATAAATAACATCCGCTTACTAACGGCGCATAATGTCTATTTTAACAATCAATAGATAACAATCATCATTCAAACATGCATTCAAATATTTTAAATCTAACTATTTAAAATAAAATCGAAACTGATTCAATTGAGTGAGAAGTTCTCACCTTGATTTCAATTTCGTTTTAGCGATTTATTTCGAATAAAATTAAAAAGACATTTAATTTTACCCAAAATTCTCACTAACTCCAAACGACTCCAATCCAATTCCATCGCGTAGTGCTCGTCCATACGATTCCAACGCAACTGGTTTCGTGCGTTTTCGACCTCGTATGAAAAAGATATGATTTTTTAAAGATTATACGAATTTTTATAACTAAATTACAACATTAAATTAACTATTTATAAACCTACTCTAATCATCACCGTAGATCCCTTGCCCCCCCTCATCATGACCGCACGTTCCTTCTCCTCTCCCTCTTCTCACGTTCACGCAATCTACAGACAACATCACGCAAGCTCAAACCCATGTACACAAAACTAGGGTTAGCGCCTTCGACCACCACACCACGCTACAACACGATCAACAAGTGCCATCTGGAAGCCCCCAAGCTCCTCTCCCCTCGCTCCCAGTAGCATCGAGCTTGGTCGCCTCTGAAGCTCGAAAATCGAGGTCGAACGCATGGCCTTTGAGCCCAATTTCCCATCGATCCAAAGCACTAGAACGAAAACCCACCGTTGGATGTATCAATCACACTGCCCTCTATAACTTTCATGTAGTAAGTTTTTCGAATTAATGAACGGATTTAAAGAAATTCGAGGGAGAAGGAAGGAGCATTTTCGGCCTTCATAATATTGGTGGCGGCTGAACAAATAAGAATTAGGGTTTTATAATTTTCTTATTTTTTTGTGAATTTTAAGGCCTATTTATAGAAGTTTGAACGACACTATTCATCCGGGTTTTCAAAACTCCGATTTACGCGCCGTAACCAGCGTTTCTAGGGTTTACCCCGTGTTCCGGACACAATGGAACAGGTTTCGAAAGCTAATTCGGTCATCTGTGCGAGTTATGGCAATAAACGTTCAATTTAAATTAAATCGATTTAAACGATTTTCTAGGCGTTTTAATTTGCACCGGACAAACGGTAAATCCAATTGACATGAAATTTGAAACCTTACAATAATATCACATTAACCGATGAAACTTGTTTCGTCAAAATCCGAGACTTTTTGAAAAATGACTATTTTAACTCGCCAAATTAATATTAAAACAATTTCGATGCGTTTCGAGCTGCCATGATCAAACGATAACTCCGATTGCTACGAAAATTGAAATCCGGTAATAACTAACTATTACGGATCCAATGGAACTAGTTTCGTCCAATTCTGAGACTGTTCAAAAATTGACTATTTTCACTAGTCGATTAAATATTAAAATATTCAATTTTCACAAATTAACTTTTAATTCGATTTTAAAAGTTCTAAAATATCATTATAACTTCAATATGATAAAATAAAATTTTACAATTCATTTTCAATCATATTTAACTCAATTTTCAATTATTTCCATAATTTCACATATTAAATTATCGATTTAATTATCCAATTAAATCTAATTATTTGAAATAAAATTTATTCGACTTATAAATTTCACTTATTAATATTTAAAATAAATTAAATATTCAAATTTTAATTACTAAAAATCCTGGGTCATTACAAATATGATCATTCGAGATAGAGTGTTGTTCTGGGCGAAATATGATCATTCGAGATCGAGTGCTGTTCAGGGAGAAATATGATCATTCGAGATCGTATGTCGTTCGAGGCGTTAATCATGCCCATCCGCTTGCTTTTCGACGAGGGGGCTTGTTTTTTCCTTTTTGTCTCATCTTTCCGGATAAGGTTTAGAATTATTAATGTCTGATATCAAGTTCGAGTGAGTTTTGCAATCAAATAACTCAACTAATAAAATCAAGTTCAAATACGAAAAGGAAAAACAAAAAAAATTAAATAATGCGATGTGTGCACTATAGGCATGATGGTTCGTTGTCATTTTAGAACATGCTTAGGGACGGTTCGTGATCCCATAAGTGTGTAAGTGACTTAGTCGTTTTATCACGAGGAAAGAAATTTCAAAATAATTATTACGACCGGAGTATAAGTCCTGATCTCAGCCCTTGCCATCACGATCAGTTGATGATGAGTCGTGACCTCGATCATGGGCCATTCATGTTTCTATTTGATGCGAACGGTGCCTGCTCTTGTTCCACTGCCATTGTCTGTGCCCTCATGTGCTACGGAAGTCTGCCGCCCCTGATGTGCTCCTCTAACACATCCTTTAGGTGCCTGTAATTATTTTTTCTATGCCCGTTCAACTCATGGAATACGCAATATCTTCCCGATTTCCTTTCGTTGTCTGTAGGCTCTCTCCTCATTGGCCCCCGATAGGGGATCTGCATTAGTATCCAAATATATATGTTCCAATGTTTCAGTCAATTCCATGTAAGAGGCGAATCTCGGTTCCCTCCTTGGTTGCTTTAATCCATCGAAGCTATCGCTAGCCATTCGCTTTCCTTTATCTATCTTGGACCCCTCTCCCAATGCTCCTTCATTATGAATAGTGTTTGCTTCTTATTGTCGGCTTGTGCGTCCTCTTGCCCAAGTACCTTTCTGCTTCATGCTAAAATTCCCCAAGATCCATCGTGGATTGCGTGCCAGTGAATTCTTGAATTCTGTGTTGTCAGCAACTTCAGATACTGCTGCCATCAAAACCATAGACGGATCTGACCAATCTACTGATGCTGCCACGACATCGAATCATGTTAGAAAACTCCGTAGGGACTCTCCGGCCCTTTATTTTAGTGCCACTAGAGTCATCACATTTTTGGGTCTCGAGATGTAAACCTTGAACTTTCTTATGAACGTGTCTACTAATTCTCCCCAAGTTCTAATTGATCCATTTTCAAGTTGCCTGAACCAGAGTGCAGCCAAATCCATCAAAAATAGTGGGAAACACCTTGCCATGACTTCTTCTGATGCCTACAACACCTCATATGCCTGATATAACTCATCATATGCATAGTTGGGTCTGACTTTCCGTCATATACCTCCAGTGTTAGTAGTTTGAATTTCGATAGATTCCTTATATTCCTGATATTTGAAATGAACGAACTCCGATTGACACCTTCCATGCTTTTATTGGACATTCCACCTTTCATTATCCATCATATCATCTCAGCCATCCTTTTGTTTTCATCTATGGGTAATCTCCTGTTGTCATATGCAAACTGCTCCTAACTCCACAAGGGAATTTTGGAACATACTTCTCATGACACACATCCATAGTCCAATCAGTACCAAACTTTGCAGCACCATTTGTCACCCTACCTAGGATCTATCTAGCATGACCCGAGGGGATGTTCCCAAGTCCCAATCGATTAGCGCTGATCGTTCTGGAATGATTGGTACCGATCATTATATGTCGACCGGGGACTTCCCTCGGCTGTACTACTCCATCCCGCTGTCTGTTAGCTTCATTTCCTCGGTCTTGATTCTGGTTTTCCTCGGCTCCTGTTACTCAAACTCTGTGAATCATATTTTCAGCAACTTGAGCTACTCCAATCCCTTATTTTTGTGCTTTAGTTTGTCTAATCCATCGGAGTAAATTCTGCATTATCTTCTCTTGTCTCTTTAACATCCTTTCCTGTGTATCATCCATCATCTGTGCCATTTCGTCTTTGGTAATGAAGACTGAGGTTTGATTAGCACCTGAGGAAGCCTCATGATTCCCTTCATAATGGCTCATATATATTACTTGTCTCCATGTTAATGGTTTCACCATCGCTCTAATTCTAAGTTTCTAGTTGATTCCAAATCTAAACTCCAAATCAGCGGGGGCTAGCTTTCTCAGTGAAAGCACCAAAATGTTTGTGCCAAAAATTGGCACAAACACCCTGTTGTAAGTAAAGCACTAATATCCAATCAAAAATCTCAGATAATGTTATGGAGGGAATATAATATGAAGAACAATAAAAATAAAATGATAGCAAGTACAGAAAGACGCAGAATTTATAGTTGTTCGGTTGACTTTGGCCTACATCCACTTTAATCAATCTTTTTATATATACTGTTTGATTACAGTTATAGATGTTTTTGCCTTAGAAAAATAATACAAGAAGAGATAGAAAGTGATGAAGGAGAGCCAAAATATGATCCCTTGCAATGAGCTAGTCCTCTATATTTATAAGTGAAGGCATGCATGGATTGGTTTGAAATTTTGCCAGAAGAACCTCTAGGCTCATACGACCCGACCCACAAAATTTGGGATCGAATGCACACCAAAAAACGATCGATGCTCATCATTCCATACTAGCTTCTTTTGGGGTGCAATCATTCTAGTAGGACCTCCATGATGTTAGCTACTTGCTCTTCAAATTTCGTGCCATTTTGACTTACCGTTTGTGAGATATCACATTTTCCATTGAGTGGGATAGTTTAGGCTAGAATGATCCGATCATTCAAGAATGATGTGGGCCCGCCATTCAACTTTCTCCAAATGATATGCATTAGATATCGTAAGTTCCTCTACATAATATTTTATAATTTTCAAAGTTTCGCTTAAAGGCCTAATATTTTCAACCATTCGCATCCACATATGCCGGATTTGAATTGCTCAAAATACCAGATTGTTAATTTATATTTGGCAAAACTCGGCATATACAGTAAACAAAGATCACAGAATCACAGACATAGAGTAATTGAACAATAATGCAATGGAAACAAATGAATAGTAGTTCATGAAACTACTGTATATATATTAGTGTTAAATAAGATACAATAGAAGTTTCGATAGTCAAATACAAGATCAGAATACATCACTGGAATCAACTGAATAACTGCAAACTGAAAAGATGTAGACGGATCTCCAAACGAAGCTCCAACCCCAAATGTGAGTCTCAAAAGCTGTATCACTCAGTCTGACCCGAGCGTAAAGAAAAACACAAAACACTCGAGTTAGGATTAACATTCTTGTATTAATAAATCCAACTGAAGTGAAATAACAACTGAAATACCAGTAACTCAAAGGATGTTTGGGATCCTCTAAGAATCCGTTAAACTATCTACTATGTAGTAATATATGCTATTATAATAATGTCTAAAGTAAAGTAAACTATTTAAAAATAGGGTTAAGGCATTACCCATATCCCCCTTAACACATTTTATGGTGCCAATAGTCTATACAGTATCGTAGTACCTCCAGATCGGGAAGCTACCAGAGGATACTCCATAGGTAAGACACAAATCAAACTCGTATAAGGCGCGGTAGGGTAGGTGGCACAGCACAACTAGGAAATGCCAGGGTAGATATACCAGTTACGCATCCGGGCTGGTGGTAATGCATAGCAGCCACTACCGTCCACCTAGAAATACACTCCCAAATCAAAAAATCAAGTGTGGCCACCAAATCAATCACGAAGTCAGAATATAGTATCGAAGGAATGTGACCGATTGGAGGAATGACCTCACTTGGCCTGAGAATCACTCCTGTTTTAGCCACCTTATGCCAACTCACGAGAGTTGGGTCCACGTATATACCTCATATAGGATCGTCACCACCATGCTACTTCATTCTAGAATATCTACCACATACACGGTTGTTAAAGTGGTTTTCGGAGTTGGTAGGGAGTATGACAACTTTCAATCCTGGTCTCTTTAATAACCAAACGTTATTATAACACCGCGGTCATTCCAAAATAGTTTATACTTCAAAAAAAATATCATTGCCATTTCAAAACCATATCAATATGATATCATTTCTATTTCAAAACCAAATACGATATCATTTCCATTTCAAAACCAAATACGATATCATTTACATTTCAAATATATCCATTTCCAAAATCATAGCACTTTCAAAGTTATAATACTTTCGAAACCAAACACTTGAAATTATAACACATTCAAATCATAATACTTTGGAAAACATAACTTCCACCACTTAAACAGTTTAGAGATTAAAATAGTATATATAATTAAATAGTCCATAAAGTAAAATTGTTTATGTAAAAGAGTTATAAGTTAAAATAGTTTATATTAAAATAGTTATTATATTAAAATAGTTCATGTTAAAAATTATTTATATTAAAAATGATTTATATTAAAAACAGTTTGTGTTAAAATAATTTATAAAGTAAAATATAAACTAGTTTTAAATATAATTAAAAAATACTTTATATGATAAAATAGTTTCCTCAATTTCACAAATAGATTCCAAATCAATTCGAATTCCAAAAATTCAAATTTAATCAAATATCAAATCATCAATTTAAATTTAATTCAGTTCTAAATAAACCATTCCAAATTATATCGGTTTCAAAATAGATTTGAACAACAAAATAAACCATTTCAATTTCAATATATTCAAAGCTTTAAATATTCAAACATTTCAAAACTAGATTTGATAATTCGATATATACATACATACATACATACATACATACATACATACATATATATATATATATCAAATTCACTTTACTATTATTTATTTTGAAATATTTACTTAATTATTCAACATATATTTGAATAAAACTAAATATACCATTTTAATTTATGCAAATTTGAAATATTCACTTAAATCACTTTTAATCAAAAATCAAGTTATAAAATCATATCTTTAAAATCCTAAATTCAATAAATTTCAAATCAAACTTATTTGAGTATAATTCTTAAATAAATTCAATTTCAAATCCTTAAAATCATTTCCAGATATATATATATATATACACACACACACACACATAATATCTTAAAAATCAATATTATTAAACCATATATTTCTCTCCGAACCATGGAAATCATTTTCAAAATATTTATATATAGACCAACGTTGTATGTATATAATATTCTATCCTATAGTCAAGTGATATAGTTACCTATCATTTCAATCCGCAATTTAAATATATACGGGTATATCAATTCAACCCGCAATCCCAAATTCAGTTCAACGAAAACCGCTTGTGTTTATCATTTCAACCCATAACGATTTCCTCCTATTATACAGATCGTTCGGGTATGTATCATTTCAACCCATAGGGAATTCTATACTAACAGAAAACTTGCAGAGTGATAACAGATATGATAATAATATAACAGGCATATATCCTCAATATAAATAACATAAAATGGTGTCAGATGTCATAGGTGAACAGATACAGATAACAACATATAAATATCAATGTAAATAACTAATAAAAGCATATTTCAATTATCGTTTCAATTGAAATCAAATTTGATAAATATAAGAACGTTAATCATGAGTGATTACTCACCTTTCGAGGCTAGAGAGAAAATAGGCAACACGACATGCTAGGATTTAAATTGAGAAATTGACCAATCCAAATGAGGATTTCCAAAGCAACTCGAAATTGGCACGAATTCGGCGATCGAAGTTGATAAATCGAAATCAATGAAGATAATCAAATCAGTTTAGTATAAGCTGAAACAAATATATATTATCTACATATTTTCCAAAAATAAATTTTTTGAAACATATACTTAAAATAAAATATATATAAAATTCAAGTAAATTTTTAAACATAATATATATATGTATAATTAAAGCTATCACAACATCACATAAATTTATTATTGTCTACAAATTTATATTGATAAAAGAATACAAATAAGATCAATATACTTTTATAAAAAGGCAAGTAGATTGACAATTGTATTTATCACTTTTGTAAAACCAATATAATACTAATATACAACTTATATCCCTTTAAACAATGCAATATGATACTATTGATAATATAATACACGGTATATGTGTATATATATATATATACACTACACATGCACATGCTATACAACTTATATAATCAAACTATATATAGTACAAGTATAGAACTGTACAATTTTATAAATAAAAAATAATATCCATGTGTAGAAAAACAATATTATTATAAACTTATATCACTGTAACTTTTATAGCTCATATAGGAACACTGACAGATTTTAGAAACTCAAAACGAAACCAAAAGGCAGTTATATAACAAACATATATATAGAAAGAAGAAGCTGCAAATGAATAGGTCAACTCTCATATTTACGTTAAACATAGAATGAAATGAACATTTTTACATGATAACGCAATAATATATGCATTTCTTTTATTCATGTAATGTATGAAAACTTCACTTTAGTATATATATATATATATATTTGGACCCAACAAATCATATATGAACTATATATATATAAATTATTATTAAAAATCATTGATTACCAGGTTAGAGTATATGTATTGAATATACCTTTATAACTTCATAAACTTTATAAACTGCATATCATATATACCATATAAGTATATAAACATATTGTACTACTATAAACTATATATGTATATACAAACTTCTTTTAAAACCAACATCTAGACATATATATATAAGAACAAATATATACAACTGCCGAAACTTATATAAACAAATACACACATATCGAAACATAATATTAACAATAGTATATCAAAACTAATATATATATATATATAATACATGTATAGTACCTTATATAAACCTTCGGTTGAGGGGAAGAAATAGGAGAAGAGGCGGACTGAGCTTGTGAGGTGCTGCAGAGTGGGCTGTCGGAGAAGGGTAGTTGTACGCTACCGGGTGAACGTTCTCGGCATTGGATAAGGCCGAAGGTTGTCGTCCAGGGGTGATAGGCGGAACATAGGTGGAGGGCGTAGGCCGGGTGAGGGGTTGAAGAGATTATGCTAGTGGGTTTCGGGTAGGTTCAGGACGTGGGTTGGGCTTCGGGTTGGTGGCTTCTTCGTCGGATGGGAAGAACGGCTGGAGGAAGCTAGCAAATCGGTGGAGGCGGCTGGGCTGAGGCTTTGGCTTTGGAAAAAAATGCAGGGAAGGTCGAGGAAGGAATGCAATAGGCAAGAAGGAGAGAACAAAAATATACATTGGGTTTTTTTTCTCAGTACAAATGAACAGCAAAAGGTGAAAACAGAAGAGATATCAAATGAAATGGAAACGCACTACAGATAAAAATGAAAAGTCAAGGAGATATGAGAAGCCAATCATTGGTTTCAAAATTATTAAAGCAATAACTGATGAATTTATACGGCTGGAACTTTGGAAAGGCAAAGGAAACAATGAGGCACAAATATGGTACCGGTACGGTCCGACGCTTTACAGATTCCGCCGTGTACCGAACTTCAAAACAAAGAATTGAATATACCGTAGAGATCAGTACGACGAGTGGATCAAAACGGTATAATGATATCAGTAATACAATCATTCTATCAAAAGTCGATATTGGTACCGAAAATGCTACAAATTTGTTAAAAATAAGATAAACGGAACAATAGCAGTTCAAATTTGAAGAAACGAAATATGACGTCTCACTTAGAGGATGATTTACAAATTTTCTATATAAACATGTCCAGGTTTGAAAAACATTTTATTATCATATAATATTAACTGATTTAATTTGAAATAAAATTACACTAGAAATTAAACTTTCATTTTATCTGATGAAAATTTACCAGTTGCTATGTTTAATTAGACGTATTTCAAATATTAAATTTTTATTTCCAAATTTATTATTTTAAAATTTCACAATTTCAATTAATTAAATAAATAAAACCACTAAAATTTACGGGTCGTTACACTCTCCCCCACTCAAAACTTTTCGTCCCCGAAAAGGAAGGAGGTAGGAAAATAGAAACAACCAGAAGAAAATAGTTTGAAAAAAAAATAAAACAATTAATTTAAAACTATATAAATTTCAATTTTAATTAATTACTATTCAACAATCAATTTTAAATTCAAGGTATTTCATTAAGTTGATTATATTTCAATTTGTTAATATTTGATACAAAAATTTTCTTTCAAAACAAAATTTTATTTAATTTGTCTCATTTACTATTCAATCAACTTATATTCTATTTATCTCTATTAAAATTTTTATAATTAAAATTTAAGTGTATAACGTTTATTATTACCACTCAAATTTTATTTATAAAATCATTTTATATTGTATATTATCCAATTACATATTCAACTTCTGAATAGTTTAGATAAGTTGTATTGGAATGTTATTTAGTATTATACAAGTAAAATTTTCTCAACTCAATTATTTCATATTTAAATATTTATTCAAAAACTTGGCTTCATTTTATAATTAAAATCACCTTTAACATAAATTTAAGAATTAAATTTTCGATTAACTTGAAATAGTCCAGAAATAATTATACATACATATATATATATATATATATATATATATATATATACATATATATATATTATATTTCAAATCTAAAACCATATATCTAGACATATGTAAATCAAGTCATAATTTAGGAATTCAAATCAATCTATTTTCCAAAATAAAAGTGTAGCAAGCTACAAAATGGTCTCTCCACGTCAAAACTCGAAAATGAATGTTGATGATGCGGCCGTCATCACCGAATTATTTTCCAGCGAAAGTAGAGAAGAGAGTGCTGATTTAAACTTTCAAAATTCTTTGGAAACAATTTCTATTCGAAAATACTTCAAGTAATATAATTTTTAAATCTTTAAAACCAAAGTGTGGAATCATCGAAAATTAAATTCTCAAATTCTTAATTTAAATTCATTTCAATTCCCAAATCAGTCATAACCTTGTTTTTATAATTTTATTTATTTATATGATGTGACAATAGTCAATGGTTTACAAAACAATAAACAAAAATCAAATATTATCTTTTCTGACAACTAATTCAGTTAACTGTTTAATTTTCATAAAATCTACTTTTATATAGTATAATAAAATAAACTATTTCATTTACCAAATTTTGAAAACAATATTCTATCAGTTTGCTCTGTTCAAGTGTTTTGGAAATCCTATCGATAGCGTTGATCAGACGAATCCATGAAAATCCAAATCAACATTAACAACTCAAACAACACAATATATAAAACAATTTAATATAAATTTCAAATACAAAATAAACTCCCTCACTCGATAATTCTAGAATAGATTTCAAAAAAAGTTAGAGATACAAGTACAAGGGGACTCTAACCAAAGAGAATTCTAATTCGAAGATAAGTTCGAAACAAGGATGAGAAGGTTAAATAACAAAAGAGAAATATGGATATATGGATATTAATCGCTGGCGACCTTACCCGAGCCAACTGTGACTTCAACAATAAGATTGATGCAGAATTCTGAGGAAAATCGACACTCGGTCGCAAGAGATAGAATTCAGGCATAGCAGGAGATAAATTGCATCGTAAACCGAGGATACAGAAATCTTCGGTGAATCAATGCTTGTTGTAAAGAAGTTTTACCCCTTTACAAATCATTCGGTGGAGCTATGGGATACTCCAGAATCAAGAAAATACGAATAGGGAAAATAAGAGTGAATTTCAGAACTAATGGGGGAGTTCCAAAATTCTAAGGAAACCCGAGTCAAAGAAGAAAAATTCAAGCACGAACGAAAGTTATTCTGTAATTAAATTTACTTTTTATGTTGAGTTTTGCCTAAAACCAAAGCTCTGATACCAAATGTAACGGCCTGATATTTTCAACCATTCGCACCCACGCATGCTGGATTTGAATTGCTCAAAATACTAGATTGTTAATTTATATTTGGCAAACCTCAACATATACAGTAAATAATGATCACAGAATCACAGACACAGAGTAATATAATAATGCAGTGGAAACAAAATGAATAGTAGTTCATGAAGCTACTATATATATCAGAGTTAAATAAAATACAATAGAAGTTTCAATAGTCAAATACAAGATCAAAATACATCGCTGGAATCAGCTGAATAACTGCAAGCTGAAAAGAGGTAGATGGATCTCCAAACGATGCTCCAACTTCAAAGAGGAGTCCCAAAAGCTGTATCACTCGGTCTGACCCGAGCGTAAAGCAAAATACAAAACACTCGAGTCAAGATTAACATTCTTATATCAATAAATCCAATTCAAGTGAAATAACAACTAAAATTGAAGTAACTCAAAGGATGTTTGGGATAATCATCCTCTAAGGATCCGTTAAACAATCTACTATGTTGTAATATACGCTATTATAATAGTATCTAAAGTAAAGTAAGCTATTTAAAAATATCGTTAAGGCGTTACCCATATCCCCCTTAACACATTTTATAGTGCCAATAGTCTATACAGTACCGTAGTACCTCTAGATCGGGAGGCTACCATAGGATACTCCATAGGTACGACACAAATCAAATTTGTATAAGGCGCTCTACGGTAGGTGGCACGGCACAACTAGGAAATGCCAGGGTAGATATACCAATTACGCATCCGAGCTGGTGGTAACGCATAATAGCCACTACCGCCCACCTCGAAACACACTCCCAAATCAAAAAATCAAGCGTAGCCACCAAATCAATCACGAAGTCAGAATATAGTATCGAAGGATGTGTCCGACCGAAGGAATGACCTCACTTGGCCCGAGAATCGCTCTTGTTTTAGCCACCTTGTGCCAACTCACGAGAGTTGGGTCTACGTATATACCTCATATAGGATCGTCACCACCATCCTATTTCATTCTGGAATCTCCACTGCGTACACGGTTGTTAAAGTGGTTTTCGGAGTTGGTAGAGAGTATGACAACTTCTGATCCCGGTCTCTTTAACAATCAGACATTATTATAACACCGCGGTCATTCCAAAATAGTTTATACTTCAAAAACTAAATATCATTGCCATTTCAAAACCATATCAATATGATATCATTTCTATTTCAAAACCAAATGTGGTATCATTTCCATTTCAAAACAAAATACGATGTCATTTCCATTTCAAATATATTCATTTCCAAAATCATAACACTTTCAAAGTTATAACACTTTCGAAACCAAACACTTGAAATTATAACACATTCAAATCATAATACTTTGGAAAACATAACTTCCACCACTTAAATAATTTAGAGATTAAAATAGTATATATAAGAAAATAGTCTATAAAGTAAAAAGTTTATATAAAAGAGTTATAAGCTAAAATAGTTTATAATAAAATAGTTAGTATATTAAAATAGTTCATATTAAAAATTGTCTATATTAAAAATGATTTATATTAAAAATATTTTATATTAAAATAATTTATAAAGTAAAATATAAAATAGTTTTAGATATAATTTAAAAATACTATATATAATAAAATAGTTTCCTCAATTTCACAAATCGATTCCAAATCAACTTGAATTACAAAAATTCGAATTTAATAAAATATCAAATCATCAATTTCAATTTAATTCAGTTCTAAATAAACCATTCAAATTTATATCAGTTTCAAAACAGATTTGAATCACAAAATAAACCATTTCAATTTCAATATATTCAAAGCTTTAAATATTCAAACATTTCAAAACCAGATTTGATAATTCCATATATATATATATATATATATATATCAAATTCACTTTACTATTATTTATTTTGAAATAATTACTTAATTATTCAAAAAATATTTGAATAAAACTAAATATACCACTTCAGTTTATGTAAATTTGAAATATTCACTTAAATCACTTTTAATCAAAAATCAAGTTATAAAGTCATATCTTTAAAATCCCAAATTAATAAATTTCAAATCAAACTTATTTGAGTATAATTCTTAAATAAATTCAATTTCAGAACCTTAGAAATCATTTCCAAATATAGATATATATAATACCTTAAAAATCAATATTATTAAACCATATATTTCTTTCCAAACCATAGAAATCATTTTCAGAATATTTATATATAGACCAATGGTGTGTGTATATAATTTCCTATCCTATGGACAAGTGATACAGATATTTATCATTTTAATCCGTGATTTAAATATATACGGGCATATATCATTTCAACCCGCAATCCCAAATTCTATTCAATGAAAATCGCTTGGGTTGATCATTTTAACCCATAATGATTTCCTCCTATTCTACAGATCGTTTGGGTATGTATTATTTCAACCCATAGGGTATTTTGTACTAAAAGGGAACGTGTAGAGTGATAACAGATATGATAATAATATAACTGGCATACATCATCAATATAAATAACGGATAATGGTGTCAGATGTCATAGGTGAATAGATACAGATAACAACATATAAATATCAATGTAAATAACTAACATCAGCATATTTCAATTTTCGTTTCAATTGAAATCAAATTTAATAAATATAAGAAAGTTAATCGTGAGTGATCACTCACCTTTCGAGGCTAGAGAGAAAATAGACAACACAACATGCTAGGATTTAAATTGCAAAATTGGCCAATCCAAATGACAATTTCTAAAGCAACTCGAAATTGGCACAAATTCGACAATCGAAGCTGATAAATCGAAATTAATGAAGACAATCAAATCAGTTTGGTATAAACTGAAACAAATATATATTATCTACATATTTTCCAAAATCAATTTTTAGAAATATATACTTAAAATAAAATATTTATATAATTCAAGTAAATTTTTAAACATAATATATATGTATAATTAAAGCTATCACAACATCATACAAATTTATTGTTGTCTACAAATTTATATTGATAAAATAATACAAATAAGATCAATATACTTGTATAAAAAGACAAGTAGACCGACAGTTGTATTTATCACTTTTATAAAACTAATATAATACTAATATACAACTTATATCCCTTTAAACAGTGCAATATGATACTATTGATAATATAATATACGGTAAATATATATATATATATTGGACATGCATATGCTATACAACTTATACAATCAAACTATATATAGTACAAGTACAGACCTATACTGTTTTATAAATAAAAATATATATACACGTACAGAAAGATAATATTATTATAAACTTATATACACTGTAACTTTTATAGCTCATATAGGCATACTGACACATTTTAGAAACTCAAAATGAAACCCAAAAGGCAGTTATATAACAAATATATATATATATATATATATATATATATATATATATATATAAAGAAGAAGCTGCAAATGAATCGGTCAACTCTTATATTTACATTAAACATATATTAAGAATGAAATGAACATTTTTATATGATAACGCAACAATATATGTATATTTCTTTTATTCATGTAATATATGAAAACTTCACTTGAGTGTGTATATATATTTGGAACCAGCAAATCATATGTGAACTATATATATATATATATATATATATATATATATATATATATATTATTAAAAATTATTGATTAGCAGGTTAGAATATATGTATTGGATAAACCTTTATAACTTCATAAAATTAATAAACTGCATATCATATATACCATATAAGTATATAAACACATTATACAACTATAAACTATATATATATATACACAAACTTCTTTTAAAACCAACAGCTAGACATATATATAAAAACAAATATATACAACTGTCCAAGCTTATATAAACAAATACATACAGATCGATACATAATATCAACAATAATATATCAAAACTAATATATATATATATATAATACATGTATAGTACCTTATATAAACCTTCGGCTGAGGGGGAGAAATAGGAGAAGAGGCGGACTGAGCTTGTGAGGTGCTGCACAGTGGGTTGTTGGAGCAGGGTAGTTGCGCGATATCGGGTGGACGTTCTCGGCATTGGATGAGGCCGAAGGTTGCAATCCAGGGGTGACAGGCGGAACATAGGTGGAGGGCGTAGGTTGGGAGAGGGGTTGAAGAGATTATGCAAGTGGGTTTCAGGTAGGTTCAAGATGTGGGTTAGGCTTCGGGCCGGTGGCTGCTTTTTTGGATGGGAAGCATGGTTGAAGGAAGCTAGAAAAGCGGTGGAGGCGGTTGGGCTAAGGCTTCGGCTTTGGAAAAAAATGTGGGGAAGGCCGAGAGAAGGAATGCAACAGGCAAGATGGAGAGAAAAAAAATATACATTGGGTTTCTTTTCTCAGAACAAATGAACAGCAAAAGGTGAAAACAATATAGATATCAAATGAAAATGGAAAGGCACTACAGATAAAAATGAAAAGTCAAGGAAATATGAGAAGCCAATCCTTGGTTTCAAAATTATTAAAGCAACAACTGATGAGTTTAGACGGTGGAACTTTGGAAAAGCAAAGGAAATAAAGAGGCACAAATATGGTGCCAGTACGGCCCGACGCTTTACAGATTATGCCACGTACCGAACTTTAAAACACAGAGTTGAATATACCGCAGAGATCAGCATGACGAGATGATCAAAATGGTATAATGATATCAGTAGTACAATCATCTTATTAAAAGTCGATATCGGTACCGAAAATGCTACAAATCTATTAAAAATAAGATAAACGGAACAATAGCAGTTCAAATTTAAAGAAGCGAAATATGACTTCTCATGAGGACGATTTACAAATTTTCTATATAAAAATATTCAGGTTTGGAAAACATCTTATTATCATCTAATATTAATTGATTTAATTTGATATAAAATTACACTAGAAATTAAACTTTCATATTATCCAATGAAAATTTACCAGTTGCTATGTTTAATCAGACGTATTTCAAATATTAAATTTTTATTCCAAAATTTATTATTTTAGAATTTCGCAAATTCAATTAATTACTAAAATTTATAGGTCGTTACACTCTCCCCTGTTGGATCATAGGTTTTGATTGCTAAATTCACGAATCTACGACTGCGACATCATCCTGACTCAAAGACTCAAAGTATGGTTCATATAGTTATATATTTTAACAAGAGTCATGAAATGTGTATATAGAGTCTAGTTAGTGCTTTGTTAAAATCTTTCCTCAAGAATCATCATTCACATAAACTTGCATGCATATTTTAATCAAAATCAAGTTTTCAAAAAATGCATGGAGCGAGGCTCGAACCCAGGTCACTACATTGGAAGGCAAGTACTCTAACCAAATGAGCTACTGCAGTTTTTGCTTAACAACAGAATTCAGTCGACTGAATACAATCAACCAGTCGACTGAATCTGTGCATTTTAACATAAATGTGCATGTTTTTAAATTCAGTCGATTGAAGCTGAACCCGAGAGTTTTTACACTCTGCAACCAGTCGACTGAACCGGCTTCAACTGCAAAATTTCTGAATGGACATCTTCTTCCATGAAGAGTTGCATTCCATCAAAAGTTGTCTCTCTTGGCTGAAACTCTTCGCTAAGAGTTGCATCTCTCTGATAACTATATATAGAAGTTATCTCATACTTCATTATCACGAATTTCGGATTCTAATTCTTTCTATTCTTTCTAGTGATTTCTCTAGTGCTCTCATACTTTCTATTGCCTTGAATCTTTGAGTTATACTATATATACTTTGATTCTTAGCAGTATTCTTCCTTTTACAAATCTTCACATACTATTTATATTCTTGAGGATTTGATTATAGGAGGCTTGTACTATCAGTGACATATTAGTGTTATCAAGAACACGGTGTCAAATATACTTTTGTATTTGTTGAAGTCCTGTTCTGCTGCTCAGGCGTGAAGTCCTCTTCGGCTGCTCAGGCGAAATCCTGTTCTGCTGCTCAGGTCCCTGTTCTGCTGCTCAGGGTTGTATAAACCTGTTCCTCCGGGTTAAGTGAGGGTTGTTGTAGTGAAATTCCAGAAGGAGTCTGGGACTGGGCGTAGGACGGTGCTCCGAACCAGTATAAAATATCTGGTGTCATTTTACTTACTGCATTTATATTCCGCACTATTTACTATCTATACTCTGCATTACTGTTTATCCATATTATACGGTCCTACACACTTTCATTTGGTATCAGAGCAAGGCATCATATAACCGTTACAAAGTTATCTGATATCTTGCTAAATATGGAAAGTAACACCAGCACTTCCACTAACACTGTCACTAACACTAGTTTTCTTGAGGGTCAATCTACTGCACGACCTCCATTCTTTAATGGTTTAAATTATAATTATTGGTCTACTCGCATGAGAATCTACATGCAATCTAATAGTTTTGAATCATGGAATATCACTCAAAATGAATATACTCTTCCTACTGGAGAATATTCCACTTGGTCAAACACACAAAAATTAGATGCTACTGCCAATGCTAAAGCTATGAACATGTTATTTTGTGCACTAGATAGAAATGAATTTAATCGTGTTAGCATGTGTCAAACTGCTTATGAAATATGGAGAACGCTTAAAATTACTCATGAAGGAACTAACAAAGTCAAACAAAGCAAAATCTCCATGCTCAAAAATCAGTTTCAAAACTTTAGAATGAAACAAGATGAATCCATTAATGATATGTATTCTAGATTTCAAGATATCTATCATTCTTTATTAGGATTAGGAGAAAATTTTTCTGATTTTGATATAGTATCAAAAATCCTAAACTCTTTAACGGATGAATGGGAAAGAAAGGTCCTAGCTATTGAAGAAGCAAACGATCTTTCAACTATGAAACCAGAAGAGTTAATAGGAAATCTAATGTCATATGAAGTGAATTTGCAGACAAAGAAAGTTCAAGCATAAGACAAGAAGAATCTAGCGTTTCAAGCAGAACAAGATGACTCTGACTCAGATGAAGAGGATATTGCATTTATTGCTAAGAATTTCAAAAAGTTTTTGAAATTCAAAAAGAATAAAAAGGGCAAGAGCTACAAAAATAATTCTAGCAACAATAATAACAATAAACCATCATCATCTGTCATGGAATGTTATGAATGTCATAAGAAGGGTCATATGAAAAAAGATTGTCCAGAAAAACAGAAAAACAAATTCAAGAAGAACAAATTCAAGAAGAAAGCATTTTCTGTAACATGGGATGATTCAGATTCTTCATCATCAGAAAGCGACGGTGACAGTGACACAGAGCAAGAAAATGTATGCTTCATGGCTTCAAATGATGATGTAAGTGAACTAAGTTTTGAAGATTAAGTTGAACTTAATTCTGAACTAGTAGATTTTGTAAAACAGACTAAGAAATATAATAAGGAGTTACAAGGAAAACTAAATAGATCTGAATTGGAAATTAGTATGCTTAGAGATGAAAAGAAAATTCTTGAAGAAGAACTTGAAAAATCTCAAGAATGTAATTCTAATTTAGCTTCACAACTTTCTATGATAACTCAAGAATTAGAAATTCAGAAGAATAAAAATGATGATTTATCAGTTGAAATTAATGATTTAAAATCTAACACTAAAGTATTATAGTTAGAAAAATCTAGTCTTAAAACTAAGCTAGAAGATATTAATAAAAATATTTCTAATTTAATAAAGGACGAGAAAATCTTTCTAAAATAATAGAAAATTCTTAGTCTACTTCAAATAAAATGGGTTTAGGATATAATAAAACTGATCGTAGAAATAGCACTAGATATGCTTTCATGTATAGTAAAAATGATAGTGCTAGTACTAAATTTCGAGTAAAGCCTAAATCCAATTTGTATAGAAATTCAAATACTACTATGACCTATAATGTTGATAATTTCTTTAAAAGTGCAAAATCATTAACAGGAAATATGAATAAAAATTATCTAAGTATATGGGTTCCTGTTAATTGGAAAAATAGAGAAAAATACATTGATGATTATTTTGATATGGTAGTTAATAATGAAAATTATATTTATAAAGGTTCAACTACACCCAAATGGGTATGGTTTCCTAAAAAGTAGGAAATTATAAGAACCTTGGGTATCGCATGCTTTAAATGTTAATTTTTTCTGATACCTTACATTATAGGTAGTAGTTATTTTGTTTTATATTGCTCTATGTTAACACTTATGTAAAATATATTTTATATCATCATATAAACTCTCCTTTTTGTCGATGACAAAGGGGGAGAAAGATATTGCTCTCTAACACTATTTGCAGGAATAAACCATGCAAGCACAAATTAAGGGGAAAAAAAGATTAAATAGGAATATATAGCATAGATTCAGGGGGAGAAATCTATAGCACAATTACAGGAAGATATTCAGTGAGAGAGATAAGATCAACAAAGCTTGTCAAAGATTCGTTCGTAGAAAATGGAGTTGTCATCATCAAAAAGGGGGAGAATGTTGAATCATAGGTTTTGATTGCTGACAAAAATTCACGAATCTACGACTACGACATCATCCTGACTCAACGACTCAAAGTATGGTTCATATAGTTATATATTTTAACAAGAGTCATGAAATATGTATATAGAATCTAGTTAGTGCTTTGCTAAAATCTTTCCTCAAGAATCATCATTCACATAAACTTGCATGCATATTTTAATCAAAATCAAGTTTTCAAAAAATGCATGAAGCGGGGCTCGAACCTAGGTCACTACATTGGAAAGCAAGTACTCTAACCAAATGAGCTACTACAGTTTTTGCTTAAGAACAGAATTCAGTCGACTGAATACAATCAACCAGTCGACTGAATCTGTGCATTTTAACATAAATGTGCATGTTTTTAAATTCAGTCGACTGAAGCTGAACCCGAGAGTTTTTACACTCCGCAACCAGTCGACTGACCCAATATACCAGTCGACTGAACCGGCTTCAACTGCAAAATTTCTGAATGGACATCTTCTTCCATGAAGAGTTGCATTCCATCAAAAGTTGTCTCTCTTGGCTGAAACTCTTCGCTAAGAGTTGCATCTCTCTGATAACTATATATAGAAGTTATCTCATACTTCATTATCATGAATTTCTGATTCTAATTCTTTCTATTTTTTCTAGTGATTTCTCTAGTGCTCTCATACTTTCTGTTGCCTTGAATCTTTGAGTTATACTATATATACTTTGATTCTTAGTAATATTCTTCCTTTTACAAATCTTCACATACTATTTATATTCTTGAGGATTTGATTATAGGAGGCTTGTACTGTCAGTGACATATTAGTGTTATCAAGAACACACAGTGTCAAATATACTTTTGTATTTGTTGAAGTCCTGTTCTGCTGCTCAGGCGTGAAGTCCTCTTCGGCTGCTAAGGCGAAATCATGTTCTGCTGCTCAGGTCCCTGTTCTGCTGCTCAGGGTTGTATAAACATGTTCCTCCAGGTCAAGTGAGGGTTGTTGTAGTGAAATTCCAGAAGGAGTCTGGGACTGGACGTAGGACGGTGCTCCGAACCAGTATAAAATATCTGGTGTCATTTTACTTACTGCATTTATATTCCGCACTATTTACTATCTATACTCTGCATTACTGTTTATCCATATTATACGGTCCTACACACTTTCATCCCCCACTCAAAACTTTTCGTCCCCGAAAAGGAAGGAGGTAGGAAAATAGAAAAAACCAGAAAAAATAGTTTGAAAACAAAATAAAATAATTAATTTAAAACTATATAAATTTCAATTTTAATTAATTACTATTCTACAATTGATTTTGAATTCAAGGTATTTCATTAAGTTGATTAAATTTCAATTTATTAATATTTAATACGAAAGGTTTCTTTCAAAACAAAATTTTACTTAATTTGTCTCATTTACTATTCAATCAACTTATTATTCTATTTATCTCTATTAACATTTTTATAATTAAAATTTAAGCGTATAACATTTATTATGATCACTCAAATTTAATTTATAAAATTATTTTATATTGTATATTATCCAATTACATATTCAACTTCTGAATAATTTAGGTAAATTGTATTAGAATGTCATTGAGTATTACACAAGTAAAATTTTCTCAACTCGATTATTTCAAATTTAAATATTTATTCAAAAATTTGGCTTCATTTTATAATTAAAATCATCTTTAACATAAATTTAAGAATTAAATTTTCGATTAACTTCAAACAGTCCAGAAATAATTATATATATATATATATATATATATATATATATATCTTATATGTATCAAATCTAAATCATATATCTAGACATATGTAAATCAAGTCATATTTTAGGAATTCAAATCAATCTATTTTCCAAAATAAAAGTGTAGCAAAGCTACAGAATGGTCTCCCCACTTTGAAACTCGAAAATGAATGTCAATGATGCGGCCGTCATCATCGAAATTATTTTCCAGCGATAATAGAGAAGAGAGTACTGATTTAAACTTTCAAAATTCTTTGGAAACAATCCAAAAATACTTCAAGTAATATAATTTTTAAAACTTTAAAACCAAAGTTGGAATCACCGAAAATTAAATTCTCAAATTCTTAATTTAAACTCGTTTCAATTCCTAAATCAGTTATAACCATGTTTTTATAATTTCATTTATCTAGATCATGTGACAATAGTCAATGGTTTACAAAACAATAAATAAAAATCACATATTATCTTTTTTGACGACCAATTCAGTTAACTATTTAATTTTTAGAAAATTTACTTATATATAGCATAATCATATAAAACTTTTTCATTTACCAAATTTTGAAAACAATATTGTGTCATTTTGCTCTGTTCAAGTATTTTGGAAATCCTATCAATAGTGTTGATCGGATGAATTGATCGAAAATCCAAATCAACATTAACAATTCAAACAACACAATATATAAAACAATTTAATATAAACTTTAAATACCAAATAAACTCCCTCACTCGATAATTCTAGAATGGATTTCAAAACAAAGTTAGAGATACAAGTACAAGGGGACTCTAACCAAAGAGAATTATAGTTCGAAGATAGGTTCGAAACGAGGATGAGAAGGTTAAATAACAAAAGAGAAAGATGGATATACGAATATTAATCGCGGGCGACCTTAACCGAGCCAACCGTGATTTCAAGAATAAGATTGATGCAGAATTCTGAGGCAAATCGACATTCAATCACAAGAGGTAGAATTCAAGCATAGCAGGAGATACATAGCATCGTAAACCGAGGATACAGAAATCATCGGTGAATCAATGCTTGTTGTAAAGGAGTTTCACCCCTTTACAAATCATTCAGTGGAGTTACGGGATGCTCCAGAATCAAGAAAATACAAATAGGGAAAACAAGAGTGAATTTCAGGACGAATGGGGAAGTTCCAAAATTCTAAGGAAATACGAGTCAAAGAGGAAAAATTCAAGTATGAAAAAAAGTAATTCTAAAATTAAATTTACTTTATATGTTGATTTTTGCCTAAAAGCAAAGCTCTTATACCAATTGTAATGGCTTGATATTTTTAACCATTCGCATCCACACATGCTGGATTTGAATTGCATAAAATACCATATTTTTTATTTATATTTGGCAAAACTCTGCATATACAGTAAATAAAGATCACAGAATCACAGACACAGAGTAATATAACAATAATGCAGCGGAAACAAAATGAATAGTATTTCATGAAGCCACTATATATATGTCAGAGTTAAACGATACAATAGAAGTTTCAATAGTCAAATACAAGATTAGAATACATCACTGGAATCAACTGAATAACTGCAAGCTGAAAAGATGTAGATGTATCTCCAAACGAAGCTCCAACTCCAAAGGTGAGTCTTAAAAGTTGTATCACTCAGTCTGACCCGAGCGTAAAGCAAAACACAAAACACTCAAGTTAGGTTTAAAATTCTTATACCAATAAATCCAACTCAAGTGAAGTAACAACTGAAATACAAATAACTCAAAGAATGTTTGGGATAACCATCCTTTAAGGATCCGTTAAACTATCTACTATACACTATTATAATAATGTCTAAAGTAAAGTAAACTATTTAAAAATAGCGTTAAGGCATTACCCATATCCCCCTTAACACATTATATAGTGCAAATAGTCTATACAATACCGTAGTGCCTCTAGATCGAGAGGCTACCAGAGGATACACCATAGGTACAACACAAATCAAACTCGTATAAGGCACGCTGGAGTAGGTGACATGGCACAACTAGGCAATGCCAGGGTAGATATACCAATTACGCATCTGTGCTAGTGGTAACGCATAGCAGCCACTACCGTCCATCTCGAAACACACTCCCAAATAAAAAAAAATCAAGTGTGGCCACCAAATCAATCACGAAGTTAGAATATAGTATCGAAGGAATGTGTCCGATCGAAGGAATGACCTCACTTGGCCCAAGAATTGCTCCTATTTTTGCCACCTTATTCCAAATCACGGGAGTTAGGTCCACGTATATACCTCATATAGGAGCGTCACCACCATCCTACTTCATTCTGGATTCTCCACCGCGTACACGGTTGTTAAAGTGGTTTTTGGAGTTGGTAGAGAGTATGACTACTTCCGATTCCGGTCTCTTTAAAAGCCAAACGTTATTATTACACCATAGTTATTCCAAAATAGTTTATACTTCAAAACCAAAATGTCATTGCCATTTCAAAACCATGTCAATATGATATCATTTCTATTTCAAAATCAAATACGATATCATTTCCATTTTAAAACCAAATACGATATCATTTCCATTTCAAATATATCCATTTCCAAAATCATAGCACTTTCAAAGTTGTAACACTTTCGAAACCAAACACTTGAAATTGTAACACTTTCAAATCATATTACTTTGGAAAACATAACTTCCACCACTTAAACAATTTAGATATTAAAATAGTATATATAATAAAATAGTCTATAAAGTAAAATAGTTTATATAAAAGAGTTATAAGTTAAAATAGTTTATATTAAAATAGTTAGCATAGTAAAATAGATCATATTAAAAATTGTTTATATTAAAAATGATTTATATTAAAAACAGTTTATATTAAAATAATTTATAAAGTAAAATATAAAATAGTTTTAAATATAATTTAAAAATACTTTATATATATAACAATTTCCTCAATTCACAAATCGATTCCAAATCAATTCGAATTCCAAAAATTCAAATTTAATCAAATATCAAATCATCAATTTCAATTTAATTCGGTTCTAAATAAACCATTCCAAATTATATCGGTTTCAAAACAGATTTGAACCACAAAATAAACCATTTCAATTTCAATATATTCAAAGCTTTAAATATTCAAAAATTTCAAAACTAGATTTGATAATTCCATATATATCAAATTCACTTTACTATTATTTATTTTTGAAATATTTACTTAATTATTCAAAAAATATTTGAATAAAACTAAATATACCACTTTAATTTATGTAAATTTGAAATATTCTCTTAAATCACTTTTAATCAAAAATCAAGTTATATAATCATATCTTTAAAATCCCAAATTTAATAAATTTTAAATCAAACTTAATTGAGTATAATTCTTAAATAAATTCAATTTCAGAACTTTAGAAATCATTTCCAAATATATATATATATAATATCTTAAAAATCAATATTATTAAACCATATATTTCTTTCCAAACCATAGAAATCATTTTCAAAATATTTATATATAGACCAACGATGCCTGTATATAATTTTCTATCCTATGGTCAAGTGATAAGGATATTTATCGTTTCAATCTGCAATTTAAATATATACGGGTATATATCATTTCAACCTGCAATCCCAAATTCAATTCAATGAAAATCGCTTGGGTTTATCCAACCCATAACGATTTCCTCCTATTCTACATATCGTTCGGGTTATATCATTTCAACCCATAGGGAATTCTATACTAACAGGGAACTTGCAGAGTGATAACAAATATGATAATAATATAACACGCATACATCATCATTATAAATAACAGATAATGGTGTCAGATGTCATAGGTGAACAGATACAGATAACAACATATAAATATCAATGTAAATAACTAACTGTAGCATATTTCAATTGTTGTTTCTATTGAAATCAAATTTAATAAATATAAAAACGTTAATCGTGAGTGATGACTCACCTTTCGAGGCTAGAGAGAAAATAGACAACACAACATGCTAGGATTTAAATTACGAAATTGACCAATCCAAATGACGATTTCTAAAGCAACTCGAAATTGTCACAAATTCGACGATCGAAGCTGATAAATCGAAATTAATAAAGACATTCAAATCAGTTTGGTATAAACTGAAACAAATATATATTACATACGTATTTTTCAAAAATCAATATTTAGAAATATATACTTAAAATAAAATATATATAAAATTCAAGTAAATTTTTAAACATAATATATATATGTATAATTAAAGTTATCACACCATCATTCAAATTTATTATTGTCTACAAATTTATATTGATAAAATAATACAAATAAGATCAATATACTTGTATAAAAAGGCAAGTAGATCGACAGTTGTATTTATCAATTTTATAAAACCAATATAATGCTAATATACAACTTATATCCCTTTAAACAGTGCAATATGATACTATTGATAATATAATATACGGTGAATATATATATATATATATACTGCACAAGCATATGCTATACAACTTATATAATCAAACTATATATAGTACAAGTATAGACCTGTACTATTTTATAAATAAAAATATATATACATGTATAGAACAACAATATTATTATAAATTTATATACACCGTAACTTTTATAGCTCATATAGGCATTCTGACACATTTTAGAAACTCAAAACGAAACCCAAAAGGCAGTTATATAACAAACATATATATAGAAAGAAGAAGCTGCAAATTAATCGGTCAACACTCATATTTACATTAAACATATATTAAGAATGAAATGAACATTTTTATATGATAATGTAACAATATATGTATATTTCTTGTATTCATGTAATATATGAAAACTTCACTTTAGTATATATATACACATTTGGACCCAGCAAATCATATGTGAACTATATATATGTATATATATAAATTATTATTAAAAATCATTGATTACCAGGTTAGAACATATGTATTGAATAAACCTTTATAACTTCATAAACTGCATATCTTATATACCATATAAGTATAAAAACACAATGTAGTACTATAAACTACATAACAATATATGTGTACATAATTCTTTTAAAACCAACAGCTAGACATATATACAAGAACAAATATATACAACTGCCAAAACTTTTATAAACAAATGCACGCAGATCGAAACATAATATTAACAATGATATATCAAAACTAATATATATATATATATAGTACATGTATAGTACCTTATATAAACCTTCGGCCGAGGGGAAGAAATAGGAGAAAAGCGGACTGAGCTTGTGAGGTGCTGCATAGTGGGTTGTTGGAGAAGGGTAGTTGCACGCTATCGGGTGGACATTCTCGGCATTGGATGAGGCTGGAGGTTGCCGTCTAGGGGTGATAGGCGGAACATAGGTGGAGGACGTAGGCTGGGAGAGTGGTTGAAGAGATTATGCTAGTGGGTTTTGGGTAGGTTCAAGACGTGGGTTGGGCTTCGGGTCGGTGGCTGCTTTGCTGGATGGGAAGCACGGCTGGAGGAAGCTAGCAAAGCGGTAGAGGCTGTTGGGGGTGAGGCTTCGGCTTTGGAAAAAAACATGGGGAAGGCCGAGAGAAGGAATGCAACAGGAAAGATGGAGAGAACAAAAATATACATTGGTTCTTTTCCCTCAGAACAAATGAACAGTAAAAGGTGAAAACGGAAGAGATATCAAATGAAAATGGAGAAGCACTACAGGTAAAAATTAAAAGTCAAGGAAATATGAGAAGCCAGTCGTTGATTTCAAAATTAATAAAGCAATATCTGATGAGTTTATACGGCTGGAACTTCGAAAAGGCAAAGGAAACAAAGAGGCACAAATACGGTACCGGTACGATCCGACGCTTTACAGATTCCACCGCGTACCAAACTTCAAAACACAGAATTCAATATACCGCAGAGATCAGCACGATGAGATGATCAAAACGGTATAATGATATCAGTAGTACAATCATCCTATCAAAAGTCGATATACCGAAAATGCTACAAATCTGTTAAAAATAAGATAAACGGAACAATAGCAGTTCATATTTGAAGAAATGAAATATGACGTCTCAGTCAGAGGATGATTTACAAATTTTCCATATAAAAATATTCAGGTTTGGAAAACATTTTACTATCATCTAATATTAACTGATTTAATTTGAAATAAAATTACACTAGAAATTGAACTTTCATATTATCCGATGAAAATTTACCAGTTACTATGTTTAATTGGACGTATTTCAAATATTAAATTTTTATTTCCAAATTTATATTTTGAAATTTCAAAATTCAATTAATTAAATGAATAAAACCACTAACATTTATGGGTCGATACATTTCGTGTCATTCGACTTTGCGCTTGTTAGATATTGATCAATCATCACTGAGTTAGATCGATTGGACCGAAATGATAGGATCGTTCAAGAACTATGTAGGCCAATTGTTCAACTTTCTCCAAATGATGTGCGATCATTTTTAGGGACATCTTTCTTCAATATTTTAATGTTCCCAAAGTTTCATGTATAATGAAGTTATAGATTTTGAGTTATTGATCGATCATCATTGATTTGAATTATTTTATGGATCGATCCATAAGGATCATGACCGGTTGATCCAACTTCATCATAGAGTCCAACAATCTGTGGTGTGGATCCTTCATAGTGTAGTGTATTTGTCCTTCAAATTTCATGTCAATTGCCTTTGTAGATTTTGATTTATACATAGATCTTCGTCAAAAATCACCAAAACAGTCGTCAAGAAATCCATTTCAGGGTTGACCTGAAGCGTGACCCGAAGTAGTCACCTTTCTAACCCAAAGCAGATGCTAAAGACTCTAGCCCAAGGTTAGACCTGGATAATATTGAAATTTTCTCCAAGCATATGTGATTCTGACTCCAAGCACATAAAACGATAGGTGTGGATCGTTTTTCTCCAAGCAAACATGTATCCAATTAGCACGATCCAACACTTTAAATTTTTATGACTCCAAGAGAATCATGCGCCGACTCAAGAAAATAGCATATTTTCCCGGGTCCTACTCCAAGCAAATTGCCACTAGTCCATCGATATCGATCTATCTTCTTTTGTCCATAACTCGAACGTACGAAATACAAACTTGAAATTTCTAATGTTGCCTTATGTGGCCTTCCTTGTCATTTCATACTAATCACACCTTGACTAGGTCAGAAATTGGGAATCCAATCCGATCCATTGTCCAGGTAAAGTTTCAATTCCATACTTAGCCCTTTTTTGAGTGTTGTCCATCTGAATGCATTCAACTATCGCCATAGTTTCAATTGTAATCGATTTTCAATCCATCCATTTTAGCCGAATCTGTGGTATCTCAGCCTGACCAAAGGACGGGATAGCAAAAAGGTACATGGATTTCAAATATTAATAAAAGAAAATACATAAAAAAAACATGCACTTAAACTAAAAGCACACAATACAAAGCTAGATATCATAAGGAAACAACTAGATATGCTACGAAAGATATAGATAATGATGAAGAAGAGCCGCTAAGTTTGCGAATGATCATTCCAATGTATTTTTCTGCTTTGTTAGAAAGAAAGGCGAACATTTTACTAAATGATCACTTAAGCTTATTTTGGTTTTAAGAAGCTTTTCTTGATTCTTTAGGATCTCTTTGTTGGATCGTTGAGATGGTTTGTCAAAACTTTTTAAGGAAGTATCTACTTCTTCATCTTCTCTTCTTCTTCTTGTTGGATCTCTTGTTTTTCTTTATATGACAACCTTTGTTCTTTTCCAGGAAGTGTCTCATATAGTTCGAAAAATGGTGGAATGTGCCTAACAGAGATGTTAGACTTATCGAAAACTTTTAGACGAATATATTTTTCTCCTCTTAAATCAACACAAAAATATATGAAAATTCGAATAGGATCACACCAAGGTAGATTGTGTTCTCGTGCTTAGAAATGTTCTTTTGAACAAAGTCATCTAAAGTGACTTGTGCCTAATTGATGTTGTAGTGACCATAAGTGACAAAAGGATCTTTAAAAACCTTCTGAGTAGGGTTATTGTAATTACACATCCTTAGAGTGACACTTTATTGTAAAATGAGACTCATAAGTCTCAATTTTGTTCGAAGATTCATGTGCTTAAAATCAAATTCTTCATCCATTTCGATATATCATGAAAAAAACAATTTTGTTCATCAATTTGAAAAGTGGAGGTGCTAATTCCACTAGATTTACAACCAAGAATATTACCTAAAAGTTCACAATTTAAAATAATTTGAGTACTATTAACACTACTCCAAATTTACCCCTCTTCGCCTACAAAATATTTTCCATTTAAATTTGCATAAAACATTTTGACCAAGTCTTGATAAAAAACAAAAACATTTTGAGAAGAGTTAATTAAACCAAGAATTTCTTTTTCAAAACATAGATCTTGTAAGCCATAAGAGGAAAAATCTTCGAATTTAGCAAATCTTCCGTGAGAAACTTCTCTGAAAGTAGTATACTCCATATAGTCTTTAATGGTATTTTTCTTATTGAAGAAAAAGCTTTTAGTTTGCTTAGAGAGCCTTGCGGTTTTAGGATTTTGACTAGAGGAAGCCATTTTTTGAGTTTTTGAGGGATAAGGTAATGAACAGATATTTGAAATTTGAAATAAAGTGAGTGAATGAATGGATAGTGATAGGTTTTAATTATTAAAGGGCGAAGAGTCATGTTCTCTGGTTAAAAAGTTGCTTTTCAGAACATGGGAGTAAGTGCAAAAGAGAGTGAAATTTGAAATTTGAATTGAAATTTCAATTTTCAGTTTTCTGGCATGTATGTCGATATATGACCTAAGGGTATGTCGACATATATAATGAAATTTTCAAAAATAAAACAAAGACAATATATTCCTATATATATGCACACACTTATATACTGTTAACTCGCCTTTTGGCAAGGCCGTTGACAAGTGGATTTAACTAAATCGACTGCTCGTTTGTCGAGACTAGAATACGATGGTTTTAGTCAACTGGATGCATAGACGGTCAATCACGCATGATAATCATGATTGTGAAACCACGGTTCGGCACGGTCAATGGTCAAAAGTCATGGGATACTCGAAACATGGGTATCGACAAAATTCGAGTTATCGCAAGTCACCTGGGGTTTACTTCGAGTCGTTCCCAGGTTTGCTTTGAGTTTTCATGTAGTTTGCTTTGGGTTACATTAAGTCGTGCTTTCAGTTGCACTGGGTCAGTAGGAGTTCACAAGTGGGTTCGGTGTTGTGAAGGTTTTGGGTCGGTGGGAAGGTGGCTCTGTCATGTTGAAGTGGGTCGGTAGTGGTATGGATCAGTAGTGGTATGGGTCGATGATTGGAGTGGATCAGCGATTGGAGTGGATAGGCATTGAAGGTGGTTCGACATTTGGATAGGTCGGTGCTTGCTTGGCTCTGAGATGGACCCGGGTCAGTGTATGAAAATCCCCAGGTTGGCCATAGAGATGGATTGTGGATCATCATGTTGAAGTGGATCGGTATGTTGGTGTTGATCGGCATGATGTTGTGGATCTGTAGGAAGGTGGTTCGGTCATGATGGAGTGGATTGGCATGGACGAATAGATCGACGTCGACACAGGATTATACTTAGGTCAATACTCGAACAGGCTCGGGTTGGTCGAATGGTTCTGGAACAGTGAACATTGGATTGACGTGTTTACTGCTTCGAGTCCCAGCTTCATTTACTTCGAGTCAAGGACAATCGTGCATCGGGCCAATGTTATGTTTACTTCAAGTCCGTAAAACTCCAGCAGAGAATCAGTTGTAGTGATGAATTTAGGATCAACTATGGTCTTGATGGGCCCGGACTGTCCAAAAAGCCCAGTAACTTGGGTTTTGCCTATAAATATATCAGGCAGGTCTTCAGAAAAGAGGATCTTGATTCTGCTCCCCTTCGTCTTCTCCTCAAAGGCTACTCCGCCATTATTGTTTGGAAAACTCCGGATTGTAATTATACGTGATTTTAATATCAATAAAAAGGAAATTTCTAGAGTGGACGTAGGCCAGAGTCAGCCGAACCACTATAAATCCTCTGTTATTACTACTTTCTTTTTAATTTTAAATATTCTTCATATTTATACTCTCTACATACGGTCTATATGTGATCTTTGACTGTGATTTGGTGCTTTCACCTGAATTTGGGTGTTAGTGACCAATTTTGGCGCTAACATTTTAGTGCTTTCATCGAGAGAGCTAGCACTCAGAGATTTTAAAGCTTGGATTTTAAATTTAAAGGCTTAGGAACTCAGATTTTGGAAGGAACAATGGTTAGGCAATCGCCAAGGAGATAAGTGACAGAAAGGAGCAATCAAGAGGGAAGTCAAAAGACTTCTTCTAGGGCTGGATTAGATCAGGCATCCATCTACATCACTAGAAACGAGTTGCAGATTATGACGGATTCTATGCAGGAGCAGTTGGTGAAAAGGCAAGAGGAAAATGCAGACCACTAGGTAATTTGGACTGGCAGAAACAATAGGAGCTATAGGAGCTCAAATCCATGGAGTTGGATTAGAAGGACTCAATAGGCAAGTGATGAAGTGGTTCAGCAGGAGGCAACCCCCAATCAGCAAACAACTATCAGTCTGGATGGACCTAGACTTAAGGGAACACCACTAGGTAATGCTGGACCAATCCATGGAGGGATACAAGATAACACTACGCAGCCTAGTGCCAATAGGTATACAGAAGTGCGTGACAAGGAGTATATACCAAAATTCCCTCGAGGACTTGGAAGGAAGTTAGGAAACGTAGATGGTGGGCAACCCTTGGTAGGTAACACTGGATTGGCTGACATTATCAGGTAAACTATACGCGGAGGTCTGACAAGCAGCGATTTGGAAGGAGTAAACATAAGTCCATTTACCTGTAACAATAGGATAGCTAGGAATCCACCCGATTTCAAGCTGCCCACTCTGGAAGTATGCAACGGTAAGACGGATCCCACTAACCATTTGATGAGGTACACAAGACATATGGAAGTGCTGAGGGCATCAGAGGAGGTTATGGCCCGATGTTTCCCCCTGTACTTAACTGATATAGCTGCTATGTGTTCAGACAGCTGGAAGATGGATCAATTGGAACATGGACAGAATTGGTGGACAGGTTTTTGAAACAGTTTTGAGTTCACATCAAAAGGACGAAGAATGTGATGACACTGACGTCGGTGAAGTAGAAGACATGAGAATCGCTTAGGACTTTTTTAACTTGGTTTAATGCAACAGTTTCTCCGGTGGATCGGTCTAATCCATCAATGGTTCTAATGGCAGAGGTATTAGGAGTCAGGGAGAAATCAGATTTCAAAGTTTCATTGATAGGACCCACCAATGGAATTCTTTTACGAAGCTGAGCGATTTCTTTGACAAGAGGATGCATTTTGGATATGAGGTCAAAGGAAGTAAACACGGTTAAGGATGCAGAACCGTCTGGTGAAAACTCTGGTAAAGATAAGGATAAAGGGAAGAGGAAGCATTCGGGAGAACCAAAATTCTCCACTTATACAGGAATAAATGAGACATTGGAATGGATATACTTGGATACTCGGGATTAGCTTCCTTATCGAAGACCGGCAAGGACGGAACCCTCAAAACGCGAAAGGGCATCAGGAAGGCATTGTCTCTTTCATGAACTAGATGGGCATGATACTAACAGCCGTAGGCATTTAAAGTATATAATCGAGAAGCCTGTAAGGAACGGTCATTTGCGACAATATGTCGAAATTTGGAATGCGACGGTGGAATGGGAGCAGCCACCGCCTACCTTGAACGACGATGGCGCAAGGCCTAGGAATGGTGGTCAGTTGGTCATCAACTAACATGATGGTTTGGAATACGTAACAAACTTTAGGCTAATGACTAAGTCGCTTACTCATGTATGGGGATGAAGATAACCTCTAGGAATGCTCCGAGACGATGATAAACCATGACGCTCTAGTTTGTGAAATCGGTTTTTTATTTTTGGCTTGGAGACTTTCTTTTTCTGGTTTGGTTATGGAGTTTGGCTTAAATTCCTGGTTTTGTTTGTTTTCTAATTTAGATTCTAGTTTGGATGCTTTCCTTTTGGTTTGGACTTTTGATATGGATTTCTTGTTTGAATCTAGATTTCAGATTGGATTTTGGTGGACTATTTATCTGGTTTTTGGCTAAAAGGTCGTCGAGTATGGACTATACTCGGCAGGGGTCCGGAGAGACCAGGATTTGGCCTAGGACTTAGGCCCATATTATTCATTGGTTACTTTTTCAGGTCATCGAGCATGCACTATGCTCAGCAGGGGTCCGAAGACACAAGGATTCGTCCTAGGACTTAGGCCCCATATTATATATCGGTTACTGTTTCATGTCATCGAGTATCGACTATGCTCGGCAAGGGTTCGGAGCGACCAAGATTCGATTTAGGACGTAATCCATGGCATTACTCAGCGTTCAGGGACGCTGAACCAGGAACACCATGGTATTACTTGACACAGGTCGTCAGGTGCAGGTTGCGCTTAACAAGAACCCAGAGAGGTTACGAATTTGGATATTGGCTTTGAACAGCTAAGGGTTTAGGCATGGACCCGGAGCGGTCCTGTATTGGGATATCGACCCGAAGAGGTCATGGATTCAGTTATTGGTTATTGGATATGAATGGATTAGATCTCGGCTATCGGATTTAGATTTGGACCCGACGAGGATTCGGATATGGATTTTAGGACCTGGTGAGGTCCCGGCTTAGGATTTGGACTCGGCAAGGTCCTCGATTTGGACCACAGGACCCGGAGAGGTCCCGAACTCGGACAAAATGATCCGAAGAGATCGTGGATTCGGTTAATAGAATTGGGATGGATTCGTAATCGGATAACGACTTGGAACGTTCGTAGAGTAGACTATCTGATTTGGATGGAATTTCTTGGTAAAGAATGTAACATTGATTTTGGGTATTGGATTTGAGGCTGTTCAAAACACACATTCCAATAGAAGGCATGTTTTGGGGGGCAAATGTTAACCCGCTTTTTGGCAAGACAGTAGACAGGCGGATTTAACTAAATCCACTGCTCGTTTGTCGAGACTGGAATATGATGGTTTTAGTCAACTGGATGCATAAACAGTCAATCATGGATGATAATCATGATTGTGAGGCTGAGGTTCGGATGATCAATGGTCAAAAGCCACGGGATACTCAAAACATGGGTTTCGACAAATGTCGAGTTGTCGTGAGTCACTCGGGATTTACTTCGAGTCATTCCCATGTTTGCTTCAAGTTTTCATGGTGTTTGCTTCGGGTCACATTGAGTCATGCTTTGAGTTGCACTAGGTCTGTAGGAGTTCACAAGTGGGTCAGTGTTCTGAAGGTTTTAGGTTGGTAGGAAGATGGTTCGGTCATGTTGAAGTGGGTCGGTAGTGGTATGGATCGTTAGTGGTGTGGGTCGATGATTGGAGTGGATCGGCATTGAAGGTGGTTCGACATTTGGATGGGTCGGTGCTGCTTGGCCCAAAGATGGACATAGGTCGGTGTATAGAAATCCCTTGGTCGGCCATAGAGATGGATCGTGAATCGGCATGTTGAAGTGGATCGGCATGATGGTGTGGATTGGCATGACGGTGTAGATCTTTAGGAAGGTTGTTTGGTCATGATGTAGTGGATCGGCGTGGTCGAGTGGATCGGGGTTGGCATAGGATTATACTCGGTCAATACTCGAACATGCTCGGGTCGGTGCTGTAACAACTTGGGATTTTGGAGATTACTGTTAATATTAAATTATAATGCAAATTGTAACTTAATATTGTGTTTAAAAATGAATTGGATAACAAAATGAGGGATTATATTATTTATTTTATCGAAACAATATCTTGATGAATATAATTTAGGATTTGAAATTTAAATAAGTTATTTTATTTTATTTGAAGCCTATTTCAACATTTGATGGTTGAAAAAAGTGTAAATGAATGAGATAAAGTTTGAAAAACTTTATTGTTGGATTTGGATTGCAAGTAAATAATTGTGATGGTTTAATTTTAGTTGATTAGTGATATTGAAAATTTATTCCAATGTTAGCCTTCTATTGTAAAATAAAAGGAATAATATGAAGAAAATAAAACTTAGAAGTGTAATTAGGCTTGGAATGATGTATTAATGTTATAAAAATGTTAAAACATTTTAATAAACTTCATTAGACTTGAAAATAAATTTTATTTGGTTGAAATGGATGAAAATAGTGATTTTTCACTAAAATGGGAATATTGGTAAATATTGTTAAAAAATTGTGTTATATGGGGAAATAATATTTTTAATTGAAAAAATATATTGATGATTAAAAAGAATTAGAATGATTTATTGCAACTTATTTGATACGAAAGAAATTTTTGTTAAGTTATTGCATTAAAAATAGTGTTTTTACACTAAAGTGGTGTAATTCGTAAAATATTGTCAAAGATAGAGTTATTCACAAAAGTAACTTTTTGTTGTCTAAATAAATTCTATTTTTTTATATAATAACAATTTTGTTGCAAACACTTTGTTATAGATATTTTATTTGGTTAAAAATGAGAAAACTAGTGTATAAATTGATTAAATGGGTTAAATATGTATATAACATAGGAATATCTCTAAGTATATTAGTCTTGGGGCTTATTTGGGTAAGGTTTGAATCCATTAACCTTCTCTAGAACCAACTAGAAAAGAGGAAGTATGTGTAAAGTATCCTTTTTCTCATCTTCCTCCCCAAAACAAAAGATAAAGTAAACAGAGAGAAAGAAAAACAATGGCTATCTCTAATAAAAAATCAACTCCACTCAATTTCGCTGTTAATTCAAGAAGAACTTCACCAAAATAAGTATAGAGAAAGGATTTCACCTTCAAGCTCCAATCTTTCTTCACAAATTTAGGTATTTATTATCTGAAATCAAAGGTGAGTTAAAAACTCATAATTTCTAGCTTTGATTGAGATTTCATGGTAAGAAATCTCAATTTTGTTTGTTGCATGTTTATTTGTGAAATTGCCGTCAGTAAGTTGGGAAGATCTCTTTCGTTTTAAGTCAGAATTCGACAATTTTAGATGTTCCGAAAAGCGTAGACATAGATCTACAAGTTTCGTGTTTTGAGTTTCTAAAATTTTGATGTTTTCTTGACCAAAATCGTGCTTAATTGTTGCTGTCTCGAGAGCAAATTGACAGCAGCAACAATCATAGGCCAGAGAAGTGTTTTAGTCATAAGTTTTTCGTTTCTTATCCAATTTAGATAAAAAAAATTTGCTGGAAAATATATTAAATAAGGAGTAATTTATCTTCAGGTTTCATTTTGATATTTTACTATTTGGATTACCTAAAACAGATTTGTAAGCAGAAGTATAGATATGTCTTTGACAGAATTTCCTGAGTTTAAATCTGATATTGTTTGAGCTATATCTTTCTCGATTTTGACCGAAATTCGATTATTTTTAATTTTTTGGAAAGCACAATTCATGTACTATGACTTTTATTCGTTGAGTTTTCTGTAATTTTGAGGTTAGCCATGTCAAAATCGAATTTTTTTACTGCTATCCCGAGAGCAAAACTATTATTTGCTCTGTGTTTGAAACTGATTTAACTTCTTTGTTTCTTATCCGAATTTGATAATTTTTGATGTTCTGGAAAGATTAGGTCATGAGCTATAAGTTTCATTCATTGTCTTTTCTATAATTTTGAAGTTTGCTTGGTCGAAATTATGATTGTATGTTGCTGTCCTGAGAGCAAAATGACAGCAACAACAATCGTTGACCTTAGAATTGTATTAGCTCGTTGCTCTCATTCTCTTCGGTTTTGATGATTTTTTGAGATATTTTTAGAGCTATGATGCCTATCGGTAGGCTAGCTATATTTGGATAATTTGAAATTCAAATTTAAATGGAATTTGAATTGATTTTGGGTTAAATTTGAATTTCGTATTGAATTTAAGTTATCGGTTTTGAGATATCCCTCTTAGTTTCGTTGCTTTCGAGAATGGTTTTCACCAAACTATTTTTGAAATACATGGAAATTTCAAATTATTATTACATGGTATTTTTTATAATTATTTTTCTAAATAAAGATAGATCTATTTCCTATAATAAAGGAATTTCAAATATTGGTTTTAATAATCATTTTTGGAAAATCGTTTTATATTTCTGTTTTCTCTAATAAAATTATTTTGTAAATAAAATTACCTATTTTTATGAATTTCGGACATGTAAGAAAGACAATTAAACGGTAGAGTATAACATGTGGTATGGGACACATGGATTTGCTTTATCGCTTAATATCGGACTTATACGATCGAAACCCTTTCGATGAACTGTTTGAGATGATTTTAAGATGTTACTAAATTTTGGGTAGATTACATGGTCCGAGAACTCCAATTTAGGAGTACGTTCGATAAAGGATCATTTTAAGATGTGTTTCTTAATCACCGCTGAAATGAGGTGAATTAAGAGCTAGAAATTCCTAATTCTAATTATGGTTATAAATAACCATCTTGATGTTATTTTTACTTGCCGATGAGATAATGTAAGCTTCTTTATGATGATTTTACGATGTTGAGATGCATTATGAAATTTTTTAATTGTCGCTGAGATGAGACAAGTCATGATGCTACTAGTACTCGTCAATGAGATGAGACGAGCATGGTATTGTATTTACTCGCCAATGAGATGAGGCCGAGTAAATTTTCATGATGTTTATGATGTTTTACTAGTGCGGTACCAACTAACGGCTATTAATCCATTAGGTGCGAACGTATGGTATGGGACGTACGTTAACACCTATTGGGTTCCTATCCGAGAAGTTGAGACACATTCACGACGTTACTAGTACTACAGACCACGAGTACTCGATTGATGTCATCACGATGTAGTTGCTACTCCGTTCATCACGATGTTATTAACTCGGGTCTTTGTGACTGGAAGTCATTATGATGTTATAGACTCTAGTCATTCATGATGTTCATGATGTTAAAACGTTATTTGACTCCAGTCAGCACGATGTTTATGGTACCAAATAGTAGTACTAGTCATGATGTAGCGCGCGTAGCATTGCTTCTGCATGCAATCGAGGATCTGGCCAATCCGAGATTTCTTTGTGTTTTGATGTTTTAGACTTTACCGTCTTTAGATGATTATTACATTTATAGCCAAGTGCCAGATGAGATGTATACATATATGGTGAAATCATTTATGATGTTACTCTTTGATTGAGTTATGTGCATTATGGATTGATGATTTGATGATTTTATAGAATAATTGATGTTAAGATGGAGTTGAGATGTATTTATATATTTATACTGATGAGATGAGGTATAAATGATTATGAAGAATCTTTTATGATAAGTTTTAGTGATGGATTTGAGATGTATCTATATTCATACCGATGAGATGGGGTATGAATAAGTATAATGCTTCTTTTATGATTGGGTTTTATATTTTCTTGAATGGTCGTTGGGATGTGCCAATGAGATAAGGCACATCCATATGCGTTTTATTCTATGTATGAAGAATACGTACCTTTGATGTATTGTTATATTGACAACCACTTCTATGAAGATAGTCGAATCATTTGAAGTCGTTATCCATATTCCTTTATACTGCTGATGATATGACGCCAAAGCGATGTTTATTGAGTCTTATCTTTAAAACTATTCTTGCCGATGTCCATTTGCTTAAGTGTTAGTTATGCCACTTAGGTATGACTTTTTCATCATTATCTCGTTTACTTGCCAAGAAGAGATGTTGTCCTTTCTTATGATGTTGAAAAACTGTTTAGGGCATCACATCCTTTAAGAAAAAGGATACCATAGCTTTCACCTACTTATCCTTATCGATTATTCTGTTTAACTAATGATTTAGCTAGCCTGACCCATGCGTTTTAACTCGGTACATACCGAGTTGTTTCAGGTATCATTTATTAGACTTAGCTTGAAGTTGATGTTGGACATTAGCTTATCTATTGCTTGAGTAGTTTATCTCTTTCGCATACTCTGATATATTTACATTTGATTCGATGTATATGGTGTGGTCGAGTACCACCTTTATTGTATTCTTATTGTATTGTACTAAACATATATCAGTGTATATGTATATATATGATGTTGATTACTGTTATGTGATATGCTTTACATTTAGTTATTGTATTTTGTTCTGATAGATCCGTTAGCCACCTATAGTTTTGGATTAAGCATTTACTGGGTATGTCAATCCCCTTTAGTTGAAAAGAAAAATTATATTGCATTTATCGACATATTCGGTGGATGTTTAAGAAAAAATTATAGATGGTCGCCCTTAACCAGCCCTATTCTCCGCTTTAGTAGACGGAATTATTTGTTAATTCTCTTTGCTAAGGTGGGTCTCGGAGAGGGGCGTTACAGCTTGGTACTAGAGTTGTGGTCAGAACAAAGTAGAATAAACACAGAACAGTATGTATATCATGATACATCGAAGTACAATATGGGTGAATCATTGTCCTTCATTCAAGCTTGTTTTCGAATCGAGCCTTGATTCTTTTTCAAGCTTTGGGATTGTTAAGATGGAGTATGTCTAGGAATATAGATATATTGTATTCTGTAGTATTCCATAATAGAGTTTGATGTCATCTTATCTTATATAAAATCTTATTTGGGATTATTATATTTTTATTTTTGTCGATACAAGTGAGTTCGTATCGATGGAGCTGATTGATTTCTTTGAGCATTTTTGTTGCATTCCTTTGAGAGTTGTGAATCCTATTGAAGCGATCCAGAATGATTGGCTCGTTGTGAGCATTCTGAGATTTTTATTTGATGTTGCTTTTGTGAGTATTTGTTTGTTACCCACAATCTTGAGATGCATTTAATTTGAGATGGATTTACTTATTTGATATTGTCCAATCCTTTGTTTTATAGATCCTATTGTATATTTAGGTTTCCCATTTTGATTGGTTTATTATTTCTGTCACCTTGGAATGTTAATGATGATTCCAAAGTTTCTGAATTCACTCTTGAGTATTGAGATGCTGATGATATATCTCAAATTCCAGACATGGTGACTTTGTTGAGTTTTTTGAGTCCGTTTGGATTTGACATCCAATCGGGCAACCGAGTGTTGAGGTAACCTTATTCTTGGCTCTTAGCTCTTCGGTTATCCTTCCGTGAGGATATCCACTGAGGAATGAGGTGAGTTTCTAGATTGTTCGAGTTTGGTTGAGTTTATCATTTAGCTTCGTTTGAGTGTTCTTTTCAGATACTCAATCAATTTTATCCTTTTTAGCATTACTCTGTTTGAAGTAGTGATTCGTGGATTGTGTGCTTCTTCACCTTCGAGAAGAATACCTTTTTATCCTGTATCTTGATGATTTTTGGAGTGGCTCATGACATTGTAAGATTGGCGAACACTCTATCTCCTTTTGATGATTTTGAGAATCGAGTATTTTGGGAATATCTCGTTGCATTCTCTTAATGCTCTATGATTTGAATTTTGAAGCTATATAAATATGAGTTTTAAAGAGAAATTTGAGCTTTGAGATATTTAAAAAAAAATCAAAGAATATTTTGAGAATATATTAACATGAGTAGTATTTCTTTTATAAAAGTAATTTGAGAGTGTTGGGTTGTCCATCGAGTACTTAATAGTTCTGGCCGATACTCCTAATCAACGTTATCGATAGGAATCTCCTAAATGCTATGATGAGGCAATCAGACACGATGGTTTGTGTTTTAAAAATTGAGATTTTAAAAAAAAAATTGAGACTAAAATTTAAATTTATTTTTGAATAAAAATTGCAGCCATTGATTTTAGAGACGAGTAATAGAGTGGCGAGGCAGTTTTGATCATTCGGTCAACTCTGCAGCCAACAGATAAATTTATTTATTAGAGACTCAATGGGCTAGGCAATGCCATTTATTTATTTTTAAATTATAAAGGTGAGAATATAAATGTGATTATTTTTGAGCTGTGCTTTATTGGAAGTATAATTTGAGCTTTTAGAATCTATATTATATACATTGGATGTTTTAAGACAAGAAATTTGGACTTTCAATTTGAATTTTAAATAACTTACTAAGTAATATAGTAAAAAGTTTGAAAATTTTCAAATGTTGAAAATTGAGATTTAAAATTTAAAAGATGTTGAGATTTAAAAATTCTAAATATTTTGAATTAAAAGATAATTCGAGCTTATGTCCTTGTTCTTGAGTATATTCTATCTTTGAGCTATTATTAATGACGTGCATTTTTCGCGGTCGTTCGAGTTGGTGGCCTTATGAGAAGCCATCTTATGATTTATCAGTCTTGTCTATTGTGTCTACCCTGTTGTGAGGATGTTCTTTTCGTATATTTATGCGGAAAATCTTATTGATGATCTTCTTTATTGCTTAGAGTTTGGGTTTAAGTGAGTTTGATCCCAACTCTATTCGTAGATTTTTTTGAAATAAATTATTTTTGATTGATTAATTATTGAGCATCTTATTGAGTTTTGATTCAAAGATGGGATATCTTCTAAATTTTTTCGAGTTACTTAGAAAATTCGATGGTTTGCTCATCACTATATTAGCATTTGATGAGCCATTGGATTAACCAAGTGAGTTTTTCCTTATTTATCTCTACCATTCTATGTTCAGAGTATGAGTGGTTTGAGTTTCGAGCTTGTCTTTTATCCTTTGTTAATTGAATTTTTGTGTTGTTTACAGCCTTTTTCCACTAGAAATTGCGAGGACGCAATTTATTAAGAGGGGGATCTTGTCACAACCTGGGATTTTGGAGATTACTGTTAATATTAAATTATAAAGCAAATTATAATTTAATATTGTGTTTAAAAATGAATTGGATAATAAAATGAGGAATTATATTATTTATTTTATATAAACAATATCTTGATGAATATAATTTGGGATTCAAAATTTAAATAAGTCATATTATTTTATTTAAAGCCTATTTCAACATTTGATGGTTGAAAAAAAGTGTAAATGAATGAAATAAAGTTTGAAAAACTTTATTTTTGGATTTGGATTGCAAATAAATAATTGTGATGGTTTTATTTTAGTTAATTAGTAATATTGGAAATTTATTCCAATGTTAGTCTTCTATTGTAAAATAAAAGGAATAATATGAAGAAAATAAAACTCAGATGTGTAATTAGACTTGGAATGATGTATTAATGTTATAAAAATGTTAAAACATTTTAATACACTTTATTAGACTTAAAAGTAAATTTTATTCGGTTGAAATGGATGAAAATAGTGATTTTTCACTAAAAATGGGAATATTGGTAAATATTGTTAAAAAATTGTGTTATATGGGGAAATAATATTTTTAATTGGAAAAAACTATTTTGATGATTAAAAAGTTTTATAATGGTTTATTGCAATTTATTTGACATGAAAGAAATTTTTGTTTAAGTTAATGCATTAAAAATAGTGTTTTTACACTGAAGTGGTGTATTTTGTAAATTATTGTCAAAGATAGAGTTATTTATAAAAATAACTTTTTATTGTCGAAATAAATTTTATTTTTTATATAATAACAATTTTATTGCAAAAAATTTATTGCAGATATTTTATTTGGTTAAAAATGAGAAAACTAGTGTATAAATTGATTAAATAGGTTAAATATGTATATAACATAGGAATATCTCTAAGTATATTAGTCTTGGGGCTTATTTGGGTAAGATTTGAATCCATTAACCTTCTTTAAACCATCTAGAAAAGAAGAAATATGTGTAAAGTACCTTTTTTCTCATCTTCCTCCCCAAAACAAAAGATAAAATAAATAGAGAGAAAGAAAACCAATGGCCTTCTCTAATAAAAACTCAACTCCACTCAATTTCGTTGCTAATTCAAGAAGAACTTCACCAAAATAAGAATAGAGAAAGGATTTCACCTTCAAGCTCCAATCTTTCTTCACAAATTTTGGTATTTGTTATCTAAAATCAAAAGTGAGTTAAAAGCTCACAATTTCTAGCTTTGATTAAGATTTCAAGGAAAGAAATCTCAATTTTGTTTGTTGCATGTTTATTTGTAAAATTGCCGTCAGTAAATTGGGCAGATCTCTTTCGTTTAAGTCGGAATTCGATAATCTTAGATGTTTCGGAAATCTTAGACATAGATCTACAATTTTCATGTTTTGAGTTTTCTAAAATTGTCATGTTTTCTTAATCAGAATCATGCTTGATTGTTGCTGTCTCGAGAGCAAATTGACAGCAGCAACAATCATAGGCCAGAGAAGTGTTTTAGCCATAAGTTTTTCGTTTCTTATCTAATTTTGGTCAAATTTTTTTGCTGGATAATATTTTCAATAAGGAGTAATTTATCTTCAGGTTTCATTTCGATATTTTACTATTTGGCTGACCTTATACAGATTTGTAAGCAGAAGTATAGTTATGTCTTTAACAGAATTTCCTGAGTTTGAATCTGATATTGTTTAAGCTATATCTTTCTGGATTTTGATCTGAATTCAATTATTTTTAATTTTTCGAAAAGTGCAATTCATGTATTACAACTTTCATTCATTGAGTTTTCTATAATTTTGAGGTTAGCTTGTCAAAATCGAATTTTTATACTGCTATCCCGAGAGCAAAACTATTATTTTCTTTGTGTTTGAAACTGAAACGAAATTAGCTTTAACTTCTTTGTTTCTTATCCGAATTTGATAATTTTGGATGTTCTAGAAAGATTAGGTCATGAGCTACAAGTTTTATTCATTGTGTTTTCTGTAATTTTGAAGTTTGCTTGGTCGAAATTATGGTGTATGTTGCTGTCCTGAGAGCAAAATGACAGTAACAACAATAATTGACCTTAGAATTGTATTAGCTCGTTTTTGCTCTTATTCTCTTCGGTTTTGATGATGTTTTTGAAATATTTTTAGATCTATGATGTCTATCAGTAGGCTAGCTATATTTTGAGAATTTGAAATTCAAATTTAAATGTAATTTGAATTGATTTTGGGTTAAATTTGAATTGAATTCGTATTGAATTCAAGTTATCGGTTTTGAGATATCCCTCTTAGTTTTCGTTGCTTTCGAGAATGGTTTTCACCAAACTATTTGTGAAATACATGGAAATTTCAAATTATTATTATATAGTATTTTTTTAAATTATTTTTCTAAATAAAGATAGATTTATTTCCTATAATAAAGGAATTTCAAATATTGGTTTTAATAATCGTTTTTGGAAAATCGTTTGATATTTCTATTTTCTCTAATAAAATTATTTTATAAATAAAATTACCTATTTTTATGAATTTCGGACATATAAGAAAGATAATTAAATGGTAAAGTATAACATGTGGTATGGGACACATGGATTTGCTTTATCACTTAATATCGGACTTATACGATCGAAAGCCTTTCGAAGAACTATTTGAGATGATTTTAAGATGTTATTAAATTTTGGGTAGATTATAAGGTCCGAGAACTCCAATTTAGGAGTACATTCGATGAAGGATCATTTTAAGATGTGTTTCTTAGTCGCACTGAAATGAGGTGAAACAAGAGCTAGAAATTCCCAATTCGAATTGTGGTTATAAATAACCATCTAGATGTTATTTTTACTTGCCGATGAGATGATGTAAGCTTCTTTATGATGATTTTACAATGTTGAGATGCATTATGAAAATTTTTACTTGTCGCTGAGATGAGACAAGTCACGATGCTACTAGTACTCGTCAATTTGATGAGACGAGTATGGTATTGTATTTACTCGCCAATGAGATGAGGCCGAGTAAATTTTCATGATGTTTATGCTGTTTTACTAGTGTGGTACCAACTAAAGGCTAGTAAATCATTAGGTGCGAACGTATGGTATGGGACGTACGTTAACACCTATTGGGCTCCTATCTGAGAAGCTGAGACACATTCACGATGTTTACTAGTACTACTGACCATGAGTACTCGATTGGAGTCATCACGATGTAGTTGCTACTCCGATCATTACGATGTTATTAACTTGGATCTTTATGACTGGAAGTCATTATGATGTTATAGACTATAGTCATTCATGATGTTCACGATGTTAAAATGTTATTTGACTCCAGTGATCACGATGTTTATGGTACCAAATAGTAGTAATAGTCACGATGTAGCGTGCGTAGCATTGCTTCGACATGCAATCGAGGATCTGGCCAATCTGGAATTTCTTTGAGTTTTGATGTTTTAGACTTCACCGTCTTTAGATGATTATTACATTTATAGCCTAGTGCCAGATTAGATGTATACATATATGGTGAAATCATTTATGATGTTACTCTTTGATTGAGTTATGTGCATTATGGATTGATGATTTGATGATTTTATAAAATATTTGATGTTAAGATGGAGTTGAGATGTTTTTATATATTTATACCGATGAGATGAGGTATAAATGATTATGAAGAATCTTTTAGGATGAGTTTTAGTGATGGATTTGAGATGTATCTATATTCATACCGATGAGATGGGGTATGAATAAGTATAATGCTTCTTTTATGATTGGGTTTTGTATTTTCTTGAATGATCCTTGGGATGTGCCATTAATATAAGGCACATTCATATGCGTTTTATTCTATGTATGAAGGATATGTAACTTTGATGTATTGTTATATTGACAACCACTTCTATGAAGATAGTTGAATCATTTGAAGTCATTATCCATATTCCTTTATACTGCCGATGAATGAGGCAAAAGCGATGTTTATTGAGTCTTATCTTTAAAACTTTTCTCGTCGATGTTCCATTTGCTTAAGTGTCAGTTATGCCACTTAGGTATAACTTTATCATCATTATCTCTTTTACTTGCCAAGAAGAGATGTTGTCCTTTCTTATGATGTTGAAATCCTGTTTAGGGCATGGCATCCTTTAAGAAAAAGGATACCATAGCTTTCACCTACTTATCCTTATCGATTATTCTGTTTAACTGATGATTTAACTAGCATAACCCATGTGTTTCCACTCGGGTTAGACTGAGTTATTTCAGGTATCATTTATTGGGCTTAGCTTGAAGTTGATGTTGGACATTAGCTTATCTATCGCATGAGTAGTTTATATCTTCCGCGTACTCTGATATATTTACATTTGATTCGATGTATATGGTGTGGTCGAGTACCACCTTTATTGTATTCTTATTGTATTGTACTAAACATATATCAGTGTATATGTATATATATGATGTTGATTACTGTTCTGTGATATGCTTTATATTTAGTTATTGTATTTTGTTCTGATAGATCCGTTAGCCACCTATAGTTTTGGATTAAGCATTTATTGGGTATGTCGATCCCCTTTAGTTGAAAAGAAAATTATATTGCATTTATCGACGTATTCGGTAGATGTTTAAGACAAAATTATAAATGATCGCCCTTAACCAGCCCTATTCTGTGCTTTAGTAGACGGAATTACTTGTTAATTCTCTTTGCTAAGGTGGGTCTCGGGGAGGGGCACTACAGGTCGGTGGATTGGTTCTGGATCGGTGAATATGGGATCAATGTCTTTGCTGCTTCGAGTCCCAGCTTCATTTACTTCGAGTCAGGGACGATCGTGCTTCGGGCCACTGTTATCTTTACTTCGGCTCGGCAAAACTCCAGCAAAGGATCGGCTATAGTAATGAATTTAGGATCAGTTATGGTCTTGATCGGCCCGGATCATTCAAAAAGCCCAACAACTCAGGTTTTGCCTATAAATACAGAAGGCAGGGCTTTAGAAAAGAGAATCTTGATTCTATTCCTCTTCCTCTTCTCCACTAAGGAAACTCTGCCATTATTGTTTTGAAAACTACGGATTGTAATTTTTCTTGATTCTGATATCAATAAGAAGGAAATTTCTAGAGTAGACGTTGGCCAGATTCAGCCGAACCACTATAAATCATATGTTATTACTGCTTTCTTTTTAATTTTAACTATTTTTTGTATTTATACTCTCTACTTACAGTCTATCTGTGATCTTTGACTGTGATTTGGTGCTTTCACCTAGATTTGTGTGTTAGTGACCAATTTTTGCGCTAACATATACCCATTCATCAAATATTATCATTAATCTATATGTTATTCCTAAAAACTATAATTAACCAAAAAAATGAAAAAAAAACCTAGATAAAAGGTACCCTTTTTGCCGCTTTTTGTTGATCGGTTCTGACTAATCTGTTATTATCGTGAAACACATATTCACATTTTCAATATCTGTCTGAATCATCCAAATTTTATGTATAACCCCTTTTTCTTTTTCATGATGAATCATTAACTGGTGAGATCACTGATTTGTTTGGATGCGGGCTGTCTCTCTGTAAATGATTGGTTTCATCATAGTTGAAGCATCTAGTCATAGTTCTAAGGGTTTATTTTTTGGTTTTCGAAAATTGTTCATTTTCCTATTTTAGGAATTTCCTGAAATTTCAAGTTGTGAAAGCAATATCTTCATCATTGTGATCATCAGAATCTTGATCATCATTTATTGCATTGAAAGCAATGGATTCCTTTTATGCTGCCTTACTTTCCCTTCTTCTCTGTAATTGTGCTTCATAGGAAATTAAATTGCCTTTTAACCCTTCAATTTTAGAATACCAATATCATTAGCCTCTTCTATCGCTAGTGTCTTTTGATCTCACTCTAAAGAAAGTGAATTGAGGATTTTTCTAACTTGGTCCTCTTTAAAATAGTTTTTAGCTAATGCAACTAATTAATGCACTATATCTTGAAATCTGCAGTACATGTTGGAAAAAGATTTATTTGGATTCATTTTAAACAATTGAAACCGATTGGTTAGCAAGAAAATTTTAGTCTGTTTTACTTTACTAGTGCCCTTATGTGTAACTTGTAGTGTTTTCCAAATTTCAGATGTAGACTCACAAATAGAGACTCTATTATCATTTTTATCTAGCGAAGAAAACAAAATATTCATGGCTTTTGATTTTTTTATGCAAGTACCTTTTGGTCAGCAGTCCATTGTGCAAAATTAGTCTCAGGTGCCATGTACTCATTTTTATGACATTCTAAATATCTAAGCCATTAGATTTTAAGCAAATTTTCATTCTATATAACCAATAAGTGTAGTTGCTGCCATTAAAAAGTAAGGGCTAACAGTAGATTGACCTTCCACAAAAGTGTTAACAAATGTACCAATAGCGTTGCTAGCCAGTAAAACTTAAAAAAACAAATTATGAGTTTTTGAAAACCCAGTGCCCTGATACCAAGTGTGGGTTGCAGAATTATGGATCTTAAGGCTAATTTAACATTAGAGGAGGTGGGTAAATTGTGTTTTCTCACTTTTGTAAATGTTTTTAAAAATCTTTCAAGTTTAATATTAAATCATAGATTTTCAACATAGAATTATATTAACAGTCGATCATAGATGGGATCACAGATAAAAATAAAGCAATAAAGTAGAGTAGAGATGTAAAGAGATGACACAAGGATTTGATACTGTTTCAAATTTCTCCTACATCATGTCTCATACAATTGCTTGTACATATTTCTTTTCAAATGCCAATTTTTAAACGGGCAGAAGGCAAACCCAATCACAATCTCGATTCCGAGGCTATGAGACACACCCTTCTAATTTTCCTGGCTCAAGATACACCCAGTTGAACAATTTCTTAAACTTTAAATACAATGGATCATATACCCTCTTGGATAACACTTTGATCTTTGATTTAAGGGAGAAATGATTCCAAAACAGTAAGAAAGTAATACCGAATCAATACCCAAAGGCATGATTCATTTTATTTGATTTTGAAGAGAATTTTGTATATTTTTAATGGAGATTTTGAGAGAGTAAGAAAAGCGAAGAAAACATGATAATAACTGACTTAAATTCATTTGAAGGCCCCTATATATAATGTATAAATAGATGTTCCCATTCACAAAGAGTTTCGATGAATAAACACTTCAATTCAAAATTTGAAAAACTAATTTCCGGCATGTATGTCGACATATCTACAACATGTATGTCAACATATACATGAAATTTTTAGAAACTAGTTTCTTTAAAAAATATTTTGAAAACTCTATGTGTTGCAAAATAATTTGATACTTTGTAAAACATTTTAAACATAGTTTATAAAAAATTTGAACTTTAAAATATATTTTGTTTAAAATTATCAAAGAAAGAAAAATAAGAGATCGAGATCAAAGATTGCTATCGGGGACTTCAACAATATTCTATGACTCTATATACTATACTATAGTCTTGAGATCTTTATAACCTGGCCTTCATACTCATGAGTCTTTATGTCCATTTTTGAGTCTTTATGCTACGTAATTTCTGATTTAATACTTGTGTAATATCCTGCACTATATACTACAAAACTTAGCAAAACATTAGTATCCATAATTTATATGAATGCATATTATTGTTTATTAAGGTTGTTATGATCAAAAGCAATAATTAAGGTATTAAAACAAATGCATCAAGAAACGACCGAGGATCTGGGTCGAGGATGGTAATCCCATGATCAGGATGGACGGGAGGCAGGTTCACTTTCCGCGCTTTGCTTTTTGCATAGTATAATGAAGATAATAATAACCTAAAACCGCTTACATGTGTACAAGGCCCAGATTGGTCTCTAAGCATGCTCTGAGTTGGATGTCTGGGATGACTAGTTAGGACAATAATAATCTCAGACCACTTACACATGTATTACGCCTAAATTGGTCTCTAGCTTCGCTCTGAGTTGGATGTCTAGGATGAACAATTAGGATTTCTATTTTCTTGTTTACCTTGATTTGAGTATTTGATTTTTTTTAAATCCAATTGAATGTAATGATTGATATTGCTCGCGTTAAATCCCGACCGGAGAGACAGAACCGGAGTGCAGGGTGCAAGTTCCCTTGCTAGAGGCGAATGGATGGACTTGTATGATATTGATCGCATTGAGTTCGGGCCAGAGAATCAGGACCAGAGTGTAGGGTGAAAGCTCCCTTATCAAACAGAGAGTGGGTGGACTTGTATGGAAAGTAATTCCCTTAATTGGAGAGTTAGTGGCTGGGCTTGCTTGGTCATTGTGTCCCCTCGCTGGAGAATGAGTGGTTTGGGATCAATAAGGTTTCAAAGAGATCAAAACCCTAGATTAGGAAACTAACGATCCGAAGAGATTGAAAGCATAGATTGGGAGAACAATCGGAGAGATCGAAACCCTAGATTAGGCAATAAATGATCTGAAGTTGGAAGATGAATGATCCAACGAGACCAATCCCTAGGGCGGATGTAGATTTGATAAAAGGATTTGAATGCCTTACAATTGGAGAAAGAAAGATGAATCCCGGGCGAACACAGGATGACTTGGATGTGAAATGATACCCTCGGATGGAGACATCTTAATCATGATCCACGGTAGACCAATAAGTAAAGGGTGGATCCTTAGCTAAACCAGGTCTGGAACAACCTTTGATTTAGAAGAGAATCCAAAGGTACCAAACGATTCAACAAGATCCAGATCAATAGATAGCCAGAGAGCTCAACTATCAAGGATTAATTATCAGAACTTGTTCTTGAGCAAAGCACACCTTACATTCGAAAGGCGTACTTTGGGGGCAAGTGTTAACCCGCTTTTTTGACAAAGCAGATTTCAACTGGACTTAGAAGATCAAAACAAGGACAAAATTATTTATGGAACACTTAGAAGAGCTAGAGAAACAACTGGCACGAGTTTCAAAAGGTATAGAGCTAAGTATATAACTAGGCACCAAGTTATATAGGTTGGCACCAACCTATTTATTCAGTACGGTCCTCATCCCAAACTTCAGATACCTTGCATACTAGTTAAATTACATGGTATCAATTTGTTTTCCCAAAGTTGGAATAGCCAATTTTAAGGATTGATGAGCAGAAAAACAAGAAAGCAAGATAACTCAGGGATAATAGAAAGATTATTAAAATAACCAAAATCGATGAAAAGAGCTTGTAAGGCATCAAGTTGAAGATAGAAGAGTAGTGCAGGTGAAAAAATTAGATTTGCACCAACACAAATAGGGCGGTACCGAGTTAGAGGACTTTGTATCGAGTTATCATTTTGACCTATAGGACTCTGATCTCCCTTGTACACTTTTGGACTATGGCCTCCAGTGCAAGCAAGCATCTGACCTAATACCTTTGTTTTCGTATAAATACTAGTCCTATGGCAACCAGAAAGGATCTTGACTCTACTTCGCACTCTGATCTTCTCCTTCTATTCACTCCTATATTCACCCTCAAATACTCTAAAAACTACATTGTAAATATGAGATCTACTAGATTTTGGTTAGATTTGATATAACTATTTGTAATCCAGAGAGAAAACAACTAATAACGAATATTAAAGTGGACATAGGATGGAGATTACGTTGAACCACTATAAATATTCTTATGTCTCCTTTTTCTTTTCTTTATTTTCTTTTATTTTACAAAAACTAGCGCTTTCATCTGATACATGGGTGTTTGTTCCATTTTTAGTGCAAACATAATCATTGGGTTTTTATGCCAACTTTGGACATAAATATTTTAGTGCTTTCACCAAGTGACTCGAATTTATCGACTTGAAGTTTGAAATTGAAGAAGATGACAAGACCATCAACTTGGAGAACTGCTATTGGAGGACGCCAATAATGGCATAGGGGTAGCCAAGAGGTGTCCTCAGGATCTAACCTCCCTTATATCTACATAAATCGAGATGAGAAAGCGATGATGATGAAAGCAATGCAAAGTAGAATGAAAGCCACTAAGAAGAGATGATAGTGGGATTTTTCAGAAGAATGGGACAACTATGAACAACCGGAATTGCTATAGGCTAGAACCAAAGACAAGATACCAGAACAATAACACCTAGGAATAGAATGGAGAAAAGTGGGGTAACACCCAAAGAGTTGCCACAACTCAATATTGATCCTCGAGCACAAGTTGGTATCGATCCTATAGGACTTGGGGCACGATGAATTTGAACTTGGCCAAAAATAGGACATGGCTGGGAAACCACATTGAAGACCAGAACGCGAGTTAGAATGCAAATGTGCAACCAAAGGAGTACATGCTAGAGTTTCCAATATGAATAAATGTGGAATAGTGACTTCAATTAGATGATAATGATAGGATTGGTTAGATAGTTAGACGAACGATGAGAGGTGACTGCTAGACCAGAGTCTAGAGGAAGTAAACAGAAATTCATTTACTCTTAACATCTGGTACGCGAGGAACCCACCCAATTTTCAGTTGTCAACACTGGAAATGTATAATGGAAAGATTGATCCAATGTTTCAACAATGAGATACATCTGACATATGAAGATGTTGGATGCATCCGAAGAAGTAATGGGACAGTGTTTCCCCTTGTATTTGACAGACTTAATGACAATGTGGTTCAAAGAGCACAAAAACCGGTCTGTTGGCTCATTGGCCTAATTGGTGGGTAGATTTATGAGATAGTTCAGGGTTCATATTTCATGATCAAAAAACAGGATGACACTGTCAAGCGTGAAGCAAAGGGCATGGCAGACCTTAAAGACTTACTTGACTAGGTTTAACATGATAGTTGTTGTAGTACGTAAGCCAAACCCATCAGTGGTTTCGATGGTAACAATTTCAGGAGTTGCTAGTAAAAATTTTTAAGGTTGCTTTAGAAAGGGATTCACCAGCGGATTCGTGTAATTTTACCATGAGGTTGAAAGATACTTGAATTAGGAGGGCATTGAAACTGAAAATGCAAAAGTTAATGTCATTGATGATGGAGGACCGTCTAGAGTAGGATTTGGGAAAGAGAAAGGAAAACGAGAGGCAGATGATGGCTTTGGAGGACTAAAGCAGCTGAGAAGAGCATCGAAATTCTCTTCCTACATAGAGCTGAATGAAACCTTAGGGAGGATTTACCTTGATAACAAGGGGCGGATTCCTTATTAGAAACCGATGAAGAGAGAACCCATGGATAGGGAAAGTACTACTTATTCCATGAGCCAGATGGGAATGAAACAAATGATTGTAGGTACATTCACGATCCGATCGAGGAACAAGTTAGGAATAACCAGCTATAATAATATGTGAGGAACCAAGCTATAGTGATGCAGTAGGAGCAATCATCATCTGTAGTAAATGTAAGTTGCCTTGGATTTAGGTTTAGGACAGCTACCTTATAATCAAGATGACAGGGAGTCATGTTTGATTCCTAAACTTTACCTTTGTGTTCAATAAATGAAACAGTATTACAGCTAAGCCACTTACATGTGTCTGGGACCTCGATCGATCTTTAGGCATGCAGTAAGTTGGATGCCTAACTATAGCACCTGATGAGATGGATGTTGTAATATCAATTGGATGTTTGAATCCGATTCTATGAATGAATGCTTGATCTCGAAAATCACTCAAACGTGATAAGTGATATTGATTTTGAGACACCAAGGGATGTTGGTTACCCCGATATTAACTTATGAGCTGATTTAACGTAGTTTTGCCGACCAGAGAGGCAAAGCCATGAACCATAAGGTAAAAGTCCCCTTGCCAGATAACGAGTAGATTGGACTCGTGAGAGATAGCGAGTCCCCTTATGGAGAGTGAATGGTTGGGCTCGCTCAGTCATTGTGTCCCCTTGTTGGAAACAAGCGGATAGAGTTAGCATAAACTAACGATCCATAGAGATCAAGGACTTAATTAACGATCTAAATGGATCGAGGATTTAACCAACGATTTGAAAAATCAAGGATTAGACTAACGATATGAAGTGATCATGAATTGAATCGATCATTGATTACCCGTTAAATGATTTCTATATCATAACATAGATCCCGAAAGAACACAGGATGACATTGGTTTCAACACATGATTGCTAACTCGATGAAAACGGGATGATTCTGATTTATGATGTAATATATGATATAATAATTACGAGAGAACACAGAATGATGATTAATTGTGACTAACACTCAAGCGAGAAATCGAGTCACTAGTTGTAATGGTTGGGAATGATTTTAATTTATAAGTGAATCTGAAGGTGTTGAATGATTCATCGCAATTTGATCGGTCGACAACCAGAAAATTTAACTATAAGTGAATAATAAACTTTGACTTTTTTCTTGAGCAAACCAAACCTTCCGCTCATATGGTGTACTTTGGGGGGCAAATGTTATCTATCCTTGTGACCAAGCCATATTCGGTTGAATCAAATCGGTCAAACAGATGAAGCCATCAACATGGCAAAGGCTCCCAAAATAGCCACCATGCCAAGCAAATCCAAGTGCAAAAATCAAAACCCAAGAATCTAGTCAAGTCATGGATCGGTACCAATCCTTGATCATGGATCGGTATCGATCCCTAACATTTTCCCATATTATTAACCTGGCTCATGCCACACACGCTAGAGTAATTACTAGTTATAAAAATTCAAGAAAGATGGTTCGTTCACTACCCTTAACCAAAACGATCGATGGATAAATCAAGTGTCTTTGCCCAACCTTCGAGCCATGGAATGCAATCAAGTTCAACCCCATATCAATGTAATCAAATGCCAAAGTAAAAAATACAAGTCAACCAAGCAATTTCTAAAGATCGGAGAGGGCCTTTATGGCCAATCTTATGGATTAATACCGAACCATAGGTCATGGATTTGATACCGATCCATGAACATTGCTTAGTTGGCCATGATCTTCTCAGCTCAACTTCTTCAGGATGTAGATAATGTGGGCATGAACGTGAAGGAGATAATTTCATCGACCTACAGCTGAGAATAAAGGAAGAGGGACACTGGTTGAGATCTTGGAGCTTCTCTAACAAACCTTTGTATCTCTTCTATGATTTCATGGATCATCGTTGATCCTTAAGAACAACTCTGTAGAAACCTGGTAGAAACTTCAACAAAGTTTAAGTGGGCATAAACCTTGATTAGCCAAACCACTATAATTGTTGTTTGTTCTTATTTTCATCATTTTTAATTTATTTTCCTCATTTTTTCTCTGCTGTTAATCTTTGGGTGTTTATGCCAACTTTTGGCGTAAACAAGATAAGTACGGTTTTACATTTAGAATGGAATAATACTCCTTAGTCTATATTTACGATCAAGAAAAATAGTAAGCATTTCCACAACCAAAAGGAACAAGTATGACCTTATAGGATCCCCCACCTTATACCTTGTGTTCCTTCAAAATAACAACAAATTTAAATGTTACAACTGATAAACGTGTGGTTGTAATGCATGCCACGGTCCATTATATTAATTTGATAGGAAATCCTATTCTCTTGAGTGTATACTTCATTGCCTGCCACTTAGTTGAGCCATAGGCCATTATTAAATCTACCTTAGTGCAATGTATGAGAGAGATCTTTTTCCTATCATGCCCTCTAAGGAGCTCATGTATAAGAAGAATGTTGCCGCAATTGATCAACCTTCAATGAAAGTTCCTTGATTACAAGAAATCAAGAGAGGTGGAATTGGTTTAAATATTGCTACCAACACCTTAGAGATAACCTTGTAAGTATTATCACAACAGCTTACATGTGTAAAGTGATTGATAAGGGTGGGATGTTTTGTTTTTAGGAATAAGGAAAATGATCGTTGCATTTATTGGTGCAATGATCTTTCTAGTTCTAAAAAGTCTATGAATAGCTCTCATGAAATCAAAGTTAATGATCTTCCATGCCACAGAGAAAAAGCTTGCATGGAAGTTGTTTGGCCCACCAGAACTATACATATCTATGGAGAATAAAGCATGGAGGATTTCCTCATTACTGACATTTGTGGGCCATGCCTCTTGTTGTTCTTTGTTTGGGGAGGGTAGGGATAGGTAGTCCAAATAAGAAGTATTTATGCATTGATTACATGATTTACCTAATATACTGTTGAAGTGACGTATAGAAGTTAGTTTTACACTTCCTTGATTAGGGTGCAGGTTTCCCTCCATGTTTTGGATGTTGCTTATTTTGGAATGGGTTGATCTAATCTTGATGCTATTATGATAAAAAGTTGTGTTCTTATCCTCCCGTATGTCCCGCTTATCTCTTAATTTTTGTTTGATCATGTTGGTTTCCTTTTGATATGCATTTTTTATGGTTTATGTGAGCTCTAATTCTTACATTAGCAAACTGTTGTTAGATGTATTGTAATTGTTGCAGTATTTCCAATTGATGTATAATTATTTGATATTTTTTATTTCCACTTCCTTATACATCCCCACTGAAGGCTTTGAGCGAAGATTTGGTGTTTTTATGCTTTTGTTGAAGGATGTAGATAGAGTTCCCATGGGTAGATATGGAACATTCCCGAGGGCAACTATTTCAAGAAACCCAGGATGCTGCCATTTGCTAAAATACTTAAAGGAGGTAAGGAAAGAAATTAGTGGGTTATAATGAAACAAACTAAACAAGGGTTTCTGTATATAGTAAAAGCACACTTGATCATCCGCCACATCAGTCTTAACACATAATAGCCGTAGATCCATATAATGGTCTTGATCCATCAGAGCTGTTTCACACGGATTACAAGCTACGTTTGGGCCTATATATTTAGCCCATTTCAATGTATATAAATAGATGCCATGTATTGATATTTTCTGTAAAAAATAGAAGTATTATCAAATAAAATTGTGTTTTGCGATTCTTTATTTTGGTATCAGAGCTGGTATAGCCTAACGGAAATTCACCACAAAACCAAATCAAGAATTTCAAACCGTTGGGTTATTTGGCTCCCCTCAGAAAAGTATCATCATGGGGGAGGCATACCTTTCTCTTGATCGTGAAGAGATCCATTCTATCAGTTCCATATCTTTTATGTGCCATCTAAAGAAGAAAATAGATATTCATCTTCATTTTTTCTTTGGTTGCACAATTTTTCGCTGCCATTCATGCACATTATTGTTTCATTGTGAAACAGTAATATACACCTATCATAGCAGATCCCTCTTTTTCATTTATGTTCTGTTTCTTGGCTGCTAAATTCAAGATTAGCCTCGCCATTTTTTTCCTGACCATTACTTCTTATCTCCAAGAAACCGGCATTTCAAGATTCTTGAATAACCATGGCACTTGAAGAGGAAGATATAACCTCAGGCACTTTTGGAAATCCATCAAGGGATCACCAGAGTTCAGATCTGGTCCTAATCAAACCAAAGAGTCAAGTCATTACTACTCCATTAGACGAAGATAACTATATTTTGTGGAAATATCAAGTTGAGATTGCATTAAAAGGTATGACTTACATGACTATGTCATAGGCACCAAGATCATCCCACCAGTTATGATCACTGACAAGGAAGGAAAAACTGTAAGTAGCCCTTAGTACAAACTGTACCAAAAGCAAGACAATTTACTATCATCATGGTTGTTATCTTCAATCAGCCAAAGTTTATTATCGCAAATCGTAGGATGTAATAGTTCCTACGAAATATGGTCAGCAATTCAACGCATTTTTAGTTCACAATCAGCGGCAAGAGTTATGCATTACAGAAGGGAACTACAAAATGCAAGAAAGAATGATATTCCTATGAGAGAGTATCTTGCAAAGATCAAGAACTTATGTGACAAATTAAAGGGTGTTGGTCATCATGTCTCCACCACTGAACAAATTCTAGTGATAACCAATGGATTAGATCAAGATTATGAGTCTTTAATAACATATATAGCAACACAACCAACTCTTCTAGATCTAGAGTACATTCACACATCCCTCCTTTCTCATGAAGGAAGGATTGATCAGAGAAAGTCTATGCAAGAAGATTTTAATGTCAATTATGAAGCTACATCAAAGAACAAGAATCAAAGAGGTGTATCTAATCAACCCAAGAAAGACAGTCACAGTCAGAGAGGAGGATAACTCAAAGAGGCAGAGGTAGGGGGAGAAACAATTATAACAACGGAGTTAAATGTCAAATTTGCGAGAAATTTGGGCATATGGCAAACAAGTGTTATTTCAGATACAAGGAAGACACTAATAATGGCCAGTAATCTCATGTCAACAAGAAAGTTAACGCAAATATGATTCAAACTCAATCTAGGAATAATGGAGACAATGTCACTGATGACACATCAAAAACAAATGATTACAGTATGGATGAATGGTTTCCAGATTCTGGTGCTACAAATCACATAACAAACAATCTGCAGAACTTAAACTTGGGCAGCATGGAATACACAGGTAATCAAACTGTTCTCATGGGAAATGGTGAAGCTACAAACATAACACATGTTGGTACTGGCTGTTTAAAAGGTACAAGGCTACTCTACTTAAATAATTTATTAAGAGTGCCAAGTATCAAGAAAAATCTTATTAGTGTTTCACAACTTGCCAGTGAAAATAAGGTGTATTTTGAGTTTCACCCAAAATTCTGTCTAGTTAGAGACTCATTAAATAAAAACATATTATTACAGGGTAAGCTGGATAATGGTCTGTACAAATTCAGCAATATGGCAAATAATGATGCTGCTAATGAGAGAATATGGTCTAATAATGTTAGTGCAAGGTGTGATAGTGATGTGAAAACATTTTATAAGTGGCATTGTAAACTTGGCCACCCTAGTTATAATGTTGTCAAACAGATTTTAATGCAAAATGATATTTCTGTTCCAAATATGTCCGATTTACACTTATGTGATCACTGTCAAATGGGTAAAATGCATAAATTACCTTTTTCTATTTCTGGAACCATATATGAAAATCCTCTTGAGTTAATTGCTGCAGATCTTTGGGGCACAGCATCACTCAATTCAATGCAGGGATGCAGGTATTATCTATCACTTGTATGTGCACACACCAGATACACTTGGTTATATTTTCTCAAGGCAAAGTCTGATACTAGTAATGCTGTTATACACTTCATTACTCACATTGAAAAGCAAATTAACAAATGTGTTAAAAAAATCCAAACTGATGGTGGGGGAGAATTTAAACCATTAAAAGATTTCTTTAGCCAAAAAGGAATACTTCATAGAGTTACTTGCCCCCACACATCTGAGCAAAATGGTTTAGTGGAAAGGAAACACATGCATATTGTGGAAACTGGTTTGACACTCTTGTCTCAAGCATCACTACCATTGAAATACTGGAATGAAGCTTTTGCCACTGCAGTATATCTTATTAATAGGATGCCAACAAAAATGTTAAACAATGTTTGTCCATATGAGAAAATTTATGGAGTTAGACCAAAATATGATCATTTAAAAACCTTTGGGTGTTTGTGTTTTCCCTACACTCGACCATACAACAAGCACAAGTTAAGCCTTAGATCCAGTCCATGCACTTTTTTGGGATATACACATAATCAGAAAGGGTATAAGTGCATGGACAGTAAAGGAAAAATCTATATTTCAAGACACGTTGTTTTTAATGAACATGTATTTCCATTTGTAGATAAGGGAAAACAAGACAAGGAAATCAATAATGAGAAAACACATGTTATACACATTCCAGAACTGTCTCAACAAGCTAAAAGAGATAGTCAGCAAATGCAAAGACACGATGATAAAGCTGCACCCATATCAAGTACTACATCAGGATACAGCTCAGATCATGTCAATGAAACCATCAGCTATCTACCAATTGAATCAAATGATGAATAGTGTACTAGTGTGCTAAACAACAGTCAAAACAATGATCAGAGTGGTAGTGTATCCAACAATAGTCAGGGAGATAATACAATAGCGGGCAATGATAATCAATTGGAGGATGCTCATGACCAGCATACAGAAATAAGACATCCCATGATCACAAGGTCTAAAAGTGGGATTTTCAAGCCTAAGATATACACAGCACAAGTGAATGAAGTGGAGCTAGTTTCATATGATTAGGCCATCAAGCATGAAAATTGGCAAAAAGCTGTGGATGAAGAATTCAATGCTTTAGTTAGAAATAAAACATGGACTCTTGTCAAACCTCCAAGACACAAAAATATTGTAGGGTGTAGGTGGACTTACAAAATCAAAAGAGATGTTGATGGCAACATAGCAAAAAATAAAGCCAGATTAGTTGCAAAAGGATATTCTCAGCAATATGGTTTTGATTTCACTGAGACCTTTTCCCCAGTAATCAAACCCACGACCATAAGAATCATGTTGACACTAGCTCTTCACAAAAATGGGAGAATAAAGCAAATAGATGTACATAATGCTTTTTTGAATGGTGAGTTATGTGAGGAGGTTTATATGCAACAGCCAGCAGGGTATAATTCAAATGCAGATAAAGTTCTTGTATGCAAGCTACATAAGGCTATATATGGACTAAAACAAGCATCCAGAGCATGGCATGAGAAATTGAAGAATACACTTACACAATTAGGATTCAGTGCCACAAAATCAGATAACTCACTCAACTTAAGGAAAAGAAAGCATATGAGCATATATATACTGGTGTATATGGATGATATACTCATCACAGGAGATGATCAATAGGAAATCAATCAAGTCATAAAATTACTTGACAAGCACTTTGCCATTAAAGACATGGGTGAATTAAAAAATTTCCTAGGAATAAACATTCAAAGAAAATCTGACAGTGAGATCATCTTATCACAAAAACAATACATCAGTGACATTCTAGTCAGAGCCAACATGGATAAAGCCAAGCCACTACCAACCCCCATGACAAATCACAAGAATTTATCTAAAAACAAAGGCAAACCCATCGAAAATATTAAACAGTATCGAACTATTTTGGGGCACTTCAGTATGCCACAATCACTCGACTCGACATATGTTTTAGTGTAAATAAGATATGCCAATACATGCAAAATCCATTAAGTGAGCATTGGTGTGCCGTGAAGCGTATTCTCAGATATCTTAAAGGGAATTAGCATATGGTTTGCACTTAAAGACAAGTAAAGGTATAAATATACGTGCTTACAGTAATTCCGACTGGGCTAACAACATCGATGACAGAAAATCCATTTCTGGATTCTGCATCTATCTAGGGCATAATCCGATCTCTTGGTGCACAAAGAAGTAGTCCACCATCTCTAGAAGCATCACAGAAGCTGAATATAGATGCATCGCAAGCACTGTTGCCGAAATCATTTGGATCGAAACCCTAATTAAGGAATTAGGGTTCGAATTAACTCAGAAACCCACTATTTGGTGCGACAATTTCAGCACCATATCATTATCCATGAATCCGGTCCAACATGCTCGCACGAAGCACATGGAGATAGATCTCCACTTCGTTCGAGAAAGAACAGGAAGCGGAAAACTTGCCATCAATCATGTCCCATCCTTTCATCAAAGAGCGGACTTCTTAACAAAAGCTTTATCGGCGAGAAACTTTAATCGTTTTCGAGATGAGCTCAAAATTTTCTCGACCGACATGGAAATTGAAGAAGAGATAAAACCCTAGTTTTGTTTGAGGCGGCGTATATTGAAAAAAACTAAACAAGGGTTTTTCTATATAGTAAAAGCACACTTGATCATCCGCCACATCAGTCTTAACACATAATAGCCGTAGATCCATATCAATGGTCTTGATCCATCAGAGCTATTTCACACGGATTACAAGCTATGTTTGGGCCTATATATTTAGCCCATTTCAATGTATATAAATAGATGCCATGTATTGATATTTTCTGTAACAAATAGAAGTGTTATCAAATAAAATTGTGTTTTGCGATTCTCTATTTGTGGCGGACAATATCTAATGATGAGAGGGGAGTGGTCAAATAGGTTGGAAGGAAGGGCTTCAGTAATAATATTGGGCCATGAGGGAGAAGGAGGTTGTTGATGAAAGATCTATCAAGTCTACTTAAGGTTGGCTATTTTTAGATTTGTTGCTCTGACTTTAGTAAAGGCATTTGGAAAGGCATTCGCTAATCCCAGCTTGGTATGTTCTAGATTTAGAGGAAGGAGGTCCATAAGGGAAAGAAGTTAGCTACATGAACTTCTATAGGAAGAGAGCATGTAGTTACAATCTCCTACTACCAGCCAATGGTGGATCTTTGGATTTAGCTCTTAAAGATAAGAGAGGAATTGGTTTCTGGCATGGAGAGAGTTTTTATAGCAAATATTTGTGATAGAGATAGAGGAATTAAAGGGTATATGATTAAGGAGATAATAACACCACTTGTTTTAATAGATGAGGGTAATCCCAAATGCTTTATGGTTCCAAAGTGCTACTATTCTGCCAAAAGGAGCTTTATCCAAGTTGTGATGTAAGACCACTCATCGTTAATGAACTTCATAGCATTGGGAAGGGATTTATTATTAAGCTTGTTCTCTACTATTGCCGTAAAGGAGACATTGTTCTAAAATGTGGTTCTTGACTGTTGTTTGTTTAGATGTGTCATTTAAACCTCTAACATTCTATGCTGAGATGCTATTTATCATTACATGGTTTTTAGATGATTGGATGTGATCGGAGTGGTTTACATGGTGGATTTTGAAACTGGTTGAACACTTAACTTGTTGAAAGCGATACCTTTATCTCTACCTTTAGATCTGCTCCTTGTTATTTTAGGGGTAGAGGTATATATTCTTTAAATGCTTGGATTATAGACAGAGGGAAAGAGGGTTATGGTTATTTGTTTCTTGATGGTACGGCTCGTTGGGTAGTAGGATAAGAGGATTGTATAGAGAAGTGATGGTGGTAGAACTAGATTCTATTTGCTAAGGGGATGAAGGGTGAGTGATAGTTGCTTGGGTATGGTTTGTATTCACAATAGAATCTTGATTTTCTAGTTGAGAATTGTCATGGAAGTTCATGTCAAAGTTGTTTAGAGATATTGCTTCAGATAATATGGTAAAGGGGTTGTTTGTTGGGATTTGGATGGTTGGGACTAATATTGCTAATTGATGGGTAAATGATTGAGGATCCATATTGTATGAAAGTGTAAGGGATGGAGGGTATAAAGTGTTTTGTGTGGATGCATGGAGGAATAATGGGGTTCGCTTGACTTTATAGGAGAGTTGAGGTGTTGAGTTGTGGTTGGCATTTAAAGCTAGATTAGGTGGCAAGTGTCGCATGGGGAAATCGAGAAGATTTCAAGAGGTGTTTGGTGAGTCAAATGGGGATTGGCATTTAAAACTTGGTTGGTAATTGATGTATTAGAAGATGACGTTTTGATGTTTGGTTTGGAGGGAACAAGTTGGTTGCAATGTTGAAATCATTATTTCTTATTGAAAGTGGCCCGAGGAATTTGGACTTATTTCTTTGTTGCGATAGATTTTCATCATCCTTTTGCCATTATTTTTGTTAGTAAAAATGATTTTACCCTAAGATTATTCTCAGTTGTATATTTTTTTTGTTTAATGAGAATGGGATTTTCTTGAGATGGAGTTTTTTATCGTAACTTCCTTCCAATGCAGAATATTGCTATGTTGTATGGCATTTAAATCCACCTCTGTTGTGCACTTCTCAAAATCATTTTTCTCTCTAAATTTTGTGCCGACATTTGCTGAGAAGGCTTGTTTTCCCGTACATTTAAGAGCTTTTTCTCACAAGCTTCCCTTTTATGGCCAAATACTTTGCACTATTCGCATATACCCGACGTCTAATTGTAGGACACATTGACATAAGAAACCAATTCTTTTAATATATGAATTTCTATTTCAGTAGGTAAGAGCTTGTCGGGTTTATGTCTATAAGGATTTTTGTATATTTAAGCCGAGATAATCTTTCTGTAGATTTATCGAAACATATGACTTTCCCAATAGATTGGCAATCTAATGAATACCTACGAATGACCATGTTACCAAAGAAATTTTGCTTAAATGAACCCATATCAGAATAGATTTTACTTATTCTCCAATGCTATCAATAAAGTGATTCGAAGTGGTGATTATGAGAACTATTCCTCTTGTAATGATAGTGTCAGCCTCAAAGATTTTGTTCCTTCTCGCTTTATTCTCAATCTCTATGAAGGAAAGAGCTCCATAGGATTTGATGTGAATTCCATCTAGCTTGCCTTAAACTAGGCCTAAACAGTAAACAATTATGAAGTACGATAGCTTTTACCTAGAAAGAAACCCACTAAATGCTTACTCTAGAATCTTGTGCCTTCCTCCATTACCATTATCATGAGAATCATAGCATTTCCAGGAGTGTACTCAGGACTAAGGAACCAAGGGAGTTTTTTATAAAGAGTCGACTAACCAATAACTTCCTTCTGAGTTTCAAATATATTTCACATGCCAAAGCTTGCTTGACCTTGTTCCATATTAGAATATAAATTATTCCTAAGAAATTGGCTGCCTAAGACAATGATGACTTGAGTGAGGGGAACTACCAAGAAATTAGCCCCACCGAAGGTCTGGGGTTGAGGATAGATGGAGGATGAGACATGTCGGATAAGGACACTCGCTGGCGAAATTGGTAGAGGTATTGGCTGGTTTGGGTGAACGGAGAGAGGACATGGTTGGGAAGGGGATGGGACGGTTGTGGTTTGACTGGAAAATGGTGGCTCTAGTATGGGAGGTGATTGGCTAGGATCAAGGGGAGGGGTATGTTTTTAGAGAAGGATGTTATGGAAAATGGACTTTCAGTTTTGATTATACATGTTATGTATTAGTAACCAAATCAACCTAGATTTAATATTTAAGAGCATAAGAGTTTTATTTCCTTTTAGTTAAAACGTACATTTATTTAACATCCAAAATAAGTTGCAAGTTTAAAATTCGTAAACTCAAAGTCAAAATATATATAGATATTGATAGTCAAACCAAATAAATTTTAAGTAGTCAATATATTATAAGTTTGAAATTGAAATATGTTTAAAATTGATTTAATACCATAAATTATTAAACATGAATAAAAATTAAACAAAGGAAAGATGGGGTATAAAATAACTCTAAATTAGAACATGCGTAAAACTAAGTGTTACACCCATATTCTCCAAACATGCCAAAAAAAATTGATACAAGCACCGAGCCAAAAGAATTTCACCGATAACATAAGTCAGATTGAGAAAAGGGAATGAGAGCAAAGTCCAGATAGTATTACACCAAAATTTAAAATGGTGGTAAAATATAAGGACTGCGCCTTTCCATCATGCATCGCTTCGGCACTAAAATACTACATCGAAGAACCTGAGAAAGCCACAAAACATAGGGGATGATCTACAATCCTAATGATTATTTCAATGGAAAGAGCTACTGCATAGCCTTTAAGTACATAATATGAAGGTTGTGCTACGGTTCCACAAGTATACCTTAATAAGTTGGAATTACGGCACAATTTTTAAGTAACAGTAAGATGTAGATATTGTGTTGTGGCCCCAAAAACAAAACTAATGATACAGAACTGCGGCGCAATCCTTAAAGCAACTATATGCGATGGGGATACGCTGCAATATTTGACTAACATTTAAAATAGCAGGTTGCGCCGCAATACTATGTCAACATTGAAAAGCAATGATATGTGCTGCCATCTTGATATAATATTAAAGTGAGAAAACAGCGCCGCAATTTCAAAAATATACTTCCCACAAAATACGAGGACTCAAAGGATGAGGCAATGGGGAAAAATTGCTCTCCAACCATAAATTAAGCGTAGATTCAAGAGCGTCGATGCATTTTAGACACCGTGCAGTATTGTCATTCTGCATACTACAGAGGCACAGTTCTCCTCGGCTAATTCACAATAATAGAGCCCTGGATTGTTTATAACTATGCAGTCTTCCTGAAATAAAGGAAATTTCTCATTGTAGATTCATCTACACATGAGTGTAGTTCATTGGCTTGATTGCTTCATGAGAATATAAAGCATGGCCTATTTGAAATTAAGTTTTCCCACTTCAATTTCGAGCTTCGCACCCAAATTCAAAATTCATTAGCTCGAATAATAGATTCCCACTGAAGGCCATGTCAACAGTCGTGCACAACAAATAGGCAAGACAGATGGTCAACATGTGACATGATCCAAAGTCACAAAATTAAAAGGGCAGAATAATGAATTGGCAATCCAAACGAATTTCTCTATACTATAAATAAATAAAGCACTGTAGCAGAAAGAGGGAGGAGGATTTTTTAGACTTTACTCTCTTTGGAAACATTGAAATCGAAAAAGATAATCCCTGCCATTATTTGTTTGTACTAAGAATAGAAAAAGAAGAAAAGGTTATTTTCCTATGGACATGGGGTTCATTAACATATGAACCATGTAAATTCTCTTTGTCATTATTGCTTTTAGTACTTTATTATATTGCTTAGCGAATTAAATAAGGACTTGTATTTAAGTTTTGAATATTTTACCTCATAGTTGTGTAAGCATTATTGTGAATAATTACTTCCTTTAAAGGGAATCTTAACGTTAGTTAACTTTGCCGATTCCTAGTCACAAAAGCGTTCAGCAATGTGAGTACTTCAAAAAATATTTGGGTGTTTCCAAAAAGGTAAATCCCACTAACATTTTTGGTGCTAGAAAGAAGACGACTTCCTTCTCCAACAAAATTTACTCACACCTCATTTAGCTACCAATACTAAACCATGAATCCCACTGATTCCAACACTCCTAATCTAGAACAACTTCACATAGCCTCAAAAATGCCAAAAAAGAACCTCCTCACCTCTATGACCCAAGCTGAGGTAGGAGCCTCTATAAAGCCTACTTGAGATCCTAACCTAGCTTCTCTCCAAGCCTTTACAGATTAATTGAACCAACACATGGATGGAACACATAGATCCTTAGTCGAATATCCTACTCCTAAGCCAATCTCCCCCATAGCTCACCGCCTTCACTCACTGACTGCACTGACTATGCAGTGCATGAATGAACGACAGTCTTAGAAGTGAGAATGGTGATGCTGGTCCAAAACCATATACCAAGCACAAAGGTAAAATCCAAATTAATTCCTAGATCAAATCAAAGCCTACGAACATCAACCCCTTACTTTTAAAAAAGAAAGCACAAACTATGCCCAATGATGACGACGTTACTTCACTTTGTAAAGACGGATCATCCCAAATAGATGCCAAGGAGGATAAGATCGGTCAACTGAAATTTCTAATAGACAAACTGGTGAGACTTTGCCAATAAAACAACAAAGAGGAAGTAAGGGAAGAAGGTTCTTCCTTATTTTAGTGAGACTATTTAGAAACAGACTACCTCGATAACTTCAAAGCCCTATCAATCGGCAAATTTTTGACGGCACTAATAACCCAAATTACCATATCTGCACAATCGAGTACTACATAGACATTCTGATGGTGGAAAAGATGGCTAGACGCAAGCTTTTCCCAGTTTACCTGGCTCTAGCAGCTTCCAGATGGTTCAGAAGGTATGGACCACGAGAGGTTCATTCCTATCCGTAGTTAACTACAGATTTCTTAAGCCAGTTCAACTTAGAAAGAGATGCTTCTCCAGATGCAAATACCAGTCCAGCGTGAAGCAAGGAAAAAATGAAAGCTTACGCAACTTTATAAAATGCTTCCAATCCAAGACACTTTGGATTGGGGTTACTTGTGAGGAAGCACTACTAATGACAGCACATGCTGGGATTAAAAGAAACATGGCTATGTGGGACTAGAACAATCGAAAGTTGTGTTATAGCATAAAGGATTTCTATGAAGGGCCAAAGGCTATATTAGAATGGAAGAAGCCAGAGTTGTAGAATCATATTCATTTAAGAGAGCTTTTGCTCCCTAATAAAAAGAAGAGAGGGGAAAGAGGATACCATCCACCTACAAAGTGGCAAAGGGAATTTAACTTTACAGCAAAGACTCCCCTCAGTCACACACTTTGGTCAGATTTACGACATGACCAGAAGTGAGTTGGCCTACAATGTCATCGCTTCCATAGAGCCTATGGTCACCATATTGGTAACTGCAGACACATGAGTAATGAAATAAAGATATTGATTTAGAAGGGATACTTAGGCGGCCATTAGAAGGAGAACAATAGAAAGAGGACTAGGAATCTCTCTAGATCCAAATGAAGGCCAAGTAGGAAACCCCTAATCTCATAGCCTCGATCCATAGAGGACCGCACTTCATTGGAAAAAGAAAAAAGTACAGGAGCGATTTGTAGATGAGGCTAGAGTAGAGCAAAGAACCATGTTCCATGTAAAGCAAAAGCCCACCCAAGGGATAATATTCGCTACTGTTGCCAATGGACTCCTGCATCAAAACCCATTGATAATTACAGTGCAGATCTCAAACTGCACCATATAGAAAATCTTTGTAGATTCTGGAAGTTCTGTCAACGTCGTCTTCTAATGTGCATTCGACAAAATGAATCTTCCAGTAAAAATACTGAAGCCATGCCTCGAACTAATTTACAACCTTAATAATACTATGATGCTTCCTATTAAATCGGCACGTCTTCTCATCACCGTTGGGGCTATTCCTCTTCACAAATCATTCTATGAAATATTCCTGATCATTGATCAATAGTCTTCGTACAATGCTTATTTAGGAAGGCCAACACTAATTGACATCGGGGCAGTAATTTTCGAGAAGGATTTTCTTATGAAATTTCATACTCCTGCCGAATAGGATCAATCAGAGAGAGCAATTGTTGGCTAGGTAATTATACAATGTAAATCTCGGTTCTAGTAATAAAATTGTTAAAACTATTCTATTGTCTCTTTTAATAACTGCGATGATAGTAATGAAAAGTAGTCAAGCCAGTTCTAGGAACTGCATCGGAAGAAAGTACTAAGACTGATGATGAAATAGGTCATTAATTGACCATAATATCGATAAGGAGGGAAAAGAGGAAGTATATGCACATGGCCGACATTGATGAGTATAACTTGTACTGTGCGTAGTATTTTTCTAAAGAAGCTCAGAAACAAGCACTCATTGCTACTTCCCAACCCAAAATGAAAGAAGAAAGCAAGATAGGCACGAGATAGATACGGGATTAGGGGAAACAAGGAGAGAATTGAAGCCATTATATGATCTCGAAGATAAACAGATAGATCCCAAAGACCCCATAATGGTTCTCAAAATTGGAAAAAACCTCAATGCAGAAGCCATAAAAAAATTGATAGGTTTCTTTAAGAGATCGATAGATGTTTTTGCTTAGGCACACTCGGATATAGTAGGTATATATCCAGCTATCCTCTGCCACACACTCAACATCGGTCCCAGTGCTCATCTAATCAGGTAGAAACATAGAAATCTAGATTAGGAAATGTGTAATGGTCTGCACAAAGAGGTTAAGAAGCTAAAATAAAATGTGTTCATCGGGGAAATGTATTACTTGAAGTGGATCGCCAACCCTATTCTTTTTAAGAAGTCTAATGGGAAATTGAGGACTTGCATAGATTATACCAACCCCAACAATGCATGTATAAAGGATAGCTTTCCTCTACTTAGAATTGATCAATTAATGGATGCAACTAGTGGACATGAACTTCTCCCGTTCATGGACGTATACTCAGGTTACAATCAGGTAGCTATGTTTGAGCCAGATTAGGTGGATACTAGCTTTTTGATGGACAAAGGCTTATACTGCTACAAAGTTTAATATGATGTTCTCAGGTTAAATTGATAAAAACATCGAAGTATATGAGTATGATATGCTATTCAAGTCAAAAGCAGCATCGAGTCATGTGTAAGATTTGGAGAAAACATTTACAGTGCTAAGGCAATATAATATGAAATTGAATCCCTTGAAATGTGTTTTTCCATGCATTTAGGGAAATTCCTAGGGTACATTGTAAGCGCACACGACATCGAAGAAAACCCAAAGCAGATTGAGGCCATAAGGAACATGGGAGTCCTAGAAAAATCAGAAGATATCATGAGCCTAAACGGTAGGGTGGCTGTTTTAAGCAAATTCATTTCCAAGAAACTGACATGTGTATACCATTCTTCGACCAAGTGAAAAAGGGATGGAATTAAAATGGACCATGGTGTGCAAAAACACGTTCCATAATTTGAAGGACCATTTAATTAGTACTCCAATCCTATCAAAATCGATAACAGATGAGGACTTGTATGTGTATTTCGTTGTAACTGATAAAGATATTAGTGTTGCAAGTTCTTCAAAAAGATGAAGGGACCCAAAGTCCTATCTACTTCACAAGCAAGCATTTGTTAAGAGCAAGCTCAGCTGCTTATTCATTGAAATGATAGCTTACAACCTGCTTCTCACAACAAGGAGACTACGGCCGTGCTTTCAAGCGCATCCCATCAAAGTCCTTATAGACAAATACTTGAAGCAAATACTGTAAAAGCCAGAGACATCGGGTCGCTTGCTAAAATAGGCAATGAAGCTCAGTCAATATGATATCTCCTACTGTCCCTAAAAAGGAATCAAAGGGCAAGCACTAACAAATTTCATCATGGAATGCACGCTAACCACTAAACCACAACCCGATGAAGAAACTCCAGCTCCACAGTTTGGAAGTTATTTGTGAATTAAGCATCGAATGAATAGGGGGTAGGGATCAGAATATGCTTATTACTCTAGATGAGTAGAAACAAATATAGGGGTAGTGCAGCTCAGATTTAAAGGTACCAATAGTGTTGCAGAATATGAACCTCTTATTGTAGGCTTAAGGATGGAGCAAGTAATGAATGTAACCCATATAAAAGTTCATAGTGACTCCCAATTAGTTGAAAATCAAGTGTAGGGGAATTACCAAACGAAAGTGCCAACTTTAGCCAAATACGTTGAACTGGCCAAAAAGTTGCTAGAGTGGTTTGATCAATTTGAAATAGAGTAAATCCTAGGTGAGAACCATTCTTTTACGACCTCGTCGGCTAAACTTGCTAGTAATAAAGTAGCATAGGAAATGAAAGTTGCCCCAATAGGGCATTAAGCTGAACTAAGCATCACTGATGCCAATCAAATATTATTCCTGACTAGGGCACAATAAGCAACAATCAGATAAGATCAAAACCAGGAGATAGCTGGAATTAAAGCAATCTCCAACTGTGCCTATCCCTCAGCGGGCAGAGGAAAACTCATGGATGACCCTATTAAACAATTCTTGGTAAATAGACCTCTACCTCCAAACAAGAATGAAGCCTGTAAAATAAGATACTAGGTTCCTTACTTTTCTATCCTTGACAACATATTACACAAGAGAGGGTATTTTTCTCCTTATCATAGATGCATTTCCAAAGAAGAAGGAGAAGGGTCTTAGGTGAAGTACATGAAGGGAAATGCAGGATCACTCCGGAGGAGCCAAATTGGCAAAGAAGTTGCTAAGAAACGGTTACTACCGGCCCACTGTACTTTAAGATGCGTAGGAATATGTGAGAAAATGTCATAGATGGCAAAGGTTTGCCAATATCCCAAGACTATCTTCCCATGAGCTCATCCCCTTAGCGAGCCCATGGTCGATATGATAGGACCACTTCTCATGTTAAAAGGAGGAGCGTAGTATGTCATGGTGGAAATAGACTACTTCACCAAATGGGTAGAAGTATAACCCTTAGCCACAATCACCGCAAAGAAGATAGGAATTTTTGTTGTGAGGGACATAATTACAAGGATCGGGATCCCCCATAAAATAATTTCACATAATGGAACTCAGTTTGAAAGTAAGGTATTTAAAGAGCTTTGTGAAAGGAATGAAATAATAAAAAGTTTACCTCAGTTACACAATCCTCGGCAAACAAACAAGTATAAGCAGCAAATAAAACCATCATCGAGATCTCCAACTAGCCACACACCTTTCTCCTATAGAACCTCATCGAGATCTCCAACTAGCTACACACCTTTCTCCTTAACCTATGGCTATGAAGCTATGCTCGTAGTCGAAATAAAGGTTCCATCACATGGAAGATTATTGCATGTGGTAGAACAAAATAAAGAGTTAAAAGAAGCTCAAGAAAGAAGTGATAAGGAATTCAATCCCCCGCACACCGAAAAAGGATGGCAAAAAATTACAATGCTAGCTTCAAGGAGAGAAACTTCTACAAGGGAGACCTAGTACTATGAATGGTAATCGCTAACACTAAGGACCCAATAGACAGAGCTACGGGCCGAAATTGGGAAGGTGCTCTGGTTATAGCAGAAATCTTAGCAAACGGGGAATACCAACTGTTAAGGCCTGTTGGAAATCTTATTCCAAGGATAAGGAATTCCAATCATCTTAGGCCTTATTTTGTATAAGCAATGTTATTTGTATAACAAACAGTATAATTATTATGCAAAATAGTAATACATTAAACTAGACATAGGGATATTAGATGGTCCAAACTAGTATAAAAATCTTTCTGTGTTAATTTTACTAACATAACTAACAATAGTGAGTTGTAATTTACACAACTCGGTTTTTAACAAAACAATTACAATAGATGTAAGGATATTAGCCAGCCTGAAACAGTTTAAAAAATCATGTGCATGAATTAAAAGGATTGTAAATACACGGCCCAACTTCATAGTCAAAAAATAGTCGACCCCCAAACAGTGGGGCAAACCATGCCAAGCGCATGACAAAGTATGAACATTAAAGACCAAGTTTAGGAAGCATGAACTGCATGATGAATTAATCGAAAGTAGCGAAAAAGGATAATGCAGTACAACCTACAAATCATTTATAATTCTAGAAACTACATGAAGCTTTCTAGGTAAACATTAAAAAATCGAGATACTGATATTTACTGAAATCTACTCATATTTAAATATTCCCCGCATTTATACATAGATTGCAAATGAAAATAAAATGATCATTACACAAAATTATGTCAAAAATTAAGTTCGAAACCATGGATTATAGTAAAATAAACTACATCATTATTCTAACTCGCCCTCAAAGAATCATCGATTATGATTCTTTTGCAGCAATGAGATCCGCAGTAACCTAATGCAGGACACCAATAGAACTACCCCTTGCTTGAAAAGCCGAGGATAGGTCATTTAGTTCAGTAATAACAACTGATTAGTGACGAGGGGCAATACCTCTAAAAGTGACTCTAGGATCATAGTTTGCACTGGCCCAAATGTTACCAAAGTCCTCCAACTAGTGATAAAATCCTCATAATTATATAAAATGGCTAAGTCAAATTCAGACCAGAAGTGAGCAAGAACATCGATTGCACGCTTCGCAGCAACATCTGCCATAACCCTCAAAATTTTCTCTTTATGAAGTTGCTCTAATAAAGAAGCCTTATCTAGGCTTCCAAAGTCAGAAGTAGAAATCTTAGACAATTCTTTAGCGGGAACTTGTCCAAGGGTCTGTGAATCATATTGAGACTCTAATGAAAATATTTTCTTTTCAAGGGCATTCACGTGCTCCATAGCCACCCTTCTAATCTATTCAATCTCATTCAAAAGCTGATCTTTGGTCCTCTTAGTCGCCCTAGAATATGAGCTAAACAGCTCATGTGCAATAGATATAACATGCGAATAGCTACCCCTAGGAGTCTGCAATTCCTTTTTATTGTAGTTCTTCAACCCATAAATTTGTCCTTATAATAGTTATTCAAATCCTCCTTCAACTGGAAAACTATATTAGGATCTACCTCTAATGGAGGTGCAAGCACAACACCAGGCCTTGATACTATGCCGAGGGCCAAAGAAGTAATAGGTGTGATCTTCCCTACTAATTTGTTTAGTGACTTGTAAAGACAATTTTTCAACTTGTCCATTCAGTGGCTTGATCTTATCTTGATATAAAACCATACATACACCTTCGACATCTTTCAACAATCCCTCTAGTTCAGTGATTCAAAACAGAGCAGACTTGAAGTTTTCTTCCAAATCGGTTATCTTCGAACGTTGCTTAGCGATGTAAAACTGAAAATCAAGTAAATCCAGATGAAAAAAACTAAAAGAAAGTGTAAAAAAATTTAAGCTTACAAGGCACTTATACATATTTACAAGAAAGTTGAATTTATACAGTATCCTTAGAAACATTTTCTACAACCTAATTTACAAAACTGCTCTAAATTGTAAGATCCTAAAGTGCTACCATGATTTTGAAATAACTAGTTTAAGGAATGCTAGCCAAAGGTTGATTCCTTATATAACAAAAAGTCTTCCTAGGATCGTAAGTTGGCACATGTCTATGGATCCATCGAATCCTCCACAATCACTGTGAAGCCTTCTTTATTGTAGAGAAAGCTTAGATCGAGTGCAAAAAATAATTAAAAACATCTACAGCTCGTTGCAAAGAAATTTGCCCCATCTTACATCTGGTATTCTCATTCTTAGGCTTCGATTTGAGATCAGCAATTTGACCTTACCTTGGCACATTAATGGTGCTGTTGCGACACTAGAGGTAGCATGAGCTTCTCACAATTGATCTTCGAGGTCTTAAATTTTAAGCATTGCGGTCTCCGGTATCTGTTCTAAAGTCTTTATTGATTCAACCCTTGTCTTCTTTTAATCCTTAGAATAACCACCAAAACATCCAAGGGCATTCACTTTTCACCCCCTTCCTCTATGTGCGAGGGAGCACCTTGGGCCCTGACCACTCCAACTGCTACTTGTGACGATCTTCCATTTCTCCAAGCCTACATGGATAGTGCAGTTCTAGTTTCTTTTTCGACTCATCTGCCAATATGACGTCCATGCGGCATCCACACTAAATCCTCTGACCAGATCTTTATCTTCAGCATCCCCTTCTCTTCATACCGTTGAGCATCCTAAAGAGACGGGCCTTCTATAGTTTTTCTCAATCCTTTAATCTTGTCTTCGTAAACAACCCCGTAAAGTGCTTCACTTTCCTTCAGTGTTTGTGGTTGTTTTGCCACCTTTGAAATTGTGACACTAATCTCGGTACGCAATGTTACATTATATAGGTGCTGCACTCATGCGCATCCTTGGCCTTCTTGAAATCACAAAAAAGCATTTCTTAAATATCTTTCATGTTTTTTGACTATGAGTGTTAGAAGAGGGTTCTCTTCCTCTAAGATTGCACTAGAAGTTGTGGCCACAACCTCAAATTCAAGCATGCTTGAGTCATCTAGGCCATAGATAATAGGGACTAAAGGTGCATCGAATTTAGGGACCATGTTAGCTTCAGAGGAAGCCCATAAGAAGGGAGGAAGTGACCTAATTGATAATCATTGAATCCTATTTCAATGGACTCAAATTAGCTAAAGTAAAATTTCAAAATACATATTGTATAAGACGAGTTTTATATGGAGCATGTAGGAAATTCATAAAGAATATGTAATATTCAAGATTCACTCTCTACCTAGATTCTTAAGCCTAATCCTAAACCATTCCAATGAGAACTACCAGGAGGAAAAGAACCACTCTCTAGACTATAGCGCCAGCAGCACAACACAAAATCACTAAGAGTGTCCCTTTCTTTAACTACTTAGTTGATTTTTGAAAGTATCCCTTGGGTTTCTTCTTTAAGCAATGTGAATGCCTCATCCAATTCTTTCTCCTGCTTACAAATTGCTGTCGCACTGAAACCAAGGAGATCTATGGTTTGAGTTTAAGGTTTTTCTGTGCTACTCCTTTAGGAGTTTAGTAAAAATCACATCCTTAAAAGACCAAAAAAAGAGGAATGAAAAGACATGGTTATTCGTAGTGCAGTAACAAGATAATAGGATAATTAAAGGAATTAGTCATAACAAAAATGGAAAAAAATTCATTTTATTACATACTAAGAAGTTTGGAAAATAAAAGAAGTAGCAAAGTTAATTACAAAGGTTCAAGTAATTACATGGATTTGAGAAATAGAGGTAGCCTCAGTCCCCTTAGATCGTGCGGTCTCATCATCCAACTATAAAGAAGTTTCTTGGGAAGCAGAAGAAGAAGTATTCTCTATGGCCAACTCGTTAGCCCACTCGGCTTTGCAATAAGTAAGGGCATCATCGTTTTTCTTTGGAGACCTCCAAGAAGCTGAGTTCAACCTTGGTAGTAGCATCATTTAAGCGATCGAAAACAAACTAACACTTAATTGTGGTGTATAAATTGTAAAGAACCCGATAAGTGATCCGCTCAAATTTGTCCTTAGACTCCTTTAAAGCATTCTCTTTCTCCCCCTATGTTTTATCGTTCTCTCCCAACAGCCGACCCTTCAATGTCTAGCCTCCTCTGCTGCCTTCCCAGCCCTTTCTTCCTTTTCTGCTTTCTCCCATTAAGCTATAAGCTCTTCCTTTTGTCTGGTTTTCTTAGAAGCTACCACAGCAAGGTCGGCCTCAAGCTTAGTAATACGTGTAATAGATGAGACCTGGTTATCTTTTACCTTCTTCCAAGCCTCGGTTGCCAATGCACTTACCTATTACAAAGCAAAGATAGATAAGATGAGAATCAATAAGCAAATCACCATTGAATAAAGAAGGAGAACAAGGTGCATATGTAAACCGAAGACTTTTCAAGCTTAGTTCCAAGCTTGGGGAAGGAGAATGCAAGAAATGGAAGAGCGACGTGATAAGATTATGGGGGTAGAGGCAATCTGGATTAAGTCGTCTAAAGTGATACACCCTAACTTCTCAGCAAGATCAGTAATAACACCCTCAAGTAAATGCAAGAAGCGAATGTAAGGGTCTTAGAAGGACTGAAGAGGTGAGACAGGCAATGCTAAAGAAGAAGAGGAGGGGAAGGCACATGCTGTTTCTTGAAAGGTTGATTAAAGGTTTCTTTTATTATCCATTCTCTACTTTTCTCCTTCCCACTTCTTCTATGCTCTAATCTTTTTGATGGGGAATCATCAACGAATGCATTAGAAAGATCACCAGCCATTTTACCTAGATAAAAATGAAGCTAGGATCAGTAATTGTCCTTATAAAAGAACAGGAAGAAAAATTTCACTGTTTGTCTTATTTAATTATATCCTTAGTTTCATCCGTAATTAAGGAGAATTTAAAGATCGGATGAGAAAAGTTATGGCTAGTACGTCAATACTTGCATAATAATGAATTAGTAAAGAATAACTTTGCTTTCTTATCTTCTACACTCAAGCCAAGGATCCAAACCTTACGGGGTAGAAACAGCAAAGTGTCTTGATCAGAAAAGATGGGTGACTGAGAGGTGGCTGGAAGGAGGAAGGAAATTTATCTAAATTTAAGATAAAAAATGTCAGTCGTTCCATTTCTGTGTATTTCGAGGAATATACATGAGAGCCAAATTTCCCATCTGATCGTAGTAAAACCTATAATCACCCTCGGAAGGACTCTTATGAAGGTTAAACAAAAATTAGACTTCATTGCAACTTGTAACAACCGTGGTTTTGGATGTAATTTAAACTAAAAAAATGAAGTATGTTTAAATTTGACAATTAAATAAGATTTAGGGTTTTAACTCTTGTTATTTCCAAATTTAATGAAAATGGAGATTTTAATTTTAGAAAAGAGAATAAAATATTTAAATTATTATATATGAAGAAAATTGAATTAAAGAGGATAAAAACATTTATTTGGGTGGAATCTTTAATATATATATATATATATATAAGAGAATTTGGAAATTTTATACTTCTCTTAAGTGTAATGTTCATAATTTAAACTTATTTGAAAAATCATTTTATTTATGAAGACTATCGTAGTGTTCATACTTTTAGCATATTTCAATTCTTGAAACTCAAGTGTCAATGAAATAAAAGGAAGTTGTTTAATTTTTTTGGATTGTAAATATAAGTTTTGAAGCCTATTTAAAAATAAAAGGAATTAAGGAAGAATTGTGAAGTACAGGATGTTATATGTTTCCTTCTTTCTCATTTAGTATGGTAGAACTCAAAAATCAGTATCCTCCCCAGTTAGGAAACCTAAATGCCTTAATATGATTCAATTCCCTTGCAAGTTAAACATCTTTAGAAGCTAATTATTTTGTATATGTGTGTGTGTGTGTGTGTGTGTGTCTATGTGTGTGTGTGTGTCTATGTGCGCGCGTGTGTGTGTAGAATCTTGTATATTAGTTTTACAATTTTTTAAAATGGGTTTTTTATGTTTATTTGGTAGAGAACTATCTAGGGTCTACTGATTTGCAGTTTTGGGTTGAAGTGATAATTTTAGTTGCCTAATTGAAGAGTAAAGATGAGTTAATCCTCACACAACCTCTCTCGAGTTGTCTAAATTGCACGCTATTCTGAAATCAGTTCTTGGATGTTGATTGATTGTGAAATTGGTGATCTAACTATAGATTGTTGCATTGCTATGAACTACTATTTACTATCAAATTAAATACTTGTAGTTCTTGGATGAAATTATCTTTAAATTGTTATAGTTTGCTTTTATATGTATGCTATGGCATTGCATGCAAGTTTTTAGTTGTTTTCGGCCATCTCTTATAGCCAAAATCGAGTAAAATCTCTAGAAAGTTGACATGTATTCATTGAAGATGCAAAACCTGGACTTATATAGCTCTAGGAGTTCATGACCAGTTGACTGAACTTGTTTTCAGTCTATGGGACAATCAATCTAGAGCATATAGCTCCAGATAGTCAACTGAACAAGTGGTTCAATCGACTGGCCGATAACCTGGAGCATATAGCTTTAGGTAGTCGATTGAACCACTTGGTCCGGTCAACTGAACAGAAGCCTAGAGCTTTCTCCTGGTGCCGTGCTCCTTTTCTTCGGCCTATTGCCCTTGGGTTTGTTTGCTTATCCTGTTTAATTTTTTGGATGATTTTGTTGCATAATTTTATGTGCGGGGAGATTATTATTTTTTGACGATTCCGGTTGCTTGGATCCTCCCTTGGTGGCTTTTTTTTTGGAGATGTTGCTATATTTCGTTGCACCAAACACATTATTTGTAACACTAGCTTTAAAAGCATTTCACTTCAAATCAAATTGTTTTCAATGAAGTTACATATATCTATATTATAAGAAGTATTTTGGAAAGTAAATACACATATAAGTATACATAGCTTTCAATGGTTGTGTAGATACACACACACACACACATATTTGTGTAGAAATGATTTTGGGAAAAATAGATATACATAGTACCCTTAATTTCAAAGTAGTTGTAAAGGAAGCTTTATATAATTATAGATACAAAATTAATCATATTTTATAATATTAATTTTGTATAAACTACAAAGTAGGTTTCAAGGTAAAACTATTTTCCTATACAAATACACAATCTCACTAGAATGAGAAATTGAATTAAACGGTCTAGTAAAACAAGTGGTATGGAATGCTTGCATTTACTTTACGGATAGTTCTTGGACTTGTTTGAATGAACATATGTATATGCACGAGTGGGAATTTACCATTTCTTAGTAAATATTTAAGTATGGCCAAGTGGTTATATGATATTCCACGACATTCATTTAGTTACTAACTGAAAGTATATTACACTTATCGAGTGGAGTTTACTAAATTGTTGTAAATATTAAAGTAAACCCTGTGTTATGGGACACACGGTCGTTAGTCAAATGATTACTATTAGGAAGTATATACACCTATTTTGTCGAGTGTTCACACTTGTCCTTGGGTAATCCGTTTTAGGCGGATAAAACAAGATTTCAGGCCCATCTTTGTATACTCATTTACAAACGAGTTATGACTTTTGAAGTGCTCGTCTCTTGTGTTGGCGCATGAAGTAAATGTCTCTTGTGTTGACTTGTAAAATACTTCTCTATTAGGAAAGCTATTAGTTATGACTTGCGAAGTGCTCGTCCCTTATGGTGACTTGCGAAGTGCTTGTCTTACAGTTAACTAGTGAAGTGCTTGCCTTTCGCTTGCATATATGATTGTGAATTTATACGCTCTTATTTTGAAGGTTGCTATAACTTTGATCTTTTGTTGTTAATCAGCATAGTTTAACGTTAAGTCATGAAGCTTTATATGATGTCTTAGTGTATTAGTGAAGAAGAACCTTTGAATATTTTACCCTTGATGTTTATGCAACCTTATTATGATTATGGACTCACCTTTTTATAATAATTAGAGATAGTCTAACCCATTTATTTTTTAATACTCGAGTCAGACAGAGACTTGATAGGTGCTGGGGCTTTATGGCTTTGGACATAAGCTAGCTTGGGTAGAAGTTATGCTAGTGTGTGTATATGTCAGAGATTCATTTTAAGGGATATCTTATTTGAGATGTAGACTCATTTTGTATTTTTGAGACTTGTCTTAGCTATGTGTATATGTAAGTCCAGTTCACCACTTTGTTGACTCATACTTTATGTTATATTATATGTCTTGTATTACATTTGTTGATGCAATTTGTGATCCTATGTTTAATATAATGTTGTATTGTTATGTTCTAGTTTAGCCAACATGTCTATTGCTTTATGCCGAGACTATTCACGTCTATATATAGTGAAATGTGGTAAAGAATGACGTGATAGTGTTATCCTAAGGGAATAAACAGTGGTGGTCACTCTTATCTAGTCATATTCTTCGTATTACTCGACAATATTACTTGTAATATTCTTGGGTAATATGGGTATAAAGGTACGGCGTTACACAACTAAGGGGAGGAACACTTCTCCGCATAAAGAATGAAGGTGGTGATCAGAATGGAGTATGAAATTAGGGCAGGTTGTATAGGAGAAACATCAATGGTAGATAGCCATTTGCCAAGAATTGGGTTGCGGGGAAGATAAAGTCCACACTGAAAATGCTTAGAAGAAATTGAAATAAAACCATTTAGGGGTGTATGGATATGCTTGTGAGATTCAGATACCCTACTCGCATATACATCAAGCCCCAAATGATCCAGAATATCATTTATTTCCCCTAATTTAGTTATTTTATATGGTAGGGATAAAGGATTCATAATGGAAATACCAGATTAGTTACCAACTACCACTAAGATATAGGGGAGAAACAACAAGAAAGAGAGTACCCTTACTTTTTCTTGGAAAAGATACGATTCTTGGGAAAGATAAAATTAGAAACTAAGGATTTCAAAAGAATATAAAGGAAAGAAGAAGTAGAAGAAGAAGAAGGGGGAAATATATATATCTATCCTGATTGGAATCTTAGCCACATAATTTAAATGATGAAAGAACCTTGAAATGTCGATTGATTAATGATAAGGAAGATCAACGCGAGAATCCATACAGATTTTCTTAGGAGTCAAAAGAACAAGGTTGCAACTTTTCAAAAGGTCAACCAATAAAGGGAAGACATGTGTACTCGAACACTAAATGCAAAATGGAAATAAAGACTTTCTCCTTTTCTATAAGAAAGATAAAAATAAGAAATGATGGGTTGTAGAAAAACACGGATGTAGAGACAAACTGCCGACTGTGGGACAAATGTCGTACCCATATTTACCAAATGTTATCAGAAGAAAATTAATACGAGCACCAAGTCAAAAGAACTACTCCCATAACATATGTTGGATTATGAAAAGGGAGCGAGAGAAATCCCTAGATAGTACTGTGCCAAAATCTAAAACAACGACAAAATATATGGACTATGCCTTTCCATAAAGCATCACTTCAGCACTAAAATACTACGTCGAAAAACCCAAAAAGCCACAAAGTATTGGGACTGATCAACAATCCTAATGAATATTTCAATGGGAAGAGCTACTGCACAACCTTCAAGTATAGAATATGAAGATTGTGCAGTGGTTTGAAAAGTAGACCTTAATGAATTGGAACTATGGCACAAGCTTTATGTAATAGTAAGATGCAAAGATTGTGCTACGACCCCAAAAGCAATACTAACGATACAGAACTGCGACACAATCCTTAAAGAAACTATACGAGATGGGGATGCGCTGTAATTTTTAACTAACATGTAAAGTAGCAGGGATGTGCCACAATCTTATATTAACATTGAAAACCATTAGGATGCGCCACCATCCTGATATGATAGAAGTGACAAAATATCGTCACAGTTTCAAAGAAGAAATTGCCCACAAAAATACGTGGACTTAAAGGATTAGGCAATGGGGCAAAGTTTCTCTCCAACCATAAACTAAGCATGGCTTCAAGTGTGTAAACGCAATTCAGACGTTTTGTAGTATTGGGATTCTGCATAACTATGGAGGCATAGTTCACCATGACCCATTCATAAAAATAGAGTCCTAAAGCGTTTAATACAATGCAGTCTTCCTGAATTAGGATAAGTCTTTCATTGCAGTTTCATCTACACATGAGTGCAATCCATTGGTTTGACTACTTTTAAAACCATCAGGTCATGGTCTATTGAAAATTGGATTTTCCCACTTCAATTTCAAGTTTCCTGCCCAAATTCAAAATTCATCAACTCAAATAATAGTTTCTGTCAAAGACCGCATCAGCAATCCGTGCATGATAAATAGGCAAGACAGATGATCTCCATGTGAATCTCTATATACTACAAATAAATAAGATGCCATAGCAATGAGGGGGAGGATTTTTTAGATTTTACTCTTTTTAGAAACACCGAAAAGAAAAAAATGTACCATCTACCATTATTTGTTTGTAGTAAGAAAAGAAGATGAAGAAGAAATGGAAATTTTTCCATGGATGTAGGATTCATTAACATATGAGCCATGTAAATTCTCCGTATCTCGCTTTCAATATCTTTTTTTACTTATTATGTTTTTAGTACTAAAGGTGGAATATATTGCTTAGTGAATTGGATAAGGATTTGTCGTAAAGTTTTGCATATTTTCCCTCATAATTAAGTAAGCATTATTGCGCATAATTGCTTTCTTTAATGGCATTTTTAACATTACTTAATTTTGCTGATTGCTGATCACATAAGCGTTCAACATCTTGATTACTTTGAAAAATATTTTGGTGTTTCTAAGATGAAAAATCTCACTAACACCAATCATTGGCTTTATAATACTAAATTGGCCTTAAATATAAATATAAACATGAACATGAAAAAATATCATATAGTTTTGACTACATAATGTACATAATATTAGGATACGAACATGAATATAAGTTGATTGATTATGAACTAGAACTTGATAAAATGACCATGTTGAAAGTTTATCATATCGATCCGCTAGTATTTATTCTTTGATAACTTCTTCACAATCTCAATGATAGAGTTGCAATGTTTATCATTGAGAATACTTAATAATGAAGAAGGAAAATTTTATCTTAATGTATAGACAATGAAGCAAAGGGGTCTATTATAATAATAGTTATTCAAAATATATTTCCCCTTTCATCTATTTAGAAAAGGACTAAATAAACATACTAGGTCATTTCTTTTACTCTAAATAAAAATATTATATATTTTTTTATGTCTCTAAGCAAAGAACCACACAAATAGATTAGATGTTCTTTTTAATCCAAATAAATAAGTTTGATGTTTTCCTTTGTTCCAACATATACTAATTTTTTTGATATATTTGGATTTTTTTTCGAAAATTATTAAAATAACTTATACATAGTTAAACAAAATAATATAATTTATTATATTAAATATCATGGATTATTGATTAATTAAATAAATATATTATATTATGTATTTTATTAATTAATCTTACGTGCTCCAGTGATAAATAAATAAATAAAAATATAGTAATTATATTAATTTTTACATAGTAATTTATAATATTTATAAATTATATTTTAAGTCGATTTTGGATAAAAATTAAGAGTTGTAGTTGTGAGATTCCTTGGGATGAACCAATTTGGACAATTTAAATACCAAAGTTTGTAGAGCGTGACTTGTTACAGTATGTACTGTTTTAATTTGAAAACCACTATTATTTATCATCTTGACATGTTGGTATATGGATAAAAGTAGGGCAAAGTATGATTAGGATTATCCGTTGACCCTTATTCACGTTCATTAGATGTATATATGTGACATTGTTAAAGCAATAATGGAGTTAGCTTCAGTTGCTTACAGAACGTCTAAGTAGAGTCCTATTTGTAACCATTTGAGAAACATAAGCAACAATATATTTGTACAATATGTCTCTTTGTCATCATTATATCACTTTGAAATCTAAAGCTCGGTCAATGGTCAACACTCTAGTGATGTCCATATTTGGTTGTGAAATTAAAACTTCAAAGTCACTTAGTTTAATTCAGTAACATTTATTAGTTAAATAAATCACTTTGGACAAAGACTCTGACTTTTAGTTGACTTTTAATTACACTAACATGATCCTTTTGTATTGAAGAGAACGAATCCTTCCTTGATCAGTGTTTTGCTTCATGCATGTTAAAACATACCCAACCATGACTTTAACATGATTGGCATGTCATGCGATTGATCATAATCTAAACAAGGTTGTTGCATGTAAGATTCATTGTGTTCTCAAGTCAAATAATATCCTACCTCAGCACATAGATCATCTATTTGACTTAGATATACTAAACTATAGAAGACACCCAAAGTCAATCTATAATATTTTCAAATAATTACAAGTGTGTAACCCCCTTGTGCCATTAATAGTGATGAATAATCTTATGGAGAGCGTTACATACATTAGTCTCATAAGTTTAGCGTTATGACATTATTAGAATAAGTTAACTATGAATATTTTAAGGATAAGTGTTTGTTCATATGATCCAATGCTCATGTTTACAAACACTTTCGTGACTACTATCGGCTAAACACTTTTTCCTAGTGATTTATAATTATAATGCACTTTTAACATCATACTCATTTACATATAATATAAATAAAACAAAAGGAACCTATATTTATTTTGAACAATGTTTCTCATAAGATTTAAGTTTGTAATAAAAATACATAATTTTTCCTAGGTTATACCCTTAACTCTATCAACAACTAATTACGAGGAAAACAAAAACAGAAAAAGGATACAAGTTCACTAATGATGCAAACAATGTGAACAACTAAGAAGGTGACACAACAAAAAATATACATGAAAAAATTTCATGTTCCAACTACTAACACTAATCAAATATAGTTCCACATGACCCCACAGTAAATAAAGTTTTTTCCAAACTCCTACACAAATACAATGAAAATTATCATGCATAAATATTCTAATACATAAACGACATAAATGACTAGCAAATTCGGGTAATCCTTAAATCATGCCAAATTAAATGATTGAACCAACTGTGTGCAGCATGCGAACTTATAAGCATTTCTTCTTTCGATATCACATGCATTCATTTATAACCCAGGCACATCGATGGATTAATTCATAATCCATCTGACTTACCCAAACCCAGCGAATAGATTAAAGCGCACACACATATACGTACGTACGTACATACATACATAGTACATACGTACATACATACGTACATACATATACGTACACATACACACATACATAGCAATACTTTTGTATATGTAATATTCGACATAATAAACAGTTGAATAAATATATTACCAATACAATTATAGTATGTTGGATTTACAAGAAGTGGACCAAATTCATGATTTTGTGTAAGAAGAAGTGGCTTTTGAACCCATTCACCTTTTTTGGTCTATCCCATTCAGACAAATCATTAGTATTTACTTAATAGGAATCATTTGAGACGACCCTTCACCTTGGTTCCCCAAATATAACCCGTAATCCTATTTTTAACAGATGCCTTTTTAATGGAGGGTGTTTAAGGATCATAAATCAATTATCATTTATCCAAACCTATCGTATACCTCAAAAATGCATGAATAATATAGAATATAGAACATAATAGTATAAAAAGGTGAGACAGTGCATGATCAAAATAAAGTGCTTTATACATAAGTTCATTTGATTATCCTACTTTGACCATACACTGATAAGTCATAAGAGTCAAATGTAACAAAATTACATATATGACCTTCTTTTTGTCCCTCGATACATAAGTAAATAACTAGAGCTAATCACCCAAACTCAATGCAATAGTAACATAATAAACTTCCAAGTGTATGAACCATTATCCTCCTACTTGTTTTCGTAAATATCTACCATGCATAACAAAACTAAAGAAAAATATCGGCCTACTCGTAGACATGAGTACCCGAGAGGTATAAGTAAAAACAAAAAACTTCGGGTCATCATAGTTTGGTATGAGTGGTTTTACTGCTAAAATAATAAATATTAAATCTATATATGTAGGTCATATGAGTACAAGATCCCATACTTCAACTTACTAAAGTGATAACGAGGCATGCCTACCACATTGATCTCAAGCCACTCCCATACAACCATGACATTAGAACATAATATTATATGTCTAATCTAAAAACATATAATGCTATACCATGGATGACAAGATCTAAGGAGTCTAAGGTAGAAGCATGAAAAGTAAACACCACACAAAGAAATAGGGCAACCAAAGTATCCCCAACTCTATGCCATAGTATATGTCCAATATGTACCTAATTCATGATGAACCTAGGGAAGTGTCTCTTTTGGTCTCGAGATCAATGTGAGAATCCTTGTACATTCTTGTACTCGACCAACCTAGTTGGCATGTATGAGTAAGCATTCCTACTCTATTACTCCTAATTCTCATGATTGGACAATCCCCTACCACCACATATCCTTTCACACCTTATGACCCATGCATATCCTATAACAATTGGCTAATCAACAAATAATTCCATGTTCATCTTTCTAATGGCCTTCACAGTCACCAACTGAACAACTAATTGTTTTCTTTCACCTTGTTCCCACTCAACATCTAACCTTCTCTAAACCTATGAACATTTTACCTTTGATGTGCAAGCTTATTATGATTATGGACTCACCTTTTTGTGATAACTAGAGATAGTCTGACCCATTTATTTTTTAATACTCGGGTCAGACCGAGACTTGGCAGGTGCTTGGACTGTATGGCTTTGGACATGGGTTAGTTTGGGTAGAAGTTATGCTAGTATATATTTATGTCTAGGTTTCATTTTAGGATGGATATTATTCGAGATGTAGACTCATTTTGTATTTTTGAGACTAGTCTTACTCTATGTGTATGTATATATGTGAGTCCAGTTCGCCTCTTTGTTAACTAACTTTATGTTATATGATATGTCTTATATGACATTTTTCGATGCGATTTGTGATTCTGTGTTTAATATAATGGTGTATATTGTTTTTTTCTAGTTTAGCCAACATGCCAATTGCTTTGTTGTGAGACTATTCACATCTGTATATGATGAAATGAGGCAAAGAAAGACGTGATGGTATTAGCCCTATGGAATAAACACGGGTGGTCGTTCCTATCTAGCTTTATTATCTATATTGCTCGAATATATTACTTATGTTCTTGGGTAATATGAGCATAAAGGTGGGGCGTTACAGTTGATATCGGACCAAAGATTCAAAATAATATAGAATATAAGAAACACGAATATTGGCCTAGACAGACTTGAGTGTTGAGACTTGGTTTTGATTCATGATACAAAGCTATCACTACGACATACAGATTTGACGACTTCTATGTCAAAAAGAGAATATACACTACATGGAGACAAGATATCAAAAATCGATGCATCAATTATATTATCTTGTTTTTGAGTCTTAGGTCAATTTTGTTAAAATCTCTCCTCGTTTGAACGTATATATTAGCTTACATATAATCTAAATGATTTATACATATAAGCATAGAATATATATGTATATATATATATATATATATTATCAAATTTTTTCTTTAAAATCATATGTGTATATATATATATATAAAACCTATGAAAACTGTGCAAATTGCATAGATATCACCAGGTCAGTCGACTGACCTGTAAATTTATGTGCAACATGCACAAGTGCACGAATAAACAAATAATACATTTGAATATCAAGTCGACTAACCCAGAGGTTCAGTTGATTCAATTTCTACAACAGCTATTTTTTGAAAAGACATGACTATTTGTGAAGAGTTATGAACCTCTATGGAAAATTTGGACGCAACACTTCAACCGGAACTCTTCGTCAACAGTCGCTACTTTTTACATCTATAAATACATACTCTAACTTGATTCCAAACCACCAAATTTTCTTATCTTCTAATCCACCACTCTTGAATCTACTTGCAACTATACTTCAAAATGTTCTGTATTAAAGCAATGTTATACCTTTCTATTCTTCATAAACTTTAAATATATATATTTATACTAGAGGAGAAGATTATAGGAAGGGTGTACTGCAAGTGACAAATCCATGTTATTAGAACACACAAGGTCAAAACAAAATTTTGTATTTGTTGAAGTCATGTTCTGCTACTTAGGCGTGTGAAGTCATCTTCGACTGCTGAGGCGAAATCCTATTCCGCTGCTCAGGTCCTTGTTCGACTGCTCAAGGGTTGTATAGAACTGTTCCTCCGGGTTAAGTGAGGGTTATTGTTTTAGTGAAATTCCAAAAGGAGTCTGGGACTGGATGTAGGACGGAGCTCCGAACCAGTATAAAAATTCCTGGTGTTATTTCTATTATATTATTTTTATATTCCGCATTATTTACTATATTGCTATCATCACTATACTTTGTATTATCGTATATCCATGTTACACGATCCATAACATACTTTCATAGAGTCCCATCCCTTATGTGTGCAGTGTAGATTTTACCTTTTTCTAGTAATAGTCTATATATTAGTAAGGGGTATTATGGTAACGTACTAATATGATTTATTTTTTATATGATACGAAGTTGTATCTCAAGTGTGGCAAGAGTGGATATGGCCAGTGGTAAGAATACTCATTCTGACTCGGGTTCGTCCAGTATTATCGAACAGAAGGGCATATTTATGACTACCCAGTAGGTTTTCGAGTTAGTTCAGGCTATTCAGACATCTCGCGTAATGCCCACCCATCCTCCCATCCACCGATCAGGTTTTGCCCGCATGTGCAGTGATTTAGTTCATCTTGGAGGGAAGCAGTTTACGGAGGAGTTATAAAAGTTCAGGCATGGTTAAAGACATGCGAGCAGAATTTTACTCATGTGGAATTGTCATGCGCTCGTAGAGTTCAAGTATCATCGAGTCAGCTACATGAGAGGGCTTTAGATTGGTATGATCTGTTAGTGCCAAAGATCGATGAGGCAGATTTAACTTGGGAGGAAAGCAGATCCCGGTTTGAGCTGAATTTCACGCCTGAAGCAGGGAAAGCAACTTTAGCCCAAAGATTCACTAACCTTAAGCAAAGGTAGCTCCTCAATTTCAGAGTATGTTGCAACATTTGAGTCATTGTCTAAGTATGGATTAGAGCTTATTCATACACCTCTACATAAGAATCAGAAGTTTTTGTATGGGTTGAGGACTAATTTTAAGAAAGCACTTTTGTCTCAACTTGAGGTTTCATTCGACAACTTAGTGGACACCACACTCAAACTCGAGGAGGCAGCGAAGGATAGTGGCGATGAAGACCTTTGGCCAAAGATGGAATTCAAACATAAGAGGAAGCCACTGCAGGACAGGCAAAAGTCTAGATTTTCAAATAAGGAGATGAAGAAGCAAGATTCTAATTTCAACAACCAAAGGTATGCATTAGGCGAATGCTTCAACTGTGGAGCAAAGGATCACTTTGTCAAGAACTGCCTAAGACCCAAGGTGTGTCACTATTGTAAAAAGGAGGGTCTCCTTATTTTCGCTTGTCCTATTGCAGCTCAGAACACGGTTGGAGGAAGGCCGAATGCAGTTGAGTCCTCAGAATGTCCTAGCCAGCATTAGGTAGATTATCTTTCTCTCCTTCTATTCGTAGGATTTCTTCATTTTGTTTAGGACCTTATCTTTTAGGTTCAATCAACATGGATGTTTTCTTTCTCCCTGTGTCAACAGGGCTGTTAACGTTATTTCTTTGGATGTTGTTTGTTAGCTTCTTCCTTTAGGATCTTAAAGTGAATAATGCTGCAATGTGGAGACTAGTAGATGGTCTTCAACTATAGATGATGATTGCTTGATTGTGATGAATATGTGTTTTGACATATGGATTTTTATTTGTTTGATAATAAAGGGGTATGCATAGTATAAGTAAAATGGGAAAGAGAATAAATTTATACACAAATATAAGTAATGCGATGCATACCAACAAGTATAAAAGGGTAAACGAAGTATTTTGGTTGCTAATAATAATGAATGAGCTAAGAGAATGTATGATTTCAAAATATAAATATTTTCATGTAAGAAAATATATGGTTTAAGAAGAAAATTTAATTATGGGAAATATTATATAAAGGAATTAAAAAGGTTAAGAGCTTATAAGAGCTTATTTTAGTGTAATATTATACATTGAGTGGCTAAGAATCTTGGTCGATGCAGGTGCATATGGATCGATAGGGGTTTCCAAAATGCTTAAACGAGACATTGAGGCACTGTATTTTAAAAAAAAAATACAGCTATGTTTTTACATAAGCTTATTACTGGAAAATTTGTTTTAAAATATTGAAGTATATATATGCGACATCTTTCGATTTCTACAATAAACTACAATGAATCTTTTTGAGTTAGGACTGTATTTTAATAAGAAAACTTAAAAATAAAAGCTATTAAATTATGAGATTTGAAATTTTAAGGAGGGAAATTAGACATATTTCAAATTTTTAAATGAAAATTTAATAGTGGTAATTAGAGGGACCTAATAAATAATTTACAACTTTATCTTGTTTTATTTAGTAACATATTTTATTATTGAATGAGAATAATATGTATGATTATTATACATTAATGATTGTTATAATTTTGATTGATGGATGCTTAAATCTTGATTTTAGGAAGTTGTGTGTGTTTATATATATATATATAACTTTATAAATTTTTATTTAAGGAAAATTATGGGGACGCAATTTCTTTAAGCGGAGAAGTTTGTAAAAACCTTGGTTTTGGATGTAATTTAAATTAAAAAATAGAATACATTTAAATTTGATAATTAAATAAGATTTTAGCTTTTTCTATTTCCAGATTTAATGAATATGTAGATTTTCTATTTAGAAAAGGGAATAAAATAAATATATTATTGTATACGAAGAATTTTTTTTGAAATAAGAAAATAAGGCCCAAGGCCTAGAAATAAGCAGGCGGGTTATACAAACCCTACCCGAACCAATAACAAATACATACCCACGCCGCAACCCTACAACCATTTAGATACTAAAAAGAAACCATAAAAAAAACTCCAAAGCTAGATCGATCCCTGGCGATTTATGGCGATTTTGATATAGATCAGGGAAATCATGGTGGCTTCCATGCAAATCTCTTTCCCTTGCTATCTTCATCATTAATAACGAGTGAATCTTGATTTGTTGTTCGCAAAAAAGGCGAAACTGTGGGTCTCTACATCGAGTGCTTGTGCTTGTTATCTCCGATGAGAAGCTCAGATGGAAGCCAATCTCTATTATTTGAGGGATTTCGAGCAAAGTTGTCTTGAATCTCTGGCCTAGGAAACGCCCTTTGCTTATTGTACTCGGAAAAGTAAGCATATGAGCAGCAGTCGAAATAGTCGGTTGTATCAAGCTTGCTTTTAGAGAAACTCTTGTTGTGACTATCAGCGGTAAGCTCTTTACTAGAAGGCTTGCTGGATTCACCTTTGTCCCAAACAGATAAGTGATAGATAAGATAATTGATGTTACTTTTGTAGAAATCTGTTCAAACTCTCTGATTATTCATGTCCAGTTGCAAAATCCTGTCTTTATGCAGGAGATGCTCGGAATTTGCCTTGCGCTTGGGTGTGAGGTAGCCTCCGCCCCTATCAGGTACGTTAGAAGAGGGATCAGTGTTTATATTTGTATAGTTATGAACTGTATGATTATAATAAAATGTACTTCCCTTTCCCTTTCTATTGTAGGATGGGTTTCTAGTTTGTTGGTAGAGGTGGCCACCACCAATATGTGCAAGCTCCTGTTTAGATCTACTGAGGAAATTAGATTTCTTCATCCAGTGAATCCCACTGTAGTGAAAAGAATTGCCTCCAGGAAAGACAAAATCCTGTTTCTCGTTTTGTAAGAAATTTTCTAGCTCTTCCTCATAAAATTCTGCACTCCAAAGAGTTTGATTGAGATTTTTTGAGTATTTTTGCCGACTTTCAAATTTTTTAAGGAGAATTTGGCACTCCATATCTATTGTTTTCCAGAGTTGAATGCTTTCTGTCTCCTTTTGAATATGAAGTCTTCGATTTCTTTCTTTCCAAATGTGAAAGATGGTTGCTTTGAGAATAATGCTAGCATTTTTGAATTCCTTTGATTTTTTTTTAAGTTTTCCTGTATATATTTGATGCTTTCTCTGATGCTTTGAACAGTTTGATGCTGATTTATTTTAAGTTTTGATTTGGCTATGAACCAAATATGTTTTGAAAATACACAATCAAAAAATAAATGGTTTATGCTTTCAGCCTCCTGTTTACAAAGTAGGCAAACTGTTTCACCATTTTTATTCCATTTCAAGCCACTGTCCCTAGTAGGTAATCTGTTAATAACAGCAAAGAAAGCACAATGGGACATTTTTGGGCAATTCAATTTATTCCAGATAACATTGTACCAATCTACTTCACTTTCTTGACCCCGAATAAATTCCCAATTTTTTTAAAAAGAAAATTTCCCTTTTTTGAAAGTCTCCAATCCCATGTGTCATTGTGCAGATTGGGGTTAATAGTAATATTTTTAATGGCTTCATTAAAAATTGAAGTGGCTGGGTGTCTAAATGTATTCTAAGAATTATTTTGAATAATGGTGCTAGCCTTATCAAAAGTCCCACCAAACCAAAGCAAACTATCCCAACACAAAAGACTGACTAGAGATTTTCCATGAATCCATGGGTCAAACCATAAGCTGGTTTGGTTTCCATCCTTAAATTTCCTATCCAAAAGTTTTAGATCAACATCCCTGCAACTCAAAATATTTTTTCGAGAGAAAGAGTAATGATTTTCAGATTTTGCAGTCCAAAAATTCTTATTTTTCAGATATTTAGCTTTCATCCATCTAGCCCATAATGAATTCCCATTGACAAATTTTCAAAAAAGTTTAAGCTTACAAACTTCTCTCAAATCATTTATATTCCTAAGACCTAGACCACCAGATTTCTTTGGTTTGCAGACCATATCCCATGCAATTTCATGCTGTTTCCTTTCCAAATAAAATTAGCACAGGCTTTATCCAATTTATGAATAGCTTTAACTGGGATATTGTGGGATTGAATCCAATACATTATGATTGCAATGACGATAATATGCATTAATTCCAACCTACCAGCTAGATACAGAAGCTTACAAGCCCATCCCTCAAATTTATTTTGAATTATGTCCAAAAGTCTAGTGTAGTCTATATCATTGATTTGATTTACACCCAAAGGCAAGCCCAAATATTTACTGGTAGTTTTCCCTCTTTAAACTTAAGGATATTAAGAATTTCTGTTTTACTGTTACAACCTTTACTGAAATAGATTTTACTTTTAAAATCATTAACTTTCAGACCAACATGTTCTTCTAATTTCATAAAAAAAAACTGATATAATTTTAGCACTAATAGAGTCTGCATGTAAAAATAAAAGAAGATCATCTGCATATAACAAATGATTAATGGCTGATTTGGTTCTATTAATGGGTTTAATATTTCCCTTGATGAACTCAGATTCCATAACAATAGAGAAATAATGCATAGCAATAGTGAATAAGTAGGGAGAAAGTGGATCCCCTTGCTTAACACCCCTATTACTATGAATAAAACCCTTAGGAGAACCATTAACCAGAATTGAATAAGAGACATTGTTGATACATTCTAGAATAACGGAGCAGAATTTTTTATCAAAACCCATTTATTGCATCATATAAATAATAAAGTGCCTATTAATTTTATCAACGGCTTTGTGTAAATCAATCTTGACACATATATGGTTACTATTTTTATTATTAAAGTTTCTAATTAACTCATGAGCAAGAAGAGTATTTTCCACAATAAGTCTTCCAAGGATGAAAGCGCATTGATTTTTAGAAATTAAGAATTTTAAATATATTTTTATTCTGTTGCATAAAATATTAGCAATGATTTTATAAAAAAAGTTGCAACAAGCAATAGGTCTGAAATCATCCAGACTATTTGGAATTTGAACTTTTGGAATTAAAGTGATAAAAGTATGATTAATTTTTTTTTAAAAGCTTACCAGTTCTAAAAAAATCAGAAATAGAATCAAATAGAAAACACTTTAAATCTTCCCAATGAGTTTTGTAAAAAATTTCACCGAACCCATCAGGGACAGGACTTCTATCATTATTAGATTGAAAGATAATGTTTTCAATTTCCTCTAAGCAAATTGGGGCAAGAAGAATGTCTTGGCTAATAGAATTCAGTTTATATTTGGTTACAATAATAGAAAAATTATTAGAGTAGCTATTAGTATTGTAGAGATTAGTAAAATAATTAATAGCTTCTTCCTCAATGCAAGATTCTTCATTAATAACATTACCTTTGACAACAATAATTTTTCCAATATCATTTCTAAATTTCCCACTAGACATCTTAGCATAAAAAAATTTACTAGCTTCATAACCTTGAGTGAGCCAATCTGCTTTAGCTTTCTGTCTCAAATTTATAGACTGCACTTGAAGGGACATAATTAAATTGTTTTGGGCTTCAAAAAATTTGTTGACATTTTCAATGTCTAAGTAGTCATAATCCAAGAGATTCCGCCTTAACTTACATTCCTCTCTAAAATGAGAGATATCATTTTTATTTGAGTTTATTCCAGTTTTTCAAGTTTCCTTTTGTAATTTGAAGGAAATTACTAAATTTGTACTCACCAATGCCCTGTACCTTAAAAGACAAACTTTTTTGATGATATCTTTGTAACTTTTTTCATAGACCCACCCATTAATAAATCTAAAAGGAAAAATTTTCTTCGAAGAATTATTTTGAGTGAGAATTTTTTTGGATTGGGGTGTGGTCACTAGGGGCTTGAGGAAGTGTAACATTTAAAATCTTTGAAACAGTTAGTGAAGTAAAGGTTAAGTAATATTCTGTTTACTTTGCAATGAATGTTTCTGAAATTTCCAGATTTCCAAGTATATTTGTTACCAAGAATAGATGGTTCATAAAGACTAGTTTTGAGTAGAAATTTGTTTAAAAAAATCCAATTTTTTAGAAGGAAAAGGGATCCCCCTCTTTTTTCATGAGCATGCATAATAGTATTAAAATCACAAATAATAATCCATGGAAAATGCATATTAGAATTAATCTGGTCAAGATCTTCCCAAAGATTTTGCCTTTCAAACTCACTATTAGATGCATAAACAAAATTAATTTCAATTTGAAAACCACCTTTATTAATACATTTGTATTGAATAAATTGGTAATTAACAAAATATTGGGTGATATCCCAAATATTAGGATCCCAAATGACCATGATTCTACCATTCCCCCCATCTGGTTATTGTTAACAATTTTCCAATTATTTAAGCATTTGACATGATAATCTTTTATCTTATAATCATCTAATTTATGTTCAAGAAATCCAACCATACTAGGGTTTTCAGTCTTAAGAAGATAAGATAGGTCCAATCTTCTTACAGAAGAATTGAGCCTCTGACATTCAAAGAGATTATAGACATAAAGAAAAAGATAAAAATAAACTATAAGGATACATAAAGGATACATGAAGCAACAGCAACTAAGCACTGTGACTGCTTTCTTCTTCAAAGGTTTCTATCCTTTTCCCTTTCTTCTTGTATGTGGTTTTGCTGATTTCTTTTAACTGATCTTCCCATTTGAGATTTTTGATGATGTATTTCTTTCTGAATTCACTGTCTTCTGAATTTTCAGTGTTTCCGTTATCTACTATTTCTTTAATACTTTTCATTTTGCCTTTCTTCTTGTCTTTGCTGTATTTTTTGCTCTTCCTTGAGGCTGATACAGAATTTGCAATCATACTAACTGCCTTTTGAATATTGTCTTCTGAATTGGAATTTGAATTTTTGATAATTGGGGAAAGATGAGAGGCAAGGTGACTGATATTGGGGTTATTAGATAGTTCTTTATTTAAGATATTATTAATATAAGAACCATCATCCAAATTCATAGCCTCTGTAGCAACTTAGACCACTTTTTCTTGTAAATTTGTGACCTTCACTTGAGAAATTTCAATGCTTTTCTCTGGATCTATATGTGCTTCATAGATGGTTTCAGTTTCTTTGCATTTATTTGATAGATCTTTGGTACCTTCTTGTGAATCATTTTCAAGGGGGAAGTTTTGAATGATAAGAGATTCTTCAATATTTGTATTTTTCCCCGAAGTAACGTTATAAGAATTTGAATTCTCCTTGTTGTAAAGATCTGTTAACGAATTTCCAGCAACAACATCTCCCTCCATAGCAAAGGTGCTGCAATTAACTTCAGTATTTATTTGCTTGCCTTGCTTTGCTTTCCAAACCAAATTAGCATCACAACTTTCTATTGAATGTCCAAAACAAGAACAGATTTTGCATCTGAGGGGAAACCATTCATATTCAATGTTTTGAACTAAATTTTCCCCATCATGCAAAGAAATAGTAACATCATTTGGTAGGTCTGAGTCTGCATTAATTTCAACCAAAATTATTACAAAAAAAGTCTAGATTCTTTTGCAGTGTGTTCATCTAATTTGAGGGGAGTACCCACCACACCGGCGATAGCACTTAGAATTTCACTATCCCACAATCTGATATTTAATCGAGGCAGTTTAATCCATATAGGCATGGTAGAGAGTAAATCCCTATCAAGATTGATTTTACTGCTCCGTTTTTTCATGATAATAAGCTTTCCATTAATGAAGAATGGACCTCCGTTAATTGCATTGTTACAGTCTGTAGCATTAGAGAATCTGATTAGGAAGAAACCATTATTGCGAGTAAAGATGTCGAAATTTCCAGTGGGATTACATGTTCTAACAATAACTTCCTTGAAATGATGATAAGCAGGTCTATTGCCGAATACATAGGCAAGAACTAAGAAACTCCACTTACTCTCAGCCCTTCTACTGGCCTCCGCGGTCACCACCACTATTTTCTTCTTATTGATGTATAAAGGTGCCACATATTTCAGGTCAAAATCAGAATTTAAACCACCTTTTTTGACCATTTCTGCCCATGAAGAGGGTTTGATCAGGTTAGAAATAGATTGGGATGCAATTCCATTATTTTGAATGCTTCTTGCATTGATTCTTGAATTTCTGAATTGATTCTCCGAAAATGAAACATGCTGGTTGTTTCTTGCCATACTTCTTGCATAGTTTCCTTCATTAACTGCATTTCTTGAATTGAAGAATCCATGATTTGTAATTGCATTTCTGTGATTCTATTTAGGAAATTGTTTGAAGTTGGATTGATGATATCCTTTTTCTGCAAAATGCAAAGCAGATTCCTTTCTCATCTGTTTAGATTTTCTGCTTTGGATGATCTGAAAGCCCTCTGAATCTATAACAGGCGCCTTCACTGACTGAGGTGGTTCTTGCGGCAATGGATTCGGTAGAGGTGGAGGAGAGTGAGATGGAGAAGTACTATCAGTCTGATCAAGGCCATAGTATTGAGAAGATTTGTATAAGCAGCCATGGCTGCAGAACTTGATTTTCTTGTATTCAATTCACGATCGTATACGAAGAAAATTGAATTAATGAGGATAAAAACCTTTATTTGGGTAGAATCTTTAAAGTGTGTGCGCGTGTATATATAAGATAATTCAAAGATTTTTATACTTCTCTAAAATGCACTGTTCATGTTTTAAATTCATTTGAAAATCATTTTATTCATGAAGATTATAGTAGTGTTTGTACTTTTAGCATATTTCAATTCTTGAAACGCTGGTGTCAATTAAATTAAAGGAAGTTGTTTAATTTTGTTAGGTTGTAAATATAAGTTTTAAAGCCCATTTAAAAATAAAAGGAATTTGGAAAGAATTATGAAGAACAGGATGTTGTATGTTTCCTTCTTTCTCATTTAGTACAGTAAAACTCAAAACTCGGTATCTTCCCCATGTACAAAACCTAAACCTAAATGCCTTAATTTGATTCAATTCTCTTGCAAGTTAAACATCTTGGAAGCTAATTATTTCAAGTAAGTATTTCAAATTAGTGTGTGTGTGTGTATAAATAAAATATTGTATCTTAGTTTTATAGTAGTTTAAAATGGGGTATTGTGTCTATGTTGTTGAGAATTATCTAGTGTATGCTGGTTTGAAGTTTTGGGTTGAAGTGATAATTTTAGTTTCTAAATTAAAGAGTAAAGGTGAGTTAATCCTCACACAACCTATCTTGAATAATCTAAAATTGCTATGAATTGCTATTTACTATCAACTTAAACACTTGTTCTTGAACGAAATCATCTCGAAATTGTTATAGTTTTCTTCTTTTTGTTTTTTATGGTATTGCATGCAAGTATTTAGTTGTTTTCAGTCATCTTTTGTTGCCGAAATCAAGCAAAATCGTCGAAAAGTCGACTGTAGTCATTGAAGATGCAAAACCAAGAGTTATATAGCTCTAGAGTTTCACGACCTGTCAATTGAACTTGTTTTTAGTTGACTGGATAATCAACCTAGAGCATATAGCTCTAGGAAGTGACTGAATAAGTGGTTCAATCTACAGGTCGATAGCATAGAGCATATAGCTCCAGGTAGTCGATTGAACCACTTGTCCATCGACTGAACAGAAGCCTAGAGCTTGCTCCAGGTGCCATGCTCTTTTCTTGGGCCTATTGCCCCCGGGTTTGTTTGCTTAGCCTTGTTTAGTTGTTTTAATGACTTTGTTGCATAATTTTATGCAAGTTGAGATGATCTTTTTGACAATTCCTGTAATAAAACGGATTTTTCGACCCTCGAAAATCGACACTGATATGTCCACTGTATCGCGGACGGAGCGATCCAATGCCGGAAAGCCCGATTGTTATGGAAAAAGAAGGAAGGAAGAAGAAAGAAGATAAAAAGAAAACTAAACAACACAAAATCTCACAGCAGAACGAATAATCTATAATACACAACAAATCTTTACCCAAGAAAAATGTAACATATACATAAACTAATTAAAGTATACTAACCTATTTCAACCCGTACAGTTATAAAATCCTATCCTTATAATTGCTGATAAATATAACCAACAGTCAACACAGCGGAACACAATGAAATATGTAGATACGTCAGGGGCCTCTAGCTCGTCTCCTAATGCTCTAATGCATCCAAACTAAATCTGTAATTTGCTCCGTTTGACCCGAGCATTATAATAAAATAACACATGAGTCAGTCTGTTAAACTAGTCTTAGAAAAACACACCCTAATGGAATTTAATGTTTATAAAAAACCTTCTAAACGAAGGTATCTCATATGACCATGCCCCACATAAACACGGACGGATTTTTACTTTACGATAACCAAAACATTTTCTATAGAATATTCATTGATATTATAATAGTGCCTAAGGGTCAAGGTAAAATATGAATACAACAGAGATGCTTGCATCTCACTTTCTGCATAGTTTTGCACAACTAAATCCATAAAGCTCATATTGGATAATGGATTACATACTATGACAAGGTAAGGAACTACCTTTCATGGTACATCTCTAGATAAAATGCACTAGGCTCTGACAATAACATCTTGTACTCTTGCCACACAAGACTGGCCTACCACTTGACTAGTAGTACCGAATATGATCACCCTTTGTTAATAGGCCCCGAAGCATACATGAGTAGATATCAATCAATCTAGATTTGGAATGACCATACCCTGATAGAAGCGACCCACTTGGCCCTACTACATGCCCGATTTTTGTCATTTCCCAGTTGATGAGGCTTGTGGCTACCTTTTACCTTTTTATATAGCACTTCCCACTTGGAATGCTAACACTGTCCTTTAGGAAATAATACAATGCCAGCACTCATCCATATATGTTCGTTCTGGGACTGAATGAAACCGAAACACTATTTTTACTACATCCATTTTGGAATCTCCCTTAGGGTTAGTAGCAAATAGACCTTGCACTTCAAAACTCTGTCTCGATTCCATACTCTTTAAGATGTCTTCAAGTTGAAATGATTGAGTTGGATTGAAGTGGTTTTCGGATAACATATCCAACCACTATCTCTTTGAATTAACATTCAATAGTTTCGATAAACTCAACCCCGGTTCTGTAGGAAATAAATAGTCAAAGATAAGAGAGGGGATCACCTCCTAATCGTTACTAGACGGATTTGCTTATCATTTATCCTAGGAGAACGAAACGAGATTTATACGCATATTACAGCATCATCGGAGACGACTGTACCATATAACTTATATGTTTCTCCTAAATATTTCCAAAGTTATGTTTTGGGTCCATATTCGATAGTCGGTTATATAACTATCAAAAAAACACATCCAAATTAGGATTTAATTCCATAGGGAAAAACAACATTGGTTGAGCATATTAGCAATCATTAGCCTTCTTAATTTATCTTTACATTAATAGAAACCATTTTGTAAATTACTTGCATAAAAATACCTTTCCAAATATATACCTGCAAATCCTTATATTTTCAATACTTGGAAAAATATCCATATACTTATCTCAATGGTATAAGTATATTCATAAAAACGGAGGAAGATTTCCTTTTACACAATTCTAAAACCATTTATAACCCTATTCATTTATTTCTGAAATCATTTATAAAACTCCCTTTTATACATTCCTAAAATCATTTATAAATCCATTATAGATCCATAAACCATTTATAAACTCAATTTATAAATCTATAACCCATTTCTAATTTTCTTTTGTAAATATATCTAAAACCAATTTATAAAACTCCTGTTACTCTTTGACAAATCTTCTTTTATGTTTTCCAAACCACGTTATAAGATTTCTTTTATAAAACCCAAATCTGTTTGTAAAACTCTATTTATAAATCTAAAAAACATTCATAAATAAATTCTAATCATTTACTTTAAAACACTATAATATAAAAGTAATTATTAACTTTGAAACATCTTAAAAAATAATAACTAATTCAAAACACTGTTAATAAAACAATAATAATTAATCTTTACCAATATTATAAATAATAATAATTAATTTCTAAAATATTATTAATAATCATTATTATTAATTTCAAAGCATATTAATTTGAAGAATTGACTTTTCAAAATATTAAAATATTGATAAATATCTTTGAAAATAATTAAATATAAATAGATAACTTTAAAACAATATTAACTATAAAAAAATAATATTTACAAATATTAAATATAAATGAATAACTCAGACAGGATAGATAAAAGGTCGGAGTAAAATAGAAGTTCCTTTAAAAAAATATTTTCGAAACACAATTTCGGATTTTAAATCGTTTCCTGTCTCAAGAACCAATTCCAACTCAAACGACATTTTTTTAGTATTTTTAAAATACTAATTTGAGGCCAATAGCTACCCAACGTTTAACTAATATCGATATTAATTTTCTATCACCTACAGGGTTTTAGTTTGGAGCATACAACAATGTCATAAGCAATAAAGCCAACAATCAGGTTTAATATTCAATAATTTATATGGCCGGAATATTATTGAAATTAAAATCAACAATGGAAAAGAAACCTGTTGGCTCCTTCTTGCATGTCTCCTATATCACAGATAATATATAATCATATAATATGGATCATCCGCCACTAGGCGGGTATGTATAAAAGATCATCCACTCCAAGGGTGGAAATAAATCCAAACCAACTGATAAAAACAGTAAATCATCTACACATCCAATTAACAATTTTTATCAACTATATAATATACTGGTTAACCAAAAAGGTGAGTTCAACTCATCAAAATTCTAGATATCACCGAAGCGTTCTGATTTCGTCTAAAATCAAATAGCGTTTGATTTTAGCATAAAATTCCAATAGCTCCATTCGAATCCAATCCAATTTCATAACGTAGTATTCGTTGATATGAACATAACTCGACTGATCGCGTTTGATTTAGACCTAGTATGAGAGAGATATTGATTTTACAATTATTCGAATTTAAATAAAATATTTAAAACACTAATGACATCATTAGTTTAATTAAACCTCACCTAATTACGGTTAGCCGCTAATCTCATTTAAAATCACGAGTTTACCCACGATGTTCATCTTCACCTACTTTCGGCCACATGCCGCCTGGAATCAACGCCTACCACCCAAATGTGCGCCTGCCATAGGCAAACTCCATGACCCTAGTCCGACTCCCTCTTGTGCCTTTGACGACGAGCATGAACCCAAAATGTAGTTGACATTTGAGTAGAAATTTAGGCCACCAATGGTGGCCTAAAACCATCGGACCGTCACCGTAATCTCCGCTTCCCCCAAATGAGTCCAATCGACCAATTACGAGCCTCTCTAGCATCTTCGTTCGTCGAAAAACGACCTAGAACTGCTGCAACGTTGAACCCAAAAATCCCACCGATATTCTTCATCGTAGATGATCACCATCGTTCAAACGCTTCATCATGTCGATGCGGTCATTCCACTAGAAGAAGTCGAGGCATAAAAATGCCTCAAGTGGCCGCGATGAACGATGACTGTTGGATATGGTTCAATTTGAAAATAGGAGATTTGATAGACGGGAGAGGAACTGTATGAGGGAGATAATGAAGTTAAAACAGTAGAAGAAAATGTATGCACTTGTTTGTACTAAAAGTTGGGTGATGTTATAATTATTTTCAAATTATCGGCATCTCGTTGCACTGCTTATCGCTCGCGTACAGAGCTCGAATCGAAAAAACAAAAATATGGTCGCGCTCAGAACAGCGACGCAACCCCAAAACAATATTAATATATACTAGTTATTGAGTTTTTTAAAATCACAAAACACTGTTTTTTGGTGATAAATCGTCAAACGAAAAATATCAACATTTCGTAAATTAAAATTTATGGAAAAGTCAAATAAATTAATTTAAAAATACGTCAATACAAATCGAGCCGTAAAAATAAAATTTTCAAATATTTGTTTAAACTGTTATCACTGCAAATGAATTACAAATTGAATTCGTTGTTATTATTTATTAATTTAAAATGAGTTAAATGAAATAACTAAATCCATTCAATTAATATTCAATTCGAATTTCTAACATTTAAATCAATATTCAAATATGTATCAATTATTCAAATATTTTAATAGTTTCTATAATTTGAATCAAGTTTAAACCTTTTAAAATCATTTACTCAATATTTAAAATTAATTAAATATTTAAAATTAATGACTAAAATTCCAAGTCATTACAATTCGATTGCTTGAATCCAACCTTGGTGCCTTTGTTTTTATGGAGATGTTGCCATATGTTGCTATACCGAACACACTATTTATAGCACTAGTTTTAAAAGCATTTCATAATAAGAAATATTTCAAATCAAATTGTTTTCTATGAGGTTACATATATCTATTTTATAAAAAGGATTTTGGGAAGTAAATATGCATATTAGTGTACATTGCTTTCTATGACTATGTAAAAACACACACACACACACACATACACACACACACACACACAGATATATATATATATATATATATCTGTGTGTGTAGAAATGATTTTGGGAAAAAAAGATATATAAAGGATACTTAATTTCGATGTAGTTGCAAAGTAAGTTTTATATAATTATAGATATGAAATTAATCATGTTTTCTAATATATAATATTAATTTTGTATGAACTCCTATTTCAAAATAGGTTTCAAGGTAAAACTATTTTCCTAGACAAATACACAATTTCACTTGAATGAGAAACTGAATTAAATAGTCTAGTAAAACAAGTGGTATGAAATGCTTGTGTTTACTTTACCAGTTGGTTCTTGGACTTGTTTGAATGAACATTTAATTTGACGAGTGGGAATTTACCATCACTTAGTAAATATTTAAGTATCACCAAGTGGTTATAGGATACTGCACGATATTCATTTAGTTACTAACTGAAAGTATATTACACTTATCGAGTGGAGTTTACTAAATTGTTGTAAATGTTCAAGTAAAACCCTGTAGTATGGGACACACGGTCGTTACTTGAATGATTACTATTAGGAAGTATATATACCTATTTTTTCGAGTGTTCACACTCGTCCTTAGGTAATCCTTTTAAGGCGGATTAAACGAAATTTCAGGCCCATCTTGGTATACTTGTTTACAAACGAGTTGTGACTTGTGAAGTGCTCGTCTCTTGTGTTGGCGCGTGAAGTACATGTCTCTTGTGTTGACTTGCAAAGTACTTGTCTATTACGCTAGCTTTTAGTCATGACTTGCGAGTGCTCGTCTCTTGTGGTGACTTGCGAAGTGCATGTTTAATAATTGACTAGCGAAATGCTTGCCTTTCGCTTGCATATATGATTATGAATTTATATGCTCTTATTTTGAAAGTTGTTATACTTTGATGTTTCCTTGTGAATGAGCATAGTTTAACGTTAAGTCATGAAGCTTTACATGATGTCTTAGTATATTAGTGAAGTAGAACCTATGAATATTTTACCCTTGATGTTTATGCAAGCTTATTATGACAACAGACTCGCCTTTTTATGATAATTCGAGATAGTCTAACCCGTTTAGCTTTTTAATACTCGGATCAGACTGAGACTTGATAGGTGCTGGGAGTTTATGGCTTTGGACATGGGCTAGCTGGGGTAGAAGTTATGCTTGTGTATATATATGTCAGGAGTTCATTTTAGGGGATATCTTATTTGAGATGTAGACTCATTTTGTATTTTTGAGACTTGTTTTAGTTATGTGTATATGTAAGTCCAGTTCACCACTATGTTGACTCATACTTTATGTTATATGAATATGTCTTGTATTACATTTGTCGATGCGATCTGTTATTCTATGCTTAATATAATGTTGTATACTGTCCTAAGAATAGACACCGATGATGACTCTTGTCCAGCCGTATTCTCTTTATTACGCGACAATATTACTTGTAATATTCTTGGATAATATGGGTATAAAAGTGGGGCTTTATACAACTAGGGGGAGGAACACTTCTTCGCATAAAGAATGAAGGTGGTGATCGGAATGGTGTATGAAACTAGGGCAAGTTGTATAGGAGCAACATCAATGGCAGATAGCCGTTCGCCAAGAATTAGATAGAGGAGAAGATAAAGTCCACACCGAATAGCTTAGAAATAATTGAAATAAAACCATTTAGGGGTGTATGTATATGCTTATGAGATTCAGGTGCTCTACCCACATAACCATCAAGCCCCAAATGACCTAGAATATCATTTATTTCCCCTAATTTAGTTATTTTAGATGGTAGGGGTAAGTGGTTCATAATGAAAATACCAAATCAGTTACCAATTACCACTAAGATATAGAGGGAGAAACAACAAGAAATTGAATACCCTTACTTTTGCTGGGAAAAGAAACGATTCTTGGGGAAGATATAATTAGAAACTAAGGGTTTCAAAAGAATATAAAGGAAAGAAGAAGAAGAAGGAGAAGAAGGAGGAGGAAATATATGATTATCATGATATGAATCTTAGCCACATACTTTAAATGATGAAAGAACCCCGAAATGTCGATTAATTAATGACAAGGAAAATCAACGTGAGAATCCTTATAGATTTTCTTAGAAGTAAAAAAGAATAAGGTTGTGACTTTTTCAAAAGATCAACCAATAAAGGGAAGACATGTGTACTCGAACATTAATTGCAAAATGGCAATAAAGACTTGATCCTTTTCTAAAAGAAAGAGAAAAATAAGAAATGATGGGTTATAGAAAAACACGGATGTAGAGACAAGTCCTTACCAATTAACAATTGCTGCAAACTTGGGGGGCAAGTGTTACGCCCATATTTACCAAACATTATCAGAAGAAAATTAATACAAGCACTAAGTCAAAAGCACTGCTCCCATACCATAACTTGGATTGTGAAAAGGGAGTGAGAGTGTAACAACCCGCAAATCCGTACCCCTTGAGCCAACAATATTCTCCAACAGTTCAACTCAAAGTGGTTGGAAATACGAACCATTAGGGTTAAAGAAGAAAGAGGTAGAAGAAGAAATAGAAAACAACATCAGAATCTCACAAACGCAGCGGAACAATATATAATAGATAAATGACTGATCTTTATATAGAAAAAACTATATCTATTTTATAAATTACATCATCGGAGTACAATATAATCAATAGAAAATTACTGGATAGTTATAATAACTTGTCCACACAAAGCTGAACATATAGCATTCCATACACAGTGGAAATAAGTCAGATACATGTAATACGTCTCGCCATGGAGCGCATCCCTTGAGCTCCATAGTTGTCCATCCAGAATTTATATTCTGTAATACTCGGTCTGACCCAAGCATTATAGTGAAATAACACTCGAGTCAATCTGGAATACCAACATGAGAAAACACACCCAATTGGATTATTAAAGTTTTCAAAATCCTTTGAAATCAAAGGTATCTCGTATGACCACACCACAAATAAGCATGTCGAGTTTTTACCCTACGATAACCAAATTTTTTTTTTAGCAAATCCGTTTGATATTATAATAGTGTCTATAGAAAGTAAAATAGAATCTAGCTGAAATGCTTGCATCTCATGTTTCAGCAATAGTTGGGCACAATCAAAACCGTACAGGCACTTATTGGAGATTGGATTCCATATAATGGCAGGGCTACTGGGGTACCGTCCGTCATAATAACTGTTCTAGATCATAGTACCGAGGATCCATCCCGGTTCCCTGCAACACAAGACCGAAGCAACCCCTTACTGGATTGTCCGAATAAGATCACCCCACGGTTGGGATCAGCAACCGCCCACACAACCGAATAAAAGGGACATCTAGACAGGGATGACCTTACCCTAAATGGTTGCTAGCCACTTAGCCTTGTTGCACCTCCCCTATTTTAGCCATTCCCGATTGATGAGGCTTGAGCCTATATGTTACCTTTTTAGCACACATTCACTTAGAATGCTCATCGTCCTCCTAACGATGTTCTGATAGCATTCGTCCACACAATTTGTCATGGGTCTGGACAAATCGAATCACCATCTTCATCATCTTCACGGGTCTTCATTCGCAAACATTCAAACCGGATCAGTGGTTTTTCGGAAATTAATCCCGATCCCGATCTCTTCGAAATGATCAGCGCATTGGCTAATATTGATAGTCGGTTTTTTAACTATCGAATTAAACGATCATCCAAAAAATTGTTTTATTTCTACTGAAAAAACCAAGTCTTAATAACTTAGATTTTAAATAATTTGAATTACTCTATCCAAAGATATATATATATGTGTGTGTGTGTGTGTGTGTGTGTGTGCGTGTGTGTTTAACATTTAAAATAAATACTACTTAAAAGATTTTATTCAAAATAATAGTTATGAAATCCCATAATAATTTCCAAGTAAAACTTAGCCAAAACTACCTTCAAAATAAAATTTATTTATATAAAGTATAAATATTTAGTAACTATCTTTTAAATCACAATGCTAATTTAACCTTTAAAATAATTACTACTATAACTAAATTAATAAATATTTACTTTAAAATCTTAAAACAATTTAAATAATAAACTTCTCAAAATTAAACATTCTTCTTAAAACATTTTAAAACTTCTAATTTATACTTAAAAATCTTCCTTTGAAAATACACTTAGATTTTCAAGAAATTTCACTTCCCATTCCAATATAACCGTCTAATCATTTATAAATCCTTCTTGATTTATTCCAATTTAATTTACGTCTCAATCCCATAAATTTTCCTTTCCACACTTTTCAAAATAAACCAATATTTATTTTTAAAACAAATTACCCTTTCGTTATAATTTTCCATTATGAATTTATACTTCCAAATTATCCACTGATAAATATTCACTTTATTTATAAACTTTGTTTATAAATTTCATAAACTCATTCTCCTTTAATCATAGTTTCAACACTTATTCGGTTTTCAAATCGATTTCCAAAACCAATTCCATTTTAAATAAATTCCTTTACTTATCCAAATTTATTTCAAAACCCATTAATCCCATATTCATTCCTTTATTAAGATTTAAAATTTTATTTAAATCTGAAATATTAATTTCATACTTAATTTCAAAATTCTCCCATTTAAATTCTTCCAAACCATTTTAAACCCCGAATTCAAAAAAATAAATCCTTTATTTCTTTGAACAATATCACTTAAGTTTCAAAATTATTTCAAATATCTACTTTACAAAATAGATCAAAATTTTCGACTTCTTATCAAGGCATGCCGCTATGCGTTCATAAGGTTATACCCATATTCCGAACGTAATGGAAAAGGTTCTAAGTCCTAATTCGATCGTATAGAGAAGATAGCCTTTTGGACCCAGTTATCACATTGGATTTTCGATACAAATTTCAACGTGTTTATATATCGTACGATCACACGACAACTCTAAATGATACGAAAATTGAAACTCGATAATAATACACTATTACGGATCGAATAGAACCGGTTTCGTCAAATTCCGAGACTGTGCCTCGAAAGGCTATTTTTAAATGTCAATTTAAACGATGCATTTTTAAAACTGAACAAAACACCTTTAAATTCAAATTTAAAGCTTTCATTATTTTCAGTACTATTAACATAAATTTTATAGGCCAGTGAAATATTTTTAACAAGCTTTAAATTCCAGATTCATACCCAGTTTCCACTTATTAAATTCAAAAATTCAATTATCCAACAAATGGAGATATTTGAAATTCAAGTTAAAATTATCCTTTTAAATATTTAAGGTCAATTAAATATTCCAATTTTAAATGTCCAAAATTCCGGGTCGTCACAGAGAGCAATGTCCAAATAGTATTATGCCAAAATCTATAACACCGACAAAATATATGGACTATGCCTTTCATCAGCATCGCTTCAGCATTAAAGTACTATGCCAAAAAACCCAAAAAGCCACAAAGTATTGGGACTGATCAACAATCCTAATGATTATTTCAATGGGAAGAGCTACTGCACAACCTTCAAGTATAGAATATTAAGGTTGTGCAACGGTTCCAAAAGATGACCTTAATAAATTGGAACTATGGCACAATCTTTATGTAATAGTAAGATGCAGAGATTGTGTTACGACCCCAAAATCAATACTAACGATAAAGAATTGCGACACAATTCTTAAAGAAACTATACGAGATAAAGATGCGCCGCAATCTTTAACTAGCATTTAAAGTAGTAGGGATGTGCCACAATCTTATATCAACATTGGAAATCGTTAGGATGCACTGCCATCCAAATATGATATTGAAGTGACAAAACAGCGTCGCAATTTCAAAGAAGATACTGCCCACAAAAATATGTGGGCTTAAAGGATTAGGCAATGGGGCAAAGTTGCTCTCCAACCATAAACTAAGCATGGCTATAAGAGTGTTGACGCAATTCAGACGTTCTGTAGTATTGTCATTCTGCATAACTATGAATGTGTAGTTCACCATGACCCATTCACAACAATAGAGTCTTGAAGAATTTATAGCTATGTAGTCTTCCTGAATTAGAGGTAGTTTCTCATTGCAGTTTCACCTACACATGAGTGTAATCTATTAGTTTGATTACTTTTGAAACCATCAGGTCATGGTCTATTCAAAAATGGATTTTCCCACTTAAATTTCAAGCTTCCTGCCCAAATTTCAAATTCATTAACTCGAATCATAGTTTTCGTCGAAGACCACATCAGCAATCCATGCACAACAAATAGGCAAGACAGATGATCTCCATGTGATTCTCTGTGTACTACAAATAAATAAGATACCATAACAGTGAGGGGGAGGATTTTTTAGATTTTACTCCTTTTAGAAACACTGAAATCAAAAAAATGTACCATCTATTGTTTATTTGTAGTAAGAAAAGAAGATGAAGAAGAAATGGACATTTTCCCATGGATATAGGATTCATTAACATCTGAACCATGTAAATCTCCATGTTTCGCTTTCAACACCTTTTTTACTTATTTTGTTTTTAGTACTAAAGGTAGAATATTATTGCTTAGCGAATTGGATAAGGATTTGTTATAAAGTTTTGAATATTTTCCCTCATAATTATGTAAGCATTATTACACATAATTACTTCCTTTAGTGGCAATCTTAACATTACTTAATTTTGCTAATTGCTGATCACATAAGCTTTCAGCGTCTTGATTGCCTTAAAGAATATTTGGGAGTTTCTAAGACGAAAAATCTCACTAATACTAATCATTGGCTTTATAATACTAAATTGACCTTAAATATAAATATAAACATAAACATGAAAAAAACCATATAGTTTAGACTACATAACATACATAATATTTGGACATGAACATGAATATAAGATGATTGATAATGAACTAGAACTTGATAGAATGCCATGTTGAAAGTTTATCATATCAAGGGGCTAGTATTTATTCTTCACAATCTCAACGATAGAGTTGCAATGTTTATCATTGAGAATACTTAATAACGAAGAATGAAAATTGTATCTTAATGTGTAAACAATAGAGCAAAGGGGCCCATTACAATAATAGTTATTCAAAATATATTTCCCCTTTTATCTAATTAGAAAAGGACTAAATAAACATACTAGATCTTTTCTTTTACTCTAAATAAAAATATTATATATTTTTCTTTTTATCTCACTGAGAAAAGAACCAAACAAATAGATTAGATGTTTTTTTTGATCCAAATAAATAGATTTGATGTTTTCCTTTATTCCAACATAAATAATTTTTCTGATATATTTGGTTTTATGCCGAAAATTATTATAGTAACTTATACATAGTTAAAAAAATAACCTAATTTATTATATTAAATATCATGGATTATTGATTAATTAAGTAAATATATTATATTATGTATTTTATTAATCAATCATACCCCTCCACTAATAAATAAATAAATACAAATATACTAATTATATTAATATTTACATAATAATTTATAACATTTATAAATTATATTTTAAGTTGATTTTGGATAGAAATTAAGAGTTGTAGTTGTGAGATTCCTTGGGATGAACCAGACCCTTAATATTATTTGGAAAATTTAAATACCAAAGTCTATAGAGCATGACTCATTATAGTATGTACTGTTTTAATTAGAAAACCACTATTATGTATCATCTTGACATATTGGTACATGGATAAAAGTAGGGCAAAGTATGATTAGGATTACCCATTGATCCTTGCTCACGTTCATTTGATGTATATATGCGACATTGTTAAAGAAATAGTGGAGCCAACTTCAGTTGCTTACAGAACATCTAAATAAAGTCTTATTTGTAACCATTTAAGAAACATAAGCAAACAATATATTGTGTACATTATGTTTCTTTTTCATCACTATATCACTTTGAAATCTAAAGCTCAGTCAATGGTCAACACTCTAGTGATGCCCATAGTTGGTTGTGAAGTTCAAACTTCAAACTCAATTAGCTTATTTCAATAACATTTATCAGTTAAATAAATCACTTTGGACAAAGGCTTTGACTTTCAGTTGACTTCCAGTTACACTAACACAAACCTTTTGTATTGAAAAGAAAGAATCTTTACTTGATCAGTGTTTTGCTTCGTGCATGTTAAAACATACCCAACCAAGACTTTAACATGATTGGCATGTCATGCGATTGATCATAATAAAAGCATGGTTGCTGCATGTAAGATTCACTGTGGTCTCAAGTCAAAGAATACCCTACCTCATCACATAGTTCATCTATTTGACTTAGATATACTAACATATAGAAAACTCCCATAAGTCAATCCATAATCATTTTAAATAATTACAAGTGTGTAACCCCTTTGGTGCCCTTAACAGTCATGAGTAATCTTGTGAAGAGCATTACGTACATTAATCTCATGAGTTTAATGATTTGACATTGTTGGAATATGTTAACAATGAAAATATTAAGGATAAGTGTTTGCTCATATGATCTAATGCTCATGGTTACAAACACTTCATAACTACAATCGGCTAAACACTTTTTCCTAGGGATTTATAATTGTAATGCACTCTTAACATCATACTCATGTACATATAACATAAATAAAACAAAAAGAACATATATTTATTTTGAACAATGTTTCTTATAAGAGTTAAGTTTGTAATAAAATTACATAATTTTTCCTAGGGTATACCCTTAACTCTATCAACATCTAGTTATAAGGAAAACAAAAACAAAAAAGGTTACAAGTTCACTAATGACGCAAACAATGTGAACAACTAAGAAGGTGACACAACAAACAAATATGTGAAATTTAACTACTAACACAAATCAAATATAGTTCCACATGCCCCCACAGTAAACAAAGTCTTTGCCAAACTCCTACACACAAACTAAACACTAACATAAATACAATGAAAACTATCATGCATAAGTATTCTAATACATAAATGAGATAAATAACTACCAAATTCAGGTAACCTTAAATCGTGCCCAAAAAAATGATTGAACCCACCGTGTGCAACATGCAAACTTATAAGTGTTTCTTCTTTCGATATCATATGCATGTCATTTATGACCAAAGCACATCAATGGATTAATTCATAATCCATCCGGCTTTCCCAAACTCAATGAATAGACTAAAACACACACACACGCACACACACACACACACACACACACACACACACATATATATATATATATATAAACACACATACATAACAATAATTTTGTATATGTTATATTTGACATAATAAATACTTGAATAAATATATTACCAATACAATTATAGTATGTTGGATTAACAAGAAGTGGACCAAATTCATGATTTAGTGTAAGAAGAATTGGCTTTTGAACCCAAATCACCTTTTATAGTCTATAACACTCAGATAAATCATTAATATTCATTTAATAGGAATCATTTGAGATGACCCTTCACCTTGGTTCCCCAATTACAGCCTGTATTCCTATTTTAAGCAGATGCATGTTTAATGGAGGGTGGTTAGGGATCTTAAATCGATGATCATTTATCCAAACCTATCATAAACCTCAAAATGCATAAATTATATATAATATAGAACATAATAGTATAAAAAGGCGAGACAGTGTATGATCAAAATAAAGTGTGTTGTATATAAATATCATATGATTATCCCTTGTTGACCATACATTGATAAGTCATAAGAGTCGAATGTAACAAAATTACATATATGATCTTATTGTTGTCTCTCAAAACATATGTAAATAACTAGCACTAATCACCCAAAACTAAATGCAATAGTAACATAATAAACTTCCAATAGTATGAACCATTGTCCTCCAACTTGTGTCCGTAAATATCTACTATGCACAACCAAACTAGACCAAAATCTTAGCCTACTCATAGACATGAATACCTAAGAGGCATAAGTAAAAGAAAAAAACTTTGGGTCAATCATAGTTTGGTATGAGTTGTTTTACTACAAAAAAATATATTAAATCTAAATATGTAGGTCATACGAGATCCCATACATGAACTTGCTAAACCGACTATGAGACATGCCTACCACATTGGTCTCAAGCCACCCTCATACAACCACGACATTAGAACATAATATTATATGTCTAATCTAAAAACATACAATGCTATACCATGGATGATAAGATCTAAGGAGCCTAAGGTATAAGCATGAAAAGTAAACATCATACAAAGAAACAGGGCAACCAAAGTATCCCCAACTCTATGCCATGGTATATGTCCAACGTGTACCCGATTCATGATGAACCAAGGAAAGTGTCTATTTTGGTCCTGGGATCAATGTGAGAATCCTTATAAATTCTTGTACTCGTCCAACCTAGTTGGCATGTATGAGTAAGCATTACTACTCTATTACTCCTATTTCTCATGATCGGACAATCCCCTGCCATCATATATCCTTTCACATCTTATGACCCATGTGTATCATATAACAATTGACTAATCAACAAATAATCCTATATTCATCTTTCGAATGTCCTTCACAGTCACCAACAGAACAACTATTGGTTTTCTTTCACCTTGTTCCCACTCAACATCTAACCTTCTCTCAATCTAAGAAATCATCTTTCCACGATCAACTTTGAATATTTTTTCTCTTAATCAAAAGCACCCTCTTTGTCAACTTAACATTGGATTTTCCTTTCATAACTCTAAAAATCATATACTTTGGAATAAAAATTAAACTCCATGTATTTTCATTCTCATCATTTCATGATCATCAGTCGAAGTCTCATCGAAATCATACTTGAAATGAAGAGGTTATGCTAGCCCTAAGAGTGCACGTCATTGCTCTAACATACCATCGGTGATACCATGTTGAATGATACTAATCAATCTCACTATGGATCGGATAGAACTTTAGTGTATGGACTTTTACCAATCCTCAATTCGTGTTGATCCATCTCATATAAATCGGCACTATTTCACATGATTTGAATCAAAATTTGCCAGATTTTAGCCAAGTTCTTTGCTCCTTCATTGTACCATACCATGCTTTCCTTGGTCAACCCATTTTCATTCCATTACAAATCGCTTCATGCACTTTAAAATCGCTAATTCACCGATTTTCCCCTTTTCCCATTACATCAAACACTCCATATGCTTCAATGTTTAACCTACTTGGCACAAGATCTATTATTCCCAAAAAGCTATCTTAACTTATATAGAATATCTAACTCGACAAAATAAAGAACAAATATAAGATCTAAAATCAAGTCGTAAAATGTAGAAAATCATAAGGCAAACATCATTTCTCAACATACATATGGTTTCTGTGAATTATGGTTACTAATACATGTTTTTATGTCATTAAATTATAATTTTAAAATCCAAATATAATCCGCATAGCTAGGGTTTCATTCAAAAACCACGTTATATTACTTTATATTGATATATCATATGTATATACAAGCATAACATAATAAAGGTACTAAATCACGCATAAGATAACCAAATAACTCAAATTTGAAATAAACAACATAACATCCTTGAATCGAATCCTAACTAATTATAATCATATATGGCTGATGCTTCAATGATCTCACCTAATTCCTTATAAAAATGATAAGCTCACTGGACCTGACTACATTAACTGGCTAAGAGAAATCAAAATTTCACTTACACACAAAAATTTATGGTCATCAATAAATGAACCTTTAGGAGAGAAACCAACTAAAAACACAAACCCCTAGGTAGAAATTCTTATAATACATGGGTAGTTGATTGCAAAATTGCTTAAGTTTCTATGATACATACTCTGGACAAGCCATTGCAAAGACAACATGAAAATATTTCTATTCACAAAATCTTTGAAAACCTTAAAGCTTTATTTTAGGAGTAATCTCATTTTGTAAGGTATGAGATCACCAATAAGTTGTTCAATAGGAATATAAGTAAAGGCAATCGTGTTGAGGATTTCATCTTGACAATACAAGCCTATATTGATTGACTTTCTGAGCTAGACACCAAGCTCAGCGATGAACTGCAAGTGGATTTGATCTGACTCTCATATTGAATTACAATATGAACAAGTTAAGCATAAACCTCATTGAGCTACTTAGTATGTTGAAATTATTTAAGGGTTCGTTTAAGGATCAAAACTCGATATTGGCTATAAAGGGAAAGGCGTCATCTTCAAAAGGTTTGAAGAAATGCAAGTAGGTGACTAAGAAGAATAAGAAGTATAATTCTATGGAAAAATGTGAATATCATCATTGACAGAAGAAGGGACATTAGAAACAGAACTGTTTGGACTACCTAAAACTTGTCAAAGAGAAAAAGATGAAAAGTTCTATCGCTCCTACTAGTAAATTTGTTATTCAATATTGTTTTACAATCAATAAATTATCGTAGGCATTAGATACTAGATTTGTAACTCAAATCTATAGTTCATCATAGGGGCTAAGGAGAAAACAACATGTGATAAAAAATGAAATGAGGCATTAAGTTTCTAATGGATCTATTGTAGATGCAACTGTTGCTAGAGACTATCATTTACTTTTTCCTAATAGTTATGATTTAGTCTTGAATAATTTCTATTATGTAAGGAACTTTATTTGTGGTATTATATCTATTTAAAAATTGTATAAAACTGGTTATGGGTTCCATTATAGTAACTTTATTATGAATATTGTGGTTGGTGGAAATAATATTTGTGATGGTTTTCTAGATAATGGCATTTATGTACTTGTTAACCATAAAAAAGGATCAGCACCCTGGACTGAGTATGAAAGCAATTCTTAGAGCAAAAAATATAGAAAATAAATGTAAAAAGAGCAAAAATAGTAAAGTGACAAGAAGATTTTTATAGTGGTTCTGCTGTTAGTGAAGCCTACGTCCACTTATAGCTTTCACTAATCAACTACTGTTGTAAAAGAGTTTTGATTACAATATGATTCTTCTTTCCTAAGTTAGATCAAGCCACTATTGTTAGGGAAGACCTGAAGGATCTCAATTTCCCATTAATGGCTATTTTGAGGGAGAAGAAGAGTGAAGAAATGTTATCCCGCCTTTTGGCAAGGCCGTGACACCAAGAAGTTGATTGGAAATCAAAGACAGATCATCCCCAAGAACAGTTATATACAGGTTCGCTATGGGTGCTGGTAAATTTTTCTCGAATCCAGATAAAGCTACAATTAACATGACACGACAAGAAAAGCTATAAAAGCCAAAATTCCAAATTTCAAGTTAATCGGAGGTCGTATGCTCAAGTTATGGATCGATCAAATTCTATGAGAAACATGTTCCGTTCTTATCCATCAATTCGCATCAATTCATTTCGTACCCATCTGTTTCGCATCGATCCATTCGTATCCACCATGCCTGCTCTACTTCATATCTGCTTTTCCTAGTTTTATATTTTATCCATCACGTTTACTCGGATTCCTATCGATCGATCAACGTCGATTCGTATCGATGCCAATTGTACAGTTTGTATCGATCGATCAACAATCGATATGAATAGGCCACCCAACGATCGATACGAAGTAATTCCTTCTATCGATACGAAACAAACCAAACACCATCAATACGAAGTATCTGCATGTGATCGATGCGAAGCAGCTCCCAAGTCATCGATACGAAACAATCTCATGCATCAATGCAAAATAGAGACGAAAGCGTCGATATAAAATGAATCCACCAGGTCGATACGAACAGAGCATGTAGAAGTAGAAGATTCAATCACTTGGCATGAAAAGTGGATCGATCCTAATAGTTAGCGCCATGTCACCTAGCAAGCACGTGCTAGGGAGCGATGCGATTTTAGCAGCCTTCAACAAATTCAAACTTGCATCTACCATAACTTAAAATCTACAAGTAAAAATGCCACCAAATTTTCACAGGAGCTTGCATACCACCTTGGGAATGTTCACGATCGATCTCGTCTCAATTGGATGTTCCATTCGTATCAATCACGGATCGAGTTCAAACGACAAGGGATCGATCACGTGGGCCCACCCACGCAAGAGAAGAGTTCTTTCGAGATCTGAGCGAGATATTTGCTGCCTACTCCTATAAATAACATGCCCAGGACCTACTAAAAAGAACTTTTGGGCTCTTCTACGTCTAGACTCTGCCGAAATCACTATTGTACTCGAATTCTACTGTTGCAATCCATTGTAACTCGTTGTAGTCAGCAAGCAAACATCAATAAAATCATCAATTTCATAGTGGACATAGGCCATACGCCGAACCACCTTAAATCTATGTGTTTCTGCGCGTTTTTCTTGTTTTCAATTGGCGTGTTTGTTAGATATTCCTCATTTTTTATTTACATTCTTCATTTTATCTCTTCAAATACATCCGAAGAGTGCTGTGCCCAATTTTTGTACAAACACTTTGGTGCTTTCACTGAGAAAATCCAGTTTTTCTCCTGGTTATTGGATCTACTGCCGATATCGGATTGGAAGAATCTAAGGGAAAGACCCAGATTTCAATTCTAAAGTTCTTCCATCCTATTCAGATTTGCATCAAGTCTAAGAAAGAGCTTCGCTATCCATCATGTTTAACACTAGGACTACTTTAACAACTGTAGATCCAAAGGGACGGGATAGACAGAACCCTGTAAATTTCCTCCAACTGACCAGGATGCTGCCGAACCATCAAATCCCCAGGGCCCTGTCACCATGGAAGAGTTTCAACTGCTAATGCAAGAGTTGACACAGAGCCATAACATCTTACTCAACAATTGCGTGCCAATGAGGAATTGACCGATCAACTGAATCATCAAAGATGAAGAAGATCCAAGTGGGATCAGGCTTCTTATTCCTCCACTGAGAGTTTAGCCTCCACTAACTACCATCATAGATCCACGTGCCCACGGCTAGATGGAAGTTATACCAAAGCTACCGGACATCAGCATGCACTTAATCTTGGACAGTGGAAGCTCAGTGAATATATGTTTAAGAAAGCTTATGATCAGATGAAAATGGAAGCAAAGGATTTGAAGCCTTGTCAGTCTCACATTCATGGCTTCAATGGAAGTGCGATTATACCCACTGGAGTGGTAAAATTGCCAGTGGAATTGGGAATCGAAGAGCGCAGGGGAGTCCGTATATTACAATTTGTTGTATTGGACATAGATTTGCCATACAATGCTTTCTTGGGTCGACAGGCCCTAGCTGAATTCAGGGCTACCATTGCCCCATGATGTTTGACTTTGAAGTTCCTACCAACAATGGAGTTGGGGTCATTTAGGGAGACTAGGCTGTTGAGCAAGCTTTTTATGTTGCTGAACTACGGGAGGCGCAGTGAAAAGAAAAGGGAAAGGGCATGGAGGAATCTCTCTACATCCGCTTCATGGAAAATTAACAGCTAATGCCCGGGCCAAGGCCCGGGCACCCCAACCAATTACCAAGGGATCTTGACCCAAGAGATACCAAAAGTAAAGATGAAAGTGAAGATAGTCAAGCTTCCCCGGCCGAACTGACGATCGATGTTCCGATCGATGATAGTGATGATTGTAAAATGATAAAGATTAGATCTCAGATAAACCAACAAATGCAAGAGGAATTGGTTGAATTTCTCTTTGTAGACCTTGACGTGTTTTCCTTGACACATTCTGACATGTGTGGAATCTTCCCAGACATCGCGAGCCACACATTGAATATTGACCTGTGGCATATCTCGGTCAAGCAAAAAAGGCGTGGTATGGATCCATAGAGATCTACCGCACATAAGGAAGAGGTAGATAAACTCAAGTCGAACGAGTTTATCCGCGATGCATTATATCCTGAATGGATGTTCAATCCAATACTTGTCAGAAAGCCTAACGGGAAATGGAGAACATGCATTGATTACTCAGACTTGAATAAAGCTGCCCTAAAGACAGTTTTCCACTTCCTGGAATCGATCAGCTAGTAGACTCAACGGCTGGACATGAACTTTTATCCTTTATGGATGTATACTCTGGCTACATCCAGATACCCAAGCAGTTACCTGACCAGGGGCACACTAGCTTCGTAATCGATCTGGGACACCACTGCTACAAAGTCATGCCTTTCGGACTCAAGAACGCTGAGGCAACTTATCAACGGCTAGTTAATCGAATGTTTGTTAACTAGATTGGAAAAACCATGGAGGTATATGTGGACGACATGATTGTGAAATCGTGATTCTCCACCGATCATATCAAAAACGTTAAAACAATGTTTAAAATCCTCCAAGAATACAGAATGAATCTCAACCCGTTGAAGTGCCACATTGGGGACGCTTCTGGAAAATTCCTTGGATTTATCGTCAATGCCCAAGGAATTGAAGCCAATCCTGAAAAGATCTGGGCAATCAGAAATCTTGAGACTCCAAGAACTATAAAGCAAGTCCAGAGCCTCAATGGGGAAGTAGCAGCATGGAGCAGGTTCATCTTAAAATCCATTGACAAATGCATTCCCTTCTTCGATCTGATCAGAAAAGGGAAACGGGACTTTGAATGGACTACGGAATGTGAGGGCACATTCTGAGCACTGATTCAACATCTCTCCGCACCACCCATTCTGTGAAAGCCTATTGATCATGAGAGATTATACATCTACTTGGTGGTGTTAGAAAGCGCAATCAGTGCTGCCTTAATTTGGGAGGAAGACCGGATACAAAGGCCAGTATATTATATTAGCAAACGACTGATCGGAGCAGAGACAAATTATCCAAAGCTGGAAAAGCTGGCTTATTGTCTTGTCATTGCCTCAAGAAAGCTCCCTCCGTATTTCCAGGCTCATCACATCACTGTTTACACCGACCAGCCGTTACGGCAGGTCCTTACACGGCCTGAGATGTTTGGTAGGTTACTTGAGTGGAATATCGAGTTAAGCCAGTTCGACGTCACTTACACTCCAAGGGGAGCAATCCAAGGACGAGTCCCAGTATACTTCATCGTCGAATTCACTATTTAGGAGGACTTGCCCGAAAGTTGTGAATCTCCCAAATATATCTAGAAGCTACATACTGATGGTGCATCGAACGACCGCTGCTTAGGCATTAGACTTGTACTTGAAATCCCTAAAGGCCAATCTATATGCTATGCTTTAAATTTCAATTTCCGTGCGACCAACAACGAAGCCGGAATGAAGCTATGCTTGCCGGATTGAGACTTTCCAGAGATTTAAGAATCATTTCTATGGATATTTACTATGATTCACAATTGCTTGTGTGCCAAGTTCGAGGAGAGTACCAGACCAAAGACCGAAGACTGGCTGCTTACCTTGCTCGAGTTCAGGAAATATTAAATCAGTTCGATTATTATACTATCTACTGCATACCCCAAGAACACAATCAGAAGGCCGATTCATTAGCAAAGTTAGCCAGTACTGCTGAGCCACAACAAATGGGACTCATTCCTAGAAACAGATTGGGTATTTGAGGCCATTCCCGGCAAGGGGTCATGGATGACTACGTTCAGCAACTATCTCAAGCATGGAACACTATCGGACCGCAGGAGTGAAAAAAGACAAGTTCTTCGAAAGGCTTCACAATTCACTACTCAGGATAGAGTCATGTATAGAAGAGGGTACTATGTTCCTTTACTCCGATGCATCGCTCACGATAAAATCAAACGAGTATTGCATGATGTACACGAAGGAGAATGTGGCGATCACACCGAGGGGCAAACTCTTGTCAAGAAAGTGCTCCGATATGGATATTATTGGCCGACTGTAAATCACGACGCATCGGATTATGCCCGAAAATGTGACAAGTGTCAGAAGTATGCTCGAGTTCCACGAACCCCACCTACCAAAATAATTCAAATGGTCAGTCCATGACCGTTTGCACTATTGGGGCATCAACATTAATGGTTCTCTACCTCTGTCCAAAGGTGGTGTGAAGTACGCCATCGTCGTAGTTGGTTACTTTACCAAGTGGACGGAAGTTGAACCCCTTGCTACTATCACAACGATGAAAGTGATCAACTTTGTAGTACTCAACATTATCTGTCGATTTGGCCTCCCACATACCATTATCATCGATAATGGAACTCAATTCGACAGTGTTGAATTTAATAATTTCTGTCAATGATTTTACATCCAGAAGAAATTCTCTGTAGTTTCACACCCTCGAGTGAATGGACAGATTGATGTTGTTAATAAAGTTATAAAGTCTATTTTGAAGAAACGACTGGAAAATGATGGGGCAAATGGGTCGATGAAATTCTCAGAAGCCGTTATTCCGATCGAATTGGAAGTATCGTCTCATCGTGTGACAAATTATGATCCGAAGACAAATGCTATATTACTTTCCGAATCTTTTGACTCATTGGATGAAAAGCGAGAAGAGGCTGATTTGAGGGCAGCCGCGTACCAAGTCGAGTCGCCCGATTGTGCAATACCAAGGTCCAACCCTGAACCTTTGAAATCGGCGATCTCGTCCTTAAAAGAATTTATCCAGTTCCTTCAAATATGAAGCCAACGTGGGAAGGACCGTATGTCATTGAGCGAAAACTTAGAGATGACACATTTAAACTATCGACCGTTGACGGTCTCATTCTGCCGAAAGCCTAGAACAGCGAGAGTCTTCGTCGCTACTACACATAACAGGCTTTATTTGTTCATTCAATTTGCTTTCATTTGCAATTTGTTTCTTTATTTTGAAATTTGAATTTGTAATAAGGCAGCTGACTTTGCATTATTTTCTTATTTCAGCAATAAAATGCAATCTCTTTGTGCCAGAGCTATGATTTTTTGAATATGTCATGCAACCATCACGATGCACGGAGAGCCGAGTTCCATCCTACAGTGGAAGTTAATCAAATAGGGAGTGACTATAATACGACAGGGCACTTGCTAAGTGAAACCTGAGCTCGGAGGCAAGCCATCAAACTAAAGTCAAGAAAGGATTGATATACGATAATCCTCTAACTAACTCCAGATTCCTAGAGTGCGAACTGGAGTATAAACTTATAAAAATAGTTTCGAGGAGGGTGGATCCATCCACCAAACGACCTTGCCCGTATCCAAACCAAGTTCAAGGAGGATGGTTCTATCCATCTAACGATCTTACTTGTTAAATCAAGGTGGATATGAATCAACCGTCCACGATCCTAATAGATTCATCATTCTTGGAGTGCGAACGAAATCATAAAGCCTAAACAGATGTGACTAACCATCTGTCGGCCAACTCCAGATTCCCGAAGTGCGAACTGGAGTATAAAAATCAACTAATTTTAAGTCCCCAGAGTATGGAATAGAGTATAAATGTCGACTAACTCTAAATCCCGAGTGTGTGGATTGGAGTTTAAATACAAACCAGATGTGAAACGACTACCCATGAGACAACTCCGAGCCCTTAGAGTGTAGGCCGAAGCATAAACGCAAGTCGGGTGTAACTGACCATCTGCGAATAAATCTAAGTCCCTAGAGTGTGGACAAAGTTTTAAATATCGAATGGGTGTTACTGACTGCCCATAAAAAATAACTTAAGTCCCCGGAGCATGCATATCTCTTAATCTTAAGCAGGCATAATAGACCGCTAATAAACAAGTGTAATCCTCAGAGTATGGACGCAATCACCAATTAATTAGCGAGTGTAGTTCAACTACCCAAACTCGTCATGTTTCAGCTACATTTCACAAAGTTAGGACTGATGAGTTGAAGGCAAATGATGATCGCCTACAGATCTTTTCAATGTATCCCCAAATCTGGGGGCAGGACTTAGCAACCAAACTCAGGTCCTATTCAAAGACTGGAACTTTACAAGTAAAATGGATAGAGGCTCAAGAGCTGAAATACTTAAACAAATGAACACAAACTGTGTTGAAGACAAAATGGAATTTCATTATTATTCTTCGAAAAAGAAGAATAAGTACAAGATTGCTCCAAAAAAAATCCTACTAGCGGGGGCCGAGCCTGCATTTATACTAGGCCTACAAAAAACAAAAGGAAGTTCCTATCTATGTGTCCAAAAATGAGCCAGGAGGACATGTCTACTTTCTGATTTTAATCTTCTTCTTTTTTATTAGCGTTGACCTGTTGGAGCTGCTACTTGGGTGTCTCTTTGAGCCTTGCTTTTGTGCAGTCGATCTCCAGTCAGGGGCATTATGTAAACATCCTCCTCCGAACTCACGTGAATTGGGATACTTCCCGAAGGCGGAGTCGGAGGGACATGATCGATATTAGAAGGTGGAAGTGGCACGCTGGTGTCAACAACTGTGCCACCAGGGGAAATCATTCGTAAAGGGGCTGGACCAGGGCCCGTCGTCTAACCTCCAAAGCTACTGGCCCGTGCAGCTGCCTCCATCTTGGTTGATTTCGGCTATTGTTTCCTCTTCGTGAATTGGCTGGGCATCGCCAGGAACGTTAGCAGTTGGGCTTGAAGAGCTAATCACTGGTGCGCCTCCACCCATAATAAATGGCAGATCGACAAAGGAGTCACTGTGATGACCGAGAAGTTCCTCCATCATTTGTACGTCAAAAGTAAGCATGCTCTCTTGTGCTCCGTCAATTGGTGCAGTGGTTGTTATGGTGGTCGCTTCTGTTATGATGGCCTCCTGCATATGATGTGATTTTCGAGTTGCAGGGGGCACGATCGATGTAGCTCCAATCATTGGATAGAGACAAAGAGAAAACTGTTGATGATTACTCTAAGTAATGCTTTTGATTTAAGAAAGCGTAGGAAATTTTCAAAGTACTTTCCTCAGAGTGATGTGCATCTAAAGCCGGAGCAACTTCAGTAATGTTCTCTTGGGCTGAAGACAGCTGCGTTTGATCGAGATTATATGCAGGAACGTGCTGATGAACAACTGCAGGTGTAGACTCGGACTAGGTTGGCACAAGGGTCTCGAGGCCCACATCATGGTGCTCAACATCAGAACTTTCTCTAACTTCCTGATACTGAGAACCAAGTTTCTCCTTTTCGTATGTTATCGAGATGTCATAGAGAACCTTTCTTTCATCTTCACCCAACACTCGGTTCTCAAGTTCGAATTCATCGATCGATTCAGCTTGGTGTGCAGCCTTTTCATCCTCTACTAATCGACCCTAAGCATTACACAAGTGTGTTGGGTAATTATCGCGCCAGGTCAGGTTTCTATGCTTCAAGACATTAGCATTATATGTGATTAGAAGGTCTTTAATATTTGCCTCTAACCTGGACTTTGCCATCTTAACTTCATCCTTAACCCTGGCCTCAGTTTCCCGAATTTTAAGTGTTGCTGCGTCCCTTTCACCCCAAAGTACCATAACTTGCTTGCATGCCTCCTTGGCTGTTTTATTCGCATCATCCTTTTCCTTGATACTTTCAGAAATTTTGGCTTTAAGCTCATTAAGTTGCTTAAGAGCAGCATCCCTTTCGGCTGTAACGGTGGTGTTTCGATGGCCCATCTCCTCGATCGAAGCGTAATGCATTTGTCGCATTCTTTCCATAGCCATATTCGCCTTATCGGCTTTCTTGGTGGCCTCTTTTCAGTTTTTTAGGAAGATTTGGCTTCACCATTCAGCACTTGAATTATACAGTCCTTTTGAGCAAGGTCGATCTTTAATTTCTGAATTATTTTTGCTCGCTCAAATGCCACCGCCTATGCTTTTTCCGCGGTCTTCATCCACTCCCTGTATTGGCTATAAAAATCGTGGATGTAATCATGCATGGTTTGCTCTGCCTCGGTTGGAATTTTCTTTAAGTGGAGAGGGAAGATAAATCCATCGAAACAAATATTTGGAAAATCTTTTCTCAACTGGGCGATTCTAATCGCTCCTTCCCCAGTGGGCTCGGTGACCGCTTGTTCAGTGATAATGGGAGCTTCAGCCTCAGTCCTACGATGCTGCGAATCAGATCTTGGAGCTTGAGAAGATGATTTTTGGCATGGAGGCTCCAAGGACTGTCTATTATGGCCGAAGGGTTGTGTTGGAGCTCGGGAAAGCGGAGAGCGTGATCGGGAGCGATATCTATGTTCTCTATCTCTGTCCTTCTCCCTTTCATAATGCTCTTGGCTTGAGTAACCGCGATTGTAGTATTTGTCAGCTTCCCTTCTATGGGGCTCATAGTATGAACTGGACGACTCACATGCCGAGCGAAGGCTTCCTAACATAAATTCTTGCTTGGTCATCGTATCTGTAAAGTAAGAAAGAAACAAAGTTAATAATCTCCGGGAATGAGTAACTTGTGATTGAAAATCATGTAGTTTCGTGAAGTATGTGTATGCGTGTGCAACCCCCTGACCAACCGGTTGTATCGGCTGTGCTTGTAGGAAGTGACTCGCTTAAGTTTAAAGCGCTGTGAAGCCCTTCCAATCTGGTGTCTTATTGAAGCGACACATAGTCCGGAATTAGAATATCGACGAGTCCTTCGAATAGATTCTCCATTTGGAGGAGAGGAGCTTCCGAGATGACAACGCCGGTAGCCAGCAGAGACAGGACTACGGATTTCCATCGAGAAGACTTATGAAGTTTACAGGCAACTACCTTGCCTTTCCTCCTTCCTTCCAAATTCTGAGAACTATCCGGAGGCCAGGCTATCGGCTCGTCATCAATGGGCGTATCTTCTCCATTGCCCTCGCCCTCCTCGACTATTACAATCTCGGGCGCCCTGCACTTAGCCCATTTAGCCGGAACCGCCCTGATCGACCCTTCGAGTCTGATACTTTGGTCTTGGTCAATTAACCCAACGGCTCTTAAATTTTCATCTGTCAGCACAGTATCAATTTCTCTCATTTCACCTAGCACCTCCCAAAGAATCTTTATTATTTCTCTAAAGTTGGCACCTTCGGGTCGTGGAATTGATGCTGTAAAGGAAAAAGAACGTTAAAATCAGCATCGGTTACAACAATTCCATAAGCTATAGGGGAAATTGTGCCACTTACGTCTAACCAACCATCGTCTGGCAAACCCTAGCAGGCATCGAACGTAAAACCACTCCGTCTTGAAGTAGTTGAGCCTAGTCCAGGACCTCGTCACCACTTGACAATTTTTAACTGTCTCTAAAAATGTGAATAAAGGGTTGTCTCCCCGACTCTTGATGTTAAACAAGTATCTGGTTTCTTCCAAATTTGGGGGGTCTAAAGAGATGTTCCATGAGAAAGATGAATAGACTATTCAGCAATGCATATCCATTTGGATGTAGTTGTGATGGAGCAATCCTAAAGAAAGCTTGCACCTCCCAGATATATTGGTTAAATGGAGGAAGTGTTCCAGTTGTACACGAATGTCTGTTAAAGGCGGTGAACCCTTACGGGGGAGCATGTGGTCTATCATTCAGTCTCGGTAATAAGACATCATCCAAAGACAAGTCGTGTCTTAAGCATATTCGATCCAACATATCTTCAGAGACGTTGGATGGTACAGAATCTTGTGAATTCCCGATGAAGCTTGCTGCTGGCATCTCATCTGGAGCTGGACCTATAACTTCGGTCGCAATGGTCGGCATCTCTACTATTGGAGAAGATGAACTTTGAGGCTCGTGATGCTGAGAGCTTGTAGATTCCATAACTAATCAACTCATCAAAAACCATCATTAGACGATAATAAGCCCGTGTGTTCCTCGGTGTGAAGTGGATGAATGTGTTGTGCAGTGCAGTACTACATAATACTTAAGAGATTCTACAAAATTTGGGAAAATGTCTAAATGGAAAGACTTCGGGATTCAACTGGAGTGACCGTCATCGCTGACCGTCACAACCATGTCATCCAGACTTTAGTTACCGATCCGAGTTAAAGTTTTTTCAAATTTTGTCAAGTTACAGCTCCATCGATGAGCTTCGAAGGGCAGTCAAATATGCATTTTCATAGTTAAGTCCAGATATGCGGGGCTGAAGCTCGTCGGAGTCAGGTTCGAGTATGCACGAGATTTCGTATCCATCAATGTTTAAACCTAGATCGTTTAACAAAAATTCAATTTTGTATCGGTCAGGTAAGAATGGGATTCATATCGACCTAAAACCTTCGGCTTTGCATCGATCAACGGTCTAGACTTCATATCGATCATTGAGAGCAGGACTTTGCATCAATCATCGGCCTAGTCTTCGTATCAATCATCGAAGTCATAACTTTCAATCACGCGGACTAAGTCTTCGTATCGATCACTCCAGGTCGATACGAACTCCTACCATCCTTGATCGATACAAATCTCACCCTTCCATTCAGCACTTCCAGGATTGATATGAACTCCTGATGTTTGCAGATCGATGCAAATTACTTCCCAATGTTGTAATACTCCACTTCGTGTCCATTAGTCGACCTTCTTCCCCAAGCTATTTGAGCGCAATTGCTCCTTCCTCAACCTTGCTCCAACCCAACTCCGGTAACAACATCGTCGGAGTCGGCAACGACCTTGAATTAATTAGCATGGAAACTCGAGTGTCATCATTTTAGAACGGAATGGATTGGTTAATTACCTAAGTTGAGCGGTTGGTTCAAAGTAATGAAGAGATAGACAATTTGGGACGAAGACAGTTTTCATTTTTCGAGTGCTCTATCGATACGAAGACCGAAAGTAAAGTGATGGCAAGTGAGATTTTTCTAAGTCCAGAAAGTATTTAGATGGGTTCAATCCAAAGGAGTGATGATTTATATCCCCGTATAACTGATGCGAAGCAATCTCTTCGTATCCATCCACCATCGGTCTGAGATGAAACTATTCGATTCCATCGACAACATACCAATACAAAGTGCCAATTTCGTATCCACCTGTTTACAGACCTTGAAAGTCGTATCCATCAATACGAATAAGACAGCAGAGACTTACTTGGGAAATTTTGTCCCACCAGTAATCCATCGATGCAAAATGACAACTTCGTATCCATTACTCTGAGGTCCACTAGTACTCGTATTCAGCGATACGAGGCATAAAAACCAACCAATCCGTGTTAATCGCCATCGATACGAAAACAATTTTTCAACTTTTCACATTGATCCAGGAGAGGATCGACATGAAGATACACCAAAACAACTACCAAGCATTGGTGCAACTCCAATTTCACATCGATTTAGGAGAGGATCGATACAGAATTCGATAAGAGAAAACTAACAATGACTCATGAGCGTGCGAATGTTAGCAAGATTCAAGTTAACATACATGTATGATAGACAAACATCAAAATTTTAAAAGTGTTCATAGGAATTGAATGCTTACCTAATGAAAATTAAGACAACAAACAATAGTTGCCACCATTTAACACTCGGTTACAATAGTGCACAGCACAACAATTGGCAGTCAACAATTCATTATTTATGTTACTGCAGGTCAGTCAAATGTTATATCTTTTGACGAAAAGGCAACAACAGTTCAGGAAGTCAGATAGAACTTTCCAGAATGAAGATTGCAGCTTTTCAAAGCACGTCATGTCCCTACAAGACATACTTTGGGGGCAAATGTTATCCTGCCTTTTGGCAAGGTCGTGACACCAAGAAGTTGACCGGAAATCAAAGACTGATCATCTTGAAGAACGGTTATATACAGGTTCGCTATAAGTGCTGGTAAATGTGCCCGAGTCCAGATCGAGCTACAATTAACATAACACGACAAGCAAAACTATGAAAGCCAATATTACAAATTTCAAGTCAATTGGTGGTCGTATGCTCAAGTTATGGATCGATCAAATTCTATGAAAAACACGTTCTGTTCGTATCCATCAATTCGCATCGATTCATTTCGTATCCATCTATTTCACGTCGATCCCTTTCATATCCACCATGCATGCTCTACTTCATATCTGCTTTGCCTAGATCTATTTCATATCCATCACATTTACTTGGATTCCTATCGATCGATCAACGTCGATTTGTATCGATGCCAATTGTACAGTTTGTATTGATCGATCAACGATCGATACGAATAGGCCACCCATTGATCGATATGAAGTAATTCCTTCTGTCAATACGAAATAAGCCAAACACCATTGATACGAAGAATTTGCAAGTGATCGATGTGAAGCAGCCCCCAAGTTATCGGTACGAAACAACCTCATGCATCAATGCGAAATAGAGACGAAAGCATCGATACGAAATGAATCCACCAGGTCGATACGAACAAAGCACGTAGAAGTAGAAGACTCGATCACTCGGTAAGAAAAGTGGATCGATCCTAATAGTTAACGCCATGTCACCTAGTAAGCATATGCCAGGGAGCGACGCGAATCAATCGATGCGAACAGATCGTGCTAACAGTAGATATGCGATTTTATTAGCCTTTAACAAATTCAAATTTGCATCGATCATAACTCAAAATTTAAAAGTCCAAATGCCACTAAATTTTCACAGGAGCTTGCGTACCACCTTGAGAATGCTTATGATTGATCTCACCTTGATTGGACGAAATCTTCGTCGATACAAATTCCATTCGTATCGATCACGGATCGAGTTCAAACGACCGGGTATTGATCACGTGGGCCCACCCACATGAGAGAAGAGGTCTTCCAAGATCTGAGCGAAATATTTGCTGCCTATTCCTATAAAGAGCAGCCCAGGACCTATTGAAAAAGGACTTTTGGGTTCTTCTATGTCCAGACTTTGTCGAAATCACTATTGTACTCGAATTCTACTCTTGTAATCCATTGTAACCCATTGTAATCAGTAAGCAAACATTAATAAAATCATCAATTTCATAGTGGACATAGGCCATACGCCAAACCACTGTAAATTTGTATGTTTCTATGCGTTTTCTTGTTTTCAATTGTTGTGTTTGTTAGATATTCCTCATTTTTCATTTATATTCTTCATTTTATCTCTTCACATACATCCAAAGAGCGTTATGCCCAATTTTAGTACAAAAAAGAAACAATGGCAGAGTTGATGTCGTTAGTTCAGCAGAGGTTAGATTATACCCTATTTTCTATTGTAGATGGGAGGTATTTATAGGACTTAGAGATCACTTGGGCAAGAGTCATTTCACTAGAAGTCATATACATTATGCAGAAGCTACCTAGGAAAATTGGGTATCATAGGAACAAACTATTCGTATTGGTACTAATCTAATTGGATCGGAATGGTACCGATCTGAATAGTTGTATAATTTTTGGGCACTTTATATTCAAATGGATTCCTTGCTCGGTTGTGTGCTCTCCACATAATTTCGTAGCTAGTTGACGTGTTATGATGGCGATTCACCTATGGATTTGACTAAACTGTAGTTTGAATCAGATATCTTTTTCTTCTTGAACTTGTATCTTGGAATGTCACCAAACTTGATAGATAAGCTAGGCAAAGAGATGGGAGTACAATGCAAGTGGTTGGAAGCAATCACCATTCAATATTTCAGACTAGTATCGATCCAACTGGATTGGATCGCTGCCGATCTGGAAAGGTTATGTATTTTGGTTCCATATTTCTGGGAGTCCATCTTCTAGCTGTTTTAGGCCTTTGGGTCAAGTTTCATGTCATTCTAGCTTAATCCGAACGTTCTAACTCCTATTGAATTCTGCAGGGTTAAAAACCAAGTTGACATTTGCCCCTTCAAGGTACGCCTTTATTGGAAACAATTTGCACTCTGTAACTGGATATCTCTGGGTTTCCATTTCAAAGAATATTGATGATTGTGTTGAATTATGTGGAGAAGTTTTCTATAATATGCCAGTTAGATATGCCGCTTTTAATGTGGATCTTCACTACTCGTGATTATGAAGTAATCTTGATTAGATAATCTCTACGGTGCATACAAACATCAAGGAGGTTATGTCAGAGAAGCTTAGAAAGGTATGGGTAGAATAATTCGAGTCGATACTGATCCAAGTACTTGAGCGATTTTTGAAAATTTTCTCAGCCTTCATATGTGCAGCTGATCCAACTCTTCCACTTCACTTTCCATTTTCGTACGAGCCAACCTCCAACAAATCCGAATCTCAAACCCTAGGTCGAGCCAATCCGAGCATTCCATCCATCAAGGAGTTGCTACCATCGATCTCCGCCACCAGCGCCATTAGCCGTAGCCTCCTGAAGCCATTACGATGGTTGGAGCAAGGAACGCCACCAAAAATCCACAACTTCGTGAAAACAACTGATTCAACCCAATTGAAGCCCTAACTTGGATCTCTTTAAGATAAAAGTAGAACCGTATTCTCCAATTCAAAGGTTGGTAACATGGATTTGATATTTGGTGATGATTAGTGGTTAACTTGGATTGGCAGCGGAGATAATGGTGATTGTAGATTGATTTCGGTATTTTGGGAGAGTGATAATTGCTTGGTGTATTGTCTTGTACATATCTTATGTTGTTATCCTCCTCTAACAATAAAGTCAACTAATGTTGAAGATTTTCATTTAGTTTAGATGTATTGATCGGGGGCTACTTGCACCAGAACAGTCATGCTATTGCGCACCTGATGTTCTTGGAATTGTAAGAGCTTTTTGTGTTGCTTCGGCAATGGATCCGTTATCGATCGTTGATTGATAACGAGTTAGTATAGAAATAGTAAATCCAGTGAATGATACAGATCATTTTTCCTAGCGTGAATGTGCTATCTGCACGAATGGATCAATTGTAGTGTTTAGGACACCAGACCCATTCTCACTTAGATTGCACACTACACATGCCCCTAGCTAACACTTGGAATCCGATTGGTTGGAACACGTCCATCATCATTTGGATTTCAAGTGTCGACAGCATAAAGGTTTATAGTTTAGAGATTAGGCATATATGACCATTTTGAACACAAGTGTTGATGTGTAGAATGGCGCATAAATCTTCATGATGCAAATCAATTGAAGGAAGCTCACCTCATTCCGAAGCAGAGTCATTAATGATCTTGACTAGTTCTACCGCTCCTTTGACTGCCTGTTAATATGGCCATCTGATTTCAATTGGGTCCATTGTTGATCGTACTCCTCCTAATTTCGGAGCCTTACTTAATCTTCCACAGAAGGCTTCTATAACTATTACAAATAATATATCGAAAAACATTTGTTCACAACATGGTATTTCGAAGGACGATGTTCTTTTCCCCTTAAGAGAAGAGTTTTCCTATAGATCGCCTCTTGGGTATGTGGCCTGTCATCGTTATATGTGTATGTACGAAGCGGTACCTTCATTCAACCACTTCTCGATGACAACCCTTGCGGATATGGGGTTAGCCCGTACAGATTCTTCTAAATGAATATTTCATGTTGACATGCTTGTACGTTCTGTTCATGCGGATTCTTAACCACGCCCCAAGCTTCGTTGAGTTGCGGTACCTCCTATTACTCAAGAACAAAGAGGCTAACCCATCGCTTGTTTATTTTGAAGCGCAACGGAGTCGGAAGCTCATACTGGATCTTCCTAGTAAAGTTCATTCATTTAAGAATTGGTTCTTTTTTGCTAATTGTCTAGAAGGTTCACCCATTTATGGACAATGGGGGGTAAGTCTCCTTCATCGTCTTTGGAATTTCCATTAATTGCTATAAGCTTCCTAAATAATTATATATTCCTTGTAGTTCTTCCGAAAATTAACAAGGACCCGGCACCTAGCATCATTTTCGGCACCTTGAAAGCAGTTAATGCTCAGGAGCGTGCAATTAGATTCTTGCTCATGGATGAGAACATTCGCCGATATAGGATTTTACACCCTGGGAGATCTGTCGGATTTGTTGGTGCTCTTTCCCATTCTAGAGCCCGAACTCGTTCTATCTCCTCTTCCTATGACTATGGTGAGGATGACGATGATGATAAAAAAGAAAGTATCCCATCCGATGGGTTAGTGAAGACCCCTGAAGAGGTTGAAATTCAAATCGGGGTCGACAGTCCACCAAAAATGCCCTTGATTCCAGAAGAGAAAGAGAAAGAAATTATTCAACGAAAGGGCAAGGCTTCGCTTATTAAAGAGAAGGAAGAAGGAGAAATCAGCAAGGAGCAACTTCTTAATGAGGAATAAATAGATTGGGACACTGATGAGGGTGACGTCAAATTAGGCGACAAGGCCTTGGAATTGATCCCCGGTCATGCACCTCGCCTTCTTTGAAGGAGCCTATCGAGGGAGCTTCTCCTAAGACTGAGCCTGTGCCCAACTCTCTATTGGGAGATGCTAACATTGATTTGGGCGATACAAGTGACATTTTTTCGAATATGGATGAATTGATGGACGACTTTACATCGAAACGGTTGCTTTCCTAGTCTACTTAGATCACCCATGTAGGATGCAATGTTCTGACATTAGTTGGTGACCGATTTGGGTTGTGTATTCCGCTGGGTCATCAAATTGCAACACACATTTCACAAGGATCACACACTTTATTTTATTTTTCTTTAGGATGTTTTAGTCCATCAAACGCCTTTTCCTAAAGCCTTTTTATCGCATGTTGCAGGAATCATGTCTCGTGGTCTTTTCGATGATCTTAAACGAGTTAAGGAGTCTTAGCATACGCATAGATGCTCTTCAAGGTACTATACTCCCCAGAAGACCGACGATGAGAGGAAAAGGAGGAAGGAGAGAGAGAGATAGAAGAATGTCACCATGCCAAGATAGATCAAGGAAGAGATAGGAGAAGCAGATAGAAAAAGAGAAAGAGCTCAACTGACTATTAAGATCTGTAGAAGAGGCCAAAAAGAGATCAAGAATGTGAATCCGTTCACTACCTCCTGCTTCCACTAGGATAAATGTCCCTGCTTTTGGTGCCATAACCTCTTCCACCCATACTGTCATGACCGTCACTCCTTTGATTTCTAGGTATACGCCTTATATTCTTCCTGCCGATCCCCCGTTTCTACAAGCCGCATTCCCTAATTTGCTATTAAATGTGGTTGTGTTTTATAAGTTCAATTTGAAGTCAATTCATGCCGAATCTTATTCACCCCATTTCCAAGAAACTCAGAGCGGTTTGGAGCAAGCTGAAGGATAAGAAAAATTATGCATACAACTGTCTACCATTAACCGAAACAACTACCAAGATATCCTCTTATTTGAGTCTAAAAGGTATGAGTATGAAACGTAGCTCGTTGATCGCAATGCAGAGATTGAGAGGCTAAAGAAAGAGAGAAAGAAAATGCCCTCAATGGGGAGAGTAAAAGTACTTTTTCGGCCAATCCTACTACTCATGTGATTATGCGGTCATCAAAAGAAGGAAATGGAGAATACTTCAAAGTTGTGATGCATGAAAAGATCCCTAGGTAGGTAATTTTCTTATCTCTCCCATGTTCGAAGATTTCCAGTTTACGTCGGATGAAAATACCAAGGTAACCGCCATTTGTTATGATATTATAGATTAGCCCTCTCTTCCTACCGAGCTACCTCCTCCTCACGGTGTCGGATCTACTACTATTCTTACCGCATCAACCATCGTTCCGCACTTAGCTCGCATCCTGGTCCGTACTCCTTGCAAATTGCAGCGCTGTATGGTTTGGATGACCTCTCTGTATCTGAAGAGGAGGGCTTGGCAGCTACTAACACATGAAAGGAGGTGGATCGAGCTTGCCAACCAGACAAAGTGGAGACTGAGCAGCCGATGACTGAGTAGTAGATGGCAGCGATGAAGAAGGAGAAGGTTGAAGAGAAAAAAAGGTCGTTGAATGGTTCACACAAATCCCGCAAGTACAAAAGGACAATGGCGGTCTGCTAGTGGAAATGTTTTGGAAAGCGAGATCATTCCGGGAGGGGATTTAGAGAAGCTTGAGAAGTTATCGATCAGAGGAAGTAAAGGCGGCAGGGGAGTTAGTGACAAGAAGCCATGATCTTTCCATGTATCTATGAAGCGGAGTTGTTACATTTTGTATAAATGCAGAGTCTGGACCTAGCATTTCTTAGTGTTGTTGCAATAGTGGTGTTTGAATTTTCCTTTTCTTAGCCGACATTGTTCAGGTATGGCCCCCGCTGTTTGTTGCAGTATATGAAAATATTATAAGTGATAAAATTGTTGAAGTTGTGATTGTAATTTCATTTGTCTACTTATCCATCTTTCATGCACTGTTACCTTTCGTATACCACTGTTATTTATTCAGCATGATTTTATACATGTAAGTAGTCATTGATATTTTTCCTATACTATTTTATTTAGTCCTGCAACTACTGCTAAAATTTTTGTTTAGGTTAATAGAACAATGAAGTTCCCCTAGTTCATCGGACTGTTTACTCCGAACACTTGATACAAAACTGGGTGCCCTGGTTGCCTTTCGGATGCCCCTAATCGAGTTTATACTGCAACTCCTACCTTTGGGAGTTTCTGGTTTTATTGTCTTCATTTTGGATATCCCATTTTGATTTCTGATTTGAGATATTCGTGAAGCTTTTTAGTGGCCTTATGGCGAGTGATTTACGCACTTAAGAATTTCACTAAGTGATTGGTGATGCTGAAGCAACACCGATTACTTGAAATTTTGTCAAGTGATTATGTCCCAATGCTAAAATTCAGGCTATTGTGTAAACGCGTCGCTTCTTGGAGTGTTATTCCCTTGACTCCGAAGGCGATGCTTAGCTTTTTGTAATATTAGAGTTCCTCGTCATTGGATGCAATTTTGCTAAACCAAGTTGTGGCGTGCAGCTTACGAAATGCACATGATGGGTCGAGGTTTGCTCGGTCATAGTTTTGCAAACCAAGAAGAGGTAAACGGCTTATGAGATGCACGGCTTAAGTAATTGTGTTTGCTTGGATGTGATTCCACAATCCAAGAGGAGATCTGTGGCCAGCGAAATGCGGGGTGTGGCTGGAGCAATGCCGGTTCGTAGAAGGCAGGGATCAAGTTCCATCGATCCAACAGTTTGAGAGTGCATGGCTTACGAAATGTGCAACTTTGATTCGGGCCTTCCCACTGTCATCGGAGCAACATTGGTTCTTAGAAGGTAGGGATCGAGTTCCGTCAATCAACAATTTGGGTCAATTTCCATCGGCTCGGTAGATAGAGCGTACTTGAGCATGGTTCCACTATCTCAAGTTGTGATCGGATGGTTTTGAGTCAATTTGACCCCTATTGAATCGGCAGTTTACTTATGTGAACAAAGTTTTATTGGTTCAGAAAGTAAAGCAACTTATTAAGTAGAATAATAGTTGGGCGAGTTCTTCTTATTTACAATGCCCCTGTATCTCGGGATGATTTAATTTAGAAATAGGAAATACATAAGATAGTCTTAGAAAAGGTAATAATGTGGCAATTCGTTGTTCCAAGCATAGGGAATTTGGGTTCCATCAACGCTTGTTAGATTGAACGTGCCATCCCCTAGCTTCTAGCTGATCATATAGGGCCCTTCCCAATTTGGTCCGAATGTTCTTGGTACAGAGTTAACTCGTTTAAGGACAAGGTCTCCTATGTCAAAAGTACGGTTACCAACCTTGGAGTCGAAATGTTGTGTGACCTTTTTCTGGTGAGCGGCAGTCTTTAGCTCAGCTTCTTACCGCTTCTCATCGACCATATCGATCAACTCGATCATGAGCTGCTCATTCTAACTTTGATTGAAGTTTTACCTTCGATGAGAAGGGACTTCTAGTCCTCTGGGATCATTGCTTAAACCATAAGCCAGGGCGAACGGAGAGTGCCTAGTTGCAGATTTGTGCATTGTTCTGTAAGCCCATAGGGCAAGCGAAAGTTTATCAATCCAACTTCCTTTAGCTTTAGTTAGCTGCTTTTTGATGGTGGACTTGATGATCAAGTTTACTGCCTCCACTTGCCCGCTTTCCTATGGATGTGCAACAGTGGAAAATCATTTTTCGATTCAGAAGTGTTTGCAAAATTCTTTGGATTCTGCACTTTCTATTTAAGCACCATTATACGTGATTATTTTATATGGTACTCCAAACCTACAAATAATGTTTTCAGTGACAAAGTTAATAACTTTCTTTGTGGTAATAGTGGTCAGCAGTTCCGCTTTAGCCTATTTGGTGAAGTAGTCAATAATAACGATAACGTATTTGGCTCCTCCATTGGCCATTGGCAATACACCAATCGATTTGATTCCCTAGATTATGAATGCCCATGGGCTGACAATCCGCATTAGCTCTGTTAAAGGAGTTCTTTTAATCTTGCTAAATCTTTGGCATTGGTCACACCGTTTGGAATAATTTGCTATATCGTAGTTGACCGTTGGCTAAAAATACCCATATCAAAGAACTTTCTGTTCAAGGGTTTTCCCTTCGGCGCGATCTCCAAAGTTGCCTTTATGAATTTCCCTAAGGATTCTTTGAGCTTCATCATTGGTTACACGCTTGAGCAAGGGGGTAGAGAATCCCCTTGGTAGAGTATTCCATCATGTATTATGAACCGTGGTGCCTTTTGTAGGAACTTTTTTCGTTGATTCATGTCTGTGTGGACTGTTCCTCCGAGAAGATAGTCCTTGATCATGTTATCCATGTCTCTAGTTTTTTGGTCGTTTGGAAAATCCAGTTGATATCCATCTCGCCTATACTTAGAGCAGTCAAAGTTTTAACTAGGACCAGTCCTATTCACCGAGCTTCTTTGAAATTGGGCAGTTTAGCTTGATAGTTCGCCTTCATGTTTTGTTCCCTTGGGATATGAGTTATGGGGTACTGCTTGATGTCGTTCAGCAATTCCTACACTTTGGATACATATAAGGCGAGGTTCTCTCCCGTGTTTGATATTTCCCTCTCTCTTGATAGACGACCAACTGAGATTCGATATAGATATGAATGGACATTATTATGAGTTCCTTTAAAATATTTAGTCCGGCTATCAGTGCTTCATATTCCACTTCATTCTTTGTTAAAAGGAGTTCCAAGCGTAAGGCGTAGAAAATAGATTATCCTTTAGGAGTTTCGAGCATGACTCTTGCCCTCGAGCAAAATTTGATCACCCTTCGAGGATGGTAAGTGATTTCCTATTGACTCAATTCAATATTCCATCTGATAAACTATCTAGAGATCTCGGGATGGTACAACACCTGCTTCAAGGGTTGATCTATTAGTACTTTGATCGGGTGCGCTTGGAAGTATGGTTTCTAGATGCGATCAAGAGGCAATAAACTGGATAGGATTGGAGGAGTCTCCATATGTCATAGCAGTTCTTCGTAGGCAGTCAGACAAGCCTGATTCCATTCGAAGTTCCTCTTTCCATTCTTTAGTGCATCAAAGAATGGTATAAATTTGTCTATTGCTTTTGAGATGAACCGACTAAGCATTGCTATTCCATTTAAGCTTTGCAACTCTTTCTTGTTCCTTGGGGTGTCGACTTCCCATAAAGTAGTAATTTGTGTAGAATTAGCTTCGATGCCTCTAGCACTTACAATGAATCCTAAGAACTTTCCAAAAAGCTACCCTAAAGTGACATTTAAGTGAACTCGGCTTTATTCTGTACTTGCAAAGTATTTAAAAAAATGGCGAGGTTGTCCAATTGATTTGCAGTTATGCGTGATTTAACTAACATTTCGTCTATATAGACTTCCATTGTCTTCCCGATTTGATGTTTGAACATAGCATTCACCAGTCAGCAGTAAGTTGCCTTAGCATTCTTTAAGTTGAATTACATCACTTTGTAGTGGCATAATCCTATATCAGTAATGAAATTGGTGTTTTCCTGGTCAAGTTCGTGCATCATGATCTGGTTGTATCCCAAGTAGGCATCCATGAATGATCGCAATTCATGTCCAGCTGTCTTGTCCACAAGATGGCCGATTCTAGGCAGTGGAAAGTTGTCCTTTGGGCAAGCTTTGTTTAGGTTTGAGTAGTCAATACAAGTTTGCCATTTTCTATTGGATTTTTGACCAAGACTGGGTTAGATACCCATTAGGATAGGTTGCATTGTAGATAAAACCATTCATCGTCAACTTATCCACTTTATCTCTTAGCGCTTTGGACCATTTAGGTCCTAGGCCGTGCCACTTCTGTCTTGCTGTGTATACTTGGGATCGATATTGAGTGCGTTGTATGCAATCTCTGGCGATACCCCGCACATGTCGAAATGCATCTAAGCGAATACGTCCAGGTTAGCATGAATAAATTTATTAGTTCCTATTGCATCTTGTTTCCAAGATGTGATCCAATTTTCAGGAACCAAGTCGGATCATCCATATCGACTAGGATAGGCACCATTAATTCTGTCAGTGATGCCTGATCCTCCCTTGAACTCTTCTTTCATGGGTCCAAAGCCTCATCAAATCGCCTATGGTCCCCAAGCCAGGGATGGCCTTATAAGTGCTATGCGGTAGGTTCACGAATATGGAGAGTTTCCCTACATTCTTCCACTTTTTTTTCTTCTAGACTCATGCAATTCTATAATATAGCATTCTCTAGCGATATTTTGGTCTCCTTTGATCACTTCAAATCCATTTTCTGTTGGAAATTTCGTGGTTAGACACCACTGGGCTAAAGCAATCTTGAAATCTATCAAAGTAGGCCGATCTAAAAAGCATTATAGGCGATCTACGATCAAAAAAGTGTGGAAGAGGACGAGGATGAGTCTTTAGTTGCCTTCCCCAAGTTCCATAGGCAAATCAATTGTTCCGACAGGTTGCTTAGGTTCATCGGTGAATCCTTGGATCTTTATTCGACAAGCGGATACATCTTTCATACCGATCTTCATCTGATCAAATTCACCTGAATAGGATAATGATAGAGTTATCACTATCCACCAATACTTGTTGGATCATGGCTAGTCTGATTCCTACCGATACAACCATGGGGTCAAGGGTTAGAGCTTTTATTCCTTTGATATCTTAGTTTTGAAATACTATATCACCATTCATGGTTCTCTGCTGCTTAGTAGGACCTTCGTCTTCAACCAAAGCATGAGTCTTTTGGGGCATGCTTCAATGAGCTTGCATATCACTCCATTTCTCCCGAAGTCTTTTGCGCAGGATGAGGTCCTCCAGATATTGTTCTGATGATGTGCCTTGGTCGGTCCATATGGATCCCTCTTCACTAATTCCAACTTGGTTTCCCTGGGCATTAGGAGCTTGGGGTACAGCAGGCTGGTCATGATTTAGCAGCTTTCTCACGTACTGCTAAAGTTTGTTCTCCTGAATCAGCTATTCGATCAAGTTCTTCAGGTGTTGGCACTCATTCGTGTTGTGATCATGTATTTCATGATAGCGGTAGTACTTTCTGGAATGCTTTTTTTATTCAATTGCTTCTTTTTTAGGTGGCTTCTTGTACTTCTCCGTTCCTTATGTCGCAAGGTAGATGTTTTCTGGAGTATCATTGAATGGGGTGTATTCTTTGAGCCTAAAGACTTTAAGTCGCTTGTCACCTCCATTTTACTTGTTGGAATTCCGGTTCTTCCTTTTCTAGTTTCCACCTTCCCCACATTTCCTGCAGTAGTTCCAGAGGTGTTTACACCTTGGTTAGATGCCATACTTTTCTGGCTAGTATTGGTTGGCTGTGGGTTAGCAAGTTTTCCTTCTAACTCCTCTGCCTCTTCCAATCTCAAGTACTAGCTTTCTTTACGGTTAAAGTCCTTCCTAATGGTAGATTGCTGCATTTTAATCTAATTTCTGAATTCAGTATCGGGGTGGATAACGCAAACCAGGGCCATAAAGACCTTATCTTCCTTTGGGTTACTTACTTCAGTCACTGTGGTGTTGAACCGACTCATGAAGAATTTCAAAAATTCATTTCGTCCTTGGGATAGGCCAGATAAGGACAACATGTCTTTTGGTTGTGTCATAGACTTATGCTGTGCGATGCCAACAACTGCGATTCATTCTTGGCTGGGCTATAGGAGAGTTTCGTTCCATCCACCTTGAAGCTTAAACTGATCAAGGAATTTTGTTCCTAATTCATTGAAAGTGGAGATGGATTTTGGTGGGAGCCTGGTGAACCACATAGAAGCAATTCCTCTAGGAAGATAGGAAAACGTCTACATCAAATAGCATTTAAAGCATTTTCTATGTCTATGTACTAACTTTACTTGTACAAGTGGGGTTTTGGATCTCTATTTCCATCATAAGATGGAATAGTTGGCATAGTAAACTTTTAAGGTATTGTTTATTCAAAATGTCATTAGTAAAGGGAGTCTGGCTTTGAGCGGATCCCCATTCATCATCTCTCATATCCTTACTTTCATCCATCAAGCACTTGATCATATCCACGATATATGCCTCTGATGTCCGGTAGTCCATAGGTTGGCTGTCAGTGACCATGCCAAGTGTTTGATTTGACAAATGATCTTAGTAAGTGGAATGAAGCCTAAGCTCTCCTATCTTTGGGAGAGTTATTCCCTCAGAGTTATGTTGCCTTGCAGTTGGGTCGGGTAGGGCAGTTTGGGCCTCCATGATGGTACTGAGTGTATTAGCATTTTCTTCACACTTGTCATCCTTAAGTTGCTGACCATCTCAGAGTCGGAGAGATCCAATGCTATAACTTCTCGTGGGATTTTCATCCCCAAATTCAATTTATAGCAGGTTGTTTTACGGTTGACGAAATCCTTCCATTTCCTTCTATGATGATTCCTACAGCTCCACCTACTACTCCTTTTTGCTTTTGTCTTCCATTTCTTCTGTTTAGGCTAGAAATGGAAGAGTTTTCTTGCTCCGTGCCAGCCGTGGGTTCTGGCATGGTTATAGAAGCAACTAGTGATTGCAAGGTTAGGTGGGCATTTAATTTTTCCATAAGAGCTTTTTGCCTATTTTCCATCTTGTAGTTGATTTCATCAACCATCTTGTTCAATTCACCTTTGTGACGACTTTGTGCTGGGTAGAAGATCCCGACACCTGATCTTCAGTGTTAGCTCCAGAATTCGTTGCAATTAGCAGATTATTGGCGTTGTTGACTTCAATTTGCTGAGGATTGGTCTCTTCTCCAGCTATAACAGCTCCTATGGATTTTTCAAAAGCAGTTCTCTTTCTGCCCTCTATTGTTCTTCAATGGCAAGCTTCAAACTTCCTAGAGCTGATTTGATGGATCTAGTTTCTGGATCTAGCAAATCCAAAGAGGAAAACTAGATCTATGCCTGAGTTCACTGATTTCTCAGTAAAAGCAGCAAAATGTTAACCCAAAAAATGGAACAACACCGTGGATTGAGTGTAAAAGAACTAGTCCTATTTCTCTGAGCAAACAGTATAGAAAATAAATGTAAATAGGCCAGAAATAGTAAAGAGCAAGAAGATTTTTATAGTGGTTCGGCTGTTAATGAAGCCTATGTCTACTTATAGCTTTTATTGATCAACTGCTATTACAAAAGACTTTTGATTACAACATGATTATTCTTTCCTAACTTAGATCAAGCCACTATTATTAGAGATGACCGGAAGGATCACAATTGCCCCTTAAATGGCTATAGTAAGGGAGAAGAAGAGTGAAGAAACAATGGCAGAGTTAATACCGTTAGTTCAGAAGAGATCAGATTTGTTCCTTTTTTTGCAGATGGGATGATATTTATAGGAGTTGGAGAACACTTGGGCCAGATTCGTTTCACCAGAATTCGTATCTATCATGCAAAAGCTGCCCAAGAAAATTGGGTATCATAGGAACAAACTATTTGGATAGGTCCAATCTGACGGTACCAATCCGAATAGTTGCATAATTATTGTACACTTCTATTCTGATGGCTTCCTTGCTCGGTTGTGATGCTCTCTATTAGTCCCTGAGAAGATGGTTTTGATGACAACAACCTTAGAATAAGATTATAAAATATAAATACTAACATTATAGTTTAGATATATATATGTATATGCAGGATCTAACCATGTAGGTACCAAGAATTAAGACTGTACAGTATAGAGATTCAAGATATCAAGATTGAAGACTCATGAGTATCAAGATTATCAAGAGTTCAAGATTTCAATAATAAGTAATTTAATTAGAAATTTTGTTAAAACTCCTAGAAAATAACTAGCATCTTAAAATTCAATTTATTCGTGGAATGAAATCCACTTCGAGCCTATTAAATGGATGGAACCCTAAGTAGGATGGAATCTATGAAAAATTTAGCGGAACATTGTTTTGTATCTACTAACTTTTATTCAAAATGTTTTATAAAATTATATCTTGTTTTCAAAATGTTTTAAAAATCTTCCTTTTAAAAGAAACAAAACATCTATCCTGGTTTTAATAATTTTAGCCTCAAAATAATCTTTATTTTCAAAACCAAAATTATCCCAGGTTTTCAACTATCTTTTAATAATAAATATATTTAATATTTATACTAGATTTAAATATAAAATTATATTAAAATTTTATATATACACCAAAATATTATTCTCTATATTTACTTATGTATTTTAACTATAGTTAAGCATATTTATAAAGTTTAAAATAGTTTTAATATAAGATAGAAATTATTTTCAAAGAAAAACAAATCACCAAAATTTCCTTTGGCATGTCAACATCCTCAAGTACCCCATCTCGACATGGTAGCAGTTTATTTCAAAATTTTGAATTTCAAAGGAAGTGTCTATTCATCATATCCTTTCATGAATGGACATGGCTGTTGTTCTACTATAAATAAGGGTGGTTTTGAACGAATTTGTATTCATATTTTTCTGGTTTTCACTCTTCTTCTTCTTCCACATTTCTTTATACACATTCTTACCATTACTCTGCCGAAATCAACATTGAATCTAACTAGATCATTTCTGGTTTGATTTTCTATCGCTATCTCAATAAAATCTCAGTGTTATTCAGAATTATAGACTTCTTTGTAATCAATTTAGCGAGAAAAGGTATGATTGTAGCCTTGGAAATCAATCAAGTAAGAAAGGTGTGATTGTAGCCTTGGAAATCAATTGGGTGAACTTGTTGCCCCTGAAATCAAGTATATCTACCTAGAGGATTGTGAATCTGGAGTGGTGTACCTCGTGGCCTTGAAATCGAGGGTGTAATTGTACAATTGGTTTTGAAAGGAAATCTGTACTTGTATGCGGGACTGGATGTAGGGTAACTCCGAACCAGTATAAAATCCGGTGTATTCTTTCCTTTATTGCTTTTACTTTATTTCTGCATCTACGTTTGATTCTGTGATCATATCTGTGCCTGAATATTACATACATTTGTGTTCAAATTAACAAAAACTCAAAAAGATTTAGTAATTCCTTAAAACACTATTCACCTCCCTCCTCCAGTGTTAATCCTAGCCTTAAGATCCGTATTCCGCATTTCTAGCATTTGGTATCAGAGCAAGGTTTTCAAAGTTTTCATAATCTGAATTTTGAAAAATTTTAAAATGGCAATTTTTAATAAAATTATAACACTATTTTCATATGAATATGACACAGAATCATCATGATAATGTTGTTTAAAACTATATTTTGTTATTTTGAAAAGTCACTTGATTCTTTAAAAGGTTATGTTGTTTTACAGGAGAAGAGTTATGTCCGATGACCGTTGGTTAAAAGATACCAGATAATCATTTATCAATCAAGAAGAACTAATGGATATATAATGGCAATCGACAATGAAATAGGTACCAGATCGATACAAAACTTTTGGTTCTCATCTGCAACTTGACTTGATACTATACTTCTCTCCATCTTCTTCGCAATAACACTGGTTTCGTGCGAATCCGTTAAGAAATGACCAAGTTATGTTCGAGTGAAATTTTGGTGAACAAAGAGGAAAATGAAAGCAAAACCGTCAATGGTATTCTTCAATTTGCATCCAAAGATTTGATTATTTTGTCCCAACTCCTTTTCCAAACTGTAGTTCTTGTTCTCATGGTCGTTTTGATGGGCGGACCATCAAATTCCAATCAAAATTGAGTGAGATAGGACAGTTTGAAGTTGGCTATCCAAAATTGAAAAACTGTGTACGGATTTCCTTCATTTCTCTTACTGTTCGGCCTGTTGCACCACAATACATTCCAAATTCATCACCATACTATTACTGGATCGTAGCCTTTGCCTTCCTCTTCGATTTGCCACTGGTTTCATCCAATTCCGTTAAGAAACGAAGGAGATATGCCTTCTAGAAGTTTGATAGTTTATAGAAAACCGAGAAGAAGAAGAAGAAGAAGAAGAAGAAGAAGAATTTTTATGAAAAGTGGTGACTGTTGGGCCTATTTATAGTGGTTGAAGTGTCCATTCATTCAAAATACAAATTCAAAGTTTTGGTGCCAAATTGGTCAATCTACTACATCATCTGTATCTTTCACATACTGTCTTCAAATTCAGCAAATGAACATACTACGCTGATCAGAAAAACGAGCCTGTCGCAATAAAATAGATCTCGTCGTCCAATTCTAAAAGATATGAATATGTGGTTGACGATAATGGAAGAACAACAAAGTTAGAAAGATGGAGTGCAAAAATTGGTACGTTTTACTATTATTTCATCTTTATTGTTGCATTTAGAAATATATATTTATGCATTTAGTTAGGTATAGAAATTTATCTTTTTTATAAGTTTTGATGTTTAGATCCATATATCGACACAGTATAACATAAATTTCGATATAACAGTTAATTTTTTTTTAATTTTTTTTAAAAAATGTGTTTTCTTTCAAATAAAATCTTACTACTAATTTATTACAACTATACTAAGTAGAAAAGCATTTTTACATGCATAATGCCAAGTGTCTTTACACATGTTTTCTCATTATTTTTTTATGTTAATTAAATACTATAAAAATTTGAGTAAAAAAATCAACTATTTACATTTCAATATCTAATCGTAAAATTAGTACAGAATCATGTTAAAATCAGGCCCAGAACAATAGATAATATATCTGAAATGCTGTCTTTTCTTCTGGAAAGTTTCTTAAGTGTTGCAAATTCATTTTTATAACATCTTTATGCTTTGAAACACTGTAGTGTTTTAGAAACTTTTTCGCAGTATTTGGTAAATACTGCAGATTCTGTTTTATAATGTTTTGAATATTTTATATTGCAATTTTTTTTACAGCATTCTTTGAATTCTGCCTTTTCTATTTAAAACTTTAAACTATGTAAAAATAACTTTTAAATTAAGTATTTTTCTCTACTCTTTTTAGAAGTTATTTTCTAACTTATATTAGTGTAACGACCTGCAGTTCCATACCCCTTGAGTCGATACTATTATCCATCAAATCAACTCAAGATGAAGGGAAATACGAACCATTAGGGTTAAAGAAGAAAGAGGTAGAAGAAGAAAATAGAAACAACATCAGAATCTATCCAACGCAACGGAATAAAATATAATAGATAATAACAGATCTTTACACAAAAGAAAACTATATCTATTTTATACATACATCACCAGAATACACCATCAGAGTTCAACAACATCCATAACATACAACTGGACAGTCATATAAACTTGTCCTCAAAACTGAATACACAGCGTAATAATAATCAAGTACGTATAGCCATCCAGCTCGTCTCCTGAGCTCCATAGCATCATATCCTGTATCCTACAATACTCAGTCTAACCCAAGCATTATAGTTAAATAACACCCGGGTTAGTCTGGAATACCAGCATGAGAAAACCACACTCAATTGGAATATTAAAGTTTCAAAATCCTTTGAAATCAAAAGCATCTCATAAAACCACGCCACAAATAAACATGTCGGGTTTTTACCTTACGATAGCCAAAACATTTTTTTATCAAAATCCTCTGATATTATAATAGGCTCTATTTACAAATACTTATTAAAATAGCCGAAATTGTTACATGATTAAATTCCAGCTACTTGCCACAATCGTGGGTAATACAAACAAAACTGTAAAAGGCACGTAGGGAGAATGGATTTCCAACTAATGACTAGGCACTGGGGTACCACCTGTCACAGTATGTGGCCTAGATCACCGTACTGAGGATTACTCCTAATCCCCTACAACACAAGACCAGGACTACCCCTTACTGGATAATCTCGAGTAAGATCACCCTACGGTTGGGATCAGCAACCGCACCACTAAGCCGAAAAAAGGGACATCTAGACAGGGATGACCTCACACTAATGGATGCTACCCACCTAACCTTGCTGCATAACCCCTAATTTTCAGTCATTCCCGGTTGATGAGTTTTGAGGCTAAGCATTACCTTTAGAGAACTCATCTCTTAGAATGCTCATCGTCCACCTGACGATGTTCTGAAAGCATTCAATCCATACAAGTCCGTCCTGGGTTCGAACGAAACCGAAGGCACTACTCCTACTACATCCATTTTCGAATCACTTCAGCATTAGTAGCGACTAGCCCTTGCACTTCACTGCTCCACCTTCGAATCCAAACTCGTCTTCCTCACGAAAACGTACAAACCGGATCGAAGTGGTTTCGAGAAATTAATCCCGATCTCGGTCTCTTCGAAACGATCAGCGCATTGTCCAATATTGATAGTCGGTTATTTAACTATCAATTAACATTCACAAACAACCATCAAACAATAAATAATCTCCCAAATTATTTATTATCCTCAAAATATCTTTGCAAGATATACTTCCATGTTCAACTCTTTTTGAAAACAATTTCCAAACCACACTTTTCTCATGAAATAAATTTCCAAATATGTATTTACATTAAAAACTCCAAGTACCAATACTTTAGATTTTTAAAATAATTTAAAAACACTTTATTATAAAATATACTTTAACATTTAAATTGAAAACTACTTTAATACGTTATTCAAAGATATATATTTTAGGAATATTTAAAATGAGGTTACTTTATAAAATATAAAACTAGATTTTCTCCTTTAAAACAAAATACCAAGTCACCTTTAAATAATTACTACGATAATGGATTTGAAAAATACTTACATTAGAATTTAAACATTTAGAAATAATAAAATTTCTAAAACATGTTTTTTTTAAAACAACATTAAAACTTTTAACTTATATTTAAAAATTTGCTTTGAAAACGTACTTGGGTATCTAGGGAAATACGCTTCTCTTTCACATCTTTTAAAAATAAATCACTATTTATTTTTAAACAAATTTACCCTTTCCCTTAATAAATTCCCACCGTGAATTTATTCTTCCAAATATCCACTGACATATTGCTTTGCTTTTATAAACCAAGTTTATAAGTTTCATAGACTGAACTTCCTTTTAAAATTCAGACTCCCAATTTACTCCATTTGAAATAAATTTCTTTACTTACTCAATTTATTTCAAAATCCATTAACTTTAGATTTTATTCCCAAATTATGATTTAAAATCTTTTCAACCGAAAATACCAATTTCAGATTTTCCAAATTTCTTCTTTGTCCTTTCAAATAAATTTAAACCTTGAATTTAAAGTAAATTCTTTTATTCCTTTAAAAAAACATCACTTAAATTTTAAAATTCATTATTACTTGTTTATTCAAAATCCCCTTTTCCATACTCGAAACTTAGTTATTAGAATTTTAAAATCACTTTCATTCTTTTCCAATTCATTCTTAAATTTATTCAAATTCTCAATAATTATTTTACTTAAAAGTTCACTCTTTTATTTTCTTTTCAAAAATCCAATTCTATATATTTTGATAACTCAATGTACCGAAATATATTCAAGCAAACCATAGCATTCAATATTCCAATAATCAATATAATTCATCACAGAATATCAAATATTCATAACACAACATATTGAACAATCCAAATTTTTTTGAGGAATCCAGTTGGATCCCTCCAACCTGTTTCCCTGCATCCACAGATGTTGGCACAACATAAAATACCAATTCCACTTCGAGGTGGAATATCGCGGTATATGGGTTTAATATAATATCATCCGCTATTATGCAGTGCATAGGGTCTCATCCGCTATAAAATGCGAGAAATCAATTACTCTAATATATACTATATATATACGACTATATATGATATAGCACATCAAATCCATTCAATCATTCAACCAATTATTTAAATTTTAACCATTTAAATTTAAATTAAAAACAAATGAGTAAGATTAACTCGCCTTTGTTTTATTTGCAATCCAATCCAATCCAATACTGACTTGTTCTCTTCACAGTATTAGACCTTGTACAACATTATATGACTTATTAATATCTGAGATAATCAGACAATTCATTACCATTTAATAATTTAATTAACTATTGTTTTAATTTTAAACTAATTTCCCCTTCATAACTATTTTATTTTATATTTTTTTAGCTAAAATAACTCAATGAGTTAATAAAACATGTTAAATCATCATAATATATACATTGAAATTGATCAGTAAGTTTAAAGTGTGTATATATATTATATATATATTCTTTTTCTTTAAATCCACATATATCAAACCCACTTAGTACCAAATAGGTGAATCAATATACCTTGTTGTTATTAATATATCTAATTAAACATTTAAAACAAACCGTTTTATACTCACTGCCAATTTTAAAATCATACCCATATATAAATTAAAAAAAATTGTGTTATAAATATTTCCGTAAAATATTTTTTTTAACCTTGAACATATACTAAATTAAATAATAATAAAAACTACCTGACAGTAACAATGCAAAGAGCAAGACATCAGTGACACGCCTCCCATCAAACCCTAGCTCAAAGTCTCAGCACCTCGAGTTGCAAAGCCTGTCATGACCCCTCCAATCCCAATCGAACGAACTCTTGCCCAACTCGCTCACGAAGCCGTCGCCAAAGTAGATCGACGACTCTACAAGTCGGTCTCCATCGCGCGACACCCTAAAGCCACGAGCCTTCCAGAGCATGCGCGGTTTGCGATGCTTCCCCCAACGCCACTCGAACACGGTCAATGCCCACGACTTCCCAGACAAGCACCTCCAACCCACAATGCCATCACCAGACCTCGCGCATTCCAGCCTCACGAATTGAAACGTGGGCAGATTGAAATTTTTTTATATGAAAGGATTTGATTAGAAGAGGGAGATTTTAATTTGAGTCTGCCCTTAATTGATTTCGAACGAAATCATTCGCCTCCCTTTTTTCGATTTGAATATTTTTTCTGGTCAAAGCTCGATCGAATTGAACGAGAGGGAAAACTTTACATCGATTTGATCTGTTTGGAGATGCTCGGCCATTTTCGTTTTCCTTTGATTTATTTTTCTTGTCATACTCTGTTTGCTATTTTTAAAAGAAAAAAGAAGAAGCGTATTACAGAAGGGATAAGAAGGCATGAAATAGGATAAGACATAGTTTGACTAAAAATTTTGGCTGATAAGACATATGCAAATAATACATATTTTAGCTTTTAAATTCAAATTGTCTCGATAAATGCAACTTAAAATTTCGACCTCCTATCGAGGTGTGCCGCTAGGCATTTATAATGTTATACCCCTATTACAAACACAACGGAAAAGGTTTCGAGTCCTAATTCGATCGTATGGAGAAGATAGCTTTATGAACCTAGTTATTATATTAAATTTCGATTTAATTTCAGCGCGTTTATATATCGTACGCTCCCACAACAACTCCAAAAACTACGAAAATTGAAATCCGATAATAATATAATATTACGGATTCAACGAAACTAGTTTCGTCGAAATCCGAGACTGTGCCACGGAAGGCTATTTTTAAACGTCAATTTAAACGATAAAATTTCAAGACTTAACAAAACATTTCCAAATTCAATTTTAACGCTTTTACTATCTTCAATACTATCGGTATACATTTTACAAGTCTTTGAAATAATTTTATTCAGCTTAAATCCAAGATTTACCACTTAAACTAATTTCAAATGATTTAACTAAATAATTAAATTATCTAATAAATAGTGATATTCGAATTCAAGTTAGAAACTAACTATGAAATATTTAAAATCGATTAAATATTTCGATTTCAAACAATCAAAAATTCCAGGTCATCACATTCCTCCCCCTTTAAAAGAATTTTGTCTCCGAAATTAATAGTTAGGAAGAATGGTCCATTACCCATTTACTATTTTCCCAAAACCAAACAGTTTTATCAACTTGCCATAACATATCTTTTATTAAAGACCCACTATTACTTCAACCAACTTTCCAAAACCTTCCATAATTTCCAACAACATTATTTACTCCATTTTTTCAAATTTAAATGTAAATCTAAATTTAAATTATCAAAACTTTCTCAAGAAATTTCTAACTTTCTAAATTTCTGAAAAATTTCACCAGCGTCTCCTTTGCGGAGCTAGCTTGGTACAACTACAAAATGCCTCTACGAGCTCCCAAATTCCAAAAGAAAACAAAAGGCCAAGTGGCTAGATCAAAAACCCAATCAAATTTCATACAGAAATTTTAAACACATACCTTTGCCGAGCAAATTTCAATTTATCTTCTGAAATCAAAAATCCCAATTTATCCACTTGCTTTTTAATGCCTGTATATCCAATTTAACCATATCCAACTACAGATTCCAAAATCATTTTATACACTTCTTTACACAATTTTCAATATTCATTCATTCAAGCCCATACGATGTACATACATCATCCGTACGCACTATCAAATTCGATCACTCGCTCGAACACACGATTTCACTTCCGAACTAGTATCGTCCACCCGACTTCCTAATGCGAACTCAGATCTGCTTTCTTGATCAGAAACCGTCATTCTCCTTGCATAGTCATAACTATGATAGAGAATTTCCAGAATCAATCAAAATCCATATCCAGGGTTCGCCGTCGAAAATCGAGTGAAAAATCCTAACTCGTATCGATATAACTATCTCGAAATTCTATGCTCGAATTTGGATGAAATTGCTATGCGAATAAAATAATATACATACATCCTATGTATTTATCTCAGTTGATTATCAACTATATCAATTTTATTTTTATTCACATTCATTTTGATTTCTATTCACTTATCAACGCTTATCATTTCACATATTTTTATTAAATCTTCACTCAAATGCTTATTTAATATCTTTTCCCGACACCCATATTACTTAAGAATTCTACCATTTCTTCTAAAGTCGAATAAAAGTATTTTATACGCTTCTTATATTTATTTTCACTTCACCACTTTAGTTTATATCTACTTCTATTCAAATCGGTTCTCCCATTTCCATATGAATTCAATTTGTCTTCAACTCTAAATATTGAATTTTATCATCCATTTATAACTGATTCATATCATTATTTTAAATTAGTTCCACTAATTTATTTCAATTTCCAATTTTAAATCGTTTTGTTGCTAACAAAAAATTTCCCAAAAATATTTCTAACTCTCAAAATTTCGAATTTTTTTTGGTAGAATCTCCTTTGTACGGAGGAGCTTTTGCAATTTGACAAGAGATATAAATATATATACATCGACCCACACGGTCGAAAAAACAAAACAGTTCATATTTTCTATTTTTATTACGTAGGTGTTCCTTTATTTAGCATTTTTAAGCAAGCGGCTTATTATTTAGCAATTAGCGCGACCAAAATCCTGCCAAACGGCCTTCAGATACCTGTGCTTACTTAATTCAAACATGTAAGCATAAAATATAGGAAGTTTATCTACATTTCACTCATTTTCAATAGCTAGCACATGGAATAAGCATTGCATACTAAATAATTCTTATAAGCAATTTCTAAGATTTCGGCACTAATTCAAATAGCTTCCAACCAAATTTTTATTTAGTTAGAATGGTTTATTATTCAACCGCTTATATTCAATTCCTTTGTAATCCAAACGAACCAAATTCATTTCAATTGATTCCATAATCAATTTTTCTTAAAGTCTCTTCACATATTAACTTATTTACAAGCCATACACCTGCTTTTCATTCCATTTCCGCAATTGTTTCATTCAAAAACATTTTATTAAGCTTGGCACATTCAGTACTTATAAATTAATAACCATTTCCCAAATTAATTTAACCCAGACTTTTATTTAATAGACTTTCATTTTTTACTCGAAGCCAAACTTCTATTATTTTTAAACTTAAGTTAATTTACTTTCTTCAAACTTTTTCAACTTCATAATTTAAGTTCACTTCTATTTAATTTGATTCTCATCAAATTCAATTACCCTATTCTCAGTTTGTTAAAATAATATCCAAGCACATATTTAACTCATTTATACTCGAATTGGATTTTATTTGCAACTCAAATCATTTCTATTATAATCCAATTTCATTTCATTTGACAACTTCGATTCATAATTAATCCACTTACAATATGCGATGAATATTATTTATACTCAAGTTCTATTTCTATCATTTAATTCACAAACAAATTTTATTAACTCATACTTCAACTTTTATTTAACCAATTTAAAATTCCATTAACAGACTCACTTAACCAATTTATTCAAATTAGTTCATTTCCCACTTTTAATTCAATATTTGATTTTTTACCTTCCAAAAATCACTTCACTTTATTTCTTGAGTTCAACCTATTTTGTAATTCCAGTTTTGAATTTTTATTCATTTCCCAAAATTCAAACAATTTTATTTTGGCTTATTTATTCCACTTCTAAGTTTTATAAGTCGCAACTTATTTATATCCACACTTTCATCCATTACCTTCAATCCCGTTCACATTTTACTTCTTAACTCGGAATTATACATTTAATTTAGCCAAGTATATATTTTTATTCAAATTTTTAACTTTTATAAGCTTTCCCACTTATTTTAATCTAACTCTTCTTAAGATAAATTTCTAATCTAAACAAATTCCAAACTTATATAAGTTCCCAAATTTATTCTTTAAGTATTTCCAATTTGCTCCCAGAGTTTTAATCAATTGCTTAAACATTCCAAAATATTTTAAACCGACTCCAGAGTTTTCAATAATCACATAAGTATTTCAAAATCCTTTTTGAAATTATTTATATCCAAAATCCTTTGGTAAATTCAATTATCTCTTTGAATTTCAAAACCAACCTAGTTTTAGCAAACAATTCCAATTCAAAATTTCCAGGCAGCAATCCCTCTCTAGGAAACTCGAAAATGAACATCGATGATGCTGCAGTCATCACCGAAGTTATTTTCCAACGACCGAAAGAGTTCAATGCTTTTATATCTTTTAAAACATTTTCAAATATTCTTAATTTCAAGTCTCACCAGATTTCAAATCCAATTCAAAATATTTCCGAATAATATTCCTATTATTCCTTCCCAAAATCTTTGAAAATCATTTTCAACCCAAAGGAATTAAACTTCCCCAAAATTTCAAGTTCTAAATTCTTTCGATTCATATTCAAATATTATTCTGAAATCTTATTTCAATTTATAAATCACATTTACAGTTTACATTTGCAAATTTCCTTTGTATATGAATCCATTCCTTAGCTTTAGTTATAATTTCAATTTCTTATTCAATTTTACACATCAATGATAATAATTTAATATTATCATTCCTAATAACCAAGCATCCATATATAACTATAATAATTTATGAAAAATTATTTCCTTTATATATAAAATAATTTGGGTAAAATTATTTCATTTACCCTATTTAAAACAATACTGTGTCGGTTTATCTTGTTTAAGAGTTTAGAAACCCCTATCAATGACATGACCAGAATCTATAAACACTCAACCTATAAGTCAACACAATATAAAAGCAATTTTTATATTCACTAACAAATACGCACTCATATTTATTAATACACTCAGACTCTTTATAGAGTACTTACGGACTCTATTTAATGAGCAATCCCCAGCAGAGCCAAGGTTCTCGCTTGACCTTCAGCTCTGATACCAAATGTAATGACCCGCAGTTCTGTGCCCCTTGAGTCGATACTATTCTCCATCAAATCAACTCAAGATGAATGGAAATACGAACCATTAAGGTTAAAGAAGAAAGAGGTAGAATAAGAAAATAGAAACAACATCAAAATCTAACCATCGCAGCGGAATAAAATATAATAGATAATAACAGATCTTTACACAAAAGAAAACTATATCTATTTTATACATACATCACCAGAATACATCATCAGAGTTCAACAACATCAATAACATACAACTGGGCAGTCACATAAACCTGTCCACAAAACCGAATACACAGCGGAATAATAATCAAGTACGGAAGTACGTATCGCCATCCAGCTCGTCTCCTGAGCTCCATAGCATCATATCCTATATTCTATAATACTCGGTCTGACCCGAGCATTATAGTTAAGTAACATCCGATTCAGTCTGGAATACCAACGTGAGAAAACCACACTTAATTGGATTATTAAAGTTTCAAAATCCTTTGAAATCAAAAGCATCTCGTAAGACCACGCCACAAATAAACATGTCGGGTTTTTACCTTACGGTAGCCAAAACATTTTTTAATCAAAATCCTCTGATATTATAATAGGATCTATTTGCAAATACTTATTAAAATAGCCGAAATTGTTACATGATTAAATTCCAGCTACTAGCCACAATCGTGCGTAATACAAACAAAACCGTAAAAGGCACGTAGGGAGAATAGATTTCCAACTAATGACTAAACACTGGGGTACCACCTGTCACATTATGTGGCCTAAATCACCGTACCGAGGATTACTCCTAATCCCCTGCAACACAAGACCGGGACTACCCCTTACCGGATAATCCCGAGTAAGATCACCCCACGGTTGGGATCAACAACCCAATGATGTATTCTGGTCTCTTCGAAACGATCAGCGCATTGTCCATATTGATAATCGGTTATGTAAGTATCAATTAACATTCACAAACAACCATCAAACACTAAATAATCTCCCAAATTATTTATTGTCCTCAAAATATCTTCGCAAGATATATTTCCATTTTCAACCCTTTTTGAAAACAGTTTCCAAACACACTTTTCTCATGAATAAATTTCCAAATATTTATTTCCACTGAAAACTCCAAGTACCAATACTTTAGATTTTTTAAATAATTTAAAAACACTTTATTATAAAATATACTTAACATTTAAATTGAAAACTACTTTAATACTTTATTCAAAGATATATACTTTAGGAATATTGAAAATAAGGTTACTTTATAAAACATAAAACTAGATTTTCTCCTTTAAAACAAAATACCAAGCCACCTTTAAATAATTACTACGATAATAGATTTGAAAAATACTTACTTTAGAATTTAAACATTTAGAAATAATAAATTTTCTAAAACATGTTTTTTTTAAAATAACATTAAAACTTTTAACTTATATTTAAAAATTTGCTTTCAAAACGTACTTGGCTATCTAGGGAAATACGCTTCTCTTTCACATCTTTTAAAAATAAATCACTATTTATTTTAAACAAATTTACCCTTTCCCTTAATAAATTCCCATCGTGAATTTATTCTTCCAAATATCCACTGATATATTGCTTTGCTTTTATAAACCAAGTTTATAAGTTTCATAGACTGAACTTCCATTTAAAATTCCGACTCCCAATTTACTCAATTTGAAATAATTTCTTTACTTACTTAATTTATTTCAAAATCCATTAACTTTAGATTTTATTCCCAAATTATGATTTAAAATCTTTTTAACTGAAAACACCAATTTCAGATTTCCCAAATTTCTTCTTTATCCTTTCAAATAAATTTATACCATGAATTTAAAGTAAATTCTTTTATACCTTAAAAAAAACATCACTTAAGTTTTAAAATTCATTATTACTCTGTTTATTCAAAATCCCTTTTTCCATACTCGGAACTTAGTTATTAGAATTTTAAAATCACTTTCATTCTTTTCCAATTCATTCTTAAATTTATTCAAATTCTTAATAATTATTTTACTTAAAAATTCACTCTTTTATTTTCTTTTGAAAAATCCAATTCTATATATTGATAACTCAATGTACCGAAATATATTCAAGCAAACCATAACATTCAATATTCCAATAATCAATATAATTCATTACAGAATATCAAATATTCATAACACAGAATACTAAACAATCCAAAAAAATTTGAGGAATCCAGTTGGATCCCTCCAACCTGTTCCCCTGCATCCACAGATGTTAGCACAACATAAAATACCAATTCCACTTCGAGGTGGAATATCGCGATATATGGGTTTAATATAATATCATCCACTATTATGCGGCGCATAGGGTCTCATCCGCTATAAAATGCGGGAAATCAATCACTCCAATATATACTATATATACTACTATATATGATATAGCACATCAAATCCATTCAATCATTCAACCAATTATTTAAATTTTAACCATTTAAATTTAAATTAAACACAGATGAGTGAGATTAACTCACCTTTGTTTTATTTGTAATCCAGTCCAATCCAATCCTGACTTGTTCTCTTCATAGTATTAGACCTTGTACAACATTATATGATTTATTAATATCTGAGATAATCGGACATTTCATTACCATTTAATAATTTAATTAACTATTGTTTTAATTTTAAACTAATTCCCCTTCAGAACTATTTTATTTTATTTTATTTAGCTAAAATAACTCGGGGAGTTAATAAGACAGGTTAAATCATCATAATATATACATTGAAATTGATCAGTAAGTTTAAAATGTGTGTGTGTGTGTGTATTTCTTTTTATTTAAAATCCATATATATCAAACCCTCTTAGTACCAAATAGGTGAATCAATATACCTTGCTGTTATTTATATATCTAATTAAACATTTAAAACAAACCGTTTTATACTTAGAGCCAATTTTAAAATCCTTCCCATATATAAATTAAAACAAAAATTCTGCGAAATAATTTTTTTTCTAACCTTGAACATATACTAAATTAAATAATAATAAAAACTACCTGAGAGTAACAACGCAAAGAGCAAGACATCAGTGACACGCCTCCCTTCAAACCCTAGCTCAAAGTCTCAACACCTCGAGTTGCGAAGCCCATCGTGACCCCTTTAATCCCAATCAAATGAACTCTTGCCTAGCTCGCCCACGAAGCCGTCGCCAAAGTAGATCGACGAATCCACAAGTCAGCCTCCATAGCGTGACACCCTAAAGCCACGAGCCTTCCAGAGCATGCATGGTTTGCGATGCTTCCCCCAACGCCATTCGAACACGGTCAATGCCCACGACTTCCCAAACAAGCATCTCCAACCCACGATGCCATCACCAGACCTCGCGCACTCTAGCCTCACGAATCGAAATGCGAGAAGATTGAATTTTTTATTTTATGAAAGGATTTGTTAGAAGAGGGAGATTTTAATTTGAGTCTTCCCTTAAATGATTTCGAACGAAAATCGTTCGCCTCCCTTTTTTGGCTTCGAATATATATATTTTTTGGTCGACACTCAATTGAATTGAATGAGAGGGAAAACTTTACATCGATTTGATCTATTTGGAGATTCTCGACCATTTTCGTTTTCCATTGATTTCGTTTTCTTGTCGTACTCTGTTTGCTATGTTTAAAAGAATAAAGAAGAAGCATATTACAGAAGGGATAAGAAGGCATGAGAATAGGATAAGATATAGTTTGACAAAAAATTTCGGCTGGTAAGACATATGCAAATAATATATATATTTTAACTTTTAAATTCAAATCGTCTCGATAAATGCAACTTAAAATTTCAACCTCCTATCGAGGTGTGCCGCTAGGCATTTATAATGTTATACCCCTATTACGAACACAATGGAAAAGTTTTCGAGTCCTAATTCGATCGTATGGCGAAGATAGCTTTTTGTACCTAGTTATTATATTAAATTTCGATTTAATTTCAGCGTGTTTATATATCGTACGCTTCCATAACAACTCCAAACACCACAAAGATTGAAATCCGATAATAATATAATATTACGGATCCAACGGAACTGGTTTCGTCAAAATCCGAGGCTGTGCCTCGGAAGGCTATTTTTTAACGTCAATTTAAACGATAAAATTTCAAGACTTAACAAAACACTTTCAAATTCAATTTTAACACTTTTACTATCTTCAGTACTATCAGTATACATTTTATAGTCTTTAAAATAATTTTATTCAGCTTAAATTTAAGATTTACCACTTAAACGAATTTCAAATGATTTAATTTAATAATTAAATTATCTAATAAATAGTGATATTCGAATTCAAGTTAGAAACTAACTATGAAATATTTAAAATCGATTAAATATTCCGATTTCAAACCATCAAAAATTCTAGGTTGTCACAATTAGAATATTTTAAAATTAACGTTTAGATATTTTTTAGTAATTGATTAAAATTTTAAAATGAAAGAGACCTTAATATAACACATGTTAATTTTAGTTTTTCAATCTTTATTATTTTATTGAATATTTCACTATGATATTTTTTTAAAGGTGTTTAAACATGTTTCTAAATATTTTAATCAATAACAATTTAATATATAATTTTTAACTAGTAAGTTAAGTATTTTATAAACATGGAAGTTTGGATTCTTGAAAAAATTAATTCAAATTTCTTTTAAAACAAGGAGGGTATTAAATTTTTTAAATTCATATTTCATAGCAATTTGATTTTGATATTGAGTTTGAATACTACCTTTCATGAATATGTTATAGTTTTAATATCATTAATTACCTTTAAACTCTTGTCTTTACTACTCTTTTAGTCCCATTCATTAGTTTTCTTAACCTAAGTTTAGTAATTGGTGTGTATTACTTTTGTTTGGTTGAAGCGAGTTATAATAAATTGTTTGATATATGTATACACACATACGTACATACATATACACATACATACATATACATATACATACACACACACACAGATATATATATATATATATATATATATATATATACATGCTTGTCAATTAGATATTATTTATCACTCATGTTTATCTTATACTCTAGATGTCTCTTACCGTAGTATGTATATCATCATATCATTTTGCATATTATTATTATTATTACTTCATTATCATTGTGTTTCATATTACATATCATTATGCATCCTATTTCATATCACATTTCATTGCATATTACATCATAAATTACAATGCATAAAATATCATTCTCATTTGCATCACAAGTTGCACTTCATTTTGCATATTATCTCATGCTACATTGCATATATCATACATTTCATACTGCATTACAAACTACATATTACATACATGTATACATAACGAGTGTATTTTATTTAGGTGGAGTTTGTAGTATTGTCTTATAGTTTAGGATTATTAGTTTTTGATTTGTTTGGTATGTTTTGATTGACTTGTTTAATTGAATTGACTTGTTTTACTTGATTGACTTGATTAACTTTGTTTGACTTGATTAATTTGTTTGACTTGTCTGACATGATTGGTTTTGATGTGTGTGTTTAAATATACTTATACATATTTATGTATTGAATAATTATAATTATATTAATGTCTTTCACATTCTATTTACTATAATTTGTTCTAGTATTAGTTTAAGGGGGAGTTTTATAGTTTTATGGTTTTAGGATGGTTTTTGTTGATGACAAAAGGGGGAGAAATATAAAATAGGAAAGTTAGACATATATTAAAGGGGAGTTATTAGTTTTGAGGGAGTTATTAGGATAGAAGTAATATTTTATAAACAAAGGTTGTCATCATCAAAAAGGGGGAGATTATTAGTCCCTGAGAAGATGGTTTTGATGGCAACAACCATAGAATAAAATTATAAAATATAAATACTAATATTATAGTTTATATATATATATATGCAGGATCTAACCATGCAGGTACCAAGAATGAAGAATGCACAGTATAGAGATTCAAGATATCAAGATTGAAAACTCATGAGTATCAAGATTATCAAGAGTTCAAGATTTCAATAATAAGTAATTTAATTAGGAATTTTGTTAAAACTCCTAGAAAAGCAATGGCATCTTAAAATCCAATTTATACGTGGAATAGAATCCACTTCGAGCCTGTTAAAGGGATGGAACCCTAAGTATGATGGAACCTACGAAAAATCTAGTGGAACATTGTTTTGTATCCACTAACTTTTATTCAAAATGTTTTACAAAATTATATCTTGTTTTCAAAATGTTTTCAAAATCTTCCTTTTAAAAGAATCAAAAACATTTATCCTGGTTTTAATACTTTTAGCCTCAAAATAATCTTTATTTTCAAAATCAAAATTATCCTTGGTTTTAAACTATCTTTTAATAATAAATATATTTAATATTTATACTTAGATTTAAATATAAAATTATAGTAAAATTATATATATATATATATATATATATATCAAAATATTATTCTCTATATTTACTTATGCATTTTACTATAGTTAAGTATATTTATAAAGCTTAAAATAGTTTTAACATAAGATAGAAGTTATTTTCAAAGAAAAACAAATCACCAAAATTTCCTTTGGTATGTCGACATCCTCAAGTACCCCATGTCGACATGGTAGCAGTTTATTTCAAAATTTTGAATTTCAAAGGAAGTGTCTATTCGTTATATCATTTCACGAATGGACATAGCTGCTGTTCTACTATAAATAGGGGTGGTTTTGAACGAATTTGTATTCATATTTTTCTAGTTTTCACTCCTCTTCTTTTTCCACATTTCTTTATACACATTCTTACCAATACTCTGCCAAAATCAACATTGAATCTAAGTAGATCATTTCTGATTTGATTCTCTATCACTATCCCAACAAGATCTTGGTGCTTTTCAGAGTTATAGACTTCTTTGTAATCAATTTAGTGAGAAAAGGTGTGATTGTAGCCTTGGAAATCAATCAAGTGAGAAAAGGTGTGATTGTAGCCTTGGAAATCAATTGGGTGAACTTGTTGCCCCTGAATCAAGTATCTCTAGCCAGAGGAATGTGAATCTGGAGTGGTGTACCTCGTGGCCTTGAAATTGAGGGTGTAATTGTACAATTGCTTTTGAAAGGAAATCTGTACTTGTGTGCGGGACTGGATGTAGGGTAATTCCGAACCAGTATAAAATCCGGTGTGTTCTTTTCCTTTATTGCATTTACTTTATTTCTGCATCCGTGTTTGATTCTGTGATCATATCTGTGTCTGAATATTGCATACATTTGTGTTCAAATTAACAAAAACTCAAAAAGATTTAGTAATTCCTTAAAACACTATTCACCCTCCTCTGGTGTTAATCCTAGCCTTAAGATCCATATTTCGTATTTCTCACACTCTCCATATAATTTCATAGCTTGTTGATGTGTTCTGATGGTGATTCACTTATGGATTTGATTGAACTGTAGTTTGAATCGAATAAGTCATTACTTCTTGAACTTGGACACTTGGAATGTCACCAAACTTGATAGATAAGCTGGACAGAGAGATGGGAGTATAATTCAAGTGGTTAGAAGTAACCACCATTCAATATTTTCGATCGGTGCCAATCTGAAAAATTGTGTGTTTTGGTCCCAAATTTCTTAGAGTCTATCTTCTAGTTATTTTAGGCCTTTGGGTCAAGTCTTATGTCATTCTGGCTTAATTTGAATATTCTAACTCCTATTGAGTTCTGATGGGACAAAAATCCAACAACATTACTTAAGCTTAATCGAATTTGTGTTGTTAATAATTCTACTAATATTGACATAAATACTAATTATCTATGGCACATAGACTGGGTCGTATCAGTGACAAACGACCGCACAAATTGAAAGCTGAAGGTTTCCTACCATCATTTGATTCTTAATCATTTGATACTTATGAATAATATCTAAAAGGAGAAATGACTATGCGCCCATTTATACTGATGTATGTGGCTCAATATCCATAACTACTAGAGATAATTCTTCTAACTTCATAAATTTTACTAATGATTTCTCGATGCTAGGACATGTGTATCTTATTAATAATAAATCAAATATCTGCAAGAAACTAAAGGCATACAAAAATGAGGTAGAAAATGAAATGATCTATACAATTAAAATACTTCGATCAGATCGAGGAGGTGAGTATGTTGGACAAGAGCTCCAGTAGTACTTAATGAACATTGAGATTATCTCTCAAGTTACTACATTATATACTCCACAACATAATGGTGTTTTAGAAAAAAGAAATCAAACCCTCCTAGATAAATGAGTAAAGCCGAGTTAACTCTTTCCTGCTGAGGATATGCATGAAAAACCGCATTGCATGTGTTGAATTTGATGTCTACTAAATCTGTGCCTAAGACACTACATAAGGTATGTCATGGGAAGAAACCTCTCCTTAACTATTTGAAGATATGGGTTGACCCAAGTAAACTCTAGGCAAGATCAACACTGTGTAAATTTGTAGGATATCCCTGGAATTCCATGGGATATTTTTCTATAACACTAAAAAAATGTTTTTTTTCTAAAGACACCATCTTTTTGGCAAAGGAATTTATATCAAAATAAATTAATAGAAAAGTTATGGACTTGTATGAGATCCGAGAAATTAATATAGAAGCTGAACTAGTGGGAGAATCAAATTCACCATTATACGAAAACACACAACATATTAGAAATTCTAGCATGGAATCTCGTGTACCAGAGATATAATAAAGTCTTTTCATGGATGGCGAAAAAGGGGACCACGTCTTATAAGTCAATGCTCCTTTCTCATTCCAAAAAACACGATGTAGTAAAGACTCTGTAGTTTGGCTTGAAGAGACGAGATGCAAGATGGATTCCATGTATGACAACAAAGTATGGAATTGGCTAACATACCCGAAGGGATAAAACCAACAGGATGCAAATGGATTTTTAAGAAAATACTAAATGCAAATGGAGAGGTAGAGGCCTATAAAGCAAGACTAGGTTTGCCACATTCAAGGAGTTTATTATGTGAAAAGTTGTCGCCGTTGCCACGCTTAAGTCCATTCGGATAATGCTTTCTATCACCACGTTCTATAATTGTGAAACAATGAAAATGGATGTGAAAATGACATTTTTAAATTATGGTTTAGATGAAACCATGTACATGTAGCGGCCAAGGGTTATGAAGTCAGTGTGAATAAGGGAAAGACTTGCGAATTGTTGAGATCAATCTATTGTCTTAAGCAAGCTTCAAGGAGTTGGAATAAGTGTTTTGATAAAGTAATTAAAAGGTTTGGTTTTTATTAGTATGTAGAGGAAGCGTCTATGTATCAAAAAGAATAAGAAAGTACTATAATGTTCATAGTCTTATATATTGATGACCCTTCCTAATTGGTATGCCAATCCAATTGTTCCAACTGATGAAAGCATAGTTACCTAAGAACTTCTCTATGAAGCATTTGGGAGAAGCAATCTACGTACCTGGTATTAAGATATAAAGAAATATACCATACTAAAAAGATTCGGCATGGAGAATTTCAATCGTAGAAATGTTCTGACACTATCTAGAATCGTCCTTTCTAAGAAGGACGCTCCTCATATTGTGATGAAAAGAAGCGTACGAAAAGGATACCACATGCATCTGTAATTGGTTCCATTATATATTCTATGTTATATACTATACTACATGTGGCTTATGCATGGGATGCCTATTTGGGAGAAAAACAATGGACAATAGTGAAACACATTCTTAAGTATTTGAGAAATACTAATGACTTATTCATTATATAGGAATGGAGACCTCTTTATGAAAAGATATTCAGATTCAAGCTTTTAAAGTGATATCAATGATAGTAAGTCGGTATATGGTTATACAATGAATGATGCAGTAGCCAGTTGGAAAATTTCCAAGGAACATACAGTGGATGATTTGATGATGGAGGCATATTATGTCACCTTCAATGAAGCAACAAAAGAGGTGATCTGGACGTGAAACTTTATGGTTGTGTTAGGAGTGTTGCCAAATTTTGAGAAACCCCTGACATTGTTAGTAATAATAATGCAGCGATGAAAATCACAAAGGAACATGGGTCCCATAAGAAGGAAAGACACATTCGTTGTAAGTTCCACAACATTTGTAACACCTCAATATTTTATAGGAAATTCAATTAAAAAGAAATTAAAAGCGCATTTGGTATAGCGGTAAAGGTGCATGTTGACTTTCTTAGTGACCATGGATCAAGTCCCGTTGTCGCCCAAAATCTGGAGCAGTGTTTTTTAGCTGGTTCATTTCCAGCGATTTTCCTACTTATTTCAGTGTTGTTTCTGACATGTGGTGGCTTCCCATTCACTCCAATGATGTAATAGGATGAGATGGCTAAATTTTATTGGTTGAGTGATGTGTATGGGCTAGAATGGATAATCGTTTGTTTCATATGTGGCCTTTTCTCTACTAAATAAACAAATCTATACCAAATTAAATTATCTGTATATATTCAAGAAATTTGGGGAATTTAGAAGAATCAAAGGGAGAAAGATTAAAGAAAAGTTTTTCAAATTTATACAAGCTCAAGTGCCAGGTGAATAGGAATCAATATGAAATAGAAAAATAAAGTAGTTCAATTTCAGTTCTTTTCTGGCATGTTAATATCAATAAATTTCTATTATTAATCAAGAATAGATGTAAATTATTGCAACTTCTTCTTCTTTTACTTCTTAAATCTAATTCATGTTCGTTTTGAAATATGGGACAAACAAATTATTTATTCACATTCAATGGCATAAATAAGATTGAAATTTATGTAAATTATTGTATCTTCTCCTTCTACCACTTCTTAATTTTAATTCATGTTTGGGTTGAAATATGGAACAAACAAATCGTTGTTCACGTTTCATGGCGTAAATAGGATTAGTTTAATTAAATTGAATTAGAATTGTTATTCAATTTCTAATGGTAGATCAACTCTTTGAATAAATTCAGAATATGTTACTTATAAAATTGTGGTTTTGATTGATGTAATTACATAATTTTGAATATGGTTTTGGAACAAAATTGGGAAGTCTAATTGGCATAATTGTTTGTTTCATATATGGCCTAAAAATGTAAAAGTGGAATTTTGTGTAATTAAATGATTTGTGGTATTGGATAAAAAATTTGTAAAAATTAAATCTCAAAAGGGAGAATGTAATTTAGGGTAGAAAAAAATGCAAATTAAATGGCCGTTAAAGGCTAGTGTAAATCTGTAACAAAATGGTATAAAAATTACAGACTAACATATGGGCTGAAGGACATGAAATTAAAACACCATTTATGTAAGAAATAGAGAAATTGCGAAATAACCAAATCGGATGTTAAAAATGGCCTAAATAAGATTAATGGAAATAAACAATATGTAAATTGTAATGGTAAAATTAATTAATCTAGAAGCAATTTGGTACGCAGACCATGCAAAGGTCTGGATAGGTATTTCATGCAGTTAAGACCAAAATACAGTTTTGGTTATACGTACTAGGAATGGGCAAGTAGGTTCGCAAGGATGTTTGTTACCATTCATAGGTTGCTAGTATGTAGGATAGATAGCATCTGCAATCGTAGGCTTCTTCAGGCAGATCGACGCGAACAGAACATGACAAGTGTGCTCCGACGTAGGCTTCTTTAGGCAGATCATTAGAGGATTTTGCATAGCCGACCCAGCTGCGGGCTCTCTTTCGAAGGATTGACACGTTGGATAGGGGGAAGTCCACGTTGGTGACCGAGGAGACAGGAGCATAGAAGTCCAGTTTAGCAGAGCCTGAGCGCAACTTTGGGGTCTTGTGAGGTAACTTGAGTCGGTGCCGGTCAGACGTAAGAGGCATTTAGTTACAATGCATGGGTGAAGAGCATAACTTTCACACTGTAACACATGGATAGGTAAGGACGGCAAGTCCGACAAGCCGATTGACGTTTAGTACTACTGCATGGTTGACTTCCCTAGAGTGACTATGGAATTTGGCTTCTTAGAAGCTGTATCTAAGAAGGATTCACTGTATTATATTATTCACCCTCTGCGATATCCGAGGAAGACCTGGAATTAAACTATTTTATTCTTTCTGCTTCATTTTATTTCTTCTGCTTCATTTTATTTCTCATTCATCAGACTTTATGTCCGACCCATTCCAATTTTTCCTACTTTTCCCAAATCACGGGAGGGAAAGTTTAGATTGTAGTTCTTTACAGCTTGGAGGGTCACTAGAGTAGTTGTTATCTTCAGTTTTGTTTCTTTTGTTTCATGTACTTCGTTTCTCTTTTCCGTACTTTACTCTATACATAGGGACCTATATTGTGAACTTTGTTATATTTTTCGTATTGGTGGAGACTACTTGGTACTTTTGGTTTCAGAAATAAATTTGGGATAATGTGGTTTTTAATGAAGCTGTTTTTCTATTAATTTAAAATTAGTGAAAGTTTCTTCCACTATAATATTTTAATCATTTCAGGATGCCAACTTAGTCTCTATGCTATGTTATGGATTTTTATTTCATCCGACCATCCGTGCTTCTAGTCATGTCCGAACTTCGGGGTGCCTAGTGGTGTGAGGTGTCATAACATTATAGGGTTTATCACTAATGAAGAGATTGTGATTGAAAGAGTAGACACTAAGTAAAACATAGAAGATCCACTCATGAAAGGACTAACTCGACCAATCTTAAGCAAACTGATCGAAGTGACGAGATTGGGATTCCAAAATTGGTTCTAAGTGCAAGTGGAAGATTGATAAAGTTAGTGGTATGCCCCAGGGGCAATTCTCTAGCTTACTATAAACTGTTGAAGTTGTAATAAAATATCATTCAAAATAAAAAAATTGTCTTTCAGTTATATACTTATCATATTATGATATGTTAACTAATTATATAATTTAATATGTTAAATAGAAAATCCTTAAATGATATTTTTGGTGATAGTATTTACAATATGTTGTAATCACGTGAAATTTTTCACATCAAAATAACACATTATTTTAAACATTCATGGTCAAGATGTTTTGAGAAAGAATATCGATTCATCTATTGAAATCAGAGTACGTAATACTCTTCAAAAGTTAGATGGTGTATTACTCATGGCAACTGGGGCACCAAGTGGTAACGTATTGACAGTTATTGGATAACCATGTAATGACTCACTTGAGAGATTTCTGCTGGTTAATATAAGCATGATCAAACAGAATCTCGAAATGATGATATCACACAGTTCTCTTGACTTGAGAATAATGTCAACTTTTAGCGTGGACACTCCACTTTGACATAGTTAAACCATGATATGTCATCCATTGAACGACTGTGATGAATGCCCTATACCATCGGCACAAATAATAATTAAATAGTGCACTGCAGTCGTACCCGGCCAATATAGGACCATCATTAAGATGAATAATACTCACAACGCATGAATAGAATATAATATCACAGGTATAACAAAAGAAATAGTAATAGGTATGTGAATAAATCATCAGATTGTAGATCTATAGAGTTATACGTCAAATGTCATAGAGTTTATACAATGGAAACAAACTTAATAACTATCTCAAATACAAGTATAAGCAGTCACTGCTAAAGCTCCCTAGTGCTGCATAGCGGAATAAGCATAGAATCTATATAGGTATATAATACGAGATAGTTCCATCCAGACCATCTTTCGAATAGCTACTGCATCACCTAGACTTATTATCTAGCTTACTCATTTAAGAGTATTCAAGATAATAAGAAGCAAAGCATAAAATCTTGGGTTATACAACAGTCGGGTTTGAGTAGAAAATGGATCTCAAAATATTATACAGGTAAATATGGTAAGGTACAAGAGTATACGAACAATACCTCAAATGTCCCTACAACCAAAGAGTCAGCGCATAATAGTATAATATGATACTCTACAATATCATAAAGGTACAATACATAATACCATAGTAGATGTCCAAATATCTGTATCTCCAGTACCTTCTCCTAATGGTATCCCCAAGTGATATTCCACTAAAGGAAAGCAACCAAAGCAACCATAGCATCCATCAAACAAGACTCACCATCACTCATCTATGTGCTTTGAATATACGATAACTCATATGGCCTCCTCACTACTAGGGACTAATGGAAATACTAATTCTCTATATTCTCGTATCTCGCAGGCCAAAGCTGGATACGTATCTCACAGCCCAGAGCTGGATACTAGACCCAAAGTCATAGGTCCAAGGTATATGGATCCTCGCTACTAATCCATGAGCCCAATTATAATACCCTGCTTCGAGTACAATAGAAAACACTTTGAGCATCAATGATTCCTTTGCACATGCTTATGAGCCTTCCTTTGCTCCATTTGGTTACCGATCCCTTCTTGCTCAATATAGTTTCCATTATTCACAAGGAACCTATACATATTTCCTGATCATATGGTTCACTCCTTTACAAGCCGCCATCTTTGGAACCTACTCCCAACACGAGCCAACATCCGAAGGTTCTAGCTTTTCATCATGTTGTTACATCGTCATACTACCTGATGCGAACGAGATAACACCTCCAGCATGACCTATAAAACATTCTCCACCTATCCTGAAAATTTCACATCCATCCCATGCAGTGTGATAACTCGTTATCGAGTTACAAGCATAATTCGATGCCGAGTTAAACATGTAGCCAATTGTTGGCTACCTTTTTTCCTTCCCTCTATTACCCTTCTCCAAATGCTTTAGACTCCTACTCATCACTCCTTGATAACTAGGCTCCAATCTATAGCCCCATCTTCAAGTTCTAGAAATAACTCGGCCCCTAATCCAATATTTAGCCAAATTTTACAACATCTTGCTCTAGAACAACTCCTTGGAATAAGTTCTATCCAACCATGCAAGAGAATGAATCGTAGCTCCTTCCTCTGTAACATGATGTCGATTCATCTTGATACCTCGGTGTCGAGTCTTGCCTTCACCTCCAAATAAGGTGTGAATTACCATGTAGGATCTTGGGTTGCACTAGAGCCTCATCTCCAAATTTCGTCCAATTCTGACCAACTTTGCCTCCGATTTGCATAATTCACCAACCTGCCTTCCTATGCATCCAAAATATTAACAAACAACATCAATACGAAACATACAAATATAGAATCACATCAATTACATCCATTTATACATGTCGTACAATCAATCAAATGAACAAAACATAGGGTTATAACAATCAACCAATTTCTAATCCAAATCTAAGCAATAATGAACATATTAACATAAATATGGTGAATTACTAAATAAATCATATTAGAATTTATCAGTTTAGGGCATAAACATATGTTAACATGTTCTTAAATTTAGAAAAAGGATTTTAGGATCAAAATCAAGTTAAAATATATAATTCTACCATTTAAACATGCATAGGATAGTGAGAAGTCATGAACCATTAACCAATTACCATATTCAACCAATTTGTATGTAGATCTAATTCAAACAACGAAGAAAAGCGCTCCAAATCAACCAAAGTGATGATCTCTATCTTTTAATTGAGGATCTAATCTTTAATCTACAATCTAGTTTAGTTTAGAAAGCAATTTGGATGAATTGGCATAAATCCAGGGCTAACTAGGGTTTAGACCAGATTTTGAATGAGAGGGCAAATTTCTCATTTGACTCCTATAGTCCCTATTTGTAGTAATCTCTAATTAGATTAATGGTCCAATAAATGAGCTTAATTAATTACACACTAATTCTGGCCAAAAGCTGCTAAAACTTAAAATAGCCGTAACTTCCTAGCTGTAAGTTCATTTTTCTGTTTTGACCAATCTATGAAATGGAAAACCATCATCATGAAGCAGTGGAACTGGTTTGGAACCTTAATTCGACTTCTATCAAAAGTTATAGCCCAAAAAAGTTTTTTAGAGTCAAAATTGTCACAAAGAAATTTAGGAAAAATCATAGCCATGTACAATTTCCCTAAGATTCATATCCCAAAATTTTAGAATTATATGACCTCATAAAAATAAAATAAAAATATTTTACGATCCTTTGATACGTATAATACGGGTCATTATACTCTCCCCCACTAGGAATTTCAATCCCGAAATCCCCAAACAAGCCGAAGTATAAGCAACCATGGTCACCTCACATGCCTACCAATCATAAGCAACCACCAAACATCTCAAACAGGCATCCAAGCAGCCAATAATATAGTGAACTTATCCTAGCATGTGACATACTAAGTTATCAAATATAATATACAATGGTGAAAGTAGATGCGATAAATGTTGGGTCTTACTATTCAAAGAGCTCCGGACACCTAGTCCTCATGCTCTTCTTCGTCTTCTGCGTACAATCGTCATATCTTAACTAGTTTCACCGTCTTTCTTTTATGTTGTTTCATATCGTTCCCGACAATACAAAGCAACCCATGAAGTATAGAAACTTTTGGATCTACCTCAACATATCCTAGCTGATCCAGTGTAATCATCATGCCTTAGTTATGCACAAACTTCTGTACATAAAAGACATGAAAAATTTGTGCACACTCGCCATCTTCTAAGGTAAGTCGACTTTATATACTAGCTTCCCGGTTCTCTCAAATATTGGAAAAGTACCTATAAATCTCGGTGTCAACTTCCCCTTCCTACAAAATCGAACTACATTCTTTAGAGGAGAAATCTTTATAGATACCATATCTCTGACAGAAAACTTCAAGTCTCTTCATCTTTTATCTATGTAGCTTTTCTTTCGATCCTGCCAACTTTCATTCGTTACCGAATGACCTTAATCTTCTTCGATGTCTCTCTAATCATATCTGGTCCAAGTATCGATTTCTCGCCTACTATCCACCAACAAGAAGGATTGCAAGGTCTTTCGTGCAATGCTTCATACGAAGTCATCCTAATATTCAGTTGATAACTGTTGTTGTATACAAATTCCACCACATGCAAATGATCACCTGTAATCCACAAAGTCTATAATACATTTTCGCAAGAGATTTTTGAAAATATGATTTACTCTCTCTATCTGCCCATCCATTTACGGGTGATAAGCCTTACTAAGATGCAGCTCGGTTCCCAACACCTCTTGTAAGCTCTTCCAAAACCCATTAGTAAACAATGGGTCTTGGTCACTTAAAATGCTCTTTAGAACATCGTGAAATCATATTATCCGCTATACATATAACTCTGCCAACTTGGATGCCATTCTACTTGACTTGAAGGGTATAAATCTCATGCTCTCGTTCAACCGATCTACTGTGACCCAAATTCTTTCGTACCCTGCTTGAGTCCTAGGAAGTTCTTCTACAAAATTCATCGATACTTGCTCCGATTTCCACTCAGGAATCTCTAATGGCTGCAACAATCCACTAGATTATTTCTACTCTGCCTTCACACCTTCCCAATAATAGGTTCGCTTCATATCTCAGTACATCTTATCACCGCCGAGATTAATGGTCAACCTATAATGGTGACATTCTCTTAGCACTTCAACTTGCAATCCTTCAATATTGGGAACAAACAACCTCCTCTCCTTACGAAGCCAAGATTCTTGGTCAAGTTTTTATTGCTTTATATCTTCAAATTATACTCCTTTCTTTATCTTTTTTATGATCGCTGCTAGCTTAGCATCTCTCTTCTAACTGGTACTGATTGCTTTCAATTGGAACAGTCGATAAGCTTGCCAATATTTTAGGTTCTAGCTCGCAGTGAGGCCTGAAATCAAATCCATCAATATACTCTATCTTCTTCCATTCCAAGAAATTTTCCCCTAACCCCACATGTCTTCTATTCAATGCATCTACGACTGCATTCCCTTTCTTGGAAACTAGGAAATGCTAAAATCATAAGAGGCTAAGAACTCTAGCCACCGTTGCTAACGAAGGTTGAGATCCTTCTGAGAGAAAAGATAATTCAAGGATTTGTGGTCCGTGAATAGTTCAAACCTTTCCCCCCAACAAAAAGTGCCTCCACATCTTCAAAGCAAAAACAATTACCACCAATTCCAAATCATGAGTTGGGCAATTCATTTTGTGTGGCTTTAGCTGTCGACTTGCATAGGCAACAACTTCTCCTTTCTATATCAATATCACACCCAATCCAGTACTACAGGCATCAGTGTATACTATTAACTCTCCATTTCCACATAGAATAGTCTGTTAACCTCTCCTTCAGACACAAAAACACATACTCACACTTTACGTCCTAAAAAAATTATGATTCTTCATTGTCAAATTGGTCAACTGTGTTGTTATCTTTGAGAAGTTCTTGATGAAGTGCCTAAAGTATCCCGCTAATCCTAGAAAACTCCTCGCATTGTAGCATTCTTAGGATGATTCCAATCTTGGACCGCTGCCACCTTCGTAGGATCCACTACTGTACCCTGTCCTGGCACGACATGACCCAAGAATCTCACTTCCTCTCTCCAGAAGTGACACTTAGAGAACTTCGCTCTCATCTTGCACTTTCATAACATCTCTAACACAATCCTCCAGTATGTCTTGTGCTCCTCTTCAATTTTGCAAATTAGGATATCATCCATGAACATAAGCATGTATTTATTCAGCTGGTCTCTGAAAACCCAATTTATGAGATCCACAAAGTAGACTGTAGTGTTGATTAACCCAAATGACATCACCAATCACTCATAAACTCCTGATGGTGCACGAAACATAGTGTTAGACACACTCTCCTTCACTATACTAAGCTAGTGAGATCTCATTTCCAAATCCATTTGAGAGAATAAATTCAAGTCGTGTAGCTGATCGAACGAGTCATCAACGCGTGGGATGGTTACTTGTTCTTTTTCATCACTTTATTCAGCTCATGAATATCCACATACAACCTCAAAGGCTCATCCGCTTTAGTTGTGAATACAACAAGTGCACCCAACTTAGATATGCTTCTTTCAATGAACACTTTCCTCAATAGGTCGTTCAACTGCACCTCCAATTCCTTCTGCTACTTGGGTGCCATATGCCTCAAAGGAATAACTATAGGTTTGGCTTTCTTCACTAAGTCAATTTAAAACTTGATCTCTCTATGTGGTGACAATCCAGTCATTTTCTCAAAAACATCTTGATACTCTCTAGTGATAGGCACAGATGACAACCCATCTCGTGAAACCTCAAGCAAATATAAAAAGCTAACAATCACTCCATCATCTGTTAGGCAGATAATCACTACCGTTCGCTCATCCACATCTTCGATTGTCACCAGTAGCTTCTTGCAATCCACTATAGCCACATACCTCTTTAGGAAGTCCATTCCCAAGATAATCTGAAACCCATTGAAATTCAGAACAAAGCAATTACAAATAAAAGAACATCCAAGACTTGATAAAGCAAAACCACTATAAAACATGTATAGGCAAGTCGAGCCTCTAATAGCGTTTTTCATGAGTAAGGGTTGGTTTACTGTCTTGGGTCCAATCCCAATGTATCCACTAAGTCACTAAAAATGAATGAATGAGAAGCACTGATATCAAACAAAACTCAAACAAGAACATCACCAATAGAAAGCATACCTTGAATAACAACTCCCTTTCCCTTCTCCTTTGCCAAGTGAGCACTCGACGAAGTCGGGACTACGTCCAAAGCATATGCCTTTACCATCTTCTTATCCATTACTGGTTTGAAACAATTCTTCTTCAAATGCCAGGCTTATCACAATTATAGCATTTATTCTTCTTCCTTGTCTTGCAATCTTTAATTAGATGACCCTTCTCATTGCATCCATAGCAAATAAGTTCTTATTTACTCTTCATTTCACCACTCTTTCTTTGGGACTACTTTCTCTTCCCATTCCACTTCTTCTCATGGCAAAGCGCCTTCTCTACTAGCTTTTCAAAAGGCTCATCAATATGATCCACCATATTCTCTTCCAAGTATTCACCAAACCAATGATAAATTTCTCATTCTTTCTCAAGGGAGTGTCAATTAATGAGATCCTATAGTTTAACAAAATGTCAAACTCTGCAACATATTTTGGGATTGACATCTCTCCCTGCTTTAGCTTGGTGAACTTTCTAAACAATATCGACTTCTGGGAAGTCGAAATGAACTTTTTTTGAACCTTTCCTTGAACTGGTATCGACTAAACTGATCCTTTGGAGTAGAGATAGTAACAGTGTTCCACCAGTTTATAGCTCACTCCTAAAGTTGCCTAAAAGCTAGCTTCCTCTTCATAACGTCATCCACTTCCATATCACTGAAGATGCACTCACAAGTATCAATCATATCTTGCACTTTATAGTTTTTTTTGTTCCATGGAATGGCTTTCCTCGAAGGGTAGAGTAATCCCTGCTCAATTTAGAAAAATCATCCCTAGGCGCTTGCACTGGATCACCTTCACCAATAGCCTTACCAGGAGTATTCCTCATCATTGTTGCTATCACAACATTGAACATAGCTTGGAAATCAGGCGTAGCAGCTCTTGATCATTCCCAATCTTAAAATCTAAAGCGGATCTCATAGTATTCCTTTTATGCCCACTCATTCTCATCTATAATAAGAATGATTGGTCTTTCATAAAGAAAACTATGCCTATGGTGCTCGTGTCTATGTGACTTATACTACATAGTTTTGAAAGCCGAACTTATAACAAGTATGCACTCCCTTGTATACACACGCACACTCAATATCCAGTCTAAGTTGATAACTCATTCCTTATCTCTATTGGATCGCGCTAGCAAATCAGCTTGATCATGTAAACAAAGTTCTTGTACCAAATGCGACGACTGCCTTATACCACTGGCACATATAATAACTAAATAATGCGATGCAATTGTCCCCGGCCGATATAGGATTAGATGAATAACAACAAACGTAGAATATAACCTGCTATATCTCACAGCTCATTGACAAAATAAAATATCAAAATATAAAAGAATAGAAAGTAATAAGTATGTTAACAAATCGTCAGAGTACGGATCCATATATACACCAAATGTCATAGAGTTTGTACAATGAAAACAAACTCAACAACTATCTCAAATAAAAGTATAAGTAGTCAGTGTTCAGGCTTTGTAGTGCTGCATAGCGAACAAGTAAAGAATCTATATATGTATATAATATGAGATAGCTGCATCGAATTCGTCCTTCGAATAGCTACTGCGTTACCTAGACCTATAATATAGTCTACTTATTTAAGAGCACCCAAAATAATAACAAGCAAAGCATAAAACATTGGGTCAAACAATAGTCTGGTGTAATCAGTAAATGAATCTCAAAACACTATACAGATAAATATGGTAAGGAACAAGAGTGCACAAACCATACCTGACGTGTCCCTACAACCAAAGAGTTAGCACTTAACAATATAATACACTACTCTAAATATCATAAAGGTACAGTACATAGTACCATAGTGGATGTCCAAATATCCTTATCTCTAGTACCTACTCCCAATGATATCTATGAGTGATAGGCCACTAAAGGAGAGCACCAAAGCAACCATACCATCCATCAAACAATCACTCGTCCATGTGCTTTAAATGTATGATAATTCGTATGGCCTCTTTAGTACCAGGGACTGATGGAAATCCCAATTCTCCACTGTACTCTTATATCTCGCAGCCCAAACTGGATACGTGTCTCGCAGTCCAAATCTAGACATTAGTCCCAACACTACAGGTTTAGGGTATTCGGATCCTTGCAACTAATCCATGGACATCCTCACTTGTATTACCCCTGCTTCAAGTACAACAGAAAAAACTCAGACATCAATGATTCCTTTTCACATACTACCAAGCCCGCCTTTCCTCCATTTGTATACCTAGCCCTTTTTTGCTCAATCCAGTTTCCATTATTCACGAGGAACCCAACCCCATTTTACGATCATATGGCTCACTCCTTTACGATCTGCCATCTCTGGATCCTACTCCCAACATGAGCCAACATCTGAAGTTCTATCCTTTCATCATGTTGTTACATCGTCTTCCAACCTGATATGAACGAGCCAATACCTCCAGCATGACCTACAAATCATCCTCTACCTGCCAATAAAATTTCACATCCATTCCATGCAATGTGATAACTCACTATCAAGTTATTGGTATAACTCAGTGCCGAGTTATACACTTGGCTAATTATTGGCTACCTTATTTTCCTTGCCTCTAGTACTCCTCTTCAGGTTCTTTAAAACCAAACTCATTACTCCTTGATAACTCAGCCCCTAATCTAAAGTCCCATCTTCTAGTTCTAGAGATAACTCGGCCCCAATTCAATATTTAGTAAAATTTTCCAATATCTTGCAATAGAACAACTCCTTAGCCAAGTTATATCTAACCATGCAAAAGACCGAGTTATAGCACCTTCCTCCATAACTCGGTGTCGACTCATCTTGATATCTTGGTGTCGAGTTTTGCGTTCAACTCCAAATAAGGTGCGAATTATCATGTAGGCTCCCGGTTTTCCTTAGAGCCTCTCCTCCAAGTTTCGTCCAATTCTGACAACTTTGCCTCTAATTTGCCTAATTAAAAATCTAACTTCCTATGCATCCAAAACACTAACAAACAATATCAAAGCACAACATACTAACATAAAATCATAGTAATTACATCCATTCATACATGTTATACAATCAATCAAATGAATAGTACATATAATTATAGCAATCAAGCAATTTCTTATTCAAATCTAACCAATAATGAACATATTAACATGAGTGTGGTGAATTACTAAACAAATCATATTAAAATTAACCAATTTAGGGTATAGACATATGTAACATGTTATTAAAGTCAAAAAAAGGATTATAGGATCAAAATCATGTTAAAACCTATAGTTGTACCATATAAACATGCATATGATAGTGAGAAATCATAAACCACTCACCATTTGCCAATTTGTGTGTAGATCTAATCCGGACAGTGAAGAAAATGACTCTAAATCAATTAAACCAAAGATCTCTATCTTTTAATTGAGGATCTAATCTCTAATCCACAATTGAGTTTGATTTAGAGAGTAATTTGTATAAGGATGAACCTATGGCTAATTAGGGTTTCGACCTGATTTGGAATGAGAGGAAAAAGTTCTAATTTGACTCCTACAGCCCCTATTTATAGTAATATTTAATTAGATTAATTGGCCAACTAATAGGCTTAAGTAATTTCACGCTAATTCTAGTCAGCAACTGCTAAAACTTAAAACAGTAATAACTTTCTAAGTCTGTTTTTCTATTATGACCAATCTATGAAATAGGAAACCATGATCCTAAAGTAATAGAACTAGTTTAAGACCCTAAATCAACTTCTATCAAAAGTATAGCCCAACCAAGGTCTTCAGAATCAAAATGGTCACATAGAAATTCGAAAAAAAATCACGGATGTGTGAAATGTCCTTAAGAGGCGTTTCCCAAAATTATAGAATTATACGATCTCATACGAATAAAATGAAAAAATTTACGATCCTTTAATATGTAAAATACGGATCATTATAATGACTAGAATTAGGTCTGAGTTAAAGCATTGGAAGTGAAACACTATTCATAGAGAATTCATTTCCTCGGTTATATAGGTTTAGTATCTCGGTCAACTGTTGTCAAATCAACCAAAATCTCTGGTAGAGTAGTTTACTTAGTAATAATTGTTATTATTAACCAAAGGCTTTATGTTTGGATAAATAAAGTAGAATGTGGATGCTGTTAGAATTTGGACAAACCAAATTCCATAAGTCCTAATGTGGATAAATATCTTCTACTCTTCGACATTAGTTAGGAAATCAAAATGAAAGCTGTAAGCTCTATGTTTCATGAAATAAAATTGACTTTGTAGCCTCTTTCCTTTCTCTTATCCACTTGTTTTTGTTAACTTTTATGCTTATGCTTATTTCTATGCTCTTCTCTTTTCTTTGTTAATAGATTAAATTTACATTCATGCAAGTAGTGTAGCTTTATTTTTATGCAAGTAGTTGGTAGTTAATCTCTCTTTCTTCATTTGCTTAGTTTCCATTTTATTTTTATTTTAATATTGAAATTTACAAGTGTTGATTTGATAACATAAATGAGTAGCTAAACCTCTTCAATTTAGGGGCAATGAAGCTCTCTAACTCTATGTAATTTCAACATATTTATGATTTATGATCTCTTTTGTTTGTGCTTCCTGAAAGTGAATCTTGATGTAAGTTTATACAAGTGAGTTTGATAGCTTATGTTGCTTTTGCAAATGTGCTATTCTTATTTAATATAAATACAATTTACATCATCATTTGCCAATTGATTTTTAATTTTGAAATGAAAGTAAAAACAAAATTTGATGATCTATCTTACTAATTACAATAGTAAATAGATCATACTTAAAATAGCTTTTGCTTTGGCTTCATTTTCATGAGAATTTATTAGTGGTATAATTGTTGTATTATAGTTTGATGGTTAAGCTATGTTAATTAATAACATAAATAAATCATACTTATGATCAATGCAACAATTATTTCACTTGATACCATAATTAGAGATCATAAATTATTTGTTTGTTGATTACAAAAATAGGAGAGTGGATTTGCCACTAAATTGTTCTCTAATCTCATAGTTTTTAATCTCATTTTCCTTCTAATTTTAGCTTCATTTTGTTTACAAATTGTAGTTAACAATCTTCTCTCCACTTGGGTCTAATTTGATTAATTAGAAACTTTTAAAATCTTAAAAATTCCCTGCGAATCGACCGGCACTTGTCACGTACTAACTTTGGTATGCCGTGCGCTTGCGGTTATTTTAATTTGAAATTTATCGTAATTTTCTAAACCGATAGAAAATTTGTCGTTAAACAAGATTTTGACGCCGTTGTCGGAGAATAGTTTGATTTTGATTTTCTATTTTTCGAATTATTTTTCGTTTGATTCTTATGTGTTATTTTGTGTATTTGTTGCATATAAAAAAAATAGTGTGTGTGATTTTCGTTTGCATTTGTTTGTGTGCATTTCTTGTTTTTTAGTTTCATTTTCAAATTGCATTTCTAAAAAAAGCGTACACATTTCAAAACTAAAAAAAATTCATTTCATTTCATTTCAATTTGCATTTTCATATCTTTGCATTTCCTTTTTCGATTTACATTGCTTCTAATTTACAAACACTTCAAACCTCTCCTCTGTTAACAGTACAAACACTTCAGACCTCTCTTCTGTGCATTGGCAAACAACACTGTTCCTACTTTCCTCTACAACTCACTGCCTCCAAATACATCTGCCTCATTGCTGCCTTTCCACCGAACAACAACCCCCCTGCCTCCAGTAAAAATAAGACCACTCTTGCACAACAACTACTTTGTTGCTCATTATTACAACTCTGATCAACCAGGCATCAGTTTATTGCCTCCAACCATCATTACAGCCATCGAATCTCCTCATAAACTACTACAGCATAACAAACTTCTTACCTATCTCTAACCTACCTGCCTGATCATTCACTGATCATAGACTGATCATTCACTATCAACACAAAGCCAATATACCACTGTCTCAACACAAAATTGGCCATAGTTTCATCCCCTTATCCACTTCTCTGTTATAAACTGCTGCTCTGCCTTGCAATCAGCCATACTTCACAAACCACATCATCTTGTTTAAACCATAGCACGTCACCCTCTAACAACAGTGCATTGCCTATGATCACTTTCATTTCATCCGACATACATCAACATCATCTCTGATCATCCAAACCCACTTCTACACCAACAAAACCAAATTCCAACTATCATCACTACAAAACTGCAATCACTACAAGTCCAACCATAATCATCTCTCACCCATACCACTGACCACATACTAAACCACTTTCCTTCACCACTTCAAACTCCTCCCTGAACCACTACATTCACATACAATACATCCATTGATATGTAGCAACTCCATCCAAACCACCACACTGCTACAGCCAATTCCACAAACAAACACTCTAGTGAACAACTGCACACATCTGCACCTGTCAACAAGCCCTCTGTGACCACACATCATCGCACAGCACTGAAGACCTCTCCAGCATCTGTGCATTCCACAAAACAATTCTAAACCTCTGTTGCATTCCACAGACCTACCGACAACTTGCTGCTCCTCAACAAAGCAAGTGCAACCAACATCATCGCAACCGAACTTCAGCACCCTTACCCTCCAACACCAGTCACCGATTCCTAATCTCCCAACATCACAGAGCATTTGACCACCAAACAACCTCACTCCAAAAACCAAAAGCCTGAATCACCAATCTACTTCGAGCATCACCAAACCACAAATCAAATTCGACTGCAATCGACCGCGCTCCATCGCGACTCCCCAATTCGCCAACACATTGCTTCAGAATCACGAACACCACCAACCACCTCGAATTCAATCAGCAACACCCTCTAGTTCCTTTGCCGACTTCAAATCCAACTCCACTACAGCCCACCCAAATTCAACTTTGAACTCGACATCAAATCGCCTTACCATGCCTTTAATTGACGCACTGCAATTCCAATCGACCACGCTTTGAATCCGCGATTTTTCTTGAGTTGCCTTTCTTTGACGCTGTGATTTTTCTTTTTTCTGTTATTTTGCGTTTGTTGAGTTCGTTTCGTTTAATTTGTTTAACTTGTTTAATTGTTTAATTTGTTTATTGGGTTTGGCCTGTGCATTTTCTTTTAAAAAAAGAGAGAAAAAGATTTTTTTTTTTTTTTTTTTTTACACAGTAATTGTAGTAGTGGGCCAGGTGATTTTAACTTTTTTTAAGTATTGGTTCCATTGCAAATTTGTTCTGTTTAAATGGATTAGTTTCCCTTTTGTTCTTCCATCTCATAAAAAAAAATACAAAAAAAATTATTTGCTTTGTTTGTTTTATTTAATTTGTTTTTAGTTTAGTTTCGTCTTATCCAAAAAAAAAAAAATCAATTTTTAGTTTAATTTGTTTTGTTTTGCTTTAGTTTTATTTCCATTAATTGTAATATATATATATATATATATATATATATATATATATTGTTTTTATTTCAGGTTGTAGGAAATAAAATAAAGAATTGATTGCCAACACTACTTTGCTTGCTTGCTTAAAAAAAATGGCTGCTTGTAAAATAATTGCTAATAATTCTACACGCTCTAGTATCGTACTTTCATCTCTTGTTTTTAATTTGCATTATTGGTTGCTTGCATTTGCATTTATTTAAAAAAAATTCAAAATTCAAAAACAAAAACAACTTCATTTTAGCTGCATTGTTAATTCACGTTTAATTTTTGCTTTGCATTCATCTCATCTTATTTTCTTCTCTACGTACAATACCCCAATTCACATAAGGTGAGAGACTTCATTACCCTTTTCTTAGCCCACAAATCACATTTCATCGTAGAATTTGACTAATAATAAAGGTTAAAATTTTGACTTAAGGGTGTCGCGAGCTCATCTAGGGCATAATTGTATCTTCATAATCGTTTTATTTGAACAATTTTATTGCTTGATGTCTAGGTTACGGCAAAGTAATAACCATTATAAATATTATGGTGATTCGTAAATATTACAGTGGTTATTTCTTTAAAGGTACTTAAACCTTTAGTTGCATTGCTACGGTGATTCGTGGTACACCGATAACCTCCGCCCGTTAACTGTCTGTGAAATATTTTTGTTGATTTAAAACAAAATGTGATTATACAATTTTGGATTAGGAGCTACAAAGGATGGAAAACTATAATTAAGTCCTTTGCATTCATTTAGTTGCATCAGTTCATGCATATTTAAAAAAAAATCAAAAATCCAAAAAAATTGTAATTTTACTTTACTTGGTTTTTAACCAAAAACAAAAATATAAAATCTTTTCAAAAACAAAAAAAATTCAAAAAAAAAAACAAAAATCAAATTTTCCTTTTCTAAAAGATTTTTTTTTATCTTTTTGGTAAATATTTGAAAGATTTGAAAATTCAAAAAAAAAATACAAATAGAAAAACATATTAAAAAAATTGAAAAGCCAAAAACAAAACAAAAGTCAAACTTTTCTTTTGAATAGTAAATTGTTTCCTTTCTTTTATAAAAAAAACAAACAAATTTTTCACTTTGTTTTGCAAGTGTTGTTTCATTCTCTAAACTCGTTTCTAACTTTTTTCTCTTCTCGACTTTCGCTTGTGCATGAGTACTTGGACTCGTGACACAATAACGAATCATTGGACTCGCGACTCAATAACTAATCATTTAACTCGAACAGACGATCCCCCGAAATGGCGAACGAGAACGCCCATCGAACTCTTATAGATAGAACCTTTTCTGATAAAGTTTCTATTCCATCTTGCATCACGTTACCCGTCCCTACGGGTAACCATTTCGAAATTCACTCGAACCATATTGCCACGCTTTCAAAATTTGGCAATTTCGAGCACGATGACCCATACATTTTCTTGACAAAATTCAAACAAGTTTGCGCAATCATTAAACTCCAACAACTTTCCGATGAAGGAATCAAACTTCGATTAATCTCATTCGCTCTTACATATTACGCTGAAAAATGGTTGTACAGCTTACCACCAAACTCGATTAAAACGTGGGAAGAATTCGTAAAAGCTTTCTTAAAAAAGTTTTACCCCTTGGAAAAAACGAGTAGAATCCGAAACAAAATTGTAAATTTCCATCAATTCAAGGGAGAACCATTCGAAAAAATATTTTGAAAGATTCAAAGAGCTTTTGAAAATAGTCCACACCATAACTTTGAAAAATGGACGATTCGCCAAATCTTATACGATGGGCTCGAAAATAGCGCATGAATCATGCTTGAATCAATGTGCCAAGACAACTTTCTTGCCCAACATCACGACGATGCTTGGCAATTTCTTGAAAACATTGCCGAAAAATCATCCCAATGGGAACGTTCGAAAAAAATCAATTTACTTACGAACAAGCGCACAGTTGATACGATCTTATTTTGCTTTAGAAGCTAATATCGACGCAATGATTAAAAAATTCGATAACGTTTTATCATCGAATCAAATGAACCAAGCTTCCCAACCGATGTGTTGTAAATGCAGCGATCCTATACAGCTGATCAGTGTCCCAATTCTGCCGAACAAATCAATGCTTTCAGTAAAGACAAAAATGACCTGTTTCCTCCAATATACAACCCTGGTTGGAGAAATCATCCAAATTTTGCTTGGAACCAAAACAATCCTAACACGAATACGATTCGTCCCAATTTTCAATCATTTCCGAATAATGCTTTGAATCCTCCTTTTCAGCCCAACCATTTTCAACCAAACTTTACGGATTCGTCTCATAACCAACTGCAACAACAATATTCAACCAAATTTTGCTCATCCTCCCCAAGATGATAAACGTTAAGTTCACTTGAGAAAACTCTTGAAACGTTGGTTAAAGCAACTACTCAAAGCCTTCAATCAAACAGCAATTTGCAAAATTTATTGACCTCATATATGCAAAACACAAACCAATCGATTGCAAAAATTGAAATGCAAATGAGTTAATTAGCCATATCTGTAAGTGAATGCAAACGAGGAACATTCCCAAGCCAGCCCCTTCCAAATCCCAGAAATCAAAACGCAAAATCAAATCAAGCATATGTTGTTCAAGATAGCAACATCACCCAATTGAATGCTATCACAACTCTACATTTCGGTAAACAAATCGATAATCAAGTTGTTTACCCAAACGATTTATCGAAAACCTCTCTTAACACTTCTAAACAACAAAAGAATGTACAAAAAATGTGGAGCCAAACGCCAATAAAAATTCTACTTCTACTACTCGAGTAGACCCGCCTACCAGTATCATTTCCATTTCCACATCGTTTTCGAGCCAAGAAACACTCGGACCAAATGGAAAAGATGTTGGAAATTTTTATGCAAATGAAATGAACATTCCTCTTCTTGACACCGTTCAACATGTCCCCACTTACGCAAAATTTGTTAAGGACTTGTGTACCCAAGAGCGACACACTCAACTGCCCAAAAAAGTCTTCATAGTAGCCAATTTGAGTTAAGTCTTGTACCAATCCATGCCCATAAAATACAAAGTTCCTAGCTGCCCTACGATTTCGTGTACAATTGGAGACAAGACGATTAACAATTGTTTGTTAACTTAGGCGCGAGTGTCAACTTGATTCCATAGTCCGTTTACTAATAATTAGGCTTAGGTGAGCTCAAACCCACAAAAGTTGCACTTCAATTTGCCGATCGCTCCATTAAGAAGCCCGTAGGAGAAATCGAGGACGTGCTCATTCGAGTAAGGAAATTCTTATTCCCCGTTGATTTTATTATTCTCGAAACACAACCCGTGACAAATCCCACGAGTTAAATTCCATTGATTTTAGGCCGACCATTCTTAGCCACCTCAAGTGCCTTAATCAATTATCGTAACGGATCGACGAAAATCTCTTTTGAAAACATGACTTTGGATCTCAACATTTTTTTATCTTGAAAGCCAATCGAATGAACCTCATGACCAAATGTTGGAAGTTAGTTCCATTCATGAAAACTTCAAAAACGATACATTTTACCATAACGACGATCGCGAAGCTGAGTACGAAAAATTGTTTCACGAAATTCCAAACGATATTGAATACACTCTTACCTTTGAATCGCTTCCAGTTGAGTTCGAATCTCAACCCAACTCTTTAAAACTCCCGAGGTTGGGCCTCAAACCACTTCTCGATCACCTTAAGTACTCATACTTAGGTGACAACGAATCATTTCCCCTCATAATTTATATGACTCTCTCTCTCTCTTACTCAAGAAACTTCTTTAATTTCAATCCTGTCCAAAAACAAGGAAGAAATTGGATGACCGATCTCCAATATAAAGGGAATTAGTCTCGTTCTTGTTCAACATCGCATCCATTTAGTCGACGATGCCAAACATAATGAAGGCTTAATCTCAAAATGAAAGATACGGTGTATAATAAAATTCTTAAACTTCTCGACAATGGAATTATTTACCTAATCTTTGATAGTTCAAGGGTTAGCCCAATTCACGTTGTGCCAAAAAAGTCTGGGCTAACCGTTGTCAAGAACGATTCAAACGAAATTACTCCAACTCGTACCCAAACGGGTAGGCGTGTTTGCGTTGACTATCGAAGACTAAATGTCGCAATGCGCAAAGATCACTTCCCTCTTCCTTCCATTGACCAAATGCTCGAACGTTTAGCCGGCCATGAATTCTACTGCTTCCTTGATGAGTATTCCGACTATAACCACATTCCAATCGCTATTGAAGATCAAGAGAAAACAACTTTTTACTTGCGCATTCGGTACCTTTGCTTATCGGCGTTTGCCATTCGGACTTTGTAACGTTCATGCTGCCTTCCAACGATGCATGGTTGGCATCTTTTCTGACATGATTGAATACTTTCTAGAAGTTTTCATGGACGATTTCTCTATCTTTCATGATTCTTTTTCTGAATGCTTACACCATCTTGAGTTGGTTCTAAATCGATGCAAAGAATAACATTTGACTTTGAATTGGGTAAAATGCCACTTTATGGTCAAATAAGGCTAGTCCATAGACATATCATCTTAAATAAAGGCATTGAGGTAGATAAAGCGAAAACCAATGTCATTGCAAACCTACCCATACCTAAATCTGTTAAGGATATTCGATCATTTCTAGGACATGTTGGCTTTTACCGACGCTTTGTGAAACATTTTAGCAAAATCGCTCATCCTTTGACAACTCTCCTTGGAAAATATGTTCCATTCGATTTCAACTCTGATTGTATCTCTTCTTTCGAATGTCTAAAAAACGAACTCATTTCTGCTCCAATCATTTCCACACCCAAATGGGATCTTCCGTTCGAAATAATGTGTGACGCTTCTAACATTGCAGTTGGTGCTGTCTTATGACAACAAATTCTTCATGTCATTTACTACGCAAATATGACTTTGAACGACGCTCAACTCAACTACACAACAACCGAAAAGGAGCTTCTAGCTGTCGTTTATGCTCTCGAAAAATTCCGACAATACTTGATAGGTTCACACATTACTGTGTACACGGACCACTCTGTGCTTTGATATCTCTTCGCTACAAAGGATACAAAATCCCATTTGATTCGTTGGATCCTTTTACTTCAAGAATTTGACCTTACTATTAAAGACAAAAAAGGATCTGATAATGTCATAGCCGATCACTTATCTCGTCTTCCAAACGCACCATCTTCTTTGCCAATCAATGAAAATTTTCTCGATGAACAACTTCTTTCAATTTCTATCGGTGCATGGTACGCTGATATAGTGAACTACTTAGTCACTAAAGAAACTCCCTCATTTTGGTCCAAACGGGACAAATACAAATTCATGTCCCAAGTGAAATATTTCTATTGGGACGATCCATACTTGTTCGAATATTTCCCCGACCAAATTATCCGACGTTACATTTCGGATAATGAGATCAGGAGTGTTATTTCGTTTTGCCACGATCAAGCGTACGGTGGACATTTCGGTCCTCGAAAAACTGCAAAAAAAGTGCTTTAGTGTGGTTTCTATTGGCCTTCTCTTTTTAAAGACTCATTCGAATTTCGCAAAATTTGCGATCAATATCAAATGCTTGGACAAATTTCTTGACGAGATATGATGCCTTTAAACCCCATTCTTACGATCGAAATCTTTGATATTTGGGATACCGAATTTATGGGACCTTTTCCCAACTCTTTTGGAAACTTGTATATCCTTCTTGTTGTTGATTACGTCTCAAAATGGGTCGAAGCCGTTCTTTGCAAAACCAACGACCATAGAATTGTTGTTAAATTTCTCAAAGAAAACATCTTTTCGAGGTTCGGCATGCCTCGCACAATAATTAGTGATAACGGAACCCATTTTTGCAACCATTCTTTTGAAACATTTATGAAAAAATATTTGATAACCCGCAAGTTCACTCCGTATCATCCTCAGACTTGTGGCCAAGTTGAAGTTTCAAATCGTCAAATAAAAAAAATCTTGGAGAAAACTGTCAATAAAAATCAAAAATATCGATCTCAGAAATTGACCGACCATCTATGAGCTTACCGTACTTCTTTTAAAATAACCTTGGGATGTCCCCATTTTTCATTTAATTCACGGTAAAACTTGCCATTTACCCGTTGAAATCGAACACAAAGCGTTGTGGGTAATAAAGAACTTAAACTTTGATCTTGAGAAAGCTGGAGAAAACCGAAAAGTACAACTGAACAAACTAGAGGAACTTAGGAACGACGCATATGAAAACAAAAAAAAATTACAAAGAAGAAACAAAAGTTTTTCATGACAAGTCAATCCTAAGGAAAACGTTTTTGCCTAACGAAAGTTCTTTTATATGACTCAAGACTTCATTTATTCTTCGGGAAACTTAAATCAAGATGGATCAAACAATTTTTGGTATGAACTGTTTTTTCACTTGGTGCCATAAAAATAGAAAACCTCAGGAATGGATCGATTTTCAAAGTCAACGGTCATCCTTTAAAACCTTTCATGGAATTGCCCAGTAACCAAGAGGAGGAGCTCATGATTCTTCATGAGTCAACTATGTCTAGTAAGAATGTTAACACTTGTTTGTAAATATGTACATATTTTTTTCGTTACACTCATTATATCGTGCATTGATGTGGAGACACAGTTAAATATTAAGTGTGGAGAAAGTCTCATTTTCATTTTTTAAGTTTCATGACATTTTTGAATTTTCATTTTCTTTTAACTAAAAAGAAAAAATATCAAAATTTATAAATCTCAAAAATATTTTCTTTTAGCATTTTGATTTACTTTTGAAGAAACACTTAGGATAAGTACAAGTTTTGGTTAAATAATTGAAATTTTTGAAAATTTATCTATCTTAACAAAAATAAAAATGAAATTTGATTGCAGATAATAATGGATTAATGAGTATATAGAAAAGTTCATATGTGTTAATTATGAAGTATATTCTAATTGAAAATCTATTTTTTTAAAATGTGGTAAATTTAAAGTAAAAGGTATAACATTTTTATCTTCTAAGTTAAATGGTGCTAAGATAATTTTGCAGAACACTCTCTTTCTAAAAAAAAGAAAAAAAACATATAAGAAAAAAAACATTTGTATATATGTATATATTTTTAACACCAAGAGTCATGTGTTCACACTCGTGTGTTCACTCGTCATGCTCTGTACCCTTCTCACGTAAGCCCGAAAGGCAATGCACGATGGGTATATTTGGCCTCAGTTTATTCGAGTTAGGTGTATGTATATAAAAATTCTTTTTAATAATGCCTATAGTCGATAAGTGTTCACACTTGTGTGTTCACTCGCCACGCTCTGTATTCCCCTCACATCAGTCCGCAAAGCGGTGTGGGTAATATATCTGGTCTCGGTTTACTGGAGTTAGGCATATGTAAATATTGTTAATATTAATAAAATTTTCAAATAAGAGAGAGTAAGCAATTGAAATCCAAGCACCATTTCAACTTGTTTGATTTGACTTGTTATTGGAAAGAAATGGAAATACCACTTTAATAAACTTTGATAATCAATTAAGGATCTATTTTATAGTTACACCACATTATGGACCGAAACAACGAGTTAAACTGTTGTCTATATGTTATGATAACTTAATTTTGTTGGAAATTTTGATGACTAAATGACTTAAATTTTCAAGATAATGACAAAACTTATATTTAACTTATTCATGTCAATTTGAAAGTAAATCCATCATTTGTAAATACTTTCAAAAACTTGCATTCATCCCATTGTAAATAAATTTTGTAAATGTTTTCATTTTGCTTTTGGATTTTGTGGGTAGTATCCATCGAAAACCCTTACGAGACAACACTCGTCCTACTGGTGACACCCAGAGGTTTAACGGCTTGTTACATACGCTCAATACAATCGTGCTCTCTACGAAAACGGATTTATCTAGTTTTCCTTTATTCGAAGACGAATAAAAAGATAAGTGTGGGGGGTATTTTATGTGCACGTAAATGTGCATATATTTACATCCATATTTTATCTCTTTTTATTTAAATAAATATCATATTTGGGCATTTTAACATGTTTAAAACCAAAATTCAATTATTTTCAAATCACCATATATTCATCTTCATTCAAGGGTAAAATGGTCATTTTTATGCTTGTGAATTTTTACTTGGACAATTTTTTACGATTTTTATAGGAATTTGGATGCATATGAAAGTGGCATTCATGAAGATATATGCATGCACAAGAGAATACAAAGGAATAAAGAGAAAATAATTCAAGCTCATGATCATGGAGAACCCACTCATTTACCTAAATCTACAATTAGAAGCTAATGGACAACTAAGTGGTGGTTAAAGCTTCGTGCACATTTAATGACGGATTAATTAGTGGCTAATGGTTACTTGGAGGCCACACTTCCTAAAGGGAATTTTAGGAAGCACTCTAAAAAGTGAATTAGGATTTTATGCATGTATAAATAGTCCTCTTATGTACATGTAAATGTCTTATACTCTTTGAAATTAGTTAGGAAATCAAAATGAAAGTTGTAAGCTCTATGTTTTATGAAATAAAATTGACTTCCTAGCCTCTTTCTCTTCTCTTTTCTACTTGTTTTTATTTACTTTTATGCTTATGCTTATTTCTATGCTCTTCTTTTTTCTTTGTTAGTAGATTAAATTTACATTCATGCAAGTAGTCTAGCATTGTTTTTGTGCAAGTAGTTAGTAGTTAATCTCTTTTTCTTTCTTTTCTTAGTTTCCATTTTATTTGCTTTCTAATGTTGAAATTTACAAGTGTTGATTTAATAATACAAATGAGTAGTTAAACCCCTTCAATTTAGGGGTAATGAAGCTCTGTAACTCTATGTAATTTCAACATATTTATGATTTATGATCTCTTTTGCTTGTGCTTCATGAAAGCGAATCTTGATGTAACTTTATACAAGTGGGTTTGATAGCTTATGTTGATTTTTCAAATGAGCTATTCTTATTCAACATAAATATAATTTACATCATCATTTGCTAATTGATTATTGATTTTGAAATGAAAGTAAAAACAAAATTTGATGACCTATCTTACTAATTACAATAGTAAATAGATCATACTTAAAATAGCTTTTGCTTTGACTTCATTTTCATGAGAACTTATAAGTGACATAATTGTTGTATCATAGTGATGGTTTACGTTATGTTAATTAATGACATAAATAAACCATACTTATGATCAATCCGACAATTATTTCACTTAAAATCATAACTAGAGATCATAAATTATTTGTTTGTTGATTTACAAAAATAGGAGAGTGGATTTGCCTCTAAATTGTTCTCTAATCTCATAGTTTTTAATCTCATTTTCCTTTTAATTTTAGCTTCACTTTGTTTATAAATTGTAGTCAACAATCTTCTTTCCACTTGGGTCTAATTTGATTGATTAGAAAATTTTAGAATCTTAAAAATTCCCTGCGGATCGACCTGTACTAACTTTTGTACGCAGTGCACTTGTGGTTATTTAATTTGAAATTTATCAGCAATTTTCTAAACCAATAGAAATTTTTTCATTAAACACCACTTAAGACCTCAACAGTGAAGTAAATCCTTTTAAGAGATATCCTTATTTATTTATTTGGAATCTCACTAGGTTACTTAATACTTCTATTTAGGAGAGAGGCAAACGCTTTAGCCACTTAAGACTCAAATCAGAAACGAACCCCTATTGAGATATCTCTCACCGCTCCTAGTTTCAAATTTCGACCATTTAATACTTTTCTATTAAGAAAGCAAGACCAATCTCTCACGTCATCATGGGTCCTACGATTTGGGATATCTCATATCTGTAATAAGTTCACCCGACTGTTAGTGACCTTAAATTAAGCAGTCTTCCATCTAGTAACTCTGCTGACCTCGCATCACTAACCTACTAAGTCCAATTAACTATCCTAAATATTTATTTATATAATTGTGGGTAGGCATTGGACTTATATTATTACTTCCTTTTTTATTTAAGGCAATAAAATTTACCTTAAATATTTATCTGCCTATAAATCCTCTTTTAATGCTCATAAATGTCAATTTATGCATAAAATCCTAATGGACATTTCCTAAGACATTTATGCATGATTACTAATTTCAAATTAGTAACCTTTTATATCTATTCTATTTTTGTCAGTCTCATTAATCCATTTACCCTATCAAATTATTGCAACTCCCATATTTATTACCATTTATAGAAATTACAACCTTTTAAATTCTTTTCCCATTAGTTAATTATCTTAAACGCGAATATTACATGCAAGCATCGTCATTAACTTTTTATTAATCATTGTAAGCCCTGTAAATTACGTACAAATATTTACTTTTATCAAATATATTCCAGTTATATATCTTCACTACAATATTATTTCCCATGTTAAATTGTTGGAATCATACCTAAAAAGATTATCCTCTATAATTTCCATAAATTAGTCTAAAATAAAAGATTTAACTTTAAAAGATTACACTGTTTGAAATTACAAGGAATAATCATTTCTATTTATTAGCGAATCGGTAGTGTTAGCTACAATGAATTCATACTTTACACATCTCTTTCTCTTTTTATTTGCATTTATTCCTTGTTAGATTAAATGGTTTATTTTTCTAAAAGGAAAAGAAATCAAACTAATTTAAAAATATTAAATGGATCTAAATTCCAACAATTCCAAACACAGGAAAGTTTATATTCTAATAAGATTAGGGTAATAATTCAAATTATAACATTATTATACAATCTATTTTAGATCTGAATAAAATGTATTCAAATCAATATTTCTAAATTCATACTTCTAGGACTGATTTTCGAATCAGGTTGTAAATAATGCTAAATCAATTAATAAACAAGAATTGGTAGGCGATATTTATTTTATTCGGATCATATTCAATTCGTTGCCTACAACTCATAAACAATTATCCAATCAGGTATAAAAATCAAATAAACACCAACGGGATAATTTTTATATTATAATAATCTATAAAATTTCCCAGTTACATTTAAAAACGATCCAAATCTACGGTCTGAAGTAAAACATTTGACCCATCTCCAAATCCTTTTTAATCCAAGAGATATGTATATATACATATATATTAGAATTACAGATTTGGAAGAGATCTGAGATTGGAAGAGAAAATAGATACAAATATATATATTAATATATAAAATACCTCAAATATGCATATGCTTGGTTCTCTTATCTTCTCCTTTTTATTAGATTTCTACTCTTCTCCAATTTGTATGAATATGGATACAAATATCTTATTTTTATAATTTAGAAAGAAAGAAGAGAAGAAGAAATGGCAGAGTTTCGCTACTGCCATTATAAAAGTATAGGAAGAGAAGGAAGGGTTAGGTCTGAATTTATAGATGCTAGAATCAACTAGAATCGTACGATTTAAAATATTAAATACGGAGCATTGCGGCATATTATAGCCGCTAGATCGCCATCGGTCGACTGCCTTCGGGATACCGGTCGACCATTAGGGGTCGACCACCCCCAACGACGGGTTGGCCTGTGGGCCCGGGTGGCTAATATAAAAGTGTTACTTTTTATATTATTTTTTTATTTTCATTCCGAATTCGTTTTTCATCCGTAACCACTTGGTTTGGACTCCGATCTTCAAACTACAAATATGAAAATTGCTACGAATTTCACCAAAAACACAATAATTTAAGTTTCATGTTCAAATTCCATCGATTGCACAAATTCCATTTTCATATCCTAATTAATTAACTAATTAAATAACTAACGCCAAATTATGAGGTGTTATACCATCCGACTCCTCGATAACTTCTCTCTAGAAGCATTTTGTCCATGCCTTGATATTTGATCCCTCTATTTCAGAGCACATTTCTCAGTTGTTAGTTGATAAACTTACTTAAAACATTTCCCTGGTTTGGCGCAAAAAGGCATGAAGTCGAACTCATCTGGATAGTGGCCTTTGCTATCACTCAACTTGGAAGGACTTCTCCATGTAGATTTCAAAATATTAAAAGGATGAGAGGGAGCTTGTCCACTGGCTTTTAGATTATGAATTGGATCTCTGCAATAATGGAGAGTTTGGTGCTAACAATGAGGATACTCTAGTTGCCAAAGATTGGGACTATAAGTTTATTTTCTCACTCGCTCACCCGGTTTCTTCCCCAAGCTCATATGTTGGTACCATAAGTGTGTTGGAATCTAGTCTGCTTTGCTATCTCCTCATCTATCATATGTTCTTTGTGTTTACAATGACTATTTCAGGGTATTCAGTCATGTCTTGGATATTCCTCCTGGCATATTGATTTTATATTTGTTGGTATTTTATGCTATTTTGTCAGCCATGTTGCGGTGTGTTTGCTGTATGGACCCAGTGCTCCTTGACTTCTGTGCCTCTTGTGTGTGTGTAGTATGGTTGTATGATTCTCGAATCATGCTTCCTTTATATCAAAAAAATATCACCTTAAATATAGCATTTATTCATTTCTATCTAATGTGTGTGTAGCTTACTTTCAATATGTAAATCTCGATAAACATATTAGTAGCCTTTTCATGTTGTTATTATCCTCAAAATGCCAAAATCATGATAATATAGTATATATTTCATATAGATTATTAAATGTTTATATACTATATAACCTCTTTAATAAACATACTATATATTAATATATAATGTAAATGCTAAGTATAACATACATTTAACCAAATCAAAATTAAGTCTAAATTCGTAAAGCGTTCACTATTTAAATCTGACATTAAATATGATTTACTATAGCTAGATTATTCATGACAACAAAAGCTAGTAATCTATTGCAATATTTAACAAAAGAATTTATTATTTTGCCCATTGTTACCCCGCTATCAATGCACCTGATCTAATATGGGATTATTTTGTATGTAACGACCTGATATTTTCAACCATTCGCATCCACACATGCCGAAATTGAATTGCTCAAAATATTGATTTGTTAACTTATATTTGGCAAAACTCAACATATACAGTAAATAAAATAATCACAGAATCACAGAATCACAAACACAGAGTAATATAACAATAATGCAGCGCAAACAAGAGGATAGTAGTTCATGAAGCTACTATATATATAACAGAGTCAATAAGATACAACAGAGTCGAATACAAGATCAGAATACATCACTAGAATCAACTGAATATCTGAAAGCTGGATAGATAGCTGGATCTCCAAGCGAAGCTCCAACTCAGAGGTGAGTCTCAAAAGCTGTATCACTCAGTCTGACCTGAGCGTAAAGCAAAACACAAAACACTCGAGTCAGGATTAACATTCTTATATCAATAAATCCAACTCAAGTGAAATATAAGTAACTCAAAGGATGTTTGGGATAGTATCCTCTAAGGATCCGTTAAACCGTCTACTATGTAGTAATATATGCTATTATAATAATGTCTAAAGTAAAGTATAATATATTTAAAAATAGCGTTAAGGCGTTACCCATATCCCCCTTAACACATTTTATAGTGCCAATAATCTATACAGTACCATAGTCCTTCCTGACTGGGAAGCCACCAGAGGATACTCCATAGGTACGGCACAAATCAAACTCGTACAAGGCGCGCTAGGCTAGGTGACACGACACAACTAGGTAATGTCAGGGTAGATAAACCAATTACACTTTAGGACCGGTGGTAACGCGTAGCAGCTACTACCGCCCACCTAGAGCCACACTCCCAAAAATCAAAGGTGCAACCAATCAATCACAAAGTAATAGAATGGTATCGAAGAAGTGTGTTCGATAAGAGGAGCGACCTCATTAGCCAGTCAATTGCTCATGTTTTTAGCCACCTTATGCCAACTCACGGGAGTCGGATCTACGTACATACCTCAATAGAACGTCGCCACCATCCTACAACATTTTGGAATCTCCACTGCGTACACGGTTGTTAAAGTGGTTTACGGAGTTGGCATAAAGTATGACAACTTCCGATCCCGGTCTCTTTAACAACCAAACGTTATTATTACACCGTGGTGATTTCAAAATAGTTTATACTTCAAAATCAAAGTATCATTTCCATTTCAAAATCAAATAAGATATAATTTCCATTTCAAATATATCCATTTCAAAAATCATATCATTTTTTTCGAAGTTATAACACTTTGAAACCAAACACTTGAAATTATAACACTTTCATAATACTTTGAAATTCATAGCTTCGAAACCATAACTTTCACGACTTAAACAGTTTAGATATTCAAATAGGATATATAATAAAATAGTTTTAAATTTAAAATTACTTTATAAAATAAAATAATTTCCTCAACTTCACAAATTGATTCAAATCAACTTGAATCCCAAAAAATTCAATTTAAATCAACTCTCAATTCATAGATTTCAACTCATTTCATTTTTCAATAATCCATTTCAATTTATATCAATTTCAAATACAGATTTGACCATAAAATAAAATGTTTCAAATATTTCAAAGCTTTAAATATTCAACATTTCAAAACTAAATTAGATATATATGTATATGTATATATATATATATATATATATATATCAAATTCAATTTACTATTATTTAGTTTTGAAAAATTTACTTAATAAATTCAATATCATTTAAATAAACTCCAAATTTCAAATAACTGAATATTTCCCTCAATTTATTCAAACTTGATATATTCATTTAAATAACTTTTCAAAATCAAGTTATTAAATCATATCTTTTAAAATTTCAAATTTCATAAGTTTCAACTCGATTAATTAAATAAATTCTTAATTAAATACCATTTCAATCAATTCCAAATCTATCTTCTCATCCTTAATTTATTATATCATTATAACTCTATATTAAAATATAATTTAAATAAATACTTATCCATATTATATTTTAATAAAATCAACTTTATTATTAAACTTATTTTATATCAAACCAATTTATACATAGCTTAAATCGAGAATTTAACTAATTTAAGAATTTAACTATACATATAAAATAGCAATTATATAATATCTAAAATCAATATTTATATAAAACCATATATTTCTCCAAAACCATAGAAATCATTTCAAAATATTTTTATATATAGACCACGGTGTCTGTATATAATTTTCTATTTTGTGGTCAAGTGATACGGATATTTATCATTTCAATCTGCAATTTAAATATATACGGGTATATATCATTTCAACCCGCAATCCTAAATTCAATTCAAATGAAAATCACTTGGGTTTATCTTTCAACCCATAACGATATTCTCATATTCTAAAGTCCGTTCAGGTATGTATCATTTCAACCCATAGTGAATTCTACACTAACAGGGAACTTGCAGAGTGATAACAGATATGATAATAATATAACAAGCATATATCATCAATATAAATAACAGAAAATGGTGTCAGATGTCACATGTGAACTGGTATAGATAACAACATATATATAGTAATGTAAATAACTAACAACCGCATATTTCAAATGTCGTATCAATTGAAATCAAATTTAATAAATATAAGAACGTTAATCTGAGTGATTACTCACCTTTCAAGGCTAGACAGACTAGAAGATGACATAGATACACACGCTGATGCGGACCCTGAAATTGAGTTACGAATCCAAGCAAAGCAAATCGGCACGAATTCAATGATCAAAGCTGATAACAGAAATAGAGGAGAAACTGTAACATTCTCGGTTTTTAGCCAAATTTAATTCGGGAATTTATATTAGTTTTTAGGATTAATTGTGAATTAATTTGAAAATGTGGGAATAAAAATATATAATAAAGAATTTGATTTGGAAACCTATCTCTAATAATTATGATTTGGAATTTGAATTTGAAATTCAAATACATATATGTTGAAAATAAATATTTGGAAAATAAATAGATTGTAAATGGAATAAAATTTATATTTATAAAAAGATATTTGCTTGTTCATTCACTTATAAATATAAATTGATTGCATATTAATTTTTAAATTTGAAATTTAAAAATAAATGTTTTAGATAATATATTAGATTTGAATTGAATAATAAAAACATTATGAATAAACTGGATTTAATACTCTATATTTAAAAAAAAGTTTGTTTTCTAATTATAATATAAATATTTCGAAGTTATATTTTGAAATTAATATAATAATTTTCTAAAAGTGAAATCTGAACATTTTCAACACTAGTATTATTTATATGAATTTAAGAATAATAGCTTAAGTTTAATTTTAAATTTATACATAACTAAATGAAATTTTTATGTATACATATACATATAAAAGTATTATAAACTAAGTTTAAAATAGTATTGGTTATAAATATTAGAACATTTTCTTTTAAAAATATAGTTTGTAAATATATAAAAGTATAATTTGCTTAAATTAATAAAAAGTTTAAAATACTTTTCTTTTGTACTTGAAATAAATTTGTTTTGTATATATTTAAACCAAATAAAATATATTACATAAAGGCTTTAAAATCAAAATTTGTAAATTTATTTAAAGTAAGGATTTAAACAAAAAATGCTTATGTTTTACCAAGTGTAACCATTTTAAATTATATTAAGACATTTGTAAAAAGATTATATAAGAAATTAACAAGTGTATGGTTTAGTTAACAAGTGGCAAAATTATTCTTTCCTCTCGAAATTGAATTACATAAACATGTATTAAAAGAAAATAAGCTAGGCCATTTTCAGTTTTTTAAACCTGAGAACAAAGAAAAAAATATAAAATACAAATCAGAAATCAATTTAAATCAAACAACAGATCCTCATCAAAATAATACAAACCTGAATCAAAGTACAGATAAAAATCCAAATCAAACAAAGTAGATTCAAATCATCAAAAATATAATGAAAGGTTTTCAATCTAGAAACCAAAACAGATTCAAATTTGCAACATGGAATTCAATGTGAAAGCAAGATTAAACCCATAAGATCAGAATCAAAGTTCCATATTCAAGCAAGAAGTTCCAGATCAAACTAAAAAGATTCAACATCAAGATCATTTCCAGATCAAAGGTTGTTTTCAGATATTCAAATCCAAGTTTCAGATGTCAGTGTCAAAAATTTCTTCTCTGTTCAAAATTCAATCCAAGTGAGCAAACTCAACCTCATATATATCTAAATGATCTGTGAAGTATGATCTCAAATGTGCTTGATTGATGATGTGATTATGCTTGCATGTATGTGTATCTTTGGGGATGATGATGTGCATGTCTGTATTTAGGCTCTGTTCTTGATGTTCAGGTTTTCAAACATGAAAAAAAATTCAAAATCTTCTTCCCTGAATCTCTTTAGACTTCAATATATAAACAAAATTTCTTGGTTATATCAAAATATCCATTTTAAAAATGTTTCAGAATTCGGTCTGAAGCTAGTTTAAATAAAAAGGAAGAAGAACAGTTATTTTGAAAACCTATCAAAATCTTGATCATGGTAATTGTTTGTTTCAGGTATAAAATCTGTTTTACCCTCGAAAAATAGGATTTTTAAAATTAAAATCAAGATTTTTAGGCTTTTAAGTAAAGAGAAAATGGGAGTTGAATGGAAAAGGAATTTTTGTCAAACACTGATGATCGTGGAGGTTAGATGCCTTCGGATTGAGGCCATAGGAGGGTTGTAGGCAGGGGGTCATCGGAAAAATGATCGAAAAAATATAAATTGCTGGTGTGGTCGTGCGAAGTAGATTTAGGGTCTATAATCATTTTGGAGTTGCTGTTATTCTCGAATAAATTTCGTCGTCGTTGAAGCTTTATGGTTGATTGGACCGAGGAGGAATGATTCGTTGTTGTATGACGAGGTTGTGGTCACGACGGCGTGGTTGCAGGCTATCGATGATGTTCGGGCGAGATGATTTTCCATTGATCGATTGGTTTCAGTATCCGCGTGAGTTACTCAAATTTTATCTACGGCGAGTTGATGGGTTCTGAGAGGTTGTGGTGATCGGCAAGGATGTCGGTGATGTGTTAAAGGTAGCATGGTCAATCAGAGGTAGCTGTGACGGTGTGCACGACGCACTGATACATGTTGTATGTGGTTATGTTGTGGTAATTTGGGAAAAAGGGGTGTTGCTCGGGTCATTCTCGAGGGAATCTGCATATTGACTCGAAGTAGTGAATGGGAACGAGATACTCGAGTTTGGCTTGGGAAAATTTAAAATTGGCTCAGGGTTTTGATGGCTCGAGCTTGTGTCCTTTTGAAGCGTTATTAAAGTTTTCAAAAAAATAAAAATAAAAATATTATACATGTTTTAAAAGGTTTAAAACCAAGATATATATCAAGTTATCAAAGAAGTTTCAAAAGTCAAAATTTTAAAGTTAATTGTTTAAAAAAAATTTATTTAGAGTTTAAATAATTTTTAATATATAATTTTTGTTTTTGAAAAATTTATTTTTAAATAAACTTAATATTTTTATTAAGTAAATGATAAAAGGATGAAGTGTTCTAATCCTTAATTTAACTTAAATGTTTAAGTTAAGTAATTAATTAAGATAAAATGTTTTATCTTTTAAAATCTTAAGTAATTAATGATTTATTAATTAAAGGAAATTAATTAATTAAAGATAATTACTTAATTAAAAATAATTAATGATCAAAGTTGATTAATCAAGCGATTACAATTAATTTGTGATTTATTAATATATGTGATTAGGGATAATCACTTATTAATTAAAGATGATTAATTAAATGACAATTAATTATGGGTTAATTAATTGAAGTAATTAATGTGTAATAAATTAAAGAATAATTAAGTAATTATAGGTTGATTGTTTAATGATTAAAGATTGATTTATTAATTAAGGTTGATTAATCAATAATTAAAGGTTGATTAATTAATTATTAAAGGTTGATTAATTAATAATAAAAGGTTAATTAATAAATGATTAAAGGATAATTAATTAAAATGGTTTGTAATTAACTAATTAACCAGGATTAGTAATTTATTCATAAGTAATTAATCTATTTAAATTAATCAGATAATTTGTCAAGACCCGATTCTTCGACTTCCGAAAATCGACATCAATACGTCCACTGTATCAACTGCCGAGCAATCGATTGCCGGAAAACTGAACCATGAGGGTTAAAAAGAAGAGGTAGAAGAAAAAGATAAAAGAAATAAGGAAACAGAACATAAACAATATCAGAATCTCACAGTCGCAGCGGAACAACATATAATAGATAAATGAATAATCTTTAAATCAAAGAACTATATCAGTTGTTACATTACATCATCAGAATGTACAACAACAATATACAATACAACAAAACAATGGACAGCTATACAAACATGTCCCTACAAGTGAATTTACAGCGGAAAGATAATATCATATACAAGTGGTACGTCTCGCCATCCAGCTCGCCACTTGAGCTCCATAGCACTCCTGAATCCAGAATGACTGATAACCTAACTCTAGACTGCCCGTGTGGAAATTGGTGGGCACCCAGACTTTAGGAAGGAAACAATAAACTCCAGGTCAGTCATGAGACTAGTGTGAGAACTTAAAATAGTTATTTATCTTTTAAAACAACAACAACAAGGGAAGTGAAAAATATCCGCAATGCTTTTGGAAAATGAAACTACCATAAGGCCTCCCCGCACACACATAATGCAAACACAGAATGAGAGGAGATTTCTCCTTATGATAGTCAAAGATGCTTACTACGCAAAACAAACCATTTTTGATATTATTATTAGTGCATTGTGATGAAAGCATTTCGAAAATAGAATATAAATCTTAGCCAGCATAGACATTCCGAACTATGCCTACTATAGCTACCATCCAAACAGTGGGGCGCCACCATAAGTAAATGGTAGGTTCTACAACTAAAACCTTACAAGGTGTGTATTGTTTTATTTGGATTTCCAACAAATGGTCAGACTAAAGAACTTCCTACTGTCAATGGGATCGCCTCTGGCGGGACGTCCCGAGAACCTAACGTTACGGTTAGATCTCTGCCAACACAAGGCCGGGCTACCTCTGTAACTAGGTAACTACTACACGAATATGTCATCCCCCGGTCCCTTTGGACCTTTATCCAAGCTCTCGATAACCAACATCACACAGTAATAAATATAGTGTGTCAACATGAGTAAGTATCTGGGCTACATACCATGATACCACCCTTTCCAGAAGGAAATGACATACCCTAAAGGGCGTGACCCTCATAACCTTGCTGTATATTCCTGTTTTGACCATTTCCGAGGAGTGAGGTCTGACGAAGTCTCGTCCACAAAGCTAGGCACAAAGCCACGCTTTGGTCAACAAATGATCAATGAATGATCAACACGCAGAAGCACTAAGCATGTCACATTACCAAATTGGGAGTATATCGCTGATAACCTTCAACTACATAACCTCAAAGGGTATTGAGCTAAGAGAATAAATTCTCCGCCACCAACGGAAATATATTTGAAAGAAATCTGCTTTATATCTCAAAATGTAATGTCAGACACGTAACCATACAAGTCTGTTCCGAGTTCGAACAGAACCGAAGGCACTTCAAAATAAGCCCTTGCAATCCGGGTATTCACAATCCCGATCAAATTTCCCATCACAAAGGAAATCTCCATACCGTAGCTAACGGTGCAGAGACAACCGATAGGTCATCCTATCGTTTTCACAAATACCCGGTCTTCAACACCGGTCTTCAATGCTATCCATTACGTCGTATCACTATTCGGAATGGGTAATCCGAATAACGAGCGCAATAATTTAAAAATAAGTGTAGCATTCAATTTCAACCAATTCACAACAAATACCTATTTAAAGGTCAATATTGATAATCGGTTATTTAACTATCAATTAATATTCACAACATCACCCGATTTCAAATAATTTCCCAAATTATTTATTTCCAAAAATATCTTTACAAGATATATATCCCACACTTCAACCATTTGAAAACCAATTTCAAATCAATTTACACCCTTACAACTACCATTTCAAAATGGTTCATTTAAACCAATCAAATAAATCCTTACCGATTTATTAAATTTACGTTCCAAATCCGTAAAATTATTTCCACACTTCAAAAATAAATCAATGCTTATTTTTAAACAAATTTCCCTTTCTTTTATAAATTCCATAGTGAATTTACCTTTCCAAAATATCTATGAATATACGATTTCCAAATCGATTTCTAATATTCATTTTCAATTTATCTTTAAAAGATAAAATCTCAAAACATTCACTTTATATTGAAAAAACATTTCCATACTTATTTAATAAGAAGTAATTCACAAACCTATTTATTTTCAACACTTGGAAGATATTCAATATACTTAAATCACAATCAAGTATATAATTTATTCTTTAAGGAAAACATTCTCTTAAACAAATTTATTTGAGTCAAAACGAATGTTGCGTAAAACATCGTTACGACAACCCAAAATCACTAGTATAGCGATTCAAACTTAAAATAGATATATAAATCCCAATACAATATAAAACATTTCCTTTCAAAAATCATTTACTATAACAACAGTGTTACAGTCCACCATTTCCTTCTATTTCTCGAAAATGTCTATTTCAACAATGAATGTTGAAATCTATGGTTTCGATACTTAATACATTTTAAAACATCTTTAAATCGTTTTAATTCTATTTAAAATATCACTTTCCCAAAATATTTCTTTAATATATTATTCACCGTCCAAAATCGCGAATATACTTCATTAACCAAATTCAATTTCTACATATTTTATTTAAAGGATTATCCACTGTCCAAAATCGTGGATGTATTTCCTTTAATAAGCTATAATAATTAAACTTATTAAAATAAGTCAATTTCGGAATTATAAACAACGTTTATAAACTCTATTTATATATTATAACAACTTCAACTTATGAAATCACTTTATTAACAAATTCTATCCATATTCCTTTTACACGCCAAAATCCAATTTATAAGTTAATTACTTATAAATCTTTTATTTTACCAAAAATCCATTCATTTGATAACTTCACAACTTATAAATATATAGATTTCATTCACTTATAAAATCCATTTATATTCCATTTTTACACTTATAAAAACTTGTTTTATAATTCCAATATTTTAATTTATAAATATCAATTTTATAAATCTTTTATATAAATCATTTATAATAATTCAAAAATCCCAAATTAAACCATTTTATAAATAAACCAACTACTTATTTCGAAAAATCACATTCCGGTTATATTTCACAAAAATCATAATTTTTATAACATAAAAATTTCAACGTTTATTTATTTAAAATGAATCAATTCAAAAATTAAATTTTATTATGAATTCTCAACTTAATTTTCAAAAATCAAATTTTATTTATTTTCGGCATCTAACGATACCAAAAACATATTCGGCTAAAATTTAGCCTTTAACGATTTCAATCACAAAGATAATCACGCAGATTATAAATAGATCAATAAATAGATCAACACACAACATTGAAACCAATTCAATCATTTGAGGAATCCAGTTGGATCCCTCCAACCTGTTTCCCTGCATCCAAAGATATTAGCACAATACTAATTCCGCTTCGAGACGGAATATCGCAATATATGGGATTTATAAAATACTATCCACTATTATGCAGCGCAATAGGGTCTCATCCGCTATATAATGCGGGAAATCAACTCCAAGTGCATATATAATACCAATTCCATACAAGTTGGAATTTCACGGTTTTTTTTATAAATAACTTCCGCTTAATATACGACGTATAATGTCTATTTAACACAATAGATAACAAATTATCATCCAATCACACAATCAAGCAATTTTAAATCTAACTATTTAAAATTTAAATCGAAACAATTCGATTGAGTGAGAAGTTCTCACCTTGAGTTTCCGATAATAGTTGTAGCGTTTTATTTCAAATAAAATTAAATACGCGTTTAATTTTACCCGAAATTTTCATTAGCTCCAAACGACTCCAAACCAGCTCCATTGTGTAGTGCTCGTCCATACGAACGCGCACAATTTGTTTCGTGCGATTCCGACCTCGTATGAACAAGTTATGGTATTTTAAAGATTACACGATTTTATATATATATATAAAATTTACAACTAATTTTTTTATTTCAAACCCTAGATTCGATCTCGGCCACATATCTTCTTTCTTCCAACAGGCCGCTACTTTCTTTCTTCTCTCAAGATACTCGAATGCGTTTGAACCTATTGCCGTCCCCCATCCACCAATTATCGCATGCCATAGACATGACTTGAAGACGATCGAATTATGGCCATTCGAAGCCCATGACGTGAGCTACCATCGGATGGAACCCCATGCGACTCCGTCGTGCTTTCGGCCCAGAAAACGTGTGCGACCTCCTGATGAACGCGAGCCATTTTCCATCAATCCATTCGCCTAAATTCGATCTCCACCGTTGGATACGTAGCCCTCGTTGTGCTATACAACTTTCATGTTGAAAGTTTCTTGAATTAACTTGTGGATTGAAAGAAAAATGAAGAAGAATGAAATCAATTTTTGGCCTTTGAATTTGCAAATGACGGCCAGCCCTAACTGGGGTTTCTTTTGTGAAAATAATGAGGGTAAGGGTCCTTTTATAGAAAACCGACGAACACTATTCATCTCCAATTTTTCAAACTCCAAATCTCGTGAGGTGACCGGCATTTCTAGGGTTTGACCCGCGTTCCGGACACAATGGAATAGGTTTCGGAGGCTAATTTGATCATCTGTGCAAGTTACGGAAATAAACGATCAAATTTAAATTAAATCGATTAACCAAATTTCTATGCGTTTTAGCTTGCCCTGGACAAACCGTAAATCCGATTGACACGAAATTTGAAACCATACAATAATATGATATTACGGTCCGATGAAACTGGTTTCGTTGAAATCCGAGACTGTTTGAAAAATGGCCATTTTAACTCGTCAATTAAATATTAAAATATTCAATTTTCACAAATTAACTTTAAATTCGATTTTAAAAGTTCTACCACATCATTCTAACTCCAATATGATTAAATAAAATTTTACAAATCAATTTCAATCATATCAAACCCAATTTTCAATTATTTCTGAAATTTCCAATATTAAACTACCGATTAATTTATCCAATTAAATCTAGATATTCAAAATAAAATTTATCCAACTTACCAATTTTACTTATTTATATTTAAAATCAATTAAATATACGAATTTTAATTGACAAAAATTCTGGGTCGTTACAAACTTCCCCCCTTAAAAGAATTTCGTCCTCGAAATTACCAAGTAAGAAAAAGTTTTGAAATCCATTAACTTTTCAAAACAAACCGTTCAAATTTGATTTACAACTCTCTTAAGTGTTTAACTTTTCCAAAACTAATAGTTAAACCTTTTACAAAACTTCACTGATATTTTCAAATCCATATGTAGTTATCTTTTCAAAACCAACTATATCGTTTAACTTTTATAACTCAAAAATCAAACTTTGTTTTCACAAAAAAATTTCCAAAAATTTTCTAATGCCTTAAATTTTCAAAAAATTTCGCCATAACCTCCTTTGTAAGGAGGAGTTTTTACAATATCACAATAAATATAAATATATATACATTGACCCACCCGGTTGGAAAAACAGAAAAACAGTTCATATTTCCTATTTTTATTGCGTAGGCGTACCTTTTTAGCATTTTTAAGCAAATCAGTTATTTATTAAGCATTTTGCGCAACCAAATCCCGCTAACGGTAGCCCCGGTAGCTGTACTTACTCAATATAAACACGTAAGTGACATATATAAGAAGTTATTAACATTTTACTCTTTTAAACAACTACAATACATGCATATAGCAACATAACAACTACATATGCCAACATAGAAAATGCAACAAAACAACAAATGCAACCATCAAACAACTATCATCCAATTAACATCCAACCAATCAATATTCTTTCATTTCTCATTAATATTCAATGAATTGGTTTTTTTCATTTTAATCACATTTGATTTGTTAACATTGGACTTTACAAATATTCATTTATTCATTTCCAATTAGTATACATTCACTAATTTACATTCATTTTAGCTCACTTTCAAATCAAATTCAATTCTATTCAAATTCATTTTCTTCCAATTTGAATTCAATTACATAGCTTTCAATTTCACTAATTTAATTTCATTAACACTTAATGAATTTATATACAATCAACTAACAATCAAATAACAACCAGTGTATATTCCACATAACCAAATTATTAAATTTACATTCAATTTGGTTCAACACTTTTAATTCCGATTTGGTTTAATATTAAATTGGCTTACATTCAATTTATTCAATTTATTAACTTTTATGAATTAACACCTATATCCATTGTTTCATATCAATTCATTTACATTCGATTGATTAACATTCAATCCCTTCATTAATTCAATTGCTAATTCATTTCACAAATAAAGCTGAATCTCCTTTTATATAACTCAAGTTCACATCCATTTAATTCACTTCATTATTTTACTTCGATACCAAAATTAACTTTATTCAATATTACTTAAGCTATATTCCATTTCGATTCATCATTTGTTTAACTTAACTTACATTTCCACTTACGAATCCAATTTAGATTCCAATTCTAAAGTAAATTCTATTTAACTTTTACTTAAGTCAAATTCATCACTTATTCGAATTCATATCTCGTTTTGCTTATCAAAATTATTTAACCATTTATCATTTGGTTTCACTTACATCTTCTCACTTTATAAGGTATACAACTTACTTATTTAAACTTCCAAATCTGATTTAATTTATTTAACTCCCTTTAGTTAAATTCCGAATCATATTTTTGTTATGCCAACTCAAATTCTTTAACTTTACCAAAGCTAAATTTTTTATCTCATAATATAAGTTCAAAACTCGTTTTACTTATATTTATCAATTTCAACTTGGATTTTCAATTTCGAATTTGTTTATCACAACAAAAATCAATTTAATTTACTATGGTAGCAAATCCATCACACAGAAACTCGAAAATGATACTGATGATGCTGTAGTCATCATCCTTATTATTTCCCAGTAACAATAGTGAAATCAATGCTAAATATTCTTTCAAAATTTTCCTTTTCATTATTTACAAATCACATTTATAATTTTATTTCCTCATATAATTTCACTATTTATATATAAGATTATTTTACAATTGTAAATCATTTTAATTATAATTCCATACTTATAATTCATTTGCTTATACAATTCATTCTTTTACAACTGTTTTATTTAACTTATTCAAACAACTTTTATTGACTTATACATTTTTACACTTTCAACAACCAAACAATCAATTTAGATATACTTTAATAATTTCTGAAAAATTGTTTCCTTTATATAAAAATATAACCGAGGTAAAATTATTTCATTTACCTAATTTAAAACGGTATCGTGCCGAATTGTTCTGAACAAGTGTTTAGAGATCCCTATCGATAGAGTTGTACAGACTATACCGACCAAAATCCATATACCACTCCACAAACCGATCATCACAATATAAAAATATTTTATATTCACTAACAAATACGCGCTCATATCTATTATTACACTCAAACTTATTCTAGAGCACTACTGACTCTATCTCTAATGAGTAACACCCAACAGAGCCATGGTTGTCGCTTAACCATATGCTCTGATACCACATTGTCAAGAACTAGGCTTTTCAACCATCGTTAGCGGCTAATAACCGCCGTGGCTGACACTGATGTCCCAAACTTGCTTTTACGGCCAGCCTTTCGACCGTCACAGCTTACGCCTAACCAACCTCGTAAAGAGGACGTGTAGGGGTAAGAGTCTTCCGTTCGCCACCTAACCTCGAAGCGAGAACCCCCCCATCACGTTTCACAAGGATAAGCAAGACAAGTGTGAGAACTTAAAACAGTTATTTATCTTTTAAAACAACAACAACAAGGGAAGTGAAAAATATCTGCAATGCTTTTGGAAAATGAAACTACCATAAGGCCTCCCCGCACACACACAATGCAAACGCAGAATTGGAGGAGATTTCTCTTATGATAGTCAAAGATGCTTACTACGAAAAACAAATCATTTTTGATATTATTATTAGTGCATAGTGATGAAAGCGTTTCGAAAATAGAATATAAATTTTAGCCAACATAGACATTCCGAACTATGCCTACTATAGCTACCATCCAAACAGTGGGGCGCCACCATAAGTGAATGGCAGGTTCTACAACTAAAACCGTACAAGGTGCGTATTGTTTTATTTGGATTTCCAACAAATGGTCAGGCCAAGGAACTTCCTACTATCAATGGGATCGCCTCTGGCGGGACGTCCCGAGAACCTAACGTTACGGTTAGATCTCTGCCAACACAAGGCCGGGCTACCTCTGTAACTAGGTAACTACTACACGAATATGTCATCCCTCGGTCCCTTTGGACCTTTATCCGAGCGCTCGATAACCAACATCACACAGTAGTAAATATATTGTGTCAACATGAGCAAGTATTTGGGCTCCATACCATGATACCACCCTTTCCAGAAGGAAATGACATACCCTAAAGGGCGCGACCCTCATAACCTTACCGCATGTTCCTGTTTTGACCATTTCCGGGGAGTGAGGTCTGACGAAGTCTCGTCCACAAAGCTAGGCACAAAGCCACGCTTTGATCAACAAATGATCAATGAATGATCAACACACATCAGCACTAAGTATGTCACATTACCAAATTGGGAGTATTTCGCTAATAACCTTCAACTACATAACCTCAAAGGGTGTTGAGCTAAGAGAATAAATCTCCGCCACCAACGGAAATATATTTGAAAGAAATCTGCTTTATATCTCAAAATGTAATGTCAGACACGTAACCATACAAGTCTGTTCTGAGTTCGAACAGAACCGAAGGCACTTCAAAATTAGCCCTTGCAATCCAGGTATTCACAATCCCGATCGAATTTCCCATCACAAAGGAAATCTCCATACCGTAGCTAACGGTGCAGAGACAATCGATAGGTCATCCTATCGTTTTCACAAATACCCAGTCTTTAACACCGGTCTTCAATGCTATCCATTACGTCGTATCACTATTCGGAATGGGTAATCCGAATAACGAGCGCAATAATTTAAAAATAAGTGTAGCATTCAATTTCAACCAATTCACAACAAATACCTATTTAAAGGTCAATATTGATAGTCGGTTATTTAACTATCAATTAATATTCACAACATCACCCGATTTCAAATAATTTCCCAAATTATTTATTTCCAAAAATATCTTTACAAGATATATATATCCCACACTTCAACCATTTGAAAACCAATTTCAAATCAATTTACACCCTTACAACTACCATTTCAAAATGGTTCATTTAAACCAATCAAATAAATCCTTACCGATTTATTAAATTTATGTTCCAAATCCGTAAATTTATTCCACACTTCAAAAATAAATCAATGCTTATTTTTAAACAAATTTCCCTTTCTTTTATAAATTCCATAGTGAATTTACCTTTCCAATATATCTATGAATATATGATTTCCAAATCGTTTTCTAATATTCATTTTCAATTTATCTTTAAAAGATAAAATCTTAAAACATTCACTTTATATTGGAAAAACATTTCCATACTTATTTAATAAGAAGTAATTCACAGACCTATTTATTTTCAACACTTGAAAAATATTCAATAGACTTAAACCACAATCAAGTATATAATTTATTCTTTAAGGAAAACATTCTCTTAAACACATTTATTTGAGTCAAAATGAATGTTGCGTAAAACATCGTTACGACAACCCAGAATCACTAGTATAGGGATTCGAACTTAAAATAGATATATAAATCCCAATACAATATAAAACATTTCCTTTCGGAAATCGTTTACTATAACAACAGTGTTATAGTCCACTATTTCCTTCTATTTCTCAAAAACGTCTATTTCAACAGTGAATGTTGAAATCTATGGTTTCGATACTTAATACATTTTAAAAAATCTTTAAATCATTTTAATTCTATTTAAAATATCGCTTTCCCAAAATATTTCTTTAATATATTATTCACCGTCCAAAATCGTGAATATACTTCATTAACCAAATTCAATTTCTACATATTTTATTTAAAGGATTATCCACTGTCCAAGATCGTGGATGTATTTCCTTTAATAAGCTATAATAATTAAAATTATTAAAATAAGTCGATTTCGGATTTATAAAACAACATTTATAAACTCTATTTATATTTTATAACAACTTCAACTTATGAAATCACTTTATTAACAAATTCTATCAATATTCCTTTTACACGCCAAAATCCAGTTTCTAAGTTAATTACTTATAAATCTTTTTTTTTAACCAAAAATCCATTCATTTTATACTTCACAACTTATATATATATATATATATATATATATATATATATAGATTTCATTCACTTATAAAATCCATTTATATTCCATTTTAACACATATAAAAACTTGTTTTATAATTCCAATATTTTAATTTATAAATATCAATTTTATAAATCTTTTATATAAATCATTTATAATAATTCAAAAATCCCAAATTAAACCATTTTATAAATAAATCAACTACTTATTTCGAAAAATCACATTCCGGTTATATTTCACAAAAATCATAATTTTTAAAACATAAAAATTTCAACGTTTATTTATTTAAAATGAATCAATTCAAAAATTAAATTTTAGTATGAATTTTCAACTTAATTTTCAAAAATCAAATTTTATTTATTTTCGGCATTTAACGATACCAAAAACATATTCGGCTAAAATTTAGCCTTTAACGATTTCAATCACAAAGATAATCACGTAGATTATAAATAGATCAAATAATAGATCAACACACAATATTGAAACCAATTCAATCATTTGAGGAATCCAGTTGGATCCCTCCAATCTGTTTCCCTGTATCCAAAGATATTAGCACAATACCAATTCCGCTTCGAGACGGAATATCGCAGTATATGGGAGTTATAAAATACTATTCGCTATTATGCGGCGCAATAGGGTCTCATCTGCTATATAATGCGGGAAATCAACTCCAAGTGCATATATAATACCAATTCCATGCAAATTGAAATTATCGCGGTATATGTTTTTAATAAATAACCTCCGCTTAATATACGGCGTATAATGTCTATTTAACACAATAGATAAAAAATTATCATCCAATCACACAATCAAGCAATTTTAAATCTAACTATTTAAAATTTAAATCGAAACAATTCGATTGAGTGAGAAGTTCTCACCTTGAGTTTCCGATAATAGTTGTAGCGTTTTATTTCGAATAAAATTAAACACGCGTTTAATTTTACCTAAAATTTTGACTAGCTCCAAACGACTCCAAACTAGCTCCATTGCGTAGTGCTCATCCATACGAACCCGTCGTAATTCGTTTCGTGCGATTCCGACCTCGTATGAACAAGTTATGGTATTTTAAAGATTACACGATTATATATATATATATATATATATATATATATATATATATAATTTACAACTAATTTTTTTATTTCAAACCCAAGATTCGATCTCGGCCACACATCTTCTTGCTTCCATCAGGCCGCTACTTTCTTTCTTCTCTCCAGATAATCGAATGCGTTTGAACCCATTGCCGTCCCCTATCCAGCAATTATCGCACGCCATATACACGACTTGAAGACGATTGAATTATGGCCATTTAAAGCCCATGACATGAGCTGCCATCAGCTGGAACCCCATGCGACTCGGTCATGCTCTCGGCCCAGAAAACATGCGCGACCTCCTGATGAACGCGAGCCATTTGCCATCAATCCATTCGCCTAAATTCGATCTCCACCGTTGGATACGTAGCCCTCGTTGTGCTCTACAACTTTCATGTTGAAAGTTTCTTGAATTAACTTGTGGATTGAAATGAAAATGAAGAAGAATGAAATCAATTTCTGGCCTTTGAATTTTCAAATGACGGCCGGCCCTAATTAGGGTTTCTTTTGTGAAAATAATGAGGGTAATGGTCCTTTTATAGAAAACCGACGAACACTATTCATCTCCAATTTTTCAAACTCCAAATCTCACGCGGTGACCAGCGTTTCTAGCGTTTAACCTGCGTTCTGGACACAATGGAATAGATTTCAGAGGCTAATTCGATCATCTCTGCGAGTTACGGAAATAAATGATCAAATTTAAATTAAATCGATTAACCAAATTTCTATGCGTTTTAGCTTGCCCCGGACAAACCGTAAATCCGATTGACACAAAATTTGAAACCATACAATAATATGACATTATGGATCCGATGAAACTGGTTTCGTCGAAATCCAAGACTGTTTGAAAAATGGCTATTTTAACTCGTCAATTAAATATTAACATATTCAATTTTCACAAATTAACTTTAAATTCGATTTTAAAAGCTCTACTACATCATTCTAACTCCAATATGATTAAATAAAATTTTACAAATCAATTTCAATCATATTAAACCCAATTTTCAATTATTTCTGAAATTTCCAATAATAAACTATCGATTAATTTATCCAATTAAATCTAGATATTCAAAATAAAATTTATTCGACTTACCAATTTTACTTATTTATATTTAAAATCAATTAAATATACGAATTTTAATTGAAAAAAATTCTGGGTTGTTACATAATTAATTGATCTTACTTATGGATGTTTGGATTCTATTTGAATGTTGAATTGTTTAATATCCATGATGTGTGATGCACTGTTTTGATTTGAGGTGTGATAAACATAATTTATTTATCTATGATGAACGTAATTTATTTATCGATGATAAATTTACATTATTTATCTGTGAATCTGTGAATGAAGATAAGCGTTATAGGATTATACGCTTATCGATATTGCTATGCTTGAATCTGTGATGATTGACGATGTTGCACTATTGTGTAAAACCCCTGGACACACACATATATGGATTGCACAAGAAAATTGGTTAAGTCACAGATATTTGTATTTAATGAAATGGTTTTAAAGTTGAATTTTGAATCCAAATGGTTTTGGAAATGGAATTGGCGGAAAGCTTTTGAAAGGGAAGTTTTGAAATTAAAGTTTAGTTTGAAAATATTATTTGAAATTGCTTTGGAAATTTGGTTTGAAAGATTTATACAAGTTATATAATATATATGGATTTTAAAACCACCCCTAAAGTATTTTAAAAGTATTATTTTGGGAATTTAAATTTAACCCAAGTTTATACTTTAAAGAATATAACTTGTGCATATTTGACCGAATTTTTCTAAAACGAAAAGTATTTATTTCCAAATGATAATAGCTTTCATATGACGAAAGAACTTCCAGTTTTTGTTAAAAGATTTCAAATTTGAAATGAAATTTGTTTTGAAAACTATGAATGAATCTTTATTAAAGATTGGTGAACCTTGTTTTCAAATTTAAGAAGATCTTAAAGGTATCTTTTGTATGAAAGATTTGAACTGGAAATAGTTTTGAAAACTTTGAATGAATCTTTGTGAAAGATTGGTGAACTGTGAGAAGTGAATCTTTTTGTTTAAAGATCTGAAAATGGTAATTTGCTGAAACCATTTGAAAGAGAGGTTTTGGATTTAAAAGTTGTGACTTAACTAAGATCTCATATATCCATATGGTTTTAAAATTGAGCGCTCACTATTCGGTTTAGCCGAGAGAGGACTTTGTATCATAAAACCTATTTCGAATAATGATACGACGATATGGATAGCATTTGAAGACCGATGGTGAAAACCGGTTATTTTCGAGAATGAAAGGGTTACCCGTCGAATGTCTCTGTACTGAGTCTCGCCGGTATAGAGATCTCCATATGTTATGGGGAGTCCGATCGAGATTGTGAATACCTGGATTGCAAGAGATTCTTTTGAAGTGCCTTCGGTTCTGTTCGAACCCGGAATAGACTTGTATGGATGTGTGTCGGACATTACACTTTGAGATGTAAAGCTGGTTTCTATCAAATACATTTCTGTTTGGTGGCGAAGAATTTATTCTTTTAGCTTAACACCCTTCTCTAAGACGTACGAGCTCAGAGGTTATGTAGTTGATGGTTACTAGTGATACATTCCCAATTTGGTAATGTGGCATACGAAGTGCTGCTGATCATGTGTTGATCAAAGCATGGCTTTTGTGTAAAGCGTAGCTTTGTGGACGAGACCTCGTCATGGTCGAAACAGGAAGGATGCGGCAAGGTTATTTAGGGGTAGCGCCCCCTAAGGGTATGTCCATTTCCTTCTGGATAGAGGTGGTATCATGGTATGGAGCCCAGATACCTAACCTATGTGGTTGCTGCAAATCTATTGCTTTGTGGTAGTTGGTGAATCCCGGGATAAAGGTTAGTTACGATCGAGGGATGACATACTCGTGACAGTTAGTTACCTAGTTACAGAGGTAACCTGGCCTTGTGTTAGCAGAGATCCGATTAGGTTCTCAGGGCATCCCTCTAGAGGCGTACCCATATGGACCAGGAAGCTCCTTTGCCTGACCATTTGTTGGAAATCCAATCACCAATACGTGCCTTGTACGGTTTTAGTTGTAGAACCTGCCATTTAACATGGTAGCTATAGTAGGCATACTATAATGGTACGTATGCTGGCTAAGATTAATATTATACTTGCAAATGTTTTCTTCACTATGCACTAATCATAATGTCAAAAGGATTTTGCATATCAAGCATGTTTGACTATCATACGCAGAAATATCCCCCAAGTGTGCGATTGCATTGTGTGTGTGCCGGGATGCCTTATGGTAGTTTCATTTTCCAAAAGCATTGCGGATTTCTTTTAAAATTATTTTGTTCGTTTTGTTTCAAATAAAACTATTTTCGTTTGCTCACACCAGTCCCATGATTGACCTTGCTTTATTACAGCATGATAGGGGGTTCTCGCTTCGTGTTTGGTGGTGAACGGGAGACTCTTACCCCTACATGTCTCCAGGGAGGGATTGGTTAACTGGATAGGTAAAGAAGTCGAAAGGCTGGCCGTAAAAGCAAGGTCAGGGTACCATTGTGAGCCACAGCGGGGCTGGGATGGTTGAAAAGCCTACCAGTCGAGAGTGGCTGCTGTCAGACGGTCGAAGACCCGAGACTTTCACATTAATTAAAGATGATTAATTAAATAACACTTAATTAAGGGTTAATTAATTGATGTAATTAATATGATTAATTACTTAAGAATAATTAAATAATTAGAGGTTGATTATTTAATGATTAAAGATTGATTTATTAATTAAGGTTGATTAATTAATAATTAAAGGTTGATTAATTAATAATTAAAGGTTGATTAATTAATAATAAAAGGTTAATTAATAAATGGTTAAAGGATAATTAATTAAAATGGTTTGTAATTAATTAATTAACCAGGATTAGTAATTTATTCGTAAGTAATTAATCTGATTTAAATTAATTAAATGATTAATTGATCTTACTTATGGATGTTTGGATTCTATTAGAATGTTGTATATCAATGGTATATTATTCATTATTTTCTTCCGCTGTGTTGTTGCACTTAATGTATTATAAGCTCCGACGAAACAGATTCGACATTTGAATCTACGGCATTTGAAACGGGTGATGTATTCGGTGCCGATTTTCGAAGGTCGAGTCAGGGTCGTCGCAACTTGGTATCAGAGATGATGGTTGAGTAAGAATTTTAGTTTAGGAGTGTAACACATTAGGCAACTCATTAGAAATAGGGTGAAGGATACCCTAGAATGAGTATATCCCTAAGATATCCATCTATATGCCTCAATAAATTCTCTTACTGTCCACCAATAGTGAGTATGAGTGCAAGAAGAGGAGGAGGTAGGGGACAGGGGAGTACCACTACAAATGGTCAATACCCTGCAATAATGGAAACAATCTTTTCTCTATCAATCTCTTTTGATCATCTTCCGATTTCGATTTTTGATTGCTTCATGACAGCTACAAGAAGGAGCTTTGGTGTTGTGGTAGCCCTGCGAATTGTTGAAGATAAGTTTCCATTTCATATTCTCTTCATCGGTTCCCGATCAGCTTTTTGTTTTAACTTTAATGAATTTGAAATTCTATTTGAAATAAATTGATTAACAAATATAAAGTTAAATTGGATGATATCAATAAAACGATTTCGGTGACCACCAAAGTTTGAAATTTTTTGTTGTAATTCTTTGTGAGGATCAAAGTCCGAAGAGGGACAAGATAGTATATATTTTGGGATATTCCAATCTAAATTATGAATCAAATTATCTTTTCTTTGGGTTCTAGATATATTCTACGAATGGTTAGTTATCCTTAGGACTAACCAATGCCCCTGCATATTTCGTAGATCGAATGACCCGAGTATCATGTGAAATATATTGAATAAATTTGTTCTCATAGTTATTGTTGATATTCTGATTTGGTAAGCCAAATGCAGAATAAATATAAAGATTGATTTGGAAAACTGTTTCTGTATCTTTGTGTATTCATCTGTTCTTTGAGGTCTCCCCGTCTAGCAAATTTCGAGGATGAAATTTCCTTAAGGGGGAATCTGTAACATTCCCGGTTTTTAGCCAAATTTAATTCAGTAATTTATATTAGTTTTTGGGATTATTTGTGAATTAATTTGAAAATGTGGGAATAAAAAAATATATATAAGTTTTTAAATATAGAATTTGATTTCGAAATCTATCTCTAATAATTATGATTTGGAATTTGAATTTGAAATTCAAATACATATATGTTGAAAATAAATATTTGGAAAATAAATAGATTGTAAATGGAATAAAATTTATATTTGTAAAAAGATATTTCTTTTTTATTCACTTACAAGTACAAATTGATTGTATATTAATTTTTGAATTTGAAATTTAAAAATAAACGTTTTAGATAATATATTGTATCTGAAATTCAATAATAAAAGTATTATGAATAAATTGGATTTAATACTCTATATTTTAAAAATAAGTTTGTTTTATAATTATAATATAAATATTTGGAAGTTATACTTTGAAATTAGTATATTAATTTTCTAAAAGTTAAATTTGAACATTTTCAACACTAGTATTATTTAGATGAATTTAAGAATAATAACTTAAGTTTATTTTAAATTTATACATAACTAAATGAAATTTGTATGTATACATATACATATAAAAGTATAATAAACTAAGTTTAAAATAGTATTGGTTGTAAAGATTAGAACATTTTCTTTTAAAAATATAATTTGTAAATATATAAAAGTATAATTTGCTTAAATTAATAAAAAGTTTAAAATACTTTTCTTTTAAACTTGAAATAAATGAGTTTTGTATATATTTAAACCAAATAGAAAATATATTGCATAAAGGGTTTAAAAACAAAATTTGTAAATTTATTTAAAGTAATGATTTAAACACAAAATGCTCATGTTTTAACAAGAGTAGCCATTTTAAATTATATTAGGACATTTGTAAAAAGATTATATCAGAAATTAACAAGTATATGGTTTAGTTAACAAGTGGCAAAATTATTCTTTCCTTTTGAAATTGAATTACATAAACATGTATAACAAGAAAATAAGCTAGGCTATTTTCAGTTTTTCAAACCTGAGAACAAAGAAAAAATATAAAAAAACCAGATATCAAATTTAAGTCAAACAACAGATCCTCATCAAACTAACACAAACCTGAATCAAACTACAGATAAAAATCCAGACCAAATAAAGTAGATTCAAATCATCAAAAACAAAATGAAATGTTTTCAGTTTGGAAATCAAAACAGATTCAAATTTGCAACCTGGAATTCAATCTGAAAGCAAGATTAAACCTAGCAGATCAGAATCAAAGTTCCATATTCAAGCAAGAACCTCTAGATCAAACTAAAAAGATTCAACATCAAGATCATTTCCAGATCAAAGGTTGTTTCCAGATATTCAAATCCAAGTTCCAGGTTTCAGGCTCAAAAATTTCTTCTCTGTTCAAACTTCAATCCAAGTGAGCAAACTCAAACTGATATATATCTAAATGATCTGTGAATTATGATCTCAAATATGCTTGATTGATGATGTGATAATGCTTGCATGTATGTGTATGTTTGGGGATGATGATGTGCATGTCTGTATTTAGGCTCTATTCTTGTTGTTCAGATTTCCAAACTTGAAAAAAAAAATTCAAATCTTCTTCCCTGAATCTCTTTAGTCTTCAATATATAAACAAAATTTGTTGGTTATATCAAAATATCCATTTTAAAATGTTTCAGAATTCAATCTGAAGCTAGTTTAAATAAAAAGGAAGAAGAACGGTTATTTTGAAAACCTATCAAAATATCAATCATAGTAATTGTTTGTTTCTGGTATAAAATCTGTTTTTCCCCTCGAAAACTATGATTTTTAAAATTAAAGTCAAGATTTTTAGGCTTTTAAATAAAGAGAAAAAGGGAGTTAAACGGAAAAGGAATTTTTGACAAACGCTGGTGACCGCGGAGGTTAGGTGCCTCGAGATTGAGGCCATAGGAGGGTTGTAGGAAGGAGATCATTGGAAAAATGATTGAGAAAATATAAATTGCCTGGGTGGTCGTGCGAAGTAGATTTAGGGTTTATAACCACGTTTGAGTTGCTGTCATTCTCGAATTAATTTCGTCGTCATTATAGCTTTATGGTCGATCAGACCGAGGAGGAATGATTCGTTGTTGTACGACGAGGTTGTGGTCAGAACGGCGTGGTTGCTGGCTATCGAAGATGTTCGGGCGAGATGATTTTCCGTTGATCGATGGGTTCCAGTATTCATGTGAGTTACTCAAATTTTACCTACGGCGAGTTGATGGGTTCTGAGAGGTTGTGGTGATCGGAAAGGATGTCGGTGATGCGTCAAAGGTAGCATGGTCGATCGGAGGTGGCTGTGACGGTGTGCACGATGCATTAATACACGTTGTATCTAGTTATTATGTGGTAATTTGGGAAGAAAGGGTGTTTCTCGGGTCGTTCTCGAGGGAATCTGCATATTGACTTGAAGCAGTGTGTAACATCCCAAAATTTATTAATTTAGATCTGGTAACTTATTTGAACTTTTGGAATTTAATTTGAAAAGTTCAAAAGAAATAAAATATGTATAATATGAATAAAACTTCAATTTCTTTTGATTGAAATAATAAACGTTTTAAAAATAATTTGAATTTATAAAAATATATCGATGTAATTTAAATAATATGTAGTAATATAAAACAAATATCTTTAGTGGGTAATGTATTTGTAATAAAGTAAATATGACATAAAGGGTTTGATAGTTAAGCTTAAGAATAAAAATAAAAACAAGGGTTTATGCTAGAAAAAAGTGAGTTTGTGTGTATGCAACCCGAGTTAAAATTTATGACAATAACTATAACAACTTTATATAAGGCATAAAGTAAAACAAAACCAGGCAAGAGGTGGTGTATGTTTCCTGTGAAGTAGATGTGCAAGGAAAGTAAAGAGAAAAAAAATATAAAAATAAAGTATCTATGTACATACTAAAATGGAATAAGGATGTAAACATGAAGGACACTTGCATTTAATGCTAGCACAAAAATAAGATCATTCGAAAATATCTTTAAATCATTTTGGCTGAAATTGTTGTCTGGCCAAAGAAAGAAAGAAGAAAAAAAGCTCTGATTAAAAAAAAAGAACTTGCTTGTTTTAGTAAACACCTACTTCTGTAACTCTTTCTATATATATACATCTCCTTATTCTATTTTTGTTCATCAAAAAAAACTTAGCATACCAGAGAAAAAATAGTAAGCACTTCCATTTTACAGATTTAAACAACAATCAGGCAAGAAGATTTAAAAAGGAATTCAAGTAGCAGCATCCAAAAACAGAAGTTGTTCTCTATTCAAGTTTTTGACTGTGAGTAAACATACCATTTTAAAACTAAAACCTGTGAATTTTTGTATAGCCTGTTCTTCTTTATTTCTGATTTCAGAGTAAACATAAACAAGAGAAAAATTAAATACCTCTTCATCCAAACATTATTAAGCTTAGGGTTTCAAACAAAATAAGTTTGTTTAAACATAATTTATGGTCTAAAAAAACTGATTTAAGCACGATGGTGAAGTTTTGCCTTTGTAAATTTAGTTTTACAGAGCAAATTTTAAATATATGATAAACTCGAGTGTCATGAATTGCTGATTCAATTTCATAACTTGAATCCACACTGCAAGATAGGATTTTTAGAACAAGAATGGTGATTTTTAGTTGTGTAAGTTAAGAGTAGTTAGAAGTTGATCAAAATGGGAGTTTCGATCAATTTCTGGCGATTGGAAGCATACTGGATGTGGAGTTTTTGATCGAAGCTAGTGTGTATGATGGTGAAGTCAGGAAAAATGTTCAATAATTTTTCTATTGTAGGAGATGATGGGACAAAGCAATTTTAGGGTTTAAGGTCAGTGAATTGAGCGATCGGGTTTTTGGGCTCGTGCGCACTCGTCATGCATCGAGTATGGCCAGATTTGGAGGGGGTGTTCTTGAGTCATGGACAGAGGCGTGGACGGAAGCGCGACTGTTTCGGTGGCCGGTTTGGTCGTTTAGAAATGGGTTTTGGCGAGCTTGAGTGTTCGAGTTACGAACTGGAAGCTCGATTTCGTTTTGGGGTCCTTAGCGTCGAATCGACCGTTATTATCGAGTGTGGTGTTGATTTGTGACATGTCGGAGGAAGCGCTGTTCGTCGGAGCATCGGCGAGGTGTTGTGCATGTGCACGACACCAGTTGGGCCAGCGGAAATGGCATGGGGGAAGAAGCATTGCAACTCGAAGTAGCATTCGTGAAGTTCGCGTATTAGCTCGAGTTCTAGCTCGAGGAAACTTTTGTGTGTGCCAGGTAGGTTCAGTACTTAGACAAATTTAAGTGGAAAAAATATTGTCACGGGTCGATCTTGGTAAAACTCGAAGCAATGAGCACTTTTGCTTGGGTGTGACTCGAGATAGCTTCAGGTTGGTTGTTTGAAACAGCATTTCCAGTATTTAAAATTTTAAAAATATAAGTCTAATTGTTTTCTAAATTCATTCTTTATAAAAATGATGATTGTTTGTTAAGTGGAATGTGAAGTTAATGGTATTGAAATAATTATTTGGAATTAATTAAGTTCAAAGATGTTTTAAACATATATTTTTAAACAAGGTTGTTTTAAAAAAATTAACTTAATAAAATAATTGAGAAGTTAATCAAATATTTAAGGTGTTAACTTAAAACAAATTTATTTATAATAATTAAATAATGATTAAACAATAAATGATTTGTAATTACTTTGTAATGGATAATTAATTAATTAAAGACTAATTAATAAGAGTAATTAAGATTAAATTAATTAACAATTAAGAATTTATTTAATTAAGATAATTAATTAAAGAATAATTAATTAATAAAGTTAATTAAGATTTAATTAATTCATAGTTAAGAATAATTAATCATTGATTCAAAAATAATTATAGGGTTAATTTATTTAAATCACCTTCACCTTAATTGAAGATGATTGACTATTATCAAATGTTGTGTACTGGATTGATATTTCTGTTGTGATTGTAATACTGTATGATGTGAATTGCTTTGTGCTGAACTGTGATTTGTGATTTGTTTGTGTGTATGTGAAAACCCTTTTCCCGTAAAACCGCACTTAAACTTCGATGCGACAGGGAGTCGGATTTCAGTTAGTTATCCGAAACCCACATCGAAGCCTAAATACGAATCTTTGTAACTGATATATCCACGTGTTTTAAAATTGAACGCTCACTATTCGGATTAGCCGGGAGAGGACCTTTGTGTCATATAACCCATTCCGAATAGTGATAAGTCGAAATGAATAACATTTGAAGACGGTGGTGAAGATCGGGTGTCTTCGAAAACGATAGGATAACCTATCGAATGTCACTGCACTGAGTGACCCCGGTATAGAGATCTCCACATGTGATGGGGAGTCCGATCGGGATTGTGGATACCCGGATTTGCAAGGGCTTCTTCCTTTATTGGACAAAGTGCCTTCGATTATGTTCGAACCCGGAACAGACTTGTATGGTCGTATGTCTGACACTACACTTTGAGATATAAAGCATATTTCTTTCAAATACATATCTGTTAGTGGCGGAGAATTTATTCTCTTAGTTTAACTCCCTTCTCTGAGACGTACGAGCTCAGAGGTTATGTAGTTGAAGGTTATCAACGATATACTCCTAATTTGGTAGTGTGGCATGCTAAGTGCTGCTATGTGTTGATGATCATTTGTTGATCATTTGTGATCAAAGCATGGCGTTCGTGTAAAGCGTAGCTTTGTGGACGACACATCATCGGACCTCACACCCCGGAAATGGTCGAAACAGGAAAGATGCGGCAAGGTAATGAGGGTCGCACCTTTTAGGGCATGTCATTTCCTTCTGGAAAAAGGTAGTATCATGGTATGGAGCACAGATACTTAACCTATGTGGTTGCTGCAATCTCATTTACTGTGCGTTGTTGCTTTGTGGTAGAGGGCCCTCAGATAAAGGTCGCAAATGACCGGGGAATGCCATACTCGAGTAGTAGTTACCTAGTTACAGAGGTAACCCCGCCTTGTGTTGGCAGAGAACTGGTTAAGTTCTCGGGATGTCCCTCCAGAGGCGTACCCATGTGGCAGTAGGAAGTTCCTTAGCCTGACCATTTGTTGGAAAATCCAAAGAAACAGTACGAGCCTTATATGGTTTTAGTTGTATAACCTGCCATGCAGTGTGGCGGTAACCTGCCACAAAACATGGCAGATATAGTAGGCATACGACAAAATGTGGTATGCTGGCTAAGATTAATATTATACTTTCAAAAATAGTTTTCTACACTATGCACTAGTAATAATATCAAAGAATTTTTCCCGTATCAAGCATATTTGACTATCATAAGAAGAAATCTCCTCCAATTCTGCGATTGCATTGTGTGTGTGGCGGGAGGTCTTATGGTAGTTTCATTTTCCAAAAGCATACCGGATTTTCTTTATATAAATCCTGTTTTATTTAAAAGCAACTGTTTTTGTTTACTCATATCAGTCTCATGACTGACCCAGAGTTTATTGTTTTTTCTAAACTCTGGATGCCCATAATTTCCACACGGACAGCCTTGTAGCAGGTTTTCCATGGTTTGGTGTTAGCTGTATTTTAGAGGCTATCGGTTTTTGGAGGCTTTTACCTTGAAGATATTTCGGAAGCTTTTGGATCCCAAGGTGCTTAGATTTGAAAGTTCACTATCGCTTCATTCCTTTGAAGACTTTTTGGCATATGATCACTTGTTGTTTTTATTATGATGTTCTATTTGGAGTTGTGACATATGTATTATGATACTCTGATGTAGTAATGGATATTATGACGATGGTGTATCTGTGATGTGATTCATGATATTCATTCTGTTTCCGCTTTTTTATATTCATCTAATGTTGTTATAAGCTCCATCCGACTAGAGTTCGATGTCTAAATCTTTGGCAGTCGAATCAAGTGAGGTATTTAGTGTCAATTTTCGAACATTGGATTTCGGGTCGTGACAAAGTGGTATCAGAGCTGAAGGTTGAGTAAGAACTTTAGCTACGCAGTATAACACATTAGATGGCTCATTAGAGATAGGATGGAGTATACCCTAGAATGAGTATAACCGAGACTGAAACCCCAAATTTTCTTAGTCTATTTCCTTTGACTGTTGATATTCCTTAAGATATCTCGTCCGAATATCTAAACCAATTTTCTTACTAATTACAGATAGTAAGAATGAGCGGACGAAGAGGAAGAGATGGGGGGGAGAGGGAATGCCACAGCACCTAACCAAGTTCCCCCAACAGCAGAAGCAACAATACCTACTCAGAATCAGCCGAAGCTGGCTGATTTATATAAGAGTTTCTCAAGGCTTGGTGGTAAGCCGTTCACCGGCAAGGAGTCGATTGTCGAGGCCCAAGCATGGATCAGATCATGTGAAAAAAATCTTTAAAGGGCTAAAGCTGCAAGACGATCAAAAGCGACTCATAGCTTCTTGGCAACTTCAAGAAGAAGCCTTAGCATGGTGGGAGACAGTTACTGTGGATAAGCCAAAAGACGAGTTTACTTGGGGGAGATTTAAAGAAGTATTTGAGAAGCGTTATATGCCATCGGCTGGAATTTCTCGAATGTACCAGGAATTCATGGACTTAAAGCAGGAAAATTGGTCTTTCGAGGAGTATCTAAACAAATTCAATGAATTGTCTCGTTTCGGTCTAGAATTGGTGAACACACCTTTAAAGAAGAATGAAAGGTTCATTTGTGGGATGAATAAGAAGTTCCACGAAAGGATGACTGGCCACATCAAAGAATCCTTTTCAGATTTGGTTGATATGGGGTACAGATATGCTACACTTGATATGCAAGAAGTATCGGTGGAGAAAGAAAATTCGAGCAATCAAAATTGGAAGAAGAGGAAATTTGGTGGCAGGAAACCATGGCAGGGTAAGGAGAAAAAGAAGAGAAATCAGAGAAGCACGGCAGAGAATGTTACTTGCTTTAATTGCTTAGAAAAGGGCCATTATTCGAGCAGATGTACGAAGCCTAAGAGACAAGTCAATCAATCCATTTAAGCAAAACCCAGGAAATGTTATTATTGTCAGAAATTAGGACACGAGGTTAAAGACTGCCCAACCATGAAGCAAGCTCAGACAGCAAAGATGTACACAGTCAAAGACAAAGCTGCATCTCCCAAAGCAGAAAAGGGGAAAGGAGTTCTGGAAGGTAATCTTACCATTTATGATAGCATTGTTAGAGTTCTATTTGACACGGGCGCTACACATAGTTTTATCTCTCAGCTAGCTATTAATGAATTAAATCTTGAACCTGATTTTGTTGATGAGCCTATATGCATAAAGAATCCAGTTGGAGGTCCCGCGAACCTTTGTCTTTGTTGTAGAGACGTTCCTATCTCATATTTTTGTTACCAATTCCCTATCGGTCTCTTTGTCCTTGATTTTAACGAGTTTGAAGTCTTACTCGGAATGGCTTGGTTATCAAAATATGAAGCCAAATTGGATTGTGATAATCGATTGATTTCGATTAAAACCAAATTTGGAGATTCCATCGAAATTTCTTGTGAGGACCCTAGTCCTAAAAGAGAAGGGTTGATGTATAATTTGGGTTATCCTGAACCCAGTCTGGAGTCCATATCCATTGTTAGAGATTTTTCGGACGTGTTTGAAGAAGTGAAGTCCTTACCTCCACACCGATAAATAGAATTCAGAATTGACCTAGTACCTAATGCTCGTCCTGTCGTTCACGCAAGTCGCAGGATGGCGCCGTGGGACAGGGTTGAATTAGTCAAGCAAACTAATGATTTACTAGAAAAAGGGTTGATTCGATCCAGTGTTTCTGAATGGGGTACAGCCGTTGTATTTGTTGCTAAATCGGACGGATCTTTGAGATTGTGTGTGGATTACCACGATCTCAATAAGCTGACTCTCAAGAATAAATTTCCACTACCTAGAATTGATGATCTATTTGATCAACTGCACCGCGCTCGTTTCTTTTCAAAGACGGATCTAGCCCAAGGGTTCCATCAATTACGAATCGCCGAAGATTGTGTCCATTTGACCGCTTTCAGGGGTCCTAATATGCTCTACGAATGGTTAGTCATGCCTTTCGGGCTAACCAATGCTCCAGCATACTTCGTAGATCTTATGACTCATGTGTTCCGGGAAGTATTGAATAAATTTGTACTTGTGTTTATTGATGATATTTTGGTCTATTCCAAGACCGAAGAGGAACATGCCGACCATCTTAGAATCATTTTGGAGTTATTAAGGAGAAATATTCTATTCGCAAAAATTTTCAAATGCCATTTCTGGGTCAAAGAAGTCAAATTTCTCAGCCACGTTGTTAATGAAGAAGGAATTTCTGTTGATCCTAGCAAAATTTCCACTATTCTTAATTGGAGGAAACCCACTACCCCAAAAGAAGTTCGAAGCTTTTTGGGTTTAGCAGGTTATTATCGGAAGTTTGTTCAGGACTTTTCTAAGATAGTTAGTCCGTTGACTAAGCTAACAATGAAGGATGCAAAGTTCAATTGGACTCCGAAATGTGACGAAGCTTTTCAGGAGTTGAAGAAGAGATTAACCACTGCTCCTGTTCTCGCTATTATCAATGAGAATCAGGGTTTATCTGTTTACACTGACGCTTGCGGTGATGGTTTAGGTGCGGTATTAATACAGAATGGGAAGGTAGTTGCCTACATGAGTAGACAATTACGTCCTTATGAAAGAAACTACCCAACCCATGATTTGGAACTCTTAGCTGTTATCTTTGCTTTGAAAATATGGCGACATTATCTTTTGGGTAAAAATCTTTTCATCTTTCCTAACAATTTACGAATTTAACTTAACTTAACAATATACTTATTGAACTCTCCTTATTCTAGGTGAAAAATTCGAATTATTCACCGACCACAAATCTTTGAAATATCTCTTCACCCAGAAAGATCTAAATCTACGACAACAACGTTGGTTGGAATTTCTAGCATCTTATGACCTAGATATTCAATATACGCCTGGAAAAAGCCAATGTAGTTGCCGACGCTTTAAGTAGGAGGCATGCTGTTCTTTCATATCTTGTTGTTACTCCTACTCTCCTTGAAAAGATCGCCAGCAAGCAAAATGAAGACCAGTTCCTTTGGGGAATTTGTAAAAGAATTCATCAGGGTGAAGATTCTAGTTTTGCAATTGATGATAATGGAGTTATAAGGATGAAATGCAGAATCTGTGTCCCGGACATCCCTGATCTGAAACGTGAAGTTTTAGATGAATGTCACAAATCTAAATTCAGCATCCATCCAGAAGTTAACAAGATGTATAGAGATATCAAAAGAACTTTCTGGTGGAAGACGATGAAAAGGGACATATATATATATATATATATATATATATATATATATATGTGAGTCATTGTGCTACTTGCCAACAAATCAAAAGCGATCAAAAGAAAATGGCGGGTTTACTTCAGCCTTTAGAGGTACCCAAGTGGAAATGAGACCAAGTATCGATAGATTTCATCGACGGTTTGCCTCGTACTCGTAAAGGAAATGAAGCAATTTGGGTCATTGTGGACCGTTTGACTAAGACAGCCCACTTCTTACCAGTGAAATCTAACCGCACGGCTGCAAGTTTAGCCGAGTTGTATGTGAAAGAAATTCTCCATCTCCATGGCATTCCTAGCAATATAGTGAGTGATCGTGACCCGATATTCACTAGTAGATTTTGGGAGGCATTTCAAGACGCATTGAAAACAAAACTGCATTTCAGCACTGCTTATCACCCACGGTCTGATGGGTAGACTGAGAGGATTAACCGAATCTTAGAAGACCTATTGCGAGCATGTATACTTGATTTTGGTGGTTCTTGGGAGGACCATTTGCATCTGGTCGAATTCTCTTATAACAATAGCTATCAGGCCAGTATAGAGGTGGCTCCTTTTGAGGCTTTATATGGTCGTCCGTGTCGATCACCGGCATGCTGGATTGAGGCAGGTGATAGACTCATCCTTGGACCGGATACGATTAAAGAAGCTACAGTAAAAGTTGATTCTATACGGAAGAAATTGAAAACGGATCAAAGTCGTCAAAAAAGTTATTATGATCGCAGAAGAAGGGATTTAGAATTCTAGATTGGAGACTCTGTCTTTCTCAAAGTATCTCCAATGCGAGGTGTATTAAGGTTTGGGAAAACCGGTAAGCTGGCACCACGGTGTATTGGTCATTTTCCTATCCTGGAAAGGATCGGTTCTTTAGCCTATCGAGTGCAGCTGCCTAGCTGGTTATCTGGCATGCATGATGTGTTCCACATTTCTAATCTTCGGAAGTATGTGCACGATCCAGATAGTATTATTGAAGAAGCTGCTCAACAGGATCTCGAAATCACTCCCAATTTAACAGTTAAAAAAGAACCAATAAAGATTGTAGATCGTGATGAAAAGCAATTGAGAAACAAAATTGTAAAACTGGTTAGAGTATAGTGGAGTGGCAATCCAAAGAAATGCACTTGGGAAACTAAAAATAATATGCAGAAATCATATCCCAATTGTAGAGTGGATGTCTCGGCTTAAACTGGTAAGTCATTTCTCTATCCTTTTCTGAATTCGTATATTCTTTGTTTGTTTTTCTCTCCTCTTTCGAATTTCGAGGATGAAATTTTCTTAAGGGGGATATCTGTAACATCCCAAAATTTATTAATTTAGATTTGGTAACTTATTTGAACTTTTGGAATTTAATTTGAAAAGTTCAAAAGAAATAAAATATGTGTTAATTTATATGAATAAAACTTCAATTTCTTTTGATTGAAATAATAAACATTTTAAAAATAATTTGAATTTATAAAAATATATCTATGTAATTCAAATAATATGTATTAATATAAAGCAAATATCTTTAATGGGTAATGTATTTGTAATAAAGTAAATATGACATAAAGGGTTTGATAGTTAAGCTTAAGAATAAAAATAAAAACAAGGGTTTGTGCTAGAAAAAAGTGAGTTTGTGTGTATGCAACCTAAGTTAAAATTTATAACAATAACTATAACAACTTTATATAAGGCATAAAGTAAAACAAAACCAGGCAAGAGGGGGTGTATGTTGCCTGTGAAGTAGATGTGCAAGGCAAGAAAAGAAAAAAAAATGAAAATAAAGTATCTATGTACATACTAAAATGGAATAAAGATGTAAACATGAAGGACACTTGCATTTAATGCTAGCACAAAAATAAGGTCATTCGAAAATATCTCTAAATCATTTCAGCTGAAATTGTTGTCTCGCCAAAGAAAGAAAGAAGAAAAAATTTATGATTAAAAAAAAGAACTTGCTTGTTTCAGTAAACACCTATTTCTGTAACTCTTTCTATATATATACATCTTCTTATTCTATTTTTGTTCATTAAAAAAAACTTAGCATACCAGAGAAAAAATAGTAAGCACTTCCATTTTACAGATTTAAACAACAATCAGGCAAGAAGATTTAAAAAGGAAATCAAGTAGCAGCTATCCATAAACAGAAGTTGTTCTTTGTTCAAGTTTTTGACTGTGAGTAAACATACCATTTTAAAACTAAAACCTGTGTATCTGTTTCATAAATAACTTTGTGCTTTGCTGTATATCTTTTTTAGTAAGTAATTCTTTATATATATGATTTTACCGTGAATTTTTGTATAGCCTGTTCTTCTTTATTTCTGATTTCAGAGTAAATATAAACAAGGGAAAAATTAAATACCTCTTCATCCAAACATTATTAGGCTTAGGGTTTCAAACAAAATAAGTTTGTTTAAACATAATTTATGGTCTAAAAAACTGTTTTAAGCATGATGGTGAAGTTTTGCCTCTGTAAATTTAGTTTTACAGAGCAAATTTTAAATATATGATAAACTCGAGTGTCATGAATTGCTGATTCAATTTCATAACTTGAATCCACACTGCAAGATAGGATTTTTAGAATAAGAATGGTGATTTTTAGTTGTGTAAATTAAGAGCAGTTTGAAGTTGATCAAAATGGAAGTTTCGATCAATTTCTGGCGATTGAAAGCATACTGGATGTGGAGTTTCTGATCGAAGCTAGTGTGTATGATAGTGAAGTCAGGAAAAATGTTCAATAATTTTTCTATTGTAGGAGATGATGGGACGAAGCAATTTTAGGATTTAAGGTCTGTGAAATGAGCGATCGGGTTTTTGGGCTCGTGCGCACTCGTCAATGCATCTAGTGTGGCTAGATTTGGAGGGGTGCTCTTGAGTCATTGACGGAGGCGTGGAAGGAAGCACGGTGGTTTCGGTGGCTGCGTTGGCCGTGTTGAAGTGGGTTTTGGCGAGCTTGAGTGTTCGAGTTTCAAACTGGAAGCTCGATTTCGTTTTTCGTTCCTTAGCATCGAATCGACCGTCATTATCGAGGGTAGTGGTGATTTGTGACATGCCGGAGGAAGCACCATTCGCCGGAACGTCGGCGAGGTGCTGTGCATGTGCTCGGTGCCAGTTTGGGTCAGTGGAAATGGCATGGAGGAAGAAGCATTGCAACTCGAAGTAGCATTCGTGAAGTTCGCGTATTAGCTCGAGTTCTAGCTCGAGGAAACTTTTGTGTGTGCCGGGTAGGTTCAGTACTTAGACAAATTTAAGTGGAAAAAATATTGGCACGGGTCGATCTTGGTAAAACTCGAAGCAGTGAGCACTTTTGCTCGGGTGTGACTCGAGATAGCCTCGGGTTGGTTGTTTGAAACAACATTTCCAGTTTTTAAAATTTTAAAAATATAAATCTAATTGATTTCTAAATTCATTCTTTATAAAAATGATGATTGTTTGTTAAGTGGAATGTGAATTTAATGGTATTGAAATAATTATTTGAAATTAATTAAGTTCAAAGATGTTTTATACATATTTTTAAATAAGGTTGTTTTAAAAAAATTAACTTAATAAAATAATTGAGAAGTTAATCAAATATTTAAGGTGTTAACTTAAAACAAATTTATTTATAATAATTAAATAATGATTAAACAATAAATGATTTGTAATTACTTTGTAATGGATAATTAATTAATTAAAGACTAATTAATAAGAGTAATTAAGATTAAATTAATTAACAATTTATTTAATTAAAGAATAATTAATTAATAAAGTTAATTAAGATTTAATTAATTCATAGTTAAGAATAATTAATCGTTGATTTAAAAATAATTAATAAAAATAATTATGTGGTTAATTCATTTAAATCACCTTCACCTTAATTGAAGATGATTGACTATCATCAAATGTTGTGTACTGGATTGATATTTCTGTTGTGATTGTAATACTGTATGATGTGAATTGCTTTGTGATGAACTGTGATTTGTGATTTGTTTCTGTTTGTATGTGAAAACCCTTTGCCCGTAAAATGGCATTTAAACTTCGATGCGACAGGGAGTCGGATTTCAGTTAGTTATCCGAAACCCACATCGAACCCTAAATATGAATCTTTGTAACTGATATATCCACGTGTTTTAATATTGAACGCTCACTATTCGGATTAGTCGGGAGAGGACCTTTGTGTCATATAACCCATTCCGAATAGTGATAAGACGAAATAAATAGCATTTGAAGACGGTGGTGAAGATCGAGTGTCTTCGAAAACAATAGGATAACCTATCTAATGTCTCTGCACTGAGTGGCCCTAGTATAGAGATCTCCACATGTGATGGGGAGTCCGACCGAGATTGTGGATACCCGGATTTGCAAGGGCTTCTTCCTTTATTGGACAAAGTGCCTTTGGTTCTGTTCGAACCCGGAACAGACTTGTATGGTCGTATGTCTGACACTACCCTTTGAGATATAAAGCAGATTTCTTTCAAATACATATCTGTTGGTGGCGGAGAATTTATTCTCTTAGCTTAACACCCTTCTCTGAGACGTACGAGTTCAGAGGTTATGTAGTTGAAGGTTATCAACGATATACTCCCAATTTGATAGTTTGGCATGCTAAGTGCTGCTGTGTGTTGATGATCATTTGTTGATCATTTGTGATCAAAGCATGGCTTTCGTGTAAAGCGTAGCTTTGTGGACGAGACCTCATCGGACCTCACACCTTGAAAATGGTCGAAACAGGAAAGATGCGACAAGGTTATGAGGGTCGTACCCTTTAGGGTATGTCATTTCCTTTTGGAAAAAGGTAGTATCATGGTATGGAGCCCAGATACTTAACCTATGTGGTTGCTACAATCTCATTTACTGTGTGGTTGTTGCTTTGTGGTAGAGGGCCCTCGGATAAAGGTCGCAAACGACCGAGGGATGGCATACTCGAGTAGTAGTTACCTAGTTACAGAGGTAACACGGCCTTGTGTTGGTAGAGAACTGGTTAAGTTCTTGGGACGTCCCTCCAGATGCGTACCCATGTGGAAGTAGGAAGTTCCTTAGCCTGACCATTTATTGGAAAATGCAAAGAAACAATGCGAGCCTTATACGGTTTTAATTGTATAACCTACCATGCAGCGTGGCGGTAACCTGCCACAAAACGTGGCAACTATAGTAGGCATACGACGAAATATGGTATGCTGGCTAAGATTAATATTATACTTTCAAAAATAGTTTTCTACACTATGCACTAGTAGTAATATAAAAGAATTTTTCCCGTATCAAGCATATTTGACTATCATAAGAAGAAATCTCCTCCGATTCTACGATTGCATTTTGTGTGTGGCGGGAGGTCTTATGGTAATTTCATTTTCCAAAAGCATACCAGATTTTCTTTATATAAATCCTGTTTTATTTAAAAGCAACTGTTTTTGTTTACTCATACCAGTCCCATAACTGACCCGGAGTTTATTGTTTTTTCTAAACTCTGGGTGCCTATAATTTCCACACGGGAAGCCTAGTAGCAAGTTTTCCGTGGTTTGGTGTTAGCTGTATTTTGGAGGCTATCGGTTTTTGGAGGCTTTTACCTTGAAGATATTTCAGAAGCTTTTGGATCCCAAGGTGCTTAGATTTGGAAGTTCACTATCGCTTCATTCCTTTAAAGACTTTTTGGCATATGATCACTTATTGTTCTATTATGATGTTCTATTTGGAGTTGTGACATATGTATTATGATACTCTGATGTAGTAATGGATATTATGATGATATTGTATCTGTGATGTGATGCATGATATTCATTCTGTTTCCGCTGTTTTATATTCATCTAATGTTGTTATAAGCTCCATCCGACTTGAGTTCGATGTTTGAATCTTTGGCAGTCGAATACAAGTGAGGTATTTAGTGTCAATTTTCGAACATTGGATTTCGGGTCGTGACATAGTGAATGGGAATGAGATACTCGAGTTTGGCTTGGGAAAATTTAAAACTGGCTCGGGGTTTTAATGGCTCGAGCTCGGGTCCTTTCGAACCGTTATTAATGATTGAAGATTGTTTTATTAATTAAGGTTGATTAATTAATAATTAAAGGTTGATTAATTAATAATAAAAGGTTAATTAATAAATGATTAAAGGATAATTAATTAAAATGGTTCGTAATTATTTAGTTAACCAGGATTATTAGTTTATTCATAAGTAATTAATCCGATTTAAATTAATCATATGATTAATTGATCTTACTTATGGATGTTTGGATTCTATTTGAATGTTGAATTGTTTAATATCCCTGATGTGTGATGCTCTGTTTTGATTTGAGCTGTGATAAACATAATTTATTTATCTGTGATGAATGTAATTTATTTATCTGTGATAAATTTACATTATTTATCTGTAAATCTATGAATGAAGATAAGCGTTGTAGGATTATACCGCTTATCAATATTGTTGTGCTTGAATCTGTGATGATTGATGACGTGGCACTATTGTGTAAAACCCCTGGACTACACCATACACACACAAATATGGATTGCACGAGAAAATTGGTTAAGTCATAGATATTTGGATTTAATGAAATGGTTTTATAGTTAATTTTTGAATCCAAATGATTTTGGAAATGGAATTGGATATGGAAAGCTTTTGAAAGGGAAGTTATGAAATTAATGTTTAGTTTGAAAATATTATTTGAAATTGCTTTGAAATTTGGTTTGAAAGGTTTATACAAGTTATATAATATATATGGATTTTAAAACCATTTCTAAAGTATTTTAAAAGTATTATTTTGGGAATTTAAATTTATCCCAAGTTTATACTTTAAAGAATTTAACTTGTGCATATTTGATCAGATTTTTCTGAAACGAAAAGTATTTGTTTCCAAATGATAATAGCTTTCATATAATGAAAGAACTTCCAGTTTTTGTTGAAAGATTTCAAATTTGAAATGAAATTTGTTTTGAAAACTATAAATGAACCTTTGTTAAAGATTGGTGAACCTTGTTTTCAAATTTAAGAAGATCTTCAAGGTATCTTTTGTTTAAAAGATTTGAACTGGAAATAGTTTTGAAAACTATGAATGAATCTTTGTGAAAGATTGGTGAACTGTGAGAGATGAATCTTTTTGTTTAAATATCTGAAAATGGTAATTTGTTGAAACCATTTGAAAGAAAGGTTTTGGGTTTAAAAGTTGTGACTTAACTAAGATCCCATATATCCATATGGTTTTAAAATTGAGCGCTCACTATTCGGTTTAGTCGGGAGAGGACTTTGTCTCATAAAACCCATTCCGAATAATGATATGACGATATGGATAGCATTTGAAGACCAGTGGCGAAGACAGGGTATTTTGGAGAATGAAAGGGTTACCCATCGAATGTCTCTATCAAATACACTTTGTATGGATGTGTGTCTGAAATTACACTTTGAGATGTAAAGCTGGTTTCTATCAAATACATTTCTGTTTGGTAGCGGAGAATTTATTCTCCTAGCTTAACACACTTCTCTGAGACGTATGAGCTCAGAGGTTATGTTGTTGATGTTACTAATGATACATTCCCAATTTGGTAATGTGGCATACGAAGTGTTGCTGATGTCAGGACACGATTCTTCGTCTTCCGAAAATTCAACATCGATACTCACTTTATCGACTGCCGAGAAATCGAACGACGGAAAACCGAACACTGAGGGTTTTAAGAAAAAGAATTTAGGAAAAGAAAAGAGAAGAAGGTAGAAATTAGGGAGGAGAGAAGATAGAAAATTTTAAAATAGAAGAAAAAGAGAATAGAGGAAAAAGAAAAACAGAAAAACAGAAGAAAATAGGACGGAACAGAACACAACAGAATCACATCAGAATCTCACAATTCGCAGCGTAACAACATATAATAATAAATGAATAATCTTTAAACAAAGAACTATATCAGTTATTACATTACATCACATTTCATTACATCATATCATCAGAGGGTACAACAACAACAAATAGTGCAGCGGAAAAAGAAATACTATATAAGTAATACGCCATGCCATCCAGCTTGCCTCCAGCAACTCCAGAATATCCAGAATATCCTGATAAACCTTACTCTTGACTGCCCGTGTGGAAATTGGTGGGCACCCAGAGTTTAGGAAGGAAAACAATAAACTCCAAGTCAGTCATGTGACTGGTGTGAGAACTCAAAACAGTTTATTTATCTTTAAAATCAAAATAGAGGAATATTTTTAAATTCAATTCGCAATGCTTTTAAAAATGAGACTACCATAAGACCTCCTGCCACACACACAATGCAAACGCAGACTTGGAGAAGATTTCTCCTTATGATAGTCAAACATGCTTGATACGCATTAAAATCAAATCAATTTTGATATTATTATTAGTGCATAGTGTATAAAACGATTTCGAAAGTAGAATATAAATCTTAGCCAGCATAGGTACCATTATATTATGCCTACTATAGCTACTTCCTGAGGAAGAAGGTTCTACAACTAAAACTGTACAAGTCACGTATTGTTTCTTTGGATTTCCAACAAATGGTCAGGCCAAGGAACTTCCCATTGCCACATGAGAATGCCTCTGGAAAGACATCCCCGAGAACCAAACCGGAACTCTGCCAACACAAGGCCGGGTTACCCCTAACTGGGTAACTACTGACACGAGCACGCCATTCCCCGATCGTAAACGACCTTTCTCACGGGATCCCGAAAGCCAACAACCACAAAGTAATAAATTCGTAGTAACCACATAGGTTAAATATCTGGGCTCCATACCATGATACAACCTCTATCCAGAAGGAAATGTACATACCCTAAAGGGTGTTACCCCTCATAACCTTGCCGCATCTTTCCTGTTTTGACCATTTCCGGGGTGTGAGGTTCGACGAAGTCACGTCCACAAAAACATACTTTATACAAAAGCCATGCTTTGGGTCAACAAATGATTAACACAATGATCACTAAGATAGACGATCAAATAAACGATCCTATCACAATAATCAACACAATGATCATTTCAGAATCACTCAGCATATCACATTACCAAATTGGGAATATATCGCTGATAACTTCAACTATATAACCTCTGAGCTCGTACGTCTCAGAGAAGGGTGTTAAGCTAAAAGAATAAATTTTTCGCCACCAACAGAAATATATTTGAAAGAAATCGGCTTTATATCTCAACTTGTAATGTCAGACACACAATCCATACAAGTCTGTTCCGGGATCGAACAAAACCGAAGGCACTTACAAAGAAGTCCTTGCAATCCGGATATTCACAATCCTGATCGGATTCACCATCACATATGGAGAACTCTATACCGGAGCAACTCGGTGCAGAGTAAATCGACAGGTCATCCTATCGCTCTCGCAAATACCGGGTCTTCAACACCGATCTTCAATGCAATTCACAACGTCGTATCACATATTCGGAATGGGTTATACGACCCCATGGTCCTTTCCCGGTTAACCCGAATAGTGAGCGCTTATTTAAAAATAAGTGTAGCACTCACATTCAAACAAAACACATCAATTACCCATTCAAAGGGAAATATTGCTAGTCGGCTATTGAACTATCACTGGATATGCACACATCACCAGATTCCAAATAATTTTCCAAATTATTTATTTTCCAAAATATCTTCACTAGATATATATATTTCAAAATTAAATCAATATTTATTTTCATACAAATTCCACTTTCACATATAAATTCCATAATGAATTTATATTTCAAAATATCCATGCATATACAATTTCAATTATCCATTTCAATTTATCTTCAAAAAGATAAATTCTCTAAACGTTTCATTTCACATTGGAAAAACATTCCCATACTTATTTAATAAGTAATTCACAGATTTTATTTATTTTCAACACTTAGAAAATATTCAATATACTTAAATCGAAATTATGTATATATTTCATTCTTTAAGGAAATCATTCTCTTAAACATATTTATTTGGGCCAAAACGAATGTTGCGTAAAACATCGTTACGACGTCCCAAATTCACTAGTATAGGGATTCGAATTTAAAATAGATATATAAATCCCAATACTACACAAAACATTTCCTTTCGGAAATCATTTACTATAACAACAGTGTTATAGTCCATCATCTCCTTTTATTTCTCGAAACGTCTATTTCAACAATCAATGTTGAAATCTATGGTTTCGAATCTCAACACCTTTTAAAATATCGTTAGATCGTTTTAATTCTATTTAAAACATCTTTAACGTATTATTCACTATTCAAAAACGTGAATATACTACGTTAACAAATTTCATCCCTTTATTCATTTTAATTCAAAAGATTATTCACTATTCAAAAATGTGAATATAACTCCATTAATAGGTTATAACAATTAACTTATCAAAATAAGTCGTTTGCGAATTTATAAAACAACGTTTATAAATTCCATTTCCTTTTATTTATAAAAACTTCCTTTTTTATAAATTCTTTTATTAACCTATTCCAGTTTATAACTCAATTATAAACTAAAAGTTCATATTATAAGTTAAATACTTATAAAACGATTATTTTACAAAAATCGTTCCTTAGAATTTCATAATTATAAATCTTATAACTTATAAGGTTCAATTATTTACCCAAGTCTATTCTTTTAATAACTTTACAAATTTTATAAACCTACTGTTTATAAAATTCCATTTATAACTTCACAGTTTATAATTCTATAAATTTCATTCATTTATGAAATTCATTTTCACTTCATTCAAACACTTATAAAAACTCGTTTTATAATTTCAATATCTCAATTTATAAATATCCATTTATAAATCTCTAAATATAATTCAATTTATATTATTCTTTTAAAACGTCTTAAATCTCCTTTATTATTTCACTATTTTGATTTATAAAATAATTAAATTTCATAAATCCTATATTTAAACTTTTCACAATAATTCTAAAATATCTCGATTAAACTATTTTATAAAATCAATAGCATCATATTCTCAAAAATCAGTTTTTAACTATATTTCACAAAAATCATAATTTTTATAACTTTAAAAATTATAACGTTTATTTATTTAAAATGGATCAATTCCAAAAATATTTTATAACGTATACTTTCAAAAATCACTTCGAAATCATTTTAGAATTTCAAATTTGGTCCAATGATGCTACACACCAAATAGTCAATCACGACAACAACGACATCATATATCGATATGATAGTCCATCAAATATCAAAATATCTGAAATCAAATAAATACTGTTGAGGAATCCAGTTGGATCCCTCCAACCTGTTTCCTGCATCCAAAAACATTAGCACAATACCAATTTCGCTCCAGTACGAAATTATCGCGGTATATGTTCTTATTAAATATTATCCGCTTAATAACGGCGTAATAGGGTCTCATCCGCTAAACAAAAAATGCGGGAAATCAACAACTGCAATATATACATATGCCAATATATATATATTGATATTATATATAATACCAATTTCACTGTTTATGAAATATTCGCGGTATATGTTTTTATTAAATAACATCCGCTTACTAACGGCGTATAATGTCTATTTTTAACAATCAATAGATATCAATCAACATTCAAACATGCATTCAAATATTTTAAATCTAACTATTTAAAATAATAATCGAAACTATTCGATTGAGTGAGAAGTTCTCACCTTGATTTTATTTCCGTTTTAGCGATTTATTTCGAATAAAATTAAACGGACGTTTAATTTTACCCAAAATTCTCACTAACTCCAAACGACTCCAAACCAACTCCATCGCGTAGTGCTCGTCCATACGATTCCAACGCAACTGAGTTTGCATTTTTTCGACCTCGTATGAAAAAGTTATGTGATTTACAAGTTTACTCGAATTTATTTATATAAATTACAACATATATAAACTTTTCAAACCCACACAGATCATAGCCGTAGATCCCCCATCCATGCATCTGGACCGCACGCATCTTCTCCCTCTCCCTCTCGTTTACAGCCGAACCCAACTCTTATACTAGGGTTAAATTTAGCAACCTCTACGTTGAACTCCAACATGATCAGCTAGCATCATCGTGAAGCCCTCCACGTGCACTATGTTCGGCCCAAACCTCTCCATGCTCGGTTGTGCCGTTTATCTCGAGTTGCGTGCGCAACCTATGGCCAACGGCCCCCCATATCACCCTCCACGTCGCGCCATTTCCAATCTCAACCGTATAGATCTGTAGTGCTCGAGACCATCTACCATTCTCGTGTTGAACCCTAAAGCTAATTGTTGATGGATTGGAAAAGATTAGTGGAAGAGGGATGGTGTAATTCTGGCCATCGAATTCTAGGGCCGGCTATGCATAGTTTGACCTAGGTTTTTTTATTTATTTATTTGTGAATTCAAGGCCTATTTATAGAAGAACGAACGAACACTATTCATCCGGGAATTCCGAACTCCGATTTACGCGCCGAAACTGACGTTCCTAGGGTTTATCCTGCGTTCCGGACACAATGGAACAGGTTTCGAAAGCTAATTCGGACATCTGTGCGAGTTATGGCTGTAAACGCTCAATTTAAAATAAACCGATTTAAGCGATTTTCTAGGCGTTTTAATTTGTAACGGACAAACGGTAAATCCAATTGACTTGAAATTTGAAACCTTACAATAATATCACATTACGGATCCGATGAAACTAGTTTCGTCGAAATCCGAGACTTTTTGAAAAATGGCTATTTTAACTCGCCAAATTTAAATTAAAAATAATTCGATGCGTTTCGAGCTGCCACGATCAAACGGTAACTCCGATTGACACGAAATTTGAAATCCGGTAATAACTAACTATTACGGATCCAATGGAACTGGTTTTGTTCAATTCTGAGACTGTTCAAAAATTGACTATTTTCACTAGTCGATTTAATATTAAAATATTCAATTTTCACAAATTAACTTTTAATTCGATTTTAAAAGTTCTAAAATATTGTTCTAACTCCCATATGATAAAATAAAATTTTACAAATCATTTTCAATCATATTTAACCCTATTTTCAATTATTTCCATAATTTAACATATTAAATTATCGATTTAATTATTCAATTAAATCCAATAATTCAAATTAAAATTTATTTGACTTATAAATTCACTTATTAATATTTAAAATTAATTAAATATTCATATTTTAATTTCAAAAAATTCTGGGTCGTTACAATCTTCCTCACTTAAAAGAATTTCGTCCTCGAAATTAACAAGTAAGAAAAGTTATAGAATTCTATTAATTTTCCCAAAATTCATAGTTAAACTTCTTACAAACCTTTACTAAGTTTTCAAATCATACTTAGTTATCTTTTCAAAAACAATTACTATTTTTTAACTTTCAATTCTAAATAAAAGTTAAAGTTTTCAAAAAAATTCCAATTTTCTCAAATTTTTTCTAACGCCTTAAATTTTCGGAAAAATTCGCCATAGTCTCCTTTGCGCGGCTCCATCCGAAAAAAAAATGACAGTATATATATCACAAATATACATCTCATCAAGTAATGAGGCATCCCGAAGGGAAAAAAGTGTAAAAGTACGGTATTTAATCCGAGATATGTACCTTATATTTTATTAGCAAGCATATACGGCTAATATAGCGCAAAAGCGAGCTCCAAATGCGAAGCAAACGCGATCCGCACCTACTAAACACTCAACAAACAACATGAGAACCATGCATATAGATAATAGTATCAATATACAACATATAGTAACATAATAACTATACATGTCACATAGCAAATGTAGTCAACAACATATATTCAACCATCAACCAACTAACATCCAACAAATTCATAACCAATAAATATTCATTTATATTATCATTCATATTCAATGAATTGGTTTTCAATTTTAATCACATCTGATTCGTTTACATTGGATTTTATCTACATCCATTCTCAATTAGTTTATATTCACTAATTCATATTCAAGTTGGTTCACTTCCAATTCAAATTCAATTCTATTTAAGTTTCACTTAACTTCCAATTGAGTTTCAATTACTTTAGCTTCCAATTTTATTAACGCTTAATGAATTATATACAATCAATTAACAATCATATAACAACCAACGTTTATTAATTTCAACCAAATTACTTTGCTTTCAATTGGTTTAACACTTTCACTTTCAATTGGTTAAATTAAATTGATCTTCATTCAATTATTCAACTTTCTAATAACATTAGATTTTAAATGAATTAACACTTATATTCATTATTTCATATCAACTTAATTCACATTCAATTGATTAATATTCAATCCATTCATTCAATTCAATTTCAAAAGTTGAATTTCATTTATCTTTGAATTCACTTTCATTTACAACTCATATTCATAAATATATTCACATAGTTTCACTTCTTATATATATAAGTTTATTTCACAATTGTAATCACTTTAATTATCATTCAATTCTTATAATTCTTTTTGCTTATACAATTCCTTTATTTAGATTATTCAAACAACTAAACAATCAACTTATATACACTTTAATAATTCTGAAAAATTATTTCTTTATATACAAAATATACTCAAGGTAAAATTATTTCATTTACCCAATTTTAAACAATATTATGTCGGTTTATCCTGTTTAAGAGTTTAGAAACTCCTATCTATGATAGTTAGCTAGACTACATCGACTGGAATCTATAAACAATCAACCGATAAGTCAACACAATATAAAACAATTTTATATTCACTAACGAATACGCTCTCATAACTATTATTACACTCAAATTCATTCTAGAGTACTACTGACTCTATCTCTAATGAGAAATACCCAACAGAACCATGGTTGTCGCTTAACCATAAGCTCTGATACCACATTGTCAGGACACGATTCTTCGTCTTCCGAAAATTCAACATCGATACTCACTTTATCGACTGCCGAGAAATCGAACGACGGAAAACCGAACACTGAGGGTTTTAAGAAAAAGAATTTAGGAAAAGAAAAGAGAAGAAGGTAGAAATTAGGGAGGAGAGAAGATAGAAAATTTTAAAATAGAAGAAAAAGAGAATAGAGGAAAAAGAAAAACAGAAAAACAGAAGAAAATAGGACGGAACAGAACACAACAGAATCACATCAGAATCTCACAATTCGCAGCGGAACAACATATAATAATAAATGAATAATCTTTAAACAAAGAACTATATCAGTTATTACATTACATCACATTTCATTACATCATATCATCAGAGTGTACAACAACAACAAATAGTGCAGCGGAAAAAGAAATACTATATAAGTAATACGCCATGCCATCCAGCTTGCCTCCAGCAACTCCAGAATATCCTGAATATCCTGATAAACCTTACTCTTGACTGCCCGTGTGGAAATTGGTGGGCACCCAGAGTTTAGGAAGGAAAACAATAAACTCCAAGTCAGTCATGTGACTGGTGTGAGAACTCAAAACAGTTTATTTATCTTTAAAATCAAAATAGAGGAATATTTTTAAATTCAATTCGCAATGCTTTTAAAAATGAGACTACCATAAGACCTCCTGCCACACACACAATGCAAACGCAGACTTGGAGAAGATTTCTCCTTATGATAGTCAAACATGCTTGATACGCATTAAAATCAAATCAATTTTGATATTATTATTAGTGCATAGTGTATAAAACGATTTCGAAAGTAGAATATAAATCTTAGCCAGCATAGGTACCATTATATTATGCCTACTATAGCTACTTCCTGAGGAAGCAGGTTCTACAACTAAAACTGTACAAGTCACGTATTGTTTCTTTGGATTTCCAATAAATGGTCAGGCCAAGGAACTTCCCATTGCCACATGAGAATGCCTCTGGAAAGACATCCCCGAGAACCAAACCGGAACTCTGCCAACACAAGGCCGGGTTACCCCTAACTGGGTAACTACTGACACGAGCACGCCATTCCCCGATCGTAAACGACCTTTCTCACGGGATCCCGAAAGCCAACAACCACAAAGTAATAAATTCGTAGTAACCACATAGGTTAAATATCTGGGCTCCATACCATGATACAACCTCTATCCAGAAGGAAATGTACATACCCTAAAGGGTGCTACCCCTCATAACCTTGCCGCATCTTTCCTGTTTTGACCATTTCCGGGGTGTGAGGTTCGACAAAGTCACGTCCACAAAAACATACTTTATACAAAAGCCATGCTTTGGGTCAACAAATGATCAACACAATGATCACTAAGATAGACGATCAAATAAACGATCCTATCACAATAATCAACACAATGATCATTTCAGCATCACTCAGCATATCACATTACCAAATTGGGAATATATCGCTGATAACTTCAACTATATAACCTCTGAGCTCGTACGTCTCAGAGAAGGGTGTTAAGCTAAAAGAATAAATTCTTCGCCACCAACAGAAATATATTTGAAAGAAATCGGCTTTATATCTCAACTTGTAATGTCAGACACACAATCCATACAAGTCTGTTCCGGGATCGAACAAAACCGAAGGCACTTACAAAGAAGTCCTTGCAATCCGGATATTCACAATCCTGATCGGATTCACCATCACATATGGAGAACTCTATACCGGAGCAACTCGGTGCAGAGTAAATCGACAGGTCATCCTATCGCTCTCGCAAATACCGGGTCTTCAACACCGATCTTCAATGCAATTCACAACGTCGTATCACATATTCGGAATGGGTTATACGACCCCATGGTCCTTTCCCGGTTAACCCGAATAGTGAGCACTTATTTAAAAATAAGTGTAGCATTCACATTCAAACAAAACACATCAATTACCCATTCAAAGGGAAATATTGATAGTCGGCTATTGAACTATCACTGGATATGCACACATCACCAGATTCCAAATAATTTTCCAAATTATTTATTTTCCAAAATATCTTCACTAGATATATATATTTCAAAAATAAATCAATATTTATTTTCATACAAATTCCACTTTCACATATAAATTCCATAATGAATTTATATTTCAAAATATCCATGCATATACAATTTCAATTATCCATTTCAATTTATCTTCAAAAAGATAAATTCTCTAAACGTTTCATTTCACATTGGAAAAACATTCCCATACTTATTTAATAAGTAATTCACAGATTTTATTTATTTTCAACACTTAGAAAATATTCAATATACTTAAATCGAAATTAAGTATATATTTCATTCTTTAAGGAAATCATTCTCTTAAACATATTTATTTGGGCCAAAACGAATGTTGCGTAAAACATCGTTACGACGTCCCAAATTCACTAGTATAGGGATTCGAATTTAAAATAGATATATAAATCCCAATACTACACAAAACATTTCCTTTCGGAAATCATTTACTATAACAACAGTGTTATAGTCCATCATCTCCTTTTATTTCTCGAAACGTCTATTTCAACAATCAATGTTGAAATCTATGGTTTCGAATCTCAACACCTTTTAAAACATCGTTAGATCGTTTTAATTCTATTTAAAACATCTTTAACGTATTATTCACTATTCAAAAACGTGAATATACTACGTTAACAAATTTCATCCCTTTATTCATTTTAATTCAAAAGATTATTCACTATTCAAAAATGTGAATATAACTCCATTAATAGGTTATAACAATTAACTTATCAAAATAAGTCGTTTGCGAATTTATAAAACAACGTTTATAAATTCCATTTCCTTTTATTTATAAAAACTTCCTTTTTTATAAATTCTTTTATTAACCTATTCCAGTTTATAACTCAATTATAAACTAAAAGTTCATATTATAAGTTAAATACTTATAAAACGATTATTTTACAAAAATCGTTCCTTAGAATTTCATAATTATAAATCTTATAACTTATAAGGTTCAATTATTTACCCAAGTCTATTCTTTTAATAACTTTACAAATTTTATAAACCTACTGTTTATAAAATTCCATTTATAACTTCACAGTTTATAATTCTATAAATTTCATTCATTTATGAAATTCATTTTCACTTCATTCAAACACTTATAAAAACTCGTTTTATAATTTCAATATCTCAATTTATAAATATCCATTTATAAATCTCTAAATATAATTCAATTTATATTATTCTTTTAAAACGTCTTAAATCTCCTTTATTATTTCACTATTTTGATTTATAAAATAATTAAATTTCATAAATCCTATATTTAAACTTTTCACAATAATTCTAAAATATCTCGATTAAACTATTTTATAAAATCAATAGCATCATATTCTCAAAAATCAGTTTTTAACTATATTTCACAAAAATCATAATTTTTATAACTTTAAAAATTATAACGTTTATTTATTTAAAATGGATCAATTCCAAAAATATTTTATAACGTATACTTTCAAAAATCACTTCGAAATCATTTTAGAATTTCAAATTTGGTCCAATGATGCTACACATCAAATAGTCAATCACGACAACAACGACATCATATATCGATATGATAGTCCATCAAATATCAAAATATCTGAAATCAAATAAATACTGTTGAGGAATCCAGTTGGATCCCTCCAACCTGTTTCCTGCATCCAAAAACATTAGCACAATACCAATTTCGCTCCAGTACGAAATTATCGCGGTATATGTTCTTATTAAATATTATCCGCTTAATAACGGCGTAATAGGGTCTCATCCGCTAAACAAAAAATGTGGGAAATCAACAACTGCAATATATACATATGCCAATATATATATATTGATATTATATATAATACCAATTTCACTGTTTATGAAATATTCGCGGTATATGTTTTTATTAAATAACATCCGCTTACTAACGGCGTATAATGTCTATTTTTAACAATCAATAGATATCAATCAACATTCAAACATGCATTCAAATATTTTAAATCTAACTATTTAAAATAATAATCGAAACTATTCGATTGAGTGAGAAGTTCTCACCTTGATTTTATTTCCGTTTTAGCGATTTATTTCGAATAAAATTAAACGGACGTTTAATTTTACCCAAAATTCTCACTAACTCCAAACGACTCCAAACCAACTCCATCGCGTAGTGCTCGTCCATACGATTCCAACGCAACTGAGTTTGCATTTTTTCGACCTCGTATGAAAAAGTTATGTGATTTACAAGTTTACTCGAATTTATTTATATAAATTACAACATATATAAACTTTTCAAACCCACACAGATCATAGCCGTAGATCCCCCATCCATGCATCTGGACCGCACGCATCTTCTCCCTCTCCCTCTCGTTTACAGCCGAACCCAACTCTTATACTAGGGTTAAATTTAGCAACCTCTACGTTGAACTCCAACATGATCAGCTAGCATCATCGTGAAGCCCTCCACGTGCACTATGTTCGGCCCAAACCTCTCCATGCTCGGTTGTGCCGTTTATCTCGAGTTGCGTGCGCAACCTATGGCCAACGGCCCCCCATATCACCCTCCACGTCGTGCCATTTCCAATCTCAACCGTAGAGATCTGTAGTGCTCGAGACCATCTACCATTCTCGTGTTGAACCCTAAAGCTAATTGTTGATGGATTGGAAAAGATTAGTGGAAGAGGGATGGTGTAATTCTGGCCATCGAATTCTAGGGCCGGCTATGCATAGTTTGACCTAGGTTTTTTTTATTTATTTATTTGTGAATTCAAGGCCTATTTATAGAAGAACGAACGAACACTATTCATCCGGGAATTCCGAACTCCGATTTACGCGCCGAAACTGACGTTCCTAGGGTTTATCCTGCGTTCCGGACACAATGGAACAGGTTTTGAAAGCTAATTCGGACATCTGTGCGAGTTATGGCTGTAAACGCTCAATTTAAATTAAACCGATTTAAGCGATTTTCTAGGCGTTTTAATTTGTAACGGACAAACGGTAAATCCAATTGACTTGAAATTTGAAACCTTACAATAATATCACATTACGGATCCGATGAAACTGGTTTCGTCGAAATCCAAGACTTTTTGAAAAATGGCTATTTTAACTCGCCAAATTTAAATTAAAAATAATTCGATGCGTTTCGAGCTTCCACGATCAAACGGTAACTCCGATTGACACGAAATTTGAAATCCGGTAATAACTAACTATTACGGATCCAATGGAACTGGTTTCGTTCAATTCTGAGACTGTTCAAAAATTGACTATTTTCACTAGTCGATTTAATATTAAAATATTCAATTTTCACAAATTAACTTTTAATTCGATTTTAAAAGTTCTAAAATATTGTTCTAACTCCCATATGATAAAATAAAATTTTACAAATCATTTTCAATCATATTTAACCCTATTTTCAATTATTTCCATAATTTAACATATTAAATTATCGATTTAATTATTCAATTAAATCCAATAATTCAAATTAAAATTTATTTGACTTATAAATTCACTTATTAATATTTAAAATTAATTAAATATTCATATTTTAATTTCTAAAAATTTTGGGTCGTTACAGCTGATCATGTGTTAATCAAAGCATGGCTTTTGTGTAAAGCGTAGCTTTGTGGACGAGACCTTGTCGGACCTCGCAACCCGAAAATGGTCGAAACAGGAAGGATGCAGCAAGGATATTTAGGTGTAGTGCCCCCTGAGGGTATGTCCATTTCCTTCTGGATAGAGGTTGTTTCATGGTATGGAGACCAGATACTTAACCTACGTGGTTGCTACAAATCTATTGCTTTGTGGTTATTGGTGAATCTCGGGATAAAGGTTGTTTACGACTGGGGGATGGCATACTCGTAACAGTTAGTTACCTAGTTACAGAGGTAACCCGGCCTTGTGTTGGCAGAGATCCGGTTAGGTTCTCGGGGTGTCCCTCCAGAGGCGTACCCATGTTGTAACGACCCAGGATTTTTAATAATTAAAATTTGAATATTTAATTAATTTTAAATATTAATAAGTGAAATTTATAAGTCGAATAAAATTTATTTCGAATAATTGGATTTAATTGGATAATTAAATCGATAATTTAATATGTTAAATTATGGAAATAATTGAAAATTGGGTTAAATATGATTGAAAATGATTTGTAAAATTTTATTTTATCATGTTGAAGTTAGAACGATATTTTAGAACTTTTAAAATCGAATTAAAAGTTTATTTGTGAAAATTGAATATTTTAATATTTAATCGACTAGTGAAAATAGCCAATTTTTGAACAGTCTCAGAATTGAACGAAACCAGTTTCATTAGATCCGTAATAGTTAATTATTACCGGATTTCAAATTTCGTGTCAATCGGAGTTGTCGTTTGATCGTGGCAGCTCGAAACGCATCGAATTGTTTTTAATATTAATTTAGCGAGTTAAAATAGCCATTTTTCAAACAGTCTCGGATTTCGACGAAACCAGTTTCATCGGATCTATAATGTGATATTATTGTAAGGTTTCAAATTTTGTGTCAATTGGATTTACCGTTTGTCCGGTACAAATTAAAACGCCTAGAAAATCGTTTAAATCGGTTTAATTTAAATTGATCGTTTGTTGCTATATCTCGCACAGATGACCGAATTAGCTTCCGAAACCTATTCCATTGTGTCCGGAACGCGGGATAAACCCTAGGAATGTCAGTTTCAGCGCGTAAATCGGAGTTTGGAATTCCCGGATGAATAGTGTTCAACGATTTCCTATAAATAGACCCTTGCCCCTTCATAAATTAAAAAAATAAAAAAAATAAAAGACTAAACCCTAGCCGCCACAATTAGTTTCAAAGGCCAGAAATTAATGATCTTCTCCTCTCAATCTCTCTCAATCCATGCAATACTATCAAAAACTTTCTTAATGAAAGATGGAGAGCACGCAACGAGCTTTGGATCCATACGGTTGAGATGGGGTTTAGCGTCGCGTGGAGGTGGGAAATTGGCTGTGTATGACCGAAGTTGCGCACGGTTTTCTATGCTCAGGGGGTGGCCGAGTTTGGCCATACTCACGGCAGTGGTGGAGCACGCGTAGGCGGCTCGAATGGAGGAGGTTTGATGAGGTTTAGTGTAACGAGGAGGCTCGAATTTGAAAACCTAATTTGTGCTTGATGGGTTTGGGTTGCGTAAAAAAATACTGGGGAGGACGTGAGGGAGAGGAGAGAAAGCACGCACGGTCCTGATGCTAGCAAGCGAATCCAACGGCCAGAAGTGTTTTAGGTTATAAATATTAATAAATTGTTGTGAATTATATATAAAAAATCGTGTAAACTTGTTAAATGCATAACTTTTTCATACGAGGTCGAAAACGCGCGAAACCAGTTGCGTTGGAATCGTATGGACGAGCACTACGCGATGGAATTGGATTGGAGTCGTTTGGAGTTAGTGAGAATTTCGGGTAAAATTAAACGTCCGTTTAATTTTATTCGAAATAAATCGCTAAAACGAAATTGAAATCAAGGTGAGAACTTCTCACTCAATCGAATCGGTTTCGATTTTATTTTAAATAGTTATATTTAAAATATTTGAATGCATGTTTGAATGATGATTGTTATCTATTGATTGTTAAAATAGACATTATGCGCCGTTAGTAAGCGGATGTTATTTATTAAAAACATATACCGTGAATATTTCATAAACAGTGAAATTGGTATTATATATAATAGCAATATATATATATATATATTGGCATATGTATATATTGGAGTGATTGATTTCCCGCATTTTTTTTAGCGGATGAGACCCTATTGCGCCGTCTATTAAGCGGATAATATTTTAAATCCCATATACCGCGATAATTTCGTACTGGAGCGGAATTGGTATTGTGCTAATGTTTGTGGATGCAGGAAAACAGGTTGGAGGGATCCAACTGGATTCCTCAACAATATTTATTTGATTTCAGATATTTTGATATTTGATTGATTATCATATTGATATATGATGTCGTTGTAGTCGTGATTGACTATTTGGTGTGTAGCATCATTGAACCAAATTTTGGAATTTTAAAATGATTTTAAAGTGATTTTTGAAAGTATACGTTTATAAAATATTTTTGGAACTGATCCATTTTAAATAAATAAACGTTATAATTTTTAAAGTTATAAAAATTATGATTTTGAGAAATACGGTTAAAGATTGATTTTTGAGAAATATGGGTTAATGTTTTTATAAAATAATTAAATTGGATTTTTGAATTTATTATAAAAAAGTTTAAAAATAGGATTTATGAAATTGATTATTTTATAAATCAAGAGAATGGTGAAATTATAAAGGAGATTAAAGATGTTTTAAAATAATAGTATAAATTGATTTTATAAAGGATTTATAAATTGATATTTATAAATTAAAATATTTGAATTATAAAACGAGTTTTTATAAGTGTTTGAATGAAGTGAGAATGAATTTCATAAATGAATGAAATTTATATAATTATAAACGGTAAAGTTAGAAATAGAATTTTATAAGCAGTAGGTTTATAAAATTTATAAAGTTGTTAAAAGAATGGTTTTGGATAAATAATTGAATCTTATAAGTTATAAGATTTATAATTATGAAGTTCAAAGGAACGATTTTGCAAACAAATAAATTATAAGTGTTTAACTTATAATATGAATTTTAGTATATAATTGAGTTATAATTTGAAATAGGTTAATAAAGGAGATTTATAAAGGAAGTAGTTATAAAATAAATAGAAATGGAATTTATAAACGTTGTTTTATAAATTCGCAAACGACTTATGTTGATAAGTAAATTGTTATAACTTATTTATGAAGTTATATTCACGTTTTAGACAGTGAATAATCCTTTAAAATGAAATGTATAGAAATGATGAAATTGGTTAACGTAGTATATTCACATTTTTAAATAGTGAATAATATGTTAAAGAAATTGTTTTAAATGCATTAAGATTTGAAACTATAGATTTCAACATTTATTGTTGAAATAGACGTTTTCGAGAAATAAAAGGAAAGGGTGGACTATAACACTGTTGTTATAGTAAATGATTTCCGAAAGGAAATGTTTTGTATAGTATTGGGATTTACATATCTATCTTAAATTCGAATCCCTATACTAGTGATTTTGGGACGTCGTAACGATGTTTTACGTAACATTCGTTTTGGCCCAAATAAATATGTTTAAGAGAATGATTTCCTTAAAGAATGAAATATATACTTAATCTCGATTTAAGTATATTGAATATTTTCCAAAGGTTGAAAATAAAAGATTTGTGAATTACTTATTAAATAAGTATGGAAATGTTTTCCAATATAAAGTGAATATTTTGAGAATTTATCTTTTTGAAGATAAATTGAAAAGGAATATTGAAACCTATTGAAAATCGTATATCAGTAGATATTGTGAAATATAAATTCACTATGGAATTTATGAATAGAAAAGGGAAGTTGTTTAAAGATAAATATTGATTTATTTTTGAGGTATTGAAATTTTATATGTTGTAAAGATATTTTGGAAAATAAATAATTTGGAAAATTATTTGGAATCTGGTGATGTGTGCATATCCATTGATAGTTCAATAACCGACTATCAATATTTCCCTTTGAATGGGTAATTGATGTGATTTGTTTGAATTTGAATGCCACGCTTATTTTTGAATAAGCGCTCACTATTCGGGTTAACCGGGAAAGGACCATGGGGTCGTATAACCCATTCCGAATATGTGATACGTCGTTATGAATTGCATTTGAAGACCGGTGTTGAAGACCGGATCTTTTTGAAAGCGAAAGGACAACTCGTCGATTGTCTTTGCACCGAGTAGCTACGGTATAGAGACTCCATATGTGATGGGAAGTCCGGACGTGATTAGAGATTATCCGGATTGCAAGGACTTCTTTGTAAGTGCCTTCGGTTCTGTTCGAGCCCGGAACAGACTTGTATGGATTGTATGTCTGACATTACAAATTGAGATATAAAGCCGATTTCTTTCAAATATATTTCTGTTGGTGGCGGAGAATTTATTCTCTTAGCTTAACAACCTTCTCTGAGACGTTCAAGCTCAGAGGTTATGTAGTTGAAGGTTATCAGCAATATATTCCCAATTTGGTAATGTGACATGCTGAGTGTTGCTGTGAAATGATCATTGTGTTGATTATTTGTGATAGGATCATTTGTTTGATCGTCTATCTTGGTGATCATTTCTATGATCATTTGTTGACCCAAAGCATGGCTTTTGTATAAAGTATGTTTTTGTGGACGAGACTTCGTCGAGCCTCACAAACCGGTAATGGTCAAAACATGAATTGTGCGGCAAGGTTTTCAGGGATCGCTTCCCTAGGATATGACCATTCCTTCTGGAAAAGGATAGTATCATGGTATGGAGCCCAGATATTTACTCATGTTGAAACACTTATTATTATGGTGTGATGTTGGTTAGAGAGCTCTCGTTTAAAGGTTCCAAAGGACCGGGGGTGGCATATCTGAGGGTTTGTAATATCCCTTGGGAAAAGGGGTTCCCGGCCTTGTTTGGAAGAGATCCAGTTGGGTTCTCGGGGCGTCCTTCCAGAGGCGTTTCCATGTGGCAATGGGAAGTTCCTTGGCCTGACCATTTGTTGGAAAATCCATTCTTCAAATACGAGCCTTGTACGGTTTTAGTTGTAGAACCTGCCATTTAATATGGTAGCTATAGTAAGCATACTATAATGGTACCTATGCTGGCTAAGATTTATATCTTTACTTTCGAAATGATTTGTTCTACACTATGCACTAATAATAATATCAAATGTTTCTTTTTAATGCGTATCAAGCATCTTTGACTATCATAAGAAGAAATCTCCTCCAAGTCTGCGTTTGCATTGTGTGTGTGGTGGGAGGTCTTATGGTAGTCACATTTTTAAAAGCATTGCGAATTGATTTTAAAAAAAATATTCCTCTATTTTTGATTTTAAAGATAAATAAACTGTTTTGAGTTCTCACACCAGTCACATGACTGACTCGGAGTTTATTGTTTTCCTTCCTAAACTCTGGGTGCCCACCAATTTCCACACGGGCAGTCAAGAGTTAAGGTTTATCAGGATATTCTGGAGTTGCAGGAGGCAAGCTGGATGGCATGGCGTATTACTAAGTATATAGTATTTCTTTTCCGCTGTTTGTTGTTGTATGATGTTGTACACTCTGATGATATGATGAAATGTAATGTAATAACTGATATAGTTCTTTGTTTAAAGATTATTCATTTATCTATTATATGTTGTTCCGCTGCGAATTGTGAGATTCTGATGTTGTTGTTTTCTTTCTGTCCTGTTCTGTTATTTCTTTCAGTTCTATTTTCTATCTTTTCTCTCTTCTTCTATCCTTTTTCTTTTTCTTAAACATTGATAATTCGTATTTCTGTTCATCTTGAGTTAATCTAAGGAGATTAGTGTATATTCAAGGAGTACGGATTTGTGGGTCTTCACACATGTGGCCCAGGAAGTTCCTTTGTCTGACCATTTGTTGGAAATCCAATCATCAATATGTGCCTTGTACGGTTTAGTCGTAGAACCTGTCATTTAACATGGTAGCTATAGTAGACGTACTATAATGGTACGTATGCTGGCTAAGATTAATATTATACTTGCAAATGTTTTCTACACTATGCACTAATAATAATATCAAAAAGATTTTCCGTATCAAGCATGTTTGACTATCATGAAGAGAAATATCCCCCAAGTGTGCGATTGCATTGTGTGTGTGCTGGGAGGCCTTATGGTAGTTTCATTTTCCAAAAGCATTGCGGATTTATTTTAAAATTCTTTTGCTTGTTTTGTTTCAAATAAAACTGTTTTCGTTTGCTCATACCAGTCCCATGACTGACCTGGAGTTTATCGTTTCCTTTCTAAACTCTGGGTTCCCACAATTTTCCACATGGGCAGCCTAGTAGATTTTCAGATTATCAGCTACTGGATATTGATTCGATAGCCTTCAGCTTCCCATTTGGAATTCTTTGGAATCTTTGGATCTTCACAATTGCATTGCTGGCCGACCTTTCTTAATACAACTTGATGGGGATTCGAGCTATCTTTACTTTGGAGTTCTTTGGAGTTCTTTGGAGTATTGGATTGGAATGCAGTTGGATTCTATCTTTCTTTCTATTCTTTAGAAGATCATATCTGGTGATATTATTCCGCTATTATCTATCTCGGATATTTGTATTGATATCTCAATTGTATCATTATTGTATTGAATGTTGTATATCAATGGTATATTATTCATTATTTTCTTCCGCTGTGTTTTTGTACTTAATGTGTTATAAGCTACGGCGAACCAGATTCGACGTTTGAATCTGCGGCATTTGAATACGGATGATGTATTCGGTATCGATTTTCGAAGCTCGAGTCAGGGTCGTCACAGAACCAATCAAAATCAATTAGATAGAAACAGAATATATATTTTAAATTTCAAAGAAATATTAAATTTAAACACATATTAAACTTAATTTATATGTATTTCAAAATCATTAGTTTGAATAAACACATAGAATAAAACCAACATATCTATATATGCATGAACATCAATATACACTATAACATCATTTACATAACAAACAAATTATATACATATACATATATTAAAATTTAAATTCAATATTATAAATTACTGTAGATATATAATACAGTAAAATCATATATATACAACACAGGTTCTAACTTTTTAAAATATAATATACTTTATACTGTAATAATATGGGCTACCAAATATATATATTAAACTTAGTATACTGTATATGTAACTAAAACTAAAAGAAATCTACCCTGATTTTATATAAATTTGCAAACTGATACACATATATATACCAAATCGGGTTTAAAAACAATATATCCATATGTGTCAAAACTAACTCAAATATACTAAAGTATAACCGTAGTTATAAATTTACACACAAATAAAACATATTATATATATACACTACATCTTTCCATAAATATATACACACACACACACACACACACATACAATACATATCTCCTAAAATAATTAAAACTGGGAAAGTAGAATAGAAAACAAATGAAACAAAATATGGCAATGTATGTATATCCTCATGTATACTTTTTATCTTATAAACAACCTGTTATATACGTACTTTAAAGTTAATCTAAAATTTGAATAACATGTCCAAATAACTGCATATATATTCACAGATCACCTAACTCGTATATATACATTTATGAATCCATATTTATAAACAACAAAATTATCATATATTCACACAGACCATATACATAAACTAATGTTACGTATATAATTAAGCTGACAGATCAAAATGTATATAACTATTACATATATAAAACAGCTTTATAGAATTTAAACTTAAACAAACTATCATATATATATATATATATATGTGTGTGTGTGTGTGTGTGTGTGTGTGTGTGTGTGTGTGTGTGTGTGTGTGTGAACTTATATTATATAACACACGTATCTATATTTCGAATCCATACTTTATGTACAAACGGCAATACAACTTTATATATATTGGTTGTTACCAAATCAGACAAAATATTAAAATAAATTTGTATGTATTTTAAAGCATACTATATAATATAAGGTAGCGAAGCAGGCTATAAAATAGGAACTAATTAATATACATATATAAGCACGGCAGCTTCCAACATACAGCGAAAACTACTCTTATATAATATATATATATATATACATATCCATTTTAAGCAGATACAATACTTTATAAAATATATATATTTACAGTTATCATATACTTCCTATAAACAAAAAACCTTTTCATAGTAAAAGATGACTAACAACCTAAACTAAACAATATATACATATATCATATTATTATTATTTTTACACATTCAATTATCAACTTTATAAGGTATAAAATACATAATATATATATATAATATAATTCATAACAGAGATATACTTCGTATACAAATAAAATATACAACGGTATATAATATATATACACTTACTAACGATTATATAACCACAGCATGCGAATGATGAAGACTAGCATGATGCAGGAAGCGGAGGCTCGGGCTTTGGGTAAAGCACGGCAGCTAAGAGGGGAGGGTGGTGATGCAAGTGTGGGCGATGTCTGGCCGAATGGAGAGAGGTAGAAGTGCGACGCCGACGCAAGGCAATAGGTAGGTGAGGCCGAAGAATGAAGGTGCAATGGTGGAGGAAACAGTGGCTGGCCGAGATTGCTGGAGATAGGCTTGGGTGGAAGGCTTTCGAGGTGATGGGTTTTTTTTTTGAGCGGATGTAGTGCTTAGGCGAGGGTGGAGAAGTTTGCACGCAATGAATGAAGGGAGCAAATGGAGAGGCAAAGCGGGGAAGAGGGAGAGAATACACGGCATAGGGAGGTTCCCATTAAATTGATTTAATTTCACATTTATTAATGTCAGATACCAAAAAGGTTCCTTTCAAAAAAAAATTCAATTTAAATTAATTAATATTCGATAATTGAATTTAAATTCAAGATATTTCAATTTAAATTAATTAATATTCAATAATTTCTTTTAAAATTCAAGTATTTTATTAAGTTCATTTAATTTCAGCTTATTAATATTTGATACCATAAAGGTTCTTTTAAAACAGAATTTTCTTTAATTTGTTTTATTGCTATCTAATAAAATTATTATTCTATTTATCTCTATTAACATTTTATAACTAAAATCTAAGTGTATAACATTTGTCATAATCACTCAAATTTTATTTATAAAATCATAATTTTACATTGTAAATTATTCAATTACATATTCAACTTCTGAATGATTTAGGCAAGTTATATAAAAATGCAATTGAGTATTATACTAGTAAATATTTTTTTTCCAATCCAATTATTTCAAGTTTAAATATTTATTCTACATTTTGATGTCATTTTTATAAATTTGAAATCATCCATTAAAAAAATTTAAGAATTAAATTTCCGAATTCACTTCAAACTATTTAGAGATAAATATATCTATATATATATATATATATATATATATATATATCAAATCAAATATGTATAATTATATACTTGTATATAACACATATATTATATATCAAGTCATACTTTAGAAATTCAAATCAAATTATTTTCCAAAACAAAATAGGAGAGCACTAATTTTAAACAGTTAAAATTCTTTGAAACGATTTCTATTCGAAAATAGTTTGAATAATATATATTCAAACCTTTTAAAACCAAAGTTTTAAATTACTGGAATTTAAATTCTCAAATTCTTAAATTCAAATTCGTTTCAAATTCCTAAATCAATTTATAAACCATGTTATAAATTCATTTGTAGAACAATAAATGATAATCAAATATTATCATTTCAAACAACTAATTTAATTAACTTATTAAATTTCCAGGAGCTTTCACTTATATATATAGTATTACAATTTATTTCATTTACTAAATTTGAAAACAATACTGTGTCAGTTTGCTTTGTTCAAGTGTTTTGGAAATCCTATCGATAGCGTTGATCAGAATATATATATATATATATATATATATATATATATATATATGGGATAACCATCCTCTAAGGATCCGTTAAACTGTCTACTATGTGGTAATATACGCTCTTATAATAATGATTAAAGTAAAGTATAATATATATTTAAAAATAGCGTTAAGGCGTTACCCATATCCCCCTTAACACATTTTATAGTGCCAATAGTCTATACAGTAACGTAGCCCCTCCTGATCGGGAAGCCACCAGAGGATACTCCATAGGTACGGCACAAATCAAACTCGTACAAAACGCGCTAGGGTAGGTGACACAGCACAACTAGGCAATGCCAGGGTAGATATACCAATTACACTTCCGGACCGGTAGTAACGCGTAGCAGCTACTACCGCCCACCTCGAGCCACACTCCCAAAAATCAAAGGTGCACCAAATCAATCACAAATTAGTAGAATGGTATCGAAGAAGTGTGTCTGATAAGAAGAGCGACCTCATTAGCCCGTCAATTGCTCCTATTTTAGTCATCTTATACCAACTCATGGGAGTGGGGTCCACGTACATACCTCAATAGAACGTCGCCGCCATCTTACTTCATTCTATAATCTCCACCGCGTACACAGTCGTTAAAGTGGTTTTCCGAATTGGCTGAGAGTATGAAAATTTCTGATCCCCGTCTCTTTAACAACCAAACGTTATTATTACACTGCGGCCATTTCAAAATAGTTTATACTTCAAAGAAAAAATATAATTTCTATTTCAAAACCAAATAAGATATAATTTCCATTTCAAATATATCCATTTCAAAAATCATATCATTTTTTTCAAAGTTATAACACTTTGAAACCAAACACTTGAAATTATAACACTTTCATAATACTTTGAAATTCATAGCTTCGAAACCGTAACTTTCACCACTTAAACAGTTTAGATATTCAAATAGTATATATAATAAAATAGTTTTAAATTCAAAATTGCTTTATAAAATAAAATAATTTCCTCAACTTCACAAATCGATTCAAATCAACCTGAATCAAAAAAATTCAATTTAAATCAACTCCCAATTCATAAATTTCAACTCAATTCATTTTTCAATAATCCATTTTAATTTATATCAGTTTCAAATACAGATTTGACCACAAAATAAACCATTCCAATATATTTCAAAGCTTTAAATATTCAACATTTCAAAACTAAATTAGATAACTTATATACTTAATAAATTCAATATCATTTAAATAAACTCCAAATTTCAAATAACTGAATATTTCCCTCAGTTTATTCAAACATGATATATTCATTTAAATCACTTTCCAAAATCAAGTTATAAAATCATATCTTTTAAAATTTCAAATTCCATAAGTTTCAACTCGATTAATTAAATAAATTCTTAATTAAATACCATTTCAATCAATTCCAAATCTATCTTCTCAACCTTAATTTATTAAGTCATTGTAACTCTATATTGAAATATAATTAAATAAGTACTTATCCATATTATATTTTAATAAAATTAACTTTATTATTAAACTTATTTTATATCAAACCAATTTATATATAGCTTAAATCGATAATTTAACTATACATATAAAATAGCATTTATATAATATATAAAATCAATATTTGTATAAAACCATATATTTCTCCAAAACCATAGAAATCATTTCAAAATATTTTTATATATAGACCACGGTGTCTGCATATAATTTTCTATCCTACGGTCAAGTGATACGGATATTTATCATTTCAATCCGCAATTTAAATATATACGGGTATATATCATTTCAACCTGCAATCCCGAATTCAATTCAAATGAAATTCGCTTGGGTTTATCATTTCAACCCATAATGATTTAATCATATTCTAAAGTCTGTTCGGGTATGTATCAATTCAACCCATAGTGAATTCTATACTAACAAGGAACTTTCAGAGTGATAACAGATACGATAATAATATAACAGGCATATATCATCAATATAAATAATAGATAATGGTGTCAGATGTCACTGGTCAACAAATATAGATAACATCATATATATAGCAATGTAAATAACTAACAACGGCATATTTCAATTGTTGTTTCAATTGAAATCAAATTTAATAAATATAAGAACGTTAATCTGAGTGATTACTCACCTTTCGAGGCTAAATAGACTAGAAGTTGACACAGATATGCACACTGATACAGACCCTGAAATTGAGTTACGAATCCAAGCAAAGCAAATCGGCACGAATTCAACGATCAAAGCTGATAACAGAAATCGAGGAGAGCCAATCAAAATCAATTAGATAGAAACAGAATATATCTATTTTACATTTCAAAGAAATATTAAATTTAAACACATTAAACTAATTGTATATGTATTTCAAAATCATTGGTTTAAATAAACACATAGAATAAAACCAACATATCTATATATACATAAACATCAATATACACTATAACATCATTTACATAACAAACAACTTATATACATATATATATTAAAATTTAAACTCAATATTATAAATTATTATAGATATATAACACAGTAAAATCATATATATACAACATTGATTCTAACTTTTTAAAATATAATATACTTTATACTGTAACAATATGGGCTAACAAATATATATATATATATATTAAACTTAATATACTGTATATGTAACTAACACTAAAAGAAATCTACCCTGAACTTATATAAATTTACGTACCTATACACATATATATACCAAATCAGGTTTAAAAACCATATATCTATTTGTGTGAAAACCAACTCAAATATACCAAAGCATAACCGTAGTTATAAATTTACATACAGATAAAACATATTATATATATACACACTACATCTTTCCATAAATATATATATACACACACACACAATACATATCTCCAAAAACAATTAAAACTAGGAAAGTAGAATAGAAAACAAATGAAACAAAATATGATGGCTTACGTATATCCTCATGTATACTTTATATCTTATAAACAACCTGTTATATACGTACTTTAAAGTTAATCTAAAATTTGAATTACATGTCCAAATAACTACATATATATTCACAGATCACCTAACTCATATATACCTTTATGAATCCATATTTATAAACAACAAAATTATCATATATTCTCACAGATCATATATATAAACTAATGTAAAGTGTCACGACCCAAATTTCAGCGTTCGAAAATCGACATCCATACTTCGCTTGTACTCGAATGCCGTAGATTCAAACGTCGAAATCTGATTCATGCCGGAGCTTATAACACATTAAGTATAACAACACGGCGGAAGAAAATGAATTATATATTATTGATATAACAATGAATACAATATCCGATACAATATGATACAACAATATCAGAGACAATAACATAAGCGGAAAAGATACCATGGAGGAGATAACTCAAATATGATCTTCGATGAAGAGTGAATCCGAAATCTGCAACTCCAAACCAAATCTCCAAAGCCAAAGCTCTAAACTTCAAACTCGAACCATCAACAACGAGGCATTATGCAAGGTCAGCCATCCAAAGACTGGAGAAGATTTCCAAAGACCGAAGGCTACCGAATCTACACATGCTATTTGATTATCTGAAAAACCTAACTCTAGACTGCCCGTGTGGAAAATTATGGGCACCCAAAGTTTAGGAAGGGAACAATAAACTCTGGGTCAGTCATGGGACTGATATGAGCAAACAAAAACAGTTTATCTTTAAAATAAATAAAAGAATATAAATTTGAAATCCGCAATGCTTTTTTGGAAAATGAAACTGCCATAAGGCCTCTCGCCACAAACACAATGCAAGCGTACACATGGAGGAGATTTCTCCTTATGACAGTAAAAAATGCTTGATACGCGCAAAACCATTTGATATTATTATTAGTGCTGTAACGACCCAAAATTTCCGACCCCAAAAATTGCAAATAGTTAAAAAAAAGAAGAAAGAGATAGTAGAAGAAGAAGATCAAAATCATCAACACCTCACATTCGCAGCGGATAAAATATAATAACAAATAATAACAGTTTACAAAAGCATTCTGCATCTGTCAATTACATTTATAATACATCAGAGTTACACATCTATACAAACACTGGACATACGCAATTATCATGCCTCAGATTTATAATAATATAATAGAGCGGAAAATACTCTATACATTCCTGCCATCCAGCCCATCTCCTGAGCTCCAGAATGTCCTTACCTGAAAATCTACAATACTCGGTCTGACCCGAGCATTACACCAAAGTAACACCCGGGTCAGGCTGGAAACCAGCGTGAGTAACTCATCCAACATGGAATACAAAGCATACAACTTATATAGAACCCAGGGTAACTCGAATCATTTACAAGTTCACAATATGTTATAAAGATCACTTATTTCACATATAAGTTTTCCAAATACCAAAGATTTGGATTTAAAATAGTCCAATTCCTTTAAACACATCACTCCAGCCTATAGATTTCACATATCAATCTACAAAAATTCGAAGTGGTTTTGGGTATTTCCTAATACCCGAACCTGGTCTCTTCGAATCTCATGTCATCCTAACCCAAGCTATCCAAATGAAATACACGACATTTCCTATCAGAGATATCAACTCATTCGAAACATCCAGTACAATTCAATCATCCATACACAAAACTTAATCGCTACCAAAATTAATTTAATCAATTCTAATTGAATTTCAAACCTCAATCACTTAGATTACTTTACTTGTCATTAATTAATTTCAAATCAATTAATCAATCACCCCTTCATTATTTATCTTAATTAATTAACCTGGATTAATTATCCTTCAATTATACTCAAGTAATTATCTTTGATTAACTTCACAATATTAATTATTCTTAACCAAAATCAATAAGTAATCTTTAATTATTTCATAAATTAATTAACTATATTAATTACATTAATCATTAATTACTTATAGTAATTAATTTCTCATAAGCAACTTATTATTGATTAATTAATCTTAATTAATCAATCTTTACATCATTAATATTATAAATTAATGATTTCTAATTACATTTCAATTTATCCTAATCTAATTTATTTACATTAAATAATTAATAATTAACTAAACCGCAAATATTAATCATTCTTGATTTATCTCAACCTGTAATTATCTACCTTTTTATTTACTTCATTAAATAAATAAATTACTCCTTAATTAACTATCTTAATTAATCTCTTGATTAATTTCACAAAGTAATTATATTTTATTAATTGCATTAAGTAATTACCTATCAAACCATCCATTGATTATTCTAAATTAATTAATTAAACTTAATAAATTAACTTAAACCTAAGTAATTAATTCAAACCCTTAATTACTAAATTAATCAACCCAAATCATTAATTAATTGAATTAATTGATTATCCATTTTAATTACCCTTCTAATTTGATGAATCACAAATCCTTAAGCCCTTGTTAACATGAAAATGAAAACATTTTCTTATTTATGACTTAAATTTAAAACAATTTAAACCCCGAACACTTCGAGTCAAACAACAATTAACTCGAGAACCAACCAAAACCAAAGTCACCAGATCATCATTGCACATCTAATCAACTCATCTATTCAACCAATTATTTAAATTTAACCATTTCAAATTTAAATTAAAAAAATCCAAAAGAGTGAGATTTACTCACCTTCGATTTTGTTTTGCCATCCATCCAACCGACTTGATTTTTCCATGATTTCAGACCTTGTAAAAAGAATTGAAATTCCCAAACTTATTAACATTTGCTAGGGTTTTAAACTTCCACTATCATTCTCATTTTAACGTTAAGTTTATTGGCTTAACACACTTTAGATTTATCTTACTATTAAATTAAACTATTCAAAATAGATTAACCATTGCTTTTAAAGAAAGAAAAAAAAATCATAACTTGTAAATATTCAATTTCTATATGTTTAATGATATATATCACTTAATTAAAATTACACAGTAATTTCAAGCAATGTATATATATATTTGTTAAATAAAAATTAAGAAAAACTTTTATATCTTCTTACTGTATAGATAGAGAATTAACATAAAATAATAAATAATGAAAAAAAATGAGGAGGAGATTATACCTTATTGAATAAAAACGCACACTACCTTGAACCCCTACTCCAATTCGCGACACAGCATCGGTCCCAGCCTCGCTCCAGGCCACTGCCGCTTGCCAAACTCCCCCTTGCTCCCTCCACCTCCTACTGCGCCATGCCACATTGGCCACCAAACATCGCGACCACTATCTATTTCCCAACCAGCCTCGCCGTGATGCCTCCATCACGCGCGCGAGCTCGAGCGCGAGATCTCCTTGCCAGAGATCGCGAGCACCCCTAATCGAATCGCCACACACAGTTACATCCACGCGACCCTATGCGAGTACGAGCCTCCCCAGATCTACCCTCGACCCCGCGAATACTCCTCGTGTGAACGGCCACTCAGCCTCGCTGCCTAGATCGACACGAGCTCGTGATTTATTTCGCCTCTCTCTTTCTTTCTTTTTCTTCGATTTCGGTTTGATTTTATCTGAAAGAAACGAAGAGATATTTCCTAAATAAGGCTTCGGGTATAAGCTAGACCGTAATCACGTGACTAGGGTGATTCAATTTAGACTTTGACTTGATTTTATATAATTGAATATTGAAAATATCTTGTGTTGCATACCGTGAAATTTCGAACTCCTAATGAGGCATGCGACCTGGCGTTCATAATGTTATACCACTATTTCAGACGCAATGGAAAAGGTTTCGAAGACTAATTCAATCATATGCGCAAGTTACGGAGATAAACGATCAATTTTAAATTAAATCGATTAAAATAGCTTTTATGCGTTTTGAGCTGGCAAGGTCAAACGACAACTCCGATTGCTACGAAAATTGAAATCCGATAATAACTAACTATTATGGATCTAATGGAACTGGTTTCGTCGAATTCCGAGACAGTGCCTCGGAAGGCTATTTTTAAGTATCAATTTAAATGATATATTATTAAAACTGAAAAAATCATCTTTAAATTAAATTCCAACCATTCTATTATCTTCAGTATCATCGTTATAAATTTTATAAGCCTTCAAATTATTTTATACAGGCTTAAAACTCCAGATTCGACATTTTACCCAACTTCAAATTATTGAATTCAATAATTTAGTTATCAAATAAATTATGATAATTGGATTCAAATTTAAAATTAACTTTTAAATATTTAAAATCAACTTATTATTCCAATTTAAATTGAGAAAAATTCTGGGTCGTCACATTCCTCCCCCCTTAAAAGAATTTCGTCCTCGAAATTGCTAGTTGAGAAGAATGATTCAATACCATTACTATTTACCCAAAACTAAACAGGTTTTTATCAATTTTCCATAACCTATCTTTTATTAAAGACCCATTATCACTTTAACCAACTTCCCAAAAACTTCTATAGTTTCCAACAACATTAATTACTCTATATATTCAAATTCAAATTTAAAATTCAAATTTAAACTATCACAACTTCCTCAAAAAATTTCTAACTCTAAAAATTTTCGAAATTTTTTGCCAGCGTCTTCTTTGCGCGGCTAGCTCGTACAACTACAAAATGCCTCTACAGGCCCCCAAATTCCAAAAAAAAAAAAACGCCAAGTGGCTAGATCAAAAACCCAATCAAATTTCATACTGATATTTAAATACATACCTTTTAGCCGGGCAATTCAAATTTATCTTTTGGAATCACAATCAATTTTCCTTTTCCCTTATAATACCTGCATATCCTGCTTAGCAATAATATCCAATCATAGCTTTTAAAATCATTTTATACATTTCCTTACAGAAGTTTTCATATCTACTTCTATTCGAATTAGTTTTCCCATTTCCATATGAATTAAATTTATCCTAAATTCTGAATATTGAATTTTATCTTTTCATTTAAAACTGACTCATATCATTATTTTAAATTAGTTTCATCTACTAATTTATTTACATTTCCAACTTGAGATCGTTTTGTCACTAACAAAAAAAATTCCAAAAATTCTCAAAAATTTCCAACTCCCAAAATTTTCGAAATTTTTTGGCAAAGTCTCCTTTGTATGGAGGAGCTTTTGCAATTTGACAAGAGATATAAATATGTATACATCGACCCACAGGGTCGGAAAACAAAAACAGTTCATATTTCCTATTTTTATTGCGTAGGCGTACTTTATTTAGCATTTTTAAGCATGTGGCTTATTATTTAAGCAATTAGCGCATTCCAAATCCAGCCAAACGGCTTTCCGGTACCTGTACTTACTCAATTTAAACATGTAAGCACTATATATATGAAGTTTATAACATTTCTCTTACTTAAACAACTACAACACATCAATTCTAAAAGAAATGCATTCTAAATAGCTTCCACAAGAAATTTATATGATTTCAACACTAATTCAATTTCTTTCAACCAATTCATATACCATTTCAATTTTATTGATTTACAACTCAATTGCTTACATTCAATTTATTTTTAATCCAAACAAGCTCATATTCACTTCAAATGATTCAAAAATCAATTTTTATTTGCTTCAATTAATACATGGAATTTCTTTACCTTCGTTTACGTCAAACGACAACTATTTTTATGCAAATTCGACGATGTTCTCTTAATAGAGTATCCATTTAGTTTACAACTACTTCAAATTAATTTCAACTCATTCCGTATTTAATTCCATTTCATTTCTAATTTATTCACCAACCATTCATTGCATTTCATTTCATTTCCTCAACTGTTCCATTCAAAACAATTTATTAAGCTTGGCACATTCAATACTTATAAATTAATAACCATTTCCAAATTAATTTAACCCAAAATTTTGTGATCTTTCACTTTTGCTTGAAGCCAAACTTCTATTAATTTTAAACTTAAGTTAATTTACTTTCTTTAAATTATTTCAACTTCATAACTTAAGCTCACATCATTTGCAAATAAAATTCCTTTTTCACCTTAACTTGATTTTATTTCAATCAAATCTCATTTCAATCTACAAATTTATTTGATTAGTTATTATAAATTAAATTCCCAAATTCAATTCATTCATGACTCATTTAACTAATTACAATGCCATTTTCAATTTATTTCTACCTACCTGGGTTTTGTTTGCAATTCAAATCATGTCTATTATAATTCAATTTCATTTTATTTTAACAACATCTCTACGTATTTTAATTCATCATTAAATCCAAGTCGAATCCTATTTATAATTCGAGTTCATTTCCAAATCTCATTATCAACTTACAATCCATTTTATTTAACCGAGTTAAATTTTATTAATATACTCTATCAAATAATTTATTTAGCTAATTAGCTTACTTCTAACTTTTATTACAAAAATCACTTCATTAAATTTTCCTGAATTCAATTTTTTTCATAATTCCAGTTTGGATTTTCCTTCATTTTCCAAAATTCCAACATTTAAAAAAAAAATTAGAAATGCTTTTAAATTCACATAATACTATTAAAATAGCTCTTTATAAAAAATACTTCTTATAACTCGATGTCTCAACCAGTCCATCCTTGTTCTCACAGGAATTCAATCATACGTTGCTCAGGTGTAGGACTGAAAATCTATAAGTACTTGGTAAACCCGTTTCAACACCCAATAAAAATACTTGGAAAATAATTTTATTGAAAATATAGAAAAAAGTTTTTGAAAATAGAGGAAATATCTTTGGTGAGAATGCTCTGGAAATCATCACCCCCATCCATGGTCGCAGTTACATCCTGGGTTACGTTGCCATCGCAGCAAAAGTCCATGTAACTGTAGGCACTCCGCGCCCCTCGATTACGCCATGGAACCCACAACAGATCGCAGTTACATGTTAGGGTTACGTTGCCATCGCAGCAAAAGTCCATGTTTGTAGGCATCAGCGCCCTCGATTTTCGCCGTCAAAATGAAACTTCTCCACTCCTACATAGGTCGCAGTCTACCGATGTAAAATCAAGTACAGATTGTTGGCTCTCAGCGGCACACACGACTTTCGCTATATTACACACTACTCATAATCCTCAAGAACTAGTTTTTTCCAGACTCCTCACAGGATCAACTTTAGAAACCCCCTTTGGGGATCAAGGCAGCACCACCCGGTGGCACTCCTGAGAAGTTCATTTCAAGGGAGTGCTTTTTTCCCCAGAGCCATCATCAAAACACTTTATAATATACACATATAGTATCTTTCAAATCATACACCTAATATAATCTCATATAAAGCTCCTTTACACAAAATTGATTATTCCAAAATCGATAATTCTCAAACTAGGCTTTCCAAATTTCAATATTGATTTTACCCAAAAATCAAAAGCCTTTCCAAATCAAAAGGTTCCCAAAACTTTTTTCCTAAATCCTCATAAGATCCTTTATATATATTCGGATATATATAATTTTTAAAACTTTGGATCATTTCAAACTTGTATAAAACTCCTTTTATACTTCAAACACTTTCAAAATCCTTTCCTTCTGGCAATAGATTCAACAAGGGAAGATTTATCTTATATAACAAAGATATATAACTTTTGTTTATTCAAAATAAAATATTCAAATTTGATTACTCTTTCCAATATCAATTTCATTCAAATCTGTACGATGTACACTTATTATTCGTACGCTATACCAATCTGATCGCTTACTCGATCTCACAATTTCACTTCCGAATTAGTATCATCCACCCGACTTCCTAGTACGTACACAGACCTGGTTTCTTGATCAAAAACCGTCATTCTCCTTGCATAGCCATAACTATGATAGAGAATATGCAGAACCAATCAACAATCCATATCCAGGTTCGCCGTCGAAAATTGAGTGAAAATCTCAACTCGGATTGATATAACTATCTCGAAATTCTGTACTCGAATCTGGATCAAATCACTATGCGAATAGAATAATATACGTACATCCTACGTACTTATTTTCATTGATTATCAGCCAAATCAATCTCCTTCCTATTCATCCTCACTTTGAATTTTATTCATTTATTCACATTTGCCTTAATTCCCATTTGGATTATAGCTTCCATTCTTATCTCAGTTAGGTATTTAATCAATAACAGTTTGAACTCCGACCAGTTTATATTTAGAAAATAGCCTGAAAATAAAAGAAAACAGTTGAAAAATAAGTATTAGTTTGCAAAACAGCTGTAAAATAGTTAACTAATTGTAAAATAGTTGGAAAATAGTTAAATAGTTATAAAATAGTTAGATAATCACAAAATAGTTTAAAACAGTAATTAGTTATAAAACAGTTGAAAAACAGTAATTAGTTTATAAAACAGTTATAAAATAGTTAAATAACTCCAAAAGTAGTTATAAAATAAGTATAAGATAGTTTTGGGTTTAATAAGAAAGGTTGTATATATAATAAATAACTTAGGAAAAAAATAGATTTGTACTAAAACAAATTATTTTAAAAATAGTCTAGAGTCAAACTGTTCAATTCCCAATCTCCATTCTCATCAATTCAATTTAAATTTCCACTTCCATTTAAATTGACCCAATTCAAATTTAAATAACTCCAATTTCCATCGGACTTGATTTATTCCCAATTCAAGTTGAATTTATTCTCAATTTCTTTCCAACTTCGAATCAAACTCCATTTGATTTTAAACCTGTTCAACTTTAATTATAATTTCAAATTATTCCAATCAATTTGGACTAATATCAATTGAACTTACCTTAATTTCAAATCATTTCAATTCAATCCAATTCAATTTTCCATTTAAATTTTTAAACTTAAACTTATACATCTTCAATCACCAATCTAATTAATTTAAATCAGATTCAATTTTGAACTAACTCAATTTCAATCTCAATTTTAAACCATCTCGAATTATATAAATTCAAGTTAAATTCTCAAAGGTTGGTTTAACTTTTAAACCAAATTAACCTTTATTTAAAGTTTCTAAACAATTTAATTTCTGAGTTCTAATTCTAGAATTTCATTTCAATTAATTTAATTTTAATTTGGTTGTATTTCTGTTACCACTTAATTTAATTCCAACTCAAGATTTCAGTTTGGTTGTATTATATTACTTCTTAATTTAATTCCATTAATTTAACATCCAATCACCTTAATATAACTTAGAAGGAAATATTACTTTATATATCAAAATATATTTTATATAAAATCATTTAAAATCTTTATATAAGAAAATGACAAGTACGCTCTCATATATATATATATATATATATATATATATATACACACACACACTCAACTCATTCTAGAGTACCACGGACTCTATTTAATGAGTAATCCCGACAGAGCCAAGGTTCTCGCTTAACCTTTCAGCTCTGATACCAACTGTAACGACCCAAAATTTCCGATCCCGAAAATTCCAGATAGTTAGGAAAAAGAAGAAAGAGATAGAAGAAGAAGAAGATCAGAAACATCAACACCTCACATTCGCAGCGGATAAAATATAATAACAAATAATAACAGTTTACAAAAGCATTCTGTATCTGTCAGTTACATTTATAATACATCATAGCTACACATTTATACAAACACTAGACATATACAATTATCATGCCTTAGATTTATAATAATATAATACAGCGGAAAATACTCTATACGTTCCTGCCATCCATCCCGTCTCCTGAGCTCCAAAACGTCCTTACCTGAAAATCTGTAATACTCGGTCTGACCCAAGCATTACACCAAAGTAACACCCGGGTCGGGTTGGAAACCAGCGTGAGTAACTCATCCAATATGGAATACAAAGCATACAACTTATATAGAACCCAGGGTAACTCGAATCAATTTACAAGTTCACAATATGTTATAGAGATCACTTATTTCACACATAAGTTTTCTAAGTACCAAAGATTTAGATTTAAAATAGTCCAATTCCTTTAAAACACATCACTCTAGCCTATAGATTTCACATATCAATTTATAAAAATTCGAAGTGGTTTCGGGTATTTCCTAATGCCCGAACCCGGTCTCTTCGAGTCTCATGTCATCCTAACCCAAAATATCCAAATGAAATACTCAACATTTCCTATCAGAGATATTAACCCATTCGAAACATCCAATACCATTCAATCATCCATACACAAAACTTGATTGCTACCAAAATTAATTTAATTAATTCTAATTGAATTTCAAACCTCAATCACTTAGATTACTTCACTTGTCATTAATTAATTTCAAATCAATTAATCAATCATCCCTTCATTATTCATCTTAATTAATCAACCTGGATTAATTATCCTTCAATTATATTCAAGTAATTATCTTTGATTAACTTCACAATATTAATTATTCTTAACCAAAATCAATAAGTAATCTTTAATTACTTCATAAATTAATTAACTATATTAATTACATTAATCATTAACTAATAGTAATTAATTTCTCATAAGTCACTCATTATTGATTAATTAATCTTAATTAATCAATCTTAAATTACATCATTAATATTATAAATTAATGATTTCCAATTACATTTCAATTTATCTTAATCTAATTTATTTACATTAAATAATTAATCATTAATTAAACCGTAAATATTAATCATTCTTGATTTATCTCAACCTGTAATTATCTACCTTTTTATTTACTTCATTAAATAAATAAATTACTGCTTAATTAACTATCTTAATTAATCTCTTGACTAATTTCACAAAGTAACTATATTTTATTAATTTCATTAAGTAATTACCTATCAAACCATCCATTGATTATTCTAAATTAATTAATTAAACTTAATAAATTAACTTAAACCTTAATTAATTAATTCAAACCCTTGTTACTAAATTAATTAACCCAAATCATTAATTAATTGAATTAATTAATTATCCATTTTAATTACCCTTCTAATTTGATGAATCACAAATCCTTAAGCCATTATTAACATGAAAATGAAAACATTTTCTTATTTATGACTTAAGTTTAAAACAATTTAAACCCCGAATACTTCGAGTCAAACAACAATTAACTCGAGAACCAACCAAAACCAAAGTCACTAGATCATCAGTGCACATCCAATCAATTCAACCATTCAACCAATTATTTAAATTTAACCATTTAACCATTTTAAATTTAAATAAAAAAATCCAGAAGAGTGAGATTTACTCACCTTTGATTTTGTTTTGCCATCCATCCAACCGACTTGATTTTTCCATGATTCCAGACCTTGTAAAAAGAATTGAAATTCCCAAACTTATTAACATTTGCTAGGGTTTTAAACTTCCACTATCATTCTCATTTTAACGTTAAATTTATTGGCTTAACACACTTTAGATTTATCTTACTATTAAATTAAACTGTTCAAAATAGATTAACCATTGCTTTTAAAGAAAGAAAAAAAAATCATAACTTGTAAACATTCGATTTTTAATATGTTTATGATATATATCACTTAATTAAACTTACACGGTAATTTCAAGCTATGTATTTATATATTTGTTAAATAAAAATTAAGAAATAACTATTATATCTTCTTACTGTATAGATAGAGAATTAAAATAAAATAATAAATAATGAAAAAAAATGAGAAGGAGATTATACCTTACTGAATAAAAACGAACACTGCCTTGAACTACTACTCCAATTCGCGACACAGCATCGGTCCCAGCCTCGCTCCAGGTCAACCCCGCTTACCAAACTCCCCCTTGATCCCTCCACCTCCTACTGCGCCATGCCACATTGGCTACCAAACATCGCGACCACTATCTATTTCCCAACCAGCCTCGCCGTGACGCCTCCATCACGCACACGAGCTCGAGAACTCCTTACCAGAGATCGCGAGTACCCTTAATCGAATTGCCACACACAGCTACATCCACGCGACCCTGCGCGAGTACGAGCCTCCCCAAATCTTCCCTCGACCCCGCAAATACTCCTCTTGTGAATGGCCACTCAGCCTCGCCGCCTAGATCGACACGAGCTCGTGATTTATTTCGCCTCTCGCTTTCTTTCTTTTTTCTTCGATTTCGGTTTGATTTTATCTGAAAGAAACGAAGAGATATTTCCTAAAAGTGGCTTCGGTATAAGCTAGACCGTAATCACGTGACTAGGGTGATTCTGAATTGATTTTATATAATTGAACATTGAAAATATCTCGTGTTGCATACCGTGAAATTTCAAACTCCTAATGAGGCGTGCGACCTGGCGTTCATAATGTTATACCACTATTTCGGACGCAATGGAAAAGATTTCGAAGGCTAATTCGATCATATGCACAAGTTACGGAGATAAACGATCAATTTTAAATTAAATCGATTAAAATAGCTTCTATGCGTTTGAAGCTGGCAGGGTCAAACGACAACTCCGATTGCTACGAAAATTGAAATCCAATAATAACTAACTATTACGGATCCAATGGAACTGGTTACGTCAAATTCCAAGACTGTGCCTTGGAATGCTATTTTTAAGTATCAATTTAAACGATATATTATTAAAACTGAACAAATCATCTTTAAATTAAATTTCAACCATTGTATTATCTTCGGTATCATCATTATAAATTTTATAAGCCTTCAAATTATTTTATACAGGCTTAAAACTCTAGATTCGACATTTTACCCAACTTCAAATTATTGAATTTAATAATTTACTTATCAAATAAATTGTGATAATTGGATTCAAATTAAAAATTAACTTTTAAATATTTAAAATCAATGTATTATTCCAATTTAAATTGTGAAAAATTTCGGCTCGTCGCAAGTGCATAGTGTAGAAAAATATTTCGAAAGTATAATATTAATCTTAGCCAGCATACCACATTTCGTCGTATGCCTACTATAGCTACCATGTTCAATAGTAGGTTACCGCCACATTCCATGGTAGGTTATACAACTAAAACCGTACACAGCGCGTATTGTTTCTTTGGATTTCTAACAAATGGTCAGACAAAGGAACTTCCTACACCGAATGCGCATGCCTCTGGAAGGACGCTCTCGAGAACCTAACCGGATCTCTGCTAACACAAGGCTGACGCTACCTCATGCTTTAACCAAGCTATAACATAGGTAACTACCACACAAGTATGCCATCCCCGGTCGTTACCAACCTTTATTCGAGGCGCCTCTCAACCAACAACCGCAAAGCAATAAGTTTGTAGCAACCACATAGGTTAAATATCTGGTCTCCATACCATGATATCACCTTTTATCCAGAAGTTAATGGACATACCCTAGGGGTACGACCCCTAAAAATCTTGCTGCAACATTCCTGTTTCGACCATTTTCGGGTTGTGAGGCTTGACGAAGTCTCGTCCACAAAACTACGCTTTTCACAAAAGGCATGATTCGGTCAACAAATGATCGGCAGCACTTCGTATGCCACATTACCAAATTGGGAATGTATCACTAGTAACCATCAACTATATAACCTCTGAGCTCGTATGTCTCAAAGAAGGGTGTTAAGCAAAGAGAATAAATTCTCCGCCACTAAATAGAAATGTATTTGATAGAAACCAGCTTTACATCTCAAAGTGTAACGTCAGACATACATCCATACAAGTCTGTTCCGGGTTCGAACAGAACCGAAGGTACTTCCAAAGAAGCCCTTGCACATCCGGATAATCCCTAATCACGTCCGGACTTCCCATCACAAAGGGTGATCAAATCTTTATACCGAGGATCAGCTGGTGTAAAGACATTCGTCTAGTTATCCTTTCGGTTTTGGAAATATCCGGTCTTCACCATCGTTCTTCAAATGCTATCCATAACATCGTATCATTATTTGGAATGGGTTATATGATACAAGGTCCTCTCCCCGCTAAACCGAATAATGAGCGCAATATTTAAAAATCATACGGATAATGGGATTTCAGTTAAGTCACAACTTAAAATCCAAAACTTTTCTTCAAATGGTTTAAACAAATTACCATTTTCAAATCTTTAAACAAAAATATTCACTTCACAAAGTTCACCCATCTTTCACAAAAATTTATTCACTGATTTCAAAACAATTTTCCATTTCAAATCCTTTATAGAAAGGATACATTTTTAAGATACCTTTTCAATTTGAAAAGTATACCAATGTTCAACAAAGATTCATTCATATTCCTTCAAAACAATTTCCCTTTCAAATTGGATTAACTCATCCAATCTTTAAATCAAAGATTTAATTCATAGCTTTCAAAACTATATTCAAGGATTCATAGCTTTTAGGAAGAAAATTCATTTCAATTTTTTTACTTAAAAGATACACCGTTTAAAATCCTCTTCAATTTCAAAACAAGGTTTAACAATCTTTCACAAAGGTTCATTCATAGCTTTCAAAATAATTCACAATTTCATTTCAAACTTGAAACTTTTCAACATAAAGTGGAAATCCTTTCCTTATATAAAAGCTTTTATTATTTGAAAACAAATAATTTTCGTTTTGGAAAATTCGATTACATTTATTCAAGTTAAAGCCCTTCAAATATAAAGCTTGGTTTAAATCCAAATTCCCAAAACACTACTTTTAAAATGGTTTAAAAACCCATATAAACACATTTATAACTTATATAACCTTTTTAAACCATAATTTCCAAATAGATAATTCAATTTCAAATTTTGAATTTAAATTCAAATCAAACTATTTAAATTTCAGAACCTTATCAAGGTAAAATAACTTTCATCTTTAAAACTCCTTTTCAAAAGCTTTTCACTTTTAACCCAATTCTATTTCCAAAACCATTTGGATTCAAAATTCAACTTTAAAACCATTTCATAATATCTATGACTTGACCCATTTCCCCGTGAAATCCATATCTGTGTGTGTATGGTGTAGTCCATGGGTTTTACACAATAGTGCAACAACATCAATCATCATAATCCAATGCACAACAATATCGATAGGCGGTATAACCCTATAACGCTTATCTTTATTTATAGATTCACAGATACAAATTCATCACAGATAAGCTAATTACATTTATCACAGATAAGCAAATTACATTCACAGTTCACAACTCAAATCAGCATAATTCATATCACAAAGTATCACATATCAAGGATATCAAACAAAACATTCACTACATCCAAACACCTATTCATAAGACCAAGTAGTTATCTGATTAATTTAAATCAGATCATTTACCCATGAATAAATGTCTAATCATGGTTAATTAATAATAGTTAATTACAAACCATTACTATTAATTATTCTTTAATCATTAATTAACCTTTAATTTATAATTAATCCTATGATTAATTATCCTTAATTAATCACAATAATTAATTAATTAATCCTTAATTAATAATCATCCATTACTTTCATTAATTAATTAACCTTTAATTAATAAATTAATTAATTAAGTAATTATTCTTTAAATAATTATATTAATAAATCATTAATTACCTAACAAATTAAAAGATAAATTTTTTAACTTTATTAATTACTTTAATTATTATTATTTTAACCTTGTTTAATGATTCATCATTATCACATTAGTTAAATTAAAAAAATTATGATTTTAAATAACATTTTATCTTAATTATCCTTTTTAATTATATTGTTCATTTAATAAAAATAAACTTATCAAATAATGTGACAAAAATAAATTAATTTTAATTACTTTAAAAACATCTTAATCTAAGCTTTAATTAATTCAAACTTAAATCAAAATTATCATTTGGAACAATTATCATTTAAACCTTGTTAATGACTGTTGGAAATAAATCATTATTAAGACATAAATTGAATTTTAAAAACCTTTAAGTAAAAAAAAATCAAAACATTATTAAGATAAACTATTTATCTTTAATTACTAAATTATCATCAGTTAAAACATTTTTCTTTTATACTTTAAAACTTGATTAAAAAAATTTCAAGCTTTGTATACAAATCTGGAAAACAAATTTACTTCATAATTAGAAAACTCAAGCCCAAGGTAGTGATCTTCGAGATCTACTCCGAGCCACTTGCCATACTTTCTCCTTCGAGTCGCTCACGCAACTAACTCGAGACCTCCTTCGAGTTCTCCCCAAATTCCATAGTCACCCACGCACGAACATGAATGCGTGCACATGCACCATTATTCCGACCATCTTTGGTCGTCGCCGAGTACCTCAACAAGTCGACAACGACCATCTAACACTGACCGACCACCCAGAACACACAAATTCATCGGCGATCGAAATATAGCCACTTACCATTTCTTGGAACCCAATCTTATCACCCAAATCTACCTTGCACCATCGGTTTTCGGCCACCATAATTCATGCCGCCGCACCCAAAGCGGCGCCACACTTCCACGTTCAATCTCCCCCATGTGCGATGGACCCAATTTCCTCGATGACACCGCACAAACTAAATTTTCGACATCGTATTCAAATTAGCCTAAAAACCTACTCCGATCAATTGCTATCACCACGCTCATCATAAAAATTCATGAGTATTTTCCTATAAATCCTCATCACCCAAGCTATCCTTCGCCATGACCACGACCTCCCTTACTTCACCAACGACCGACAATTGCCACAAACCAAAATTCCGTTCATCACGAGAAATCTCAACATCCGTTCACTTAAAAATCATAAAATTCCTTTTAAAAATCATCTTATTACAAGATAAATCTGATCCATGATCAAAACTTCAAATTAAAATACTTGAATTTTCTGTTTAAAAATGTTTTTCCTCTGTAATTTCACAATTTCAAATTATTTACTAATATTCTACGGTTGAGATTATTTTAAAATTTGAATCTGAGTATCTCTAACAATTTTCCTTTACAGATTATAACTCAAAACCGCTTACACTTGGAGATTTGAATTTTGGAAATGGTTTACTCTATAAACATGGAACAAAACTTATCTGCCTGTAACAAAGCATATGCGCCATGAATACATATACAAACAGGCATACGCAAACACTTATTTATCATCACAGACACCAGAATCAAAGAGATGGTTTAAAATTTTAAGTTTTCTCACCTGAGATTGATGTTTGAAAGCAGAGAACTGATTTTAGCTTTGATCTGGAATTTTGATTTAGCCTAAACTTTATTTTTTCTAAGCTTCATTCAACTGCTACTTTGTTGAGCTGTTAAACTTTGTTTGACACTGGTTTGAACTTGCATGCTTCAGTTTGATTGCTATTGATTTTGAACTAAATCCATATTGTTGCTTGCATTGTTTCAGGCTTTTGCATTTGGATCTGAAACTTGCTTTCAGATTTTGATTTTCTAGTTTGTATTATTTTTCTTTGCTTTTAGTTTCTAGTTTTATTTTCAGTTTCCAATTTTGAAAATGATAAATCTAATTATACTTTATTTAATTCATATTTTTTACAATTTATTTCTTGAAAAGATAATATTGCCACTTGTTCATTTAGTCTAACACCTGTAAGTTATGATATGAATTCTCTTGCAGTTGTAAAATATAAACTATTTTATGTCTTATCCTTATACATTATGGTTTAAACCCTTATGTTATTAAAGTTTACATTTGTTTATTCACATTTCTAAAATATTTACATATGTCTTCTAATGTATTTATGTTTTAGTGTTTAAAAATTTCATATCACTTTTTATGTTGTACTTATACAATTTCATAACAAATGATTCTAAATCAAATTATTCATTACTAACAATTATATATATATATATTAATCCTTTGAAACATAAAGTTTAATAAATCCCATATCTATTTACAATTTTTTTTTATTTCCAAATATTCTATTAAAAATACATATTTTCTTTATTCTGGAATTTTCATATTTATTCACAATAAATTTCACAATTAGATCCAAAATTTTATATTAATTACCAAATATTTCAAAATTTAATTCCAAAGATTAAATTAATTATCAGATTATTCTTAGCTAAAATCCAGGAATGTTACATAACGTATATAATTAAACAGACGGATCATAATGTATACATATGTAAAACAGCTTTATATATTTTAAACTTAAACAAACTATCATATATATATATATAAACTTATATTATATAACACACGTATCTATATTTCGAATCCATACTTTATGTACAAACGGTAATACAACTTTATATATATTGGTTGTTACCAAATCAGACAAAATATTAAAATAAATTTGTAAGTATTTTAAAGCATACTATATAATATAAGGTAGCAAAACAAGCTGTAAAATAAGAACTAATTAATATGTCTATATAAGCATGGCTTCTTCCAACATACAGCGAAAACTACTCTTATATAATATATATATACATATCCATTTTAAGCAGATACAATACTTTATAAAATATATATATTTACAGTTACAATATACTTCCTATAAACAACAAAAACCTTTTCATAGTAAAAGGTGACTAACAACCTAAACTAAACAATATATATAGATATCATACTATTATTATGTTTACACATTCAACTATCAACTTTATAAGTCATAAAATACATAATATATATATAATATAATTCATAACAGAGATATACTTCATATATAAATAAAATATACAACAGTATATAATATGTATACACTTACTAACGATTATATAACCACAACATGCAAATGATGAAGACTAGCATGCTGCAGGAAGCGGAGGCTCGAGCCAGGCCCGGCCCCAGGGCAAGGCAGCCAAGGCGGCCGCCTGGGGCAACAGATCGGAGGGGGGCACAAACTTCTAAATTTCTTTTAAGTAACTTGTTTAATTAATACAAAAGGGCAACCATTATTAATAAATGCTTTAGTGCATTGGTATGATATTCTGCTTCCTTGTCAACGTGCAGCGTTCGAGTCCAACTAGTGGTATTATTGTTTCATATTTGTTTCCATTTTTCTCCCACTGCATATTTGCCTTAGGCAACCACGGTTAACGGGCTGGGCCTGGCTCGAGCTTTGGGTAAGGCACGGCAGCTAAGAGGGGAGGGTGGTGATGCGGGTGTGGGCGATGTCTAGCCGAGTGGAGAGAGGTCGAAGTGCGACGCCGACGCAAGGTAGTAGGTAGGTGAGGCCGAAGAATGAAGGTGCAACGGTGGAGGAAACAGTTGCTGGCCGAGATTGCTGGAGATAGGCTCGGGTGGAAGGCTTTCGAGGTGATGGGTTTTTTTTTTTGAGTGGATGTAGTGCTTAGGCGAGGGTGGAAAAGTTTGCACGCGATGAATGAAGGGAGGGAATGGAGAGGCAAAGTCGGGGAAGAGGGAGAGAATACACGGCATAGGGAGGAGAAAGAGTTTAAGTAAAAATGGCCATAGTTGATAGGAAAGGCTTCAGGTAAGAGGAAAGTGTTTTTTTTCTTTGTTTTTTCGTTTGAGTGAACCGAAAAGAAAAGTTAAAAGGGACCAAAATATATATAAAGTGAATGAAACGTGAATGGTCAGTTGTCGTATCAAAGTTTTAATAAAGGTAACAAGCTGGACGGCTTAGCAGTTGAAAAGATAGGAGAAAACAAAAAGGCACGAAATACGGGTAACGTTACGGCAAACTGCATCATGGATTTCGCCGCGTATTGGACACCGAAATACAATTACGAATATACTACGGAGATCAGCATGACAAGACGGTCAAAACAATATATAGATATCAGTGGTACGATCATCCGATCAAAAGTCGATAATCGGTACCGATATATGTTGTTATTCCGTACGGAAAAATCCAAACGGAGCTCGAAACGTCCGAATTTCACAAAATGAATTTCGCAATCAGATTCGGTGTGTTCTAAATAAATTTTCTCGTGTTGACAAATATAGGTTTCAGAATATTTTTAAATTCAACTGTTATCAACTGATTTAAACTAAACTCCGACTAAACCTTCAGTACATTTTTCGAAGTCTTCCATAAGTGGAAATTAAATTTCGGGGGACTAAAACTATTTCATACTCTATTACTCTAAGCAAATAACACATCATCTCCCTTAAGTGCCATAGCTTTGTAAACAACAGCAATGCAATGTTTCATTCCTTTATTACCCCAAACATACTTCTGCTCAATAGTAAATAGGTATTCTCAATTCTTGTAGATCATTCCAAAGTGCTCTGATAACAGGGTTACTAGATCATGGTAAGGTAATTTTGCCATTTTAAATACAAGTGTAGGCTCTGGCTTTATAAGGAATACCTATTTGTTGCCTCTGAGAGTGATTCAACACCTAATAGGGAACTAAACCTCTAACAGCCCATGGTTCATGCCAAAAACTCACACTCCTTACATTATACCGAACTTGAATATGTTGCAGGACATCCTCCCTTATCCTCGATATATTTCTCCAAATCCATACATTGTCATTTTTTCTTCCATTATCCCAAACTTTCTACTTCCTAAGTGATGCCTTAGAGCCCATGCGGCCTATAAGTTACTTTCCCTATTGACTAGACTGTCCAAATGCCTAGAGAAAGTAGCCACATTCCATAATTTAATTCTCCTGATACCCAAACCACCGTGTAAGAGAGGTTTTTCCACTCTTTTAAATGCAATAGAGATCACTTATTTAGAGTGTATATTCCCAAACCAAGGAAAATGGTTCATAGCCTGCCTTATCCTATGAATTAACTTCTGAGCTAAGATTATTATCCTAGTCCAATACACTATCATAGACAATATGATTGATTTAATTAACGTGAGTCTGTCAACTTGAGTTAATAACCTATTTGTCCAACATGCCATTGTTCTATATATTTTTCCTATAATGGTAGGCATTGAGTTCTTGAAACTCCTTTGCAACAAGAGGAACACCTAGATATAAACTCTCAGAAGACATTGGTTGCATTTTGGTTGCCACCTGTAACACTACAAGGGGAAACGCATTTTCCGACGGCCAAAATCCGTCGGCGGCCGTCGGAAGCCGTCGGCAAAAGCCGTCAGAAAAGGCTGCGTCGGGGAGCAGTATTTCCGACGGCTTTCGACGGAGGCTGCCGAACGCGTTTCCGATGGCTCTCAACAATTTTCGACGGCTACCGATGGCTTCCGACGCCTTTCGGAAGCCGTCAGTAGCCGTTGGAAATGTGTAGCTACATGCCGCCAGAAATTGTCGGAAACCGTCGAAAATTTTGACCTGTAGGCCGTCGGAAGCCGTCGGTGGCCGTCGGAAGCCGTCGGAAATCTGCTGTTTTTTTTATATTTGCTGCAAATAGAGCCTTCCAACCACATTTCTCTTCCAAACACTACGATATCAATACCGCACAATCCAATAAACAATAATCCAACCAAATATCCAAACCTAGACTACAAAATATTCAATAAACACACAAATGGATAAAATTAGAATAAAAATAAAATACAAAATATACATACCATTCCAACATTAACAATAATCCTAACAATAACTGTTCTACCATGTTGTTAATACACAAATTCATCAATATTCTCATGCATATCCTCATACAACTACAGAACCAAGTGTATCATACATAATTATACAAATCAACAATTTCCTGCACCATCTACCAAATCATTCTAAACTAAAACAAAACATACCTGAACAAACAAACGAACAAGCAAGCAAGGAATGAATCAATCTCCTCCAGATCCAGAGCCAACCGAGGAAGAGATGCGGCCACCAAACTGCTGCATGTACTCTAACAATTGTGCGATCTGCAAGGCCTGTTGGCGGTTCTGCTCCTCCAATTGGGACACTCTAGTCCGCAATTCTTCTATACCCGCTAAATCGCTCTGAGGTCTACCCCGCCGTCCCCTACTCTGACTACTGGACTACAATAATTGAAAAATAAATAAAATCCAAGTTTATTACTTTGAAAAGGTAAAAATATCATATTTTCAGTATTTTAAGAAAAAGTAAATTATTTACCGCTAAATTGCCAAATCTGTATCGTCGACCATGCTCTGCTAGACTCATAACGAACTCAAAAATAACGTCCTCCTCATCGGTCGTCAGCTGCTCTCTACCCGTATCAGCAAGGAGTTTCTGTCGCTGCTCCATAAACATCTCCTGCATTAACAAATTAATAATATCATATCTTATTTCATCATAATTTAACAATTAAAACAATTACTAATACTGAATAACATGAAATATGCTTACATTGCTTTTGCTGGATTTATCATCCTGCCATGTGTACGAAACAGTCCCGTCTGGATTAACATGCTCGACAGCATGCGTACGGGTGAACACGTCCATATAGCTGATAGGACCATGTGCCTCGGCTTCCTGAAGTTGATTGTTACATACAATTATTATACGTTTAAAATCATATAGCATAAACTATTTACATTTATTATTCAGTAAATTTACCAACTCCTGCCGATACTGTTGAAACGACTTCGATCCTCCGCGATGAGTGACGGGATTCTTATTTCTATTTGCAGAGTTTCTATCCGACTCTATCTGTACATCCAAAATTTGATACATTATTTTTCAGTCACGTCAAATTAACAATTCAAAAAAAATTAGTATACTTGCCTTCGCCTCGTCCGTCTCCCAGTAGCTCAACCAAGCTTGCCACACGCTGTCTTCCATCCACCGTGGTTTCTTACCAGATTTCTTAATCTCAAATATCATGTCCCTGTAGTTCTTGCGCATCTTCTTCATCCAGTATGCTCGTGCCAGCATCAAATCGTCTATTTGGATGTCTATCTCAGCCTGTATTAAAAAAAAGATTACACTTTAAACGATAAACAATAGAAAAACGACAAAAACGAATTAAAAAATAGAAAAATTATACATACTAGGACATCCTGTCATATGCACTCTATGATGTAAGGAGGGATGGTATCCCACCTCGGCCAACACGCACTCATCCTACCGCGATAAGATGCTCTAGAGACGTCCAACACAACCTTAGAGGGAAGTAGGTCGAACCCCCTGTTTTTAAGTACGATATAGATAAGTACGTACGTATATCATAGAAAAAACAAGATGCTGAATAAAATTTAATTCTTACCATCTGCTCTAGGGACTAACGATGCAACTGCCCGCTGTGGCTCTTGCGATGGGCCACTGCCATCGCCTCCTGAGGATTGGGAAGAGCTCCTACCTCTATACGACATAATGATAAACCTGTGACATATACACATGATTATATAAGAAATTAAAAACATGATAATGAAATATATTTCATATGAAAATGACATCAGCGGTATAAATTTCTTAATTAATGACTGAAATGGAAATAGAAACGGAAGTGTGTTATACCTGATTCATAATGGGTGTACTCTTCTAACGATAAGCAGAGTTCATTGCATTTTAAAAAAAAATTGGTAAATAAATGACAAATGGAAATAACATAAAACATGCAAACAATAGTAAACGGATTTGGTTTCATAGTTACATCAATTTCATAATACATCAAGAATTCAACATAGTTACATCAATTGCAAAAAAACATATTCAGATTTTTATCAGTCATCATCGTCTTCTAATTCAGATTCCGTCCCGTTTTCGACGATATTTTCCTCTACACTGTCAAACGCTTGTACCCAAACATTTGATTCATCGATCAAGGGACCAAAATCTGTATGATCGTCTGTAATTATTATTTCGTTATTTTGCTCAAGATCTGCCTGATAAGCTTGTTCGTCCGAAATATTCTTCCCATCGAATGTGAATAGCCTTTGTTTTAAAAACTGCAGACCAATCTGCTTTATCTCTTTTTAGAGACGGATAAGGAGCGTAATAAACTTGCAATGCTTGTTTGGCTAGTACAAAAGGATCATACTTGTGATAGTGCGATGTATGCTTTATTTCGATAAGATTATAATCCTTGTGTACATTAATTCCAGAACCTGGAACATTGCTAAACCAATTGCATCTAAATAGAAACACCTCCTCCGCGGGTCGTGAGAAATATGTCAGTTGCAAAATTTGTGTTAGAATGCCATAAAAATCATTTAAATGATTTTTTGGATCGTCGCTACCTTTAACAAATACACCAGTATTATTTGTTAATTTTTCTGCACCGTATTCTTTGGTGTTAAATTTATATCCATTGACGAAATATATTGGATATGTCTTGACCACTCTTTTTGGTCCCATCGCAAGATGTTTCAACCCTTCGTCAACAACACTATTTCTCGGCTCATAAACGTAATTTGAAAACCAACCGGAAAATTCTTTACTGAGATCTCCGTTTGGATGTTCACGTTTATAAACACTGTTTATATAAACAAATTATTATATTAGGTTATACACGCGCATGCATTATAGAAAAGAATAAAACACAAATTATTATTTCAGATTACCTAACAAACGGTGCAACCTCGGCATAATTTAGAAGAATATAAGTGTGTGCTACATGAAGATCTTTATCGTCTAGCCATATTTCTACACATTTTTCAGAAGGCCGACTATGTTGTCTAAAAATAGATAACATTGTTGAGAGGACTCTTGTTCGTCGCCTTCGTCATTACGAGGAACACTTTGAAATGAAATATTCACATGGTCACTGAAATAGTGAGAGAAAAAAACGAAGCTTCTTCTTCGATGTAAGATTTACATATCGAACCTTCAACCCGTGCTTTTTGCCTCACTTTTTTCTTCAGGTGATTCAAATATCTATGCAAAATTAATTTATATTAACTTCATCTTTCAAATGCAATTATTACGTTATAACATATTACATACCTCTCATATGGATATATCCATCCATATCGGACAGGACCTCGAAGTCGTGCTTCAGATGGGAGATGAATAGGTAAATGTTCCATCACATTAAAAAAACCTGACGGAAATATTTTCTCTAATTTGCAAAGCAATATAGGAATGTCCACTTCAAGTTTACGTAAACGTTGCACTTTTAAAGTAGTCGAACAAAGCTCTTTGTAAAACATATTAAGCTCCGTTACTACTTTCCAAACTTTTAACGGCAGTAGTTCTTTGAACATTACGGAAAATAAATTTTCCATCATTATGTGACAGTCGTGACTTTTCATTCCGCTCAATCTACCATTTTTAAAGTCAACACATCTACGAAGATTTGATGATATCCCATCAGGAAATCTTAACCCTTCCACCCATTTTAACACAGCTTTAACTTGATTATTATCTAATTAGTAACAAGCTTTGGGTTTTTTACTGTCATTTGGTTTCATATGAAGCTCAGGACGTTTGCATAATTCTTCTATATCACGTCTTGATTTCAAATCATCCTTCGTCTTCCCTTTCACATTCAAAATTGTGTTAAAAATATTATCAAATACATTTTTCTCATTGTGTATCACATCTATGTTATGGCAAAGCAGAAGATGTTTCCAATACGGCAACTCCCAAAAAATAGTTTGTTTGCACCAGTTATGAACAACTGATTTGCCTTCAATTTCTGTCTACTCGCCAGTTTCATAAATCTTTGGATAGTCCTTAACAAGTTCATATATGTCTTCACTTGACCATATCGTCGGTGGTTGTCTGGTTTCTACTCTATTAGCTAAAAAGTTTTTCTTGTCTCCTCTAAAGGGATTATTTACATGGAGAAAATATCGATGACAGTCAAACCATGAAATTTTCTTACAATGAGGTAAAGAAAACGCTCGTGTTTCATCCATGCAATATGGACATGCTAGACGACCGGCAGTACTCCATCCCGAAAGCATTGCATAGGTAGGAAAGTCAATTATAGTCCACAACAAAGAAGCAAACATATGAAAAAATTTCTTCTTGGACACATCGTATGTTTCTACTCCTTCGTTCCACAGTATTTTTAACTCCTCAATCAACGGTTGTAAATATACATCGATTCCTGGTGTCGGATCATCGAGGCCAGGAATGACAACAGTAAAAAACATATATTGCGTTTTCATGCACATCAATGGAGGTAAATTATAAGGTGTGACGATAATGGGCCATGATGAATATTTGGAACCAAATTGAGAAAAAGGAGAAAAACCGTCCGTACATAATCCTAATCTAACATTTCGACTCTCCGTTGCAAAATTTGGATACGTTTTATCGAAATGCTTCCATGCTTCTCCATCGGCCGGATGTGTCAACGTACCCTCTTCCTTCGTTCTCACGCTATGCCATCTCATATTAGACGCAGTTACAGAAGATGCATATAATCTTTGAAGTCTTGGAGTTATGGGTAAGTAGTGCATATGCTTGTACGAAACTTCCTTCCCCTTCTTTTTTCTTGGTTTGTATCTCTCCTGGTTACAAATTTTACAATTTCTAAGTTTTGCGTCTTCTTTCCAAAACAACATACATCCTTTTAAACATGTATCTATTTTCTGATACGGTAAACCAAAAGCCGACATAAGTTTTTTAACTTCGTAGTGATTTTCACACATTAGATTATCGGGCAGCATATGTCTTTTTGCAGCTTGTACAACAGCCGTAAATCCAGCTTCAGTGATGTTGTATTTTGACTTTATTGCAATGTATTCTGCGATTACTGACAGCTGAGTGCCGCTTTTATAACCATCCCAAATAGGTTTCTTAGCTGCATCTAGTAAATCATAAATTTTTTTAGCTTCAATATTTGGTTCTTCAACATTTCCATCATCGTCGTCAACTTCAACCATAGGAAACATTGATCGTGCTGCATCTTCGACCATATTTTCTATACGGGTCGTTGAAACTATTTCGTTAACGACACTTTCAAACTCTATAGAAGTATTTGCTATAACTTCTCCATGCCGATCCCAAACATAATATTCGGGTGCGAAACCGTGTTGGCACAAATGAACTTTCACAATATCTGATAACAAATACTTCAAATGTCTACACCTACTACAGGGACAATGAATTTATGGATCGTTTCCGTTATTACTTAAAGCGAATTCAACAAACACGTTTATACCATTATAAAAATCTTCTTTTATTGAGCCCCTCAGTCCTTTTCTTTGGTACATCCATCTCCTCCGATCAACAAAATAATCAATCATTTTTCTTATTTGACAAAATGAGAAGTTCAAAATTTAATATTTATTTTGAAGAATACAAATTCGAAAAAGATTATTTTCATGGTCGTATAATATTCTGAATTTAAAGAACAACTTCACAAATTTAAAAATATTTTCAAATAGGGCACATTTTATTTTTTAACGTAACGATTTAAAACTATATATAAATTTTTTTTCATTGGTCAGGCATCTTACTTCCCATTACAAACACGGTAAGCATTTACATTTCGTATATTACTTCGTCTCAAACGATTCAATAAAATTTCGGCAGCATTTCCCTTTTGTTCCATGCATTGTACACAAATGCGTGTACGCAGGAAACAAAAAAGAAAAGTTAGGCCAAAATTTTATGAACCGTTTGAGAGAAGTAATATAGAAAATGTAAATTCATACTGTGTTCATAACTTGTCCAATATAGGGACAAATCCGACAAACATTGTACCAGATGAATATAAATGGTCGTTTTCGAAAAAAACGACTATTTATACAACGATCATGTACAACACTCGTCAGACGGGGCCAAAAACTCTCTAAGGGACATTTGTCAGTTACATGCGCGCATTTTACGAAAAAACAGTTTTACTCACTGTTCACATTTACAAAAATATATATTAATTTAACACATTTATTCGACGTATTACACATCAACTTAAGGCTCATTCGACGTAATTTTTTTGTTGAATAAATCATTACGTGCACAATAAAATATTTCTACCTCGTACGTTCATTTTATCTTAATTCAACTAACACAATACAATGATAGCACCGCTACACACATATCAATCAATATAAATTATACATGTTTTTCGCAATTTCACGATAACAGATTAAATAGGAATACCATGGAATGCTAGAAACTATTATAACACTATTGTAAACAATTGCAATCAACAATTACCCCTAATTTATCAAATTATGTAAATCTAGAATTAGGATAAAAACTGAATTTTTGGCTAAAATAAGAGATTATACCTATACTAGAGAGCAGTAGAAGTTAATTGCACAGCTGGGAAGAACTTGAAATCACGAAATTGCTGATTGAAGGGTTGGGGAAGAGAATTGGGGGAAGTAAACCTAATTTTTTCGTATGAAAATGGAGAAGAAGAAGGCTCGGCTGGAGCCAGATATTCGCGAATTTCCGACGGCTTTCGACGGCCGCCGACGGCCCGTCGGAAGCCGTCGGAAATAAGCCGTCGGGAGCTGTCGCCCTGCCTTGCCGGTTTTTGAGCTTTTTCTAGTAGTGTAAGAGCTGCGCTTCATGAACTGAACACCCAGAAATTAGAATATTTGATTTATCTGTACTAATATGCAATGCAGTATAGGCATGGAACCTTTCAAGCAAAAGATTGAGAAGTTGGCTTTGTAAAGATGAGGAGATCATCGCAAACATAAGAGCAGAAATCTAAGGCTCTTTACATTTAGGATGCAGAATAATTTTTTAAGGAGGATTCCTTACTAATTGTTTGAGTTAACATTTCTGTAACCATTATAAACAAATAAGATGACACGGGATCCCTTTGCCTATTCCCTAAGTACCCTTAAAATAGCCAACTTGATTACCATTAAGAGACAGAGAGTACATGGGTGTGGAAATGCAAGTGTATATCCAACTCAAAAAGTGTCTGCGGAAGCCCATTTTAGCCATGATAATGAAAATACATTCCCACTGAATGGAATCACATGCTTTCTTAATATCTCTCTTCATCATGGCCCTAGGAGATATAACAATTCTACCAATTCATGTGCGAGTAAAACATTGTCTAGGATGCTCCTATTACGTAGGAATGCTGCTTGATTAGAGGATACCATAGAAGGCAGAACTTTTTTCAATCTATAAGTTATGATCTTAGAAATACATTTATAAATTAGGTTGCATCAAGCTATAGGTCTAAAGTTTGAAATTGAATTTGGGTTTTCATGTTTTGGGTATCATAACTAGATTGGTTGCATTGATGCTCTTGATCATTTTATTATGTCAGAAAAAGTTAGCTACAGCCCTAAATAAATCCTACTTTGTAATATTCCCACAAACAATATAAGAATTAGCATTAAAGCCATCGGGTCCTCCACTTGAATCCTTATTCATCTGAAAAATGCTTTCCTTAATTTCTAACTTATTAGCCTCAAAACAGAAATAAATAAAGTTTAGTGCTTACTTTAGGAAGTTGAATACTAGACAGGCATTGAGAATCAGTAACTTATGCATTAGGGTTGCTTAATAAATCAGTGTCTTAATCTAAGAAGGCTTGATCAACATTTTTATGATTATTACAGAGCTTACCGTTAGTATCATTTATCCTGGATATACGAGTTCTAGCTTGCTTGGCTTTGATTACTGCATGGAAATATTTAGAATATCCATCACCCTTTAGAGACCATTTCTGTCTTAACATTGGCCTTTGGATACTGCAATCCACCTCTAATGCTTTGTTGAGTTACTCAGACAATTCATGTTCCCTTGTAGACAACAATAAATCATTGGGATTTCTAAGAATTTGCCTTTAAACTTGCTCAAGCCTACCAGTCAAGTTACTAGATCATCACCTCTACCAAATTTGTCTTTAGATCATAGCTTCAGTGCTTCCTTGGTTGCCTTCAATTTCTGTTGAAAAACAAACATTGGATTTCCAAAAAATAAGTAGACCAAGCAATTTTGATAGTATTTAAAAAAGTGTTGTCCATTATTAAAAATTTTGAAATTTGATTTAACTTTAGTAGCTTTTTCCCCAAAGGAGATGAGATGGTGGAATGGTCGGGTTGCAAAGGTAGGAGGACTGAATATGTTTAGGAGGCCATTTGGTTGATGCTTTGAAATTGTGGAAAATGTGGCCAATTTTAGTCATAGTTCTGACTCCACTTCTATATTGTTATTCCAAGTGAAATTAGGGCCTCAAGTAAGAGCTTTAATCAATAAAGTGCTGGCAATCATATCATTTAAAGGTAAGATGTCTCTGAAGGTAAGAGGAGATCCTCTAAACCTGTCGGTGGTTTTCAACATATATTTGAAATCACCTAAAACATACCATGGGTGACTCAGTTGCCTAAAATGAGGAAGGTACGTCGAGCATGATTTGTCTAGCATTTGGGCAGTTATGGCCATATAAGGACTAGAAGTCTTCCATATAGCTAAATGTCTATGGTTTGAGGGTGTAAATTTTGGGAGTTGATATAAAGTTGGAGGGTGTTGATTTGGAAGTAGCAATGTTGGTTTCAAAAGAGACGTACATAGAAAATTTTAAATTAACTAGCCATACTGGTGGAGATTGTATGTGGGAAGGGTTCCATGTCTACATCATTCAAAACATAAAGAACAATGTCCTCTTCTACGTTAATGTGAGATAAGGAATCAAAAGTTTCTTGGCTTTGATGAGAATTTTTTGCATGGGTATATTTGTTTGCATGCATACGTATACCATCAAGCATTCAGCTATATTTGCACAAGTCTACATGGTTTTGCCTTTTTATCCACTGTGGTAAGAGGAAAAAGATGGGCCAATTTAGGGACTTGAATTGCTTTCTTTAAATAAGGAATTAATGTTTATTGCAAAAGAGTGCTCTGAAGTGTCTTCATTTTGCATAGCTATGCCAGCATTATTGCACTCTTGAACTTTAAATGTAGTACCAACATCTTCAATTAAATCTTCTCTTACTTCTGATTTATTAAGATCCTCCCCTACTTCTAAATCAATAAATGTTTCACAAGTCTCCATGCTTTAATTCTTCTCTAAAAGTATATCAAAACTATTATTGCCACCAAGTGAATCATATAACGGTGATCACACGACATAAGATAGATTTTTTATTATCCCATTTTTTCACACAGCACATGACAAAACCATTTATTGTCTGAAGAGCCACAAATCCTTCATCTATTGTTTGAATAGCCCGTGAAATCTCAATGAACAAGCTTTTTATTCAAACAACATTTTATATCTGATTTAAGTTATCAAAAATTTTATTTTTGGTTCCATTTTTTCCCTCTCAATTATTTCTTGGTCGCTCTTTTTATTTTGTCCCCCTATGTATATTTTTATTCCCCCTTTCTTCCTATTCTTTTTTTTGCTCATTTCTTTTTTTCACTTCATACAAAAAATTAGACCGCTTTGAATTTCGTTTGAATCGTCTTGCTCCTTCAATCGCTTTTCTTCTTCAATTGCCTTTCTTTGCGGGCTCGTTACTAAGTTGATTGCATGCTTTGATATATGGTCTCTGATTTGAAACCGTCGCTTTAAAATTGTTGAAATGAATCGTCTTTTTCTTTAATCAATGCTCGCGTTCATCAATTAGTAGGCAATATATGGTTACAATTGCTTCTTGTCGAGAGTTCTTCGATTTATATTGGTATGATTTCTGCCCCTTTCGATTTATATTGTTCTCAACTTCTATGTGTAAAGCCAATGATGATTTGGGTTTATTTATAGGGTTTTATTCCCTATATTTTCGGTTTTGAAAATTTCATGCTTTGATTTCTGTTGTTCCATGTCAACACTCGTGTGTATTGCTTGTACTTGATATACAATGTTGTATTTCATGCTTAGTCGATGATGAAGGTAGTTTGGTTCGTTCTTACTTTGATGCTTATATTGGATGTTGTTTGATTTGTTTGCTGTGTTGAATTCGATTTTCATGGAGCTTTCTTGTATGTGAGTACATTTAATTATCTTTATGCTTATGTTGGCTGTTGTTTGGATATATTTATACGATCTTTCTCAGTTGTGGATTTCTCTGCAACTTTAATTTTCTTGTTCATCTTGGTGCACTTTAATGGTCCATGTTGTTTTTGCTATCTTGATTCATCCGTACATGTTGTTAAGTTGTCTTTCTATTCACTATGTACATACATACATGTATATACATATGTGTATTAGTGTGTCTGGTTATGTCAAAATATGTGTGCTTGGTTATGTCGAAACTGTCCCTTGTTTACTGCATTTGCACTGGCACTTGTATATAAATATGTGTATATATGTATGTGTATGTTTATATCTGCATATCACTATATATTTATATATCACTACATGTGTGTGTGTATTTGTGAACTTCCATGGATATACATACATACATATGTATTTATATATGTATGAATGTTCTTGTATCTACATATATATGTTTTAATTTGTGGCACTTGCTTTTGCACTGTGATTTCTTGTTACACTTTCAATTTGTTGGTTTAGTGTGTGAACCACCATGCTTGAACCATTTTGAGGTTTAGTTGAACTTGTTTTCAGTTTTGAACCATTTTGAATTGCATTTAAGTCAATGTGTATGCTTTGTTTTGTTGCCTGCTTCAAGGTAGCGTTGAGATACTTTTGATAATTTTAAGATGAACCAATTCTGAATTGCTTGAGCTTGAACCATTTTGAGTATGTACATATACATATATATACATATGTGTATATATGTAGATTACTTGAGCTTTGAAGCATGTTGTTTTGTTTGCTTGTACTTGTACTTGTATATGTGCTTGGTTTGTTTTGATTGACTTCCTTATGCTTGCTGTTGGTTGAATCTCTATACATGTATTGCATATATCCATGTATACATGTGTACACAAAGTGTATATGTGTGTTGCTACCGCACTTGTTGTTTTGCTATGTGCACCGTGATTTCTTATTACACTTTCAATTCCAAATCTGTTTATGTTTAGTTCTCTCATACACTTGTATGTTCGTACTTGAGCTTGAACCATTTTGAGTATGTACATGTATACATGCATATACATATGTGCACACATGTATATTACTTGAGATTTGAAGCTTGTTGTTTGGTTTTCTTGTACTCGTACTTATATATGTGCCTAGTTTGTTTTGATTGACTCCCTTAAGCTTGCTATTGGTTGAATCTCTAAACTTGTATGTGCACTTGTTGCTCACATTTAAGAGATTCAACCCTTGCTAAGTTTTTCTGCCTGAAACTGATTTTGTTCCTTATGGTTCCAACGCATTAATGGCTGAACCTCATTTTTTTCCATTTGAATGTGCCTTGAGTTTGTTTCTCATTATGCTCATGTTTGGTTTGATGTTCGTGAGATCTAATCGACGCCCGGCCTTGTGATATTTACAGCGATACACTGCATATCATAAGTTGTTCGTGCACACACACGCGCGCCCGCATACACACAAACATATATATTTGTCCATGTCTAAAACATGAGAAAACAAACCCATAAATTGAGGCAATATTAATATTTAACTGAATTTTGTTTTTGCAGTTTACGTTTGTTTCTTTTTCTATTTTACTGTGTTGTTTATTTGACAGGTATAGGAGATGGATGGACACAAACTGGAGCAAGCAAATCAAGATCAACATCAAAAACAAATTCGTATGAGTGTAAGTAAAAAATTATTGTATATTAGAGTAGAGAAATGTTATATATGTGAGAATGATAGTGAAAGTTGTATTTGAAAATGTAAGTAGAGTGATAGTGAAAGTGGTATTGCATTTGAATTTATTTTGAAATAAAAAAATTTGTTTAAATAAATTATGAATTTCATTCTGTGAACAATTATTCATATTAGTCAATATTTATATGTTGTCTAATAGGAGTATCTAGAAATGATACTATAACATCAGACAAAATATGGTTTTTTTGAGCCGGTGCATATCAGACGACGGGGCATCTTTGTGGTTTGATATGCAATGAGATGGCATGGGATTTTAAAACAGATATGTCTACAATAAGACAATGGAGCATATCTGTCGTGATTCATTTTTCCCAAAGTTTACATTGCACAACATACTCTCCTTCCTCAACATTTATTATCTTTTCCTTACAGTTTATTTTTTTCCTTTTCTGCTATGTTGTTGTCCTGCTCACCTTTTTGCTTATCCATTTCAGTGTTTACACTCCTACTGTCTTCTTTTGTTTCTTCTTTGTATATGAATAATCTTCTCCTTATTATTTTGAGTGGCTTGGATGTTGCATCCTATTCTCGACCTGATTTTGAATTATCAACATTTTACTTATAACAACCGGAGAACCAAGCTTTGCTTGCAAATTTTAGGTAAGTATGTCCTTCCAAACACAAAATCTGTGTTCTTGTTATATGATTGTTAGTTTTAGAGTTTGAACTCTATATTTTTGATCTCGTATTCAGAACCATCAACAAATTGAGCTAACCTTATTGGCTCACTTAAAAAATAAATACTTCTTATCATCTCAATATTTTTTTATTTTATATGAAATATCACATAGACAATTTTATGTTGGATCGAAATTTTATATTTATTTTGTCAGAATTGTCAACTGTGGGTGGATAAGTCAAAATTGGATGTTTGTTAGCTATTATGAATAATTCAAGATACGAATATAGATAGGTTCTCCCTAACTTATTCCTAAATTTATATTAGAAAATGATAAATGATTTATTGCTCATAATCAAGTTACAACCTATGATCTATGACCATATAATGTTAATGGTTTGTATTTCATTCATTCCATCAATTTACTTCGCGGACCTCACATTGTAATTTGTTTGATTAAACCAAGGGTTGCCTTTTTTAAAAAGAAAAATCGCAGTCATGGAGCTCTATCCATTTATTTACTAGACCAAATTCTAACTGTGAAAATTTCAAAGTAAAGACTAATAGAATATAAGAAAGAATTTAATAAGAAATTTAATAATGAAATTCAATTTAGTAGGGAAATTTATCTTGGAAGTAGAAGAACTACTAATACTTCAAACCCACACAAAGGTTTATGTACAAAGAAAATGTAACACTGAGAAAGGTATTTTCATATCAGCAACAAAAACTAAAGCTCATGATATTGTTGATCTTGTAGTAGTTGAAAGTGAAACAGATAGCTATTAGGGATATTACAAAATGATGTATACAACAAAGTCAGCAGGAATTCTTTCCATTTTGTTCCAACAATTGTTATTTTTCCTTTTTTTTTCCGCATTGGAATAGTTTGTTCACACTTAACATTTTCAATAGGTATAAATAAATTGAGAAAATATTTGTAATTTCTTTGTTAATAACACTTGTGGTCCCTGGTCAAAATTGATCTAACTTCTACGTATTGTTATGATATTATGATATCATGTGATACTACAAAAAGGAAAAATTAAGATTGAATCTCCTATGTATGTGTCTACACATACATACATACATACATACATACATACATACATATATATATATATATACACACACACGCGTATATACATATATATATACATACACACACAGATATATATATATATATAAAGTTAAAATAAAAAAAAAGTAATTTGATAACACTTTCTTTATACGTTTTGTGTTCATTGACAAACCTACAAATCGGGTTTAATCTGCATTGTAGATATGGGTGAATGATTGGTTTATTTGGATTTGAACTATTAAATGGGTCATAAATCCATATCAAATAATTTAATAATTATATTAAATGGTTAGAACCAGCAAAGTATTTAATTAAGTGGGTTGGACATGATTAAATGCTAGATGATTGGATTTGGTTACTTTGATATGTCTAACCTTAAACCTCTATCATTTTATTGCCATGCCTTCGAAACGCAAATGATCTTATTAATAAATACTTTGAAAACAAAGGATAACATGACCCATTGAACTATATATCATAATCTGACAATTGGATAAATGAACAAAAAAAGGCATTCAGAATACAGTATGCTGCTACAATTAACCGAATCACTTTGCATCTATAAAAAAAACAAAAAAAGAATAAATTTGTTATGCATATAGCAAACATTTCAAACTTCCATGAAATATCACTTGTCTCTGAGAAGTTCAAATTTGACGTTCGAATTTTACATTAAAATATCACTTGAGTATTTCGGTATACCTTTAACAATGTAATAGTTTTCCTGTGCCATTGCTAAGGAAATGCACAAATCTATCTACTTGTATCAAGAATCATTAGCATATAGTTGTACATTCATTGATTAGCAGATTTAATAAATGAAGAAAATTAATTAGAATAAAAAGGATTGCATTTAAAGAAATAAGGATGTGAATAAAAGTTTAATGGTCATTATCAATGATTCTTTATCATATCCATGCTCATATTCACATTTATTTATTTAGCAAACATTTATCAATATTAACAAATCTTAAACTTTTAATACAATGAATGATAGTAATGAAAATTTCTGTATCTCCAAGAAATCAAAGGAATAAAAAAAATACATCGTCTCACACTAATTAATTCTAAATTAGTTACAAAGAATTCTCTATAAATATATAGAAAAAGCTCAAATGTTCATTACCAATGAAGATATCAAGTTCAAGTTTGACCATCATATTATTTCTTGTTTTCACAAGCCTTTATCCCATTAACGAATGTAAGTCCACATTTATTTTGAACAATATTTTCTTCGTTCATGGTTAAATACATCATTATGTATTATATTCTTTTATTGAGTTTCACCATTCGTTAGCGTATGGTTAATATTCAAGAAATACAGTACGTAGGTTATTCTATTACTAACGAGGAAATGAATTATTTTTTAGGAGTAAGCAATATATTTTTACTAGCGCATGAAGATTATTATATTTTTTGTGTGAGAAGTTTCTAATGATTGTGGAAAAAAACTATGATAGGTCGGATGACTTCATTTGAAAGCACAAAGTTCATATTTGGGAATTCAACCAAACATCGGCCGTGTTGTGTGCTAAAACGTTGTGGCTACTATGGAAATGGTGTGTGTCGTATTTCCAAAGAATGTTTCCTGACTGTTGGGGCATGTTTACGTGATTGTCCACCATGTGATTGAGCATGTAATACAGGAACTTACATATGAATAATAAACATCTTATATATATTGTGATTCCCACTAATGGTAATAGGTGTGGTTTTTTAAATATTTTAGTTATTTTAGTTGAATTTCATTTTTACATGCACCTAAGGGTGCCCCTAGTTTGTTGATTGTTCTAGCTAACTTACGTTGACAAAAGAACAAAAAATTTATTGATTTATAGACAGTGGCAGTTGCCTTTGCGCTGAAAAATAACTAATTTAAGAATTACTAGAAACCATTTTAAATAAATATTACAAAGAAATTTTTTATTTAAATTTTTTTATAATTAATTAATCTTTGCCTCCATTCAATACGAACCATAAAATAATATCATATAAGGTTAAACTGTTTGGACAAAACATACAATATTTTGACCAGAAATAATAATCCAATCCTATTATGATTTATGAGTGTCTGGTGGACAAATTGAATCTTCGTCGTACAATTATGATATTTTAATCAATTAAAATAAAATAAAATAAAACATGGAATATGTGCAGAAGATTCAACTGATCAACGAAAACACGGTAAATAGACCTAGGTGTTTTCAATCTTGTCAATACATATCATAACAAAAGATTATTTATAATCATCGGCAAATATAGGATCTAAGCTGTTATAGACAATAACAAATAATATTCATACTTGTCAAATGCACAACCACATGTCCCAATAATACAAGACAAACGCAACATGTCCAATAACATGCCAATAAGTGTCATATACATTAAGCAAGTCCAATAAGTGTCATATACAGTAAGCAGGACAAATTTTGCTTTTAAGCCTTAAATAATAATAATAATAATAATAATAATAATAATAATAATAATAATAATAATAATAGTAATAGTAATAGTAATCTGTTTCAAACAAAATTTATTATAAAATATACCTAGTTTTAGTTGAGTCAGGGTTTGCATTTGCGCAATTCGAAATTGCACGAACACAAATTTTAAATTGTACAAGTATAATTAAAAAATAAAAAAAAATTAGTGCAAAGTTGAAATTTAGAAGTGTATTTTTTTTAAAAAAAAACAATTATGCGCATGCAAAGTTGGATAATGCAACTATCAGATGCCGTTATATGAAGAAAAAAAAAATCTAATTTGAGGAAGCATTGAAATTGAGATGGTTCTTTTTCCTTGGGTATATAAGTAAAATTTGAGCTTTTAAATATCATCTAATGTGTTGGAAACTATTGACGGTCGTGGGTGCAAAAAGACTTGAACATAACCTATACCTTCAGCAACGTTGGATAAATAAATTAATCTTTTCACTGGTTTCAAGTTTCGACGGCCCAAAAAGTTATTTGAACGAGCGACAAAAATCCATTTTACGGAATTTTGTGATACATTCCGTTTGAGAAGAGCACATTTCGTTTTGTTTTTAAAGTAACGTTCGACAGCATGCAAAAAAAACGGCCTAAGAATCCATCATACATCCGCAAGAAATTAGTGAAATCAAAAGTAGGAGAAAATAAAATCAAAAGCATATTCCATTTTCTCTTCGACTTTCCAGTTGTTATCTCTTCTTGCTGTTTGCATCATTTGAAACATTGGATGCAGGCTTTGGATCCATAAATAATGGTGTTAACAATGGTATTGGTTCACGCGAATTATTCGTGTTGTCCGAGGTTACATTGTTTTCAACCTGCAGGGACGCAGGAGCTCTGCTTTGCAATCTTCTCGTTGGTGTCGTGGATTCTCCGTCTCTTCTTACTTTCTTCTCCATAAATGAACTACTGTATTATTATTTTTTGTAGATCAAATAAAATGCAGACTATTGTGAAGGAGGAGAGCAGTTGCATAAATTTTGAGAATGGATTGACGTAACAAAAAGACATACGATATTTAAAGTAAGAACAGAACATTGATCTTTTCTGCCGGTTTTTAAGCTGCAGCATCAAATTTACAGCGTTGGTTTTGGTTAATTTTGCAATTCGTTTCTTAATGCTTAAAAAAAATTGATTTAAAATAGCAGTGGTGCCGGGGACTATTACACGTTTGGTGTAAAACTAGTATAACGGCACAATGGTGGAGAAACCGATCTTCCGATTGTGTAACTTTGATAAGAAATATACATTTAAAATTTTTGTTAATGTTACTTAAACATTAAGTGATAATATGTTGGAAAAAAAATAAATTGAGATTTGAATCTGAAAATATGAATTTCAAATTTAAATATTAATCAAAGCATTCAAAATTGTCGATTTAAAATTGAAATGTAAGAATTTGAAAATCATAATAGATTTGAATTTGAAATCTTTGATGCGCGAAGTAAAAAAAGAAAGTTTAGGAAAACCGCGATGAGACAAGATCCACGTTTTTAGGAAAACCACGATGAGACAAGATTCACGTTTTTTTGGCTTCAGAAAAATTAATTTTGGTCAGTGACAGTAAGCAAACCTCCCTAGCGGTCGGTTTGATAAAATTATATTTTTAGGGACCACTAATAAGTTCTGCCTTTTCTCCCTTTCCGGACAATAATGACCTGAGAAAAGCTTTTATCTTAGCTAGTGTACAATTCATGCGCGTTGCCCACAATAATGTTGTTAAAAAACAATACTTCATTTTAGTTATTATCAAAAATATATTTTATTATGCATTACATGTTAAATTTATTATGAATGTTAATTATAAACTAAAATGACTTGCGACGCTGAGATATAAGATTGAAAGTTCAAAACTCATTAACTGTGTATCTCTATAAAAACTAATGTCCTAACTATAGAATATATATATAAATATATAAGTTGTCAATACTACTATATATATAAATAATTTATGTCATGTGGTATATACATATATATACATATAAACACACTTTATATGTATGAATGAATACGTAACCTCACCATTTTCTTAACATGATTGTTGTATATATATTGAATTGTCATCATTTTTAAAGGACTTGTAATAGATTAATGAGCATTAACTAATTGAATTTATTTGAATAGTTTGAATTAGTGATCAACATAACTAATTAAATATAAGGAGTTAAATGTAAAAAAAATTTAAAATTGAGAAGAACATTGCATAAATTTTGTAATTGAAAAGAATATAGATCTTATGATTAGCTTATCTACATGTGAACTCTTCTTGAATCAGACATGTGAACTTTTATTGACTATTAAGTTTTCATTTTCAAATAATTTTATCCTTATAGTTAACCATATATTTCTTGTTCTCATAGGAGGGTTATGCTTATAACTTTCATAATTAAAAATAATGTTATATAGCATTTAGTTGAGTTATGAGTTGGGTATGATTTGATAACACATTGACAGTGAGCATGTTTATATAATCTTGTGCGTTCATATCGTAATATTGAAAATATAACTTTATGTTTTAAAGGTTGTTAAAAATGAAATTGTATTATGTAATGTACAAATATATTTTGAGATAAATGAATTAGAAATTAAAATAGTTATTGTTATTTATTTATAAATTTTTTGTTATGTGATTTGAATACCTTCATATTTCTGAGTAAAGAAGAAATAATTTTATAATTTTTCTCATATATGTGCATATTGTAAAGATTGAAATCCTTGTATTTTCAAGATTTTTAGGATTTATTAGATAGATTAATAAATATTAGTTAATCATATTTATTTAAGTAGTATAAATTTAAGATTACACAATTAGTTAAATATCTGGACTTGAATTTAAAGTATTAGAAAATAACTGAGAAAGGTTTTAAGTAATTGTACAAAATTCAAAATTTTAGGTTTTTGAAGGTAATAGATTTTTATAGTGTGATATGTGATAAATTCATTTAGTAAACAAGTTTGTTATTGTCATTAGTGTATATAATTTATGTTATGTGATTTATGTATATAATTGTATCTAAATGAATTTTTTTACCAATTTGTCAATGTGCATGTAGTATGCATATTATAAATTCCATCTTTTAGAAGTTATTAATACATTAGTTGACTAAGTTTATCCATTTGGATTATGTAATTAATTTAAATATATGGACTATAATGTAAAAATTTAGGAGAGAAACATGGAAGATTTGTAAATAATTGTGGATTCTTTTAATAGTAGGTATTTGAATGTAAAATAGTGTGAAAGTTAAGTAGAGTAATTGTAAAGTGTCAAATTATAAGATTTTGAATATGAAATATTCATTTGGAGAGAATTAAGGAGAATGGTGATAACTTCTAGAATTAATGAGAGAGTTTCAAATTCTTTTGTTTTACTATTATTAAATAGATTAGAGAAGATAGAGTAGTTGGGACCTCCAATAGGAGGGATAACACTTTGATGGAGAAAAAGAGTGGATGTTGATGGCATAGGGATCCAACAATTGAGCCGCCATGATCGTGTTTCGCAAAAGGAAAGTGGACCCAGTACTACAGTTTTCACTTGACTTTGTTTACAACTTGCCGAATACAAAAGCCGTCTTGCGCTTGATTTGGTTTGTAGGTATTAAATGTGGACTTCCATGCGGGCTAGGTTGAATCGGGTTCAATTTTCCAAAAGTAAAATTTATAGCATTATTCAATCAGATAAATACACTTTAGAAAATTAATTCTAAAAGTAAGGAAAAAGAAAAATCTATAGCAAAATATATGAGATAAAGAGATGTTACGACTCACAAATTTTTAGGCAAAAAATACATGTCAAGTTTCTCTTGTCAATTTTTAAAATTCTTGTTGGAAACTATGCTAAAATGAATGTTGTAAAGAAGTATTAATGGTTTTAAGTGCTGCAATTAACTATGGGGCAAATATTTTTAGTAAAATATAGGAACATAAAATGAAACAAAGAGCGAGCAGACATATTTTCTTTTGAAAAAAAACGAGCTTTCATGAAAATATCAAGGGTCGCAAGCTTAAGTGGTAAAATCTTCAAAATGTGGTTCCATAAACTCCAAGTTTAAACATTCAAGACACCAAAACATGAGTTTTGTTTCTGCTCTGATATTCTAAATCAGACCATATAGAATTGTTACTGTTAGCGCAAAAGCATAATATGAAATTTTGTGTCGTTCGGACTTAGTCTGATAATCGATCTTACACATCATCCCTTTTTGTAAAGATTTAACTAACAATGACTAATAATCAACTTTTACAATATGGAATATCAACTTGATTCAGATGGTATAAAATTCGATATTTAAGCTTTTCATACAATATTAATCAATGTGTATGATCAGATATTAAAAATGCAAAATGTAAGTATGACTGTCGTTCTAAACAAGTTGTTTAGGATATGACACTTAGTAACTTATAATGGAAACGATTAGTTTGAAGTGACAGTGTTGTCTCCATTCCGATTCTTTTAAATCCAACCGTGCAAAATAGTTATCGTTGCCTTAAAAGGTTAAATATAAATTTTTTTATCATCGAACTTAGTATGATGCTCGATCTTAAAAGTTATTAGGTTTTTAGATATTTATCTAACATTTACTAATAATTAATTTTGATATGATGGAGTATCAAATTAAATCAAAATGACAACAAATCATGTATTTAAACTTCTTATGCAATATTAATCAACATGCATGATCGGATTTCGAAAATTTGAAACGTAAATATGACCATTGTTTAAAACTTGTTATAGATATAGCTCTAAGTAACTTATATTGAAAATGACCTGTTTGGGCTGACAGTATTGTTTCCATTCTTATTTTTTTTAATCCAACCGTAAAGAATTGGTACGTTGTCGTAAAAGCTTAAATATAAACTTTCCTGTCGTTTGGACATAATATGATGTTAGATCTTATAAGTTATTTGTTTTTTATACATTTAACTAACATCGACTATTATATATGATAAGATGAAGTGTCAATTCTTTTGTACCAAATTCAAATTAAATTACAAAAAATTTAAAAATGCAGTTTGGATCGAAATATATTATATATATAACTAATTAAATTAAATTTGCATTATACAACTTTAAGTTTAAATTTAAATTTAAATTGAATTACCATAACTTTTAAAGTAAAATTGACATTAAGTTAGAAATATAGCGACTAAAATATTTTTTTTAAATATAATTCAAACTGAATTATAAAAATATCATAAATACAACTTGGGTCGTATTATATATAACAAATAAAACTAGGATTAATTTTAATTTAAATTGAAAAAAAACTACTGTGATGTATGGAATGCATAGGTATTACCTACGCATTCCCTATGCTATAGTATTCTCATGGATATAATGGCATAGGGAAGGCGTAGGTAATACTGATTTCATGCCTACGCCAACCTCAAAGATTGTCACCAACGAACTAGCCTGATGTTTATTCACCCACACTCATCATTAATCTCTAATTCTAAATCACCTCCCTTCTCTTTATCTACTGCTGCAGACAACCACCATAAACCTCCACTAACAACCGCCTCCACTGCACACCCAACACCTCCCGTCGTCGCGCCGCAAACCAAATGCCGCCAAAAATAGGATGCAGTATGCCGCCGCCACTACGCACCACCATACATCTACCTTATCGCACTACCTATCTTCTTTCCCCTCCTCCATTATTGCTTGCAGAGCCCAATTCCTACTCCTCCATTGCGCACCGCCTCCTCTATCAACTACCGGCTTTTCTTGCTTTCTTCAATGCAATAGTTTGGTATGGTTTAACCCATTATAATATTGATACGATATAATTGTTGGTTAATTAATCACTTGATGTGGATTTTCATTTGATTAATATAGTTATTGATTGTTTGGTCTATACATAATTGTTGATCGATTAATAATGAATGAATAAACAATTCATGGTTAACCTTATGTTAATTTTTGGCCCATTCGGCAGATATTTATATGATCGTTATATAGATGTTAGTTTTCATTGTAAAAAAAATATCGATATTCGTTTAATATAGTATTTGTTGGATTTTTTCGAGCATTGGACAAATTACAAACTCAACAAAATTTCTACATTTCATAAATCATTTCAACTCAAATGTTAGAGTATTTAACATTTTATTCCATGTGCAAGTGCCTTAGCGTACAATAAGAGAAATAAGGGGAAGTGCTACCAAAACTTGTTGAATTGCTTAATGTAGAATGATTAGTTAAATGTAAAAATAGCATTATGTTTGAAATGACAAACAGGTTTCAACCATAAAATAGACTTCAAACTTTAATGAATGCTATAAATTCATCTATATTAGGTATTAAAAAGTGAATGGTACAATTTTACATAAATTATACACTTTAAACTCATTAAACAGTACTGTGAAAATTAATTAAAAGAACAATATAAATAATAATATAATATTGAAAGAATATTATTATTGATTAATGTCTGTAGTATTTTGATGAAACCATATTAGGATGAGTGTGAAATACTCTACCATTATTACTACTAAACGATGGGTGGTTAATTATGGTTTTGGTTGTTAGGGTGACATTGATATTTGTGTTACTAATGTTGACGGGTAATTGCATATTTGATGGTTTGATGTTGGCGTTACTAATGTTGATTTGTTATCACACATTTGATGATTTGATGTTTGTATTATTAATGATTGGCTAGTACGCATTTGATTAACGAGCAGAATTTCTTTGATGCAGTGTTAATGATAAGAAGTAATTATTAAATATTTGTTTGATTTACGCTTGCATTAATGTTGTATTACTAATGTTGATGATTAGTATATTTTTTTTATAGGTTTCTTTAATGTTTAGGGTTGACTTTAAGTTGCGTGGATGTCATGGTTTTTATGTGCTAATAAGTATTTGATGCATGAGATGAGCAGGAACAGAACTATGTGGGCTTGATCCCCAAAAGGATACATTGGCACTCTTTTCTTGTGCAATAGCTATCGAGCCAATGACTGGAGTGTATATAATTAGGTACAATCTAAACATATTTGAATTTCTATTCCCTTTATTTTGTGTGTATGTCTATATATATATGTATATGTATATGTATGTATGTATGTATGTATGTATGTATGTATGTATAAGTATGTATATATGTATGTATGTGTATATGTATATGTATATAAAAGTTAAGTTTGGAGTAGAGAAAGGAGAAAGTCTAAATATTGATCATTTCTACAGACGATTGGCTTGATATATTTCTTTACGCCATAGTTATATTATTATTGATTAATGGTGGCAAAAGTTTAATACTTCTTTCTAAATTGACCCACAAAATTGAAAGAAATAAGGTCCTTGAAGATTTCATTGTTTTGGTGTGGTGATTCTTGTAAATACAGGAGTAACTAATATAATTTGTTAAAGAATGAATAAAGTAAAACTAAAGGAAGTTTTATGTTTCTCTTGAATTATTAAGAGAATGAATAAAGTAAAACTAAAGGAAGTTTTATGTTTCTCTTGAATTATTAAGCATATCATTATTTATGATGTGAGAAAATATATACTCATAACCCTAGTGATGAACATTGGAATTTCTATAAGAGTGTATAATGGAAAGAGAAGACGTAACATTTTCCGACTTGAAGTAATTGCAATAAAGATGAAACGAGTGATCTCATCAAAATGAATAAGATCAATGAGAACTTCATCGATCCGCTTTCTATATGATTGCTGAAGGAAATTAGTCCTTGGATCTTCAAGAGGAATGGGACTTGAGCCTAGAGTAAAGAATTTTTTTGGTGGATTCTATTATTTGATATAAGTTTGAGCTTCTCTATTTTTATATAATCCATAACTAGCTTTTGAGACGCATTAGATGGATTCTACTATTTGATATGTGTTTGATTTTCTTTACTTTTATACAATCCATAACCTTTTTTTTATTGGTGCTTTTAAGATGCACTAGATAGATTCTACTATTTGGTATGAGTTTGATCTTCTTTGCTTTCATATGATTTATAACCAATTTTTGATGGTGCTATTGGGGCTCATTTGATAGATTCATATGGATTTGAATTTATTTATTTTAGTATAATCCATAACCAGTTTTTGGTGGTGTTTTTGAGACGCACTTAATAGATTCTACTATTTGGTATAAGTTTGAGCTTCTTCGCTTTTATATAATCCATAATTAGTTTTTGTCAATGCTTTTTAGATGCACATGATGGATTATTCTATTTTCTATGAGTTTGAACTTCTTTGTTTTACATAATCCATAACCATTTTTTGGTGGTGCTTTTGATATGCACTTGATGGATTCTGTTTATTGATATGAGCTTAAGCTTCTTTGTTTTATATAATTCAAAACCAATTTTTGCTAATGCTTTTAAGATGCACGTGATGGATTCTTCTATTTGATATGAGTCTGAGCTCCTTTGTCTTTATATAATCCATAGCCAGATTTTGTTGGTGCGTTTGAGATGAGTTTAAGCTTCTTTATTTTTATATAATCCATAAATAGTTTTTGATGGTGCTTTTGAGATGCACTTGATGAATTCTATTATTTGATATGAGTTTGAGCTTATTTTCTTTTATATATTCTATAACCAGTTTTTGATAGTGCTTTTAAAATTTACTTGATGGATATATTGATTTATCTTAATTTGAGCTTATTTACTCTTTTTAAATCCATATCCAACATTGGTGGTGGTTTTGAGACTCACTTGATGTATTTTACTGATATATTTGAGGTTTTCTCTTATTCTCATATATAATTCATAGCCAATATTGGTAGTGCTTTTGAGACGTACTTGATGAATTGTGTTTATTTATTTTTGAGGTTGGTAGTGCTTTTGAGACGTACTTGATGAACTGTGTTTATTTATTTTTGAGGTTATGCATTTTTACTCATATATATAATTCATAGCCTATATTGGTGGTGCATTTGAGATGCATCGATCAATTGTGTTTATTTATTTTCGAGGTTGATCCCTTCTCTCTTAATGAAAACATATTAATAAGTGGTGCTGCTAGAGTAGAGTATTTGATGGACTCACCTACTTGGGTGCGAACGTAGGTCACCTTCTATGAAAAAGTTAAGCTCTCTAAAGCATTCATAATTTTCCAAGGTGGCGTATAGCCATCAAACGTGCATATTTATTTCAGATAGAAATTTAAAGTCTAATACGTATTGGGAGATATCAACTAAATTTTTTGTAGTTCAAGAAGAAATTCACTACTTATATATAAGTTTTCAACTCACTTCATTATGTATCAATTCAATTAAAGATATTTACACTTGCATATAAATTTTTTCCCTCCAAGATGCTTTTATTTGAGCTTTCTTATAGTTAGTGGGGAATTGTTGGATAATTACAATAAAACTTAATATTTTAATTTGCATGACCTTTTATTTTTTATTAGTGGGCCATCGTTGCTATTTAATTACTACTTATTCATTGAGGCCAACTCATTTGAGAGAGACATGAAAAAGAGGTGGTTCATTTTCTCCTTTATCTCTATTATTTTCTCTTTCTCATTTGAGAAAAATATAGTAAATAAATGTCCATCTTCTTCATCTCTTTCTCCCCACAAATTCCTCTATGGTAAAATCTTCTTCCAAATACACTTAAAAACTCCTGGGTAGAGACTTCTACAAATCACTAAATCCTTTAACCTTGAGTGCAAAGTTTGAAGGGATGTTGTGTTAACCTTCGAAACCAAATACTAATTATCAATTGCACTATAGTCGTACTGAATTTTTATTTCAAGGCAATGGAATCATCTACCAAACAACTCCAAGCAGTTTTTCTTTATTATGCATAACCATCCATTCCAACATGATGTATATCGGTAGTATTGCTTGTTTTGCATGATTGATTTGGCTTATATAATATTCTATCGTTCATATAGTTCCAACCACACTATATTACAATAAATTTAAACATAATTTTTGGTTTATTGGCCTACAAGGTTGATTAAATATGCAATATAATAGCTAATGCTCTGTCCACAAATTTAGCCTGAGTGTTGCAAACTTTGTCGTTCACTAAATATAACTTCCCCAATTATTTTGACATTTCCTTGAAGACATCTTGGCATAAATGAAAGTTATAGCTTCATCACCCAAGAGTAGCTAGTCTCTTTTCAATTTTTATTTGGTGTCAATGTATTCCTGATAGATAGCTCTGTCCAAATTAGCTCTCGCCTCTTGGAGCGTTCTACCAGTTTCAACATCATGATGCATTTTCAGTTTATAAGGTAGTTCTTCACATCTCCTCCTACACAATTCCACCTTCTTCTTGGTACTGTTCTTATTTTTACTATAATTTCACATATTTTCTCCCACCTCTTCTATTTTTGAATGAACTTCTACATGGGTCTATCATCAATTGACAATTCCACCTATATTCAAATACTTTCTATAGTCTTCATACAATGCCCAATGTTTCATGTATTCCAAAGGTTTCGGTAAATTCGGTATTTCATTAGGGATACCATAATAGACGAGTGGACACCTGAACTGGCGGCAGAAACATTGGTCGAAAGTGATTAAAATTCTTCATCCATAACAGGTTCACCATTATACGATCAATCTTTGTCAGAATTTTTTTGTTAGGCCTGACCACTAGCTAAATTTGTAACCATTAATATTTATCTCTGATAAACCTAGCTTCATTATTATGATAGCTAGTTCCTTCATTTTATGGGTTGCGGAATTATGGATCTTAAGGCTTATTACATGTAACATCCCTAATTTTTAATAACATTATTCAGAAGATTTAACTAGATAAATTAAATAGAATAATGATGATAAGAAGATCGAGATTTGGTTAAATTATATATATATATATATATATATATATATATATATATATATATATATTTGGCCGTGCTTATTAATAAGATAAATGAGCTTTAAATTGGTTTGTAAGATAATTAACTTACATAAGGCCTTATTAGCAAAAATAGCCACACTTTCTATTTACGGTTATACATTTGTCTTTGTCCATTCAAGTTCATTTTATTTTCTCAAATAAAAAAAATGCAAATAACCCTAAGATAGCCGTCCATTATCAAGAAGGAATAGAGGAATTTTAATCTAAAGCTAAGGATCAAAAGCTAGGGCGGATTAATCAACAATAAATCTCAAATTTCTTATCAAGTTTAAGGTAAATAATAATCTCGTACCATCTCTACTTTTGTTCTATGATTATATGGTTTTATATTTATGATTTAATTCGTTTTTTATATAATGGATGATGATATGCTTGAGTTATATTATGATGATTTGTTTTAATTCATAAACACTTGAATTTGCATGGTTTTGACATGAAACCAAGAATCATTGATTTCAAATTGCCATGGAAAAATTTTATGTTAAGTAAAACATGATTTTAGAGATGGGTTTTAATTTTCAGAAATTTCCAAACTATGGAAATTTTATTATAAATTTGTATTGAAAAATATGATATAATTAGGTTTAACATTTATTTCAAGAATTTTAAGAAGAAATTGGGTCTAAAATTTTAATATGTTTGATTACATGATTGTTGAATATGCGATTATATGATTTTTGTTTGATGATAGTAAACATATATATATTCATTTAAATGTATTTGTTAATATACTATTTTATTTTTCATAGATTAAATAAATATTTGCTGAATAAAATAAATAAAACAGAATTTGAATTCAAACAGAAATTTTATTCAAACAAATATTTATTACAATTTTTGTATAGTACAAATTTCAAGCTCTCACTATATATATACAACTTCAATTACAATACAATTTTGATTACATCATAATTTCACATTTACATTGCACCTCACTACATATCACTCATTCACTCAACTCGTACTGATCTTCAACTTCATTCCAATGTGAATCCAGCATCTGAGAAATCTGCAAAAATATACATTGATGAAATAAAATTGAAAATAAAATATTTTTTGCAGTATAAAATAAAATGTAGATTTTGAAAATAATATTTGCCTAAGTTATTTGGTTGTTCGTCATCATCTAATTTTGAATTCATCATATACAAACAGCTTGTGACATACATAGTGTATCACTGTATATGCCACAAGGCGGTCGACATCGATATATACACTTGATAAAATTACAGGGACATGTGAGCATAGGCAAACCCAAAAAGCCAGGTTCAACTAAAGTGCAATAGAAATAATGTCACAATATCAGCACAAGGTCAAACCCGAGCTTTAAAGATGAATTCAACACAGGTGCGACTCAAATGAATGCTATGATCAAAGTATGTATATATACATGTCGACCTGGTAGCAAACAAAGTCAACAAAACATGCATCACATACATGGCAACCAAACTAAAGTATAGAGCATAAGCAAGTCGCAATCAACTTGAAAATATGATCTGCCTCGACTAAAACTCCAAGGTACACAAGTAAAAGGCAACAACAAGTGATGCATCAGTGAAACAGTGGCTCAACATCAATATGCGAGAAATCGAGACTGAACCAGGCAGCAAGAATATGAATGCAAGCAATACACTACAGTGACGACTGTACTCAGGTGGACAGTGCTATCAGGAATGAACACAAATGGCCAGAGGAATTAATATGCCAGAGAAAAGTATATCACATTTGAACATAGCATCAACAATGCAAACAAGTCACAAGGGTCAAGCTAATGATACATGTACAAGACTCAAGACTGCAACACTACGACAACTTCAAAATGAAATATATGCACCAGCAAACTAGGCTACTACATAACATAGCAGCAACCAAAATTGATGAAACAGTTACAAATAGCATATGTACACAAGTGAATGCAATTCAGTACTCAATGCAATCAAATAACTCGAGTACAACAAATGGAGATGCAAAACAAACTGCACCAAAGGAATGACATGAACAAAGCACAGTGCACATCAGTGCCATCACAATGAACATAAATACTCAATGCAACTACAGCCTTACAAGAACCAAGACTAAATGAAAATACAAAAGTATGGTGAAGCAACAAAACTACAACATCAAGTGATACTAAGTACACATGAAACAAATATGTAAAACCAGGCAACTATACTTGAAGCCAGAAACAATGCAAGTGGATTAAACGAAGTGGACAATGCAACAATACTAAAGTGAAGCCACCAATAGAACCAGATACAAGTCAAATGAAGAACTTGAACAAGACTCGAGTGCAACCATGACAGCAGTGTAAAAACGAAGACCGCAGCAACTCGATAACAAGGTAAAACAGCAAAAGCAGTGATATGCAACAGTAAAACACAGTGACCAAGTGAAAACGAAAGTATCAGTTTTGAACAAGACAGAGAAGCAGACGTTCGAATCAAGCTCAACAGCACATCATCAAGCAACATCAAGTTAAAGCCGTGAGCTATTGACCGGAGTCAAAGGAAACAAAGAACGAAATCAACATCAGCAAAATCATTTCGAAACCGTGGTGGCCAAGTAAATTGACCAAGTCAGAAATCAACACCGTGACAGCCAAGAAATCAAGTCATGACAAGCAAGCAAATTATACAATTGAAAAAGCCAAAAATCAAAGCCAAAGTCAAGTAGGAAATTCACTACCATAACGACCAAGGAAAGATCGAACGGTTCTGAATCGAAGCCGTGACAATCAAGTAATCGAGCGAGTTCAAAATCAAAACCGTGTTAATGAAGTAAACGAAATTATTCGATATGAACAAGTCAGAACTTATCATCAACATTAAAACAAAATCAAATGGCCGAGAAAAATCAAGCGACGTATTCAAGTAAATGTATACGAACGAAATTCATGGGTCTCGAATCATATATAAATAAGTAACATCATCGGCAAATAAAGAGCATCGAGTTCAAGTATTCAAACCAGAGAGCAAAAGGCAAAAATTACATACCCGAATCAAGGTCAAACTCAATCAAATAGAAGCATCCGAATGCATTTCAAGAGACGATCAATCGAAAGAGCAAGGAAATTGAAATCAATCGATCTAATTAAAGTCGGCATCTTCAAATTTCTCCAAAGCCCTAATTTGATCGAACAAGGAAGAAACAACGAGCCGCCGTTTTATAGAGCAAAAAAATACGCCGATATAATAAAAAGAAAAGGGGATTGGGTCGGCCTTGTTTCAATTATAAGGCTTAATAGTTAAAAATTAGGGTTTTTATTTTTAGTTGTGTTTTAAATTGTATTTTTCCTTTTAAAACCATTGTAATTTCTAGTCGTGTGACTAGGGGACAAACTACGTGGCGTAGTCTGAGAATTCGCAACTCAGTGGCTGAGTTGTGGCAGGGTTTTGAGCGTAGAGTTAGGTTAGTCAATAGCAGGTGTTGCAAGTTTACGTGTGTAAGCGTCTGACTATCTAATTTTTAGTAGAAACCTTGGGGGCAGCACGTAGGCAGGGTTTTGCCGAAGCTGGGTAAATTCCGTGTCGTTCTATTTCTGCATTTATTCTGCTATTCTTTGTGCTGCTATTGTTTTGATATATCTGTGTTGAAATAATTTTATAAGGTTCCGAAATAATTTTTATAATTGATAGTATCACCCTATTCACCCCCCTCTAGGGTGAAATCGATCCTACAAGTGGTATCAGAGCTAGGAATAGAAGTCAACTTTTGTTTTAAAAATTCGTTTTTTCAAAATCCAATTTTTTTTTAAATTTAAAATTTTTAAAATGGCTTCTTTTAATAATGCTTTTGCTAAGGGTCGGTCTATAGTTAGACCACCAATGTTCAATGGTGAATACGCCTACTGGAAATATAGAATGAAATTTTTTTTGAAAACCATTGACGCTCTGAATATTGTTGGGACAGGTTATAGAGCACCAACTATAATTGTAGATAATCAAGAAATGGAGAAACCAAAGGATCAATGGACAGAACAAGAAAATAAATTACAAAATGATAATGCTAAAGCTATGAATTCTATTATCTGTTCATTGGATCAACTTGAATTTAATCGTGTCTCACATTGTCTAACTGTGCAGGAAATATGGCACACACTAGAAGTGACTCACGAAGAAACATCTCAAGTCAAAGAATCCCGTCTTGCCATGCTAAGCAGCGAATACGAGAACTTCACAATGGCGAAGGAAGAAAATGTCAAAGAGATGTATGGACGACTTTCCAATATCGTATACAAATCAAAAGCTCTCATAAAATCATACACAGAGTTGGAGATAGTCCAAAAACTCCTCAGAGTCTTTCCGCGAAGATTTGAAGCAAAAGTGACAGCCATTCAAGAATCGAAAGATTTAAAACAAATGAAATTTGAAGAACTCATCAGAAATCTCACCACTTATGAGCTAGAAATGAAATTCAAGGAAGAGCGTGAAGGAGGTGACACTCGAAAGAAATCAATAGCTCTTAAAGGAACAACAGAAAGTGATGGTGGTGATGATAATGATGATGGAGCAGTAGAATTGGAGCTGATAATAAAGAAATTCAAAAGGTGGAATTACAAATACAGAAATCCAGCTCGAAATCATAAATTGAAAAGCTGAATAGCCAAAGCACTAGACTATGTAGAAGAACAGAAAATCATCTGTCACAAGTGCAACCAACCCGGACATATCAAGCCCAATTGTCCTCAAAATTGATGCAACTTTGAAAAGAAATAAAAAAGGAGAAGTTTTGCAGCCACGTGGAACACAAGTGATGAAGATAATCAAAGTACTAGCAGTGAGAGTGATAAAGCAGATATGTGCCTTCAAGGTAATATAACTGATAGCGACGATGACGAACCAAGCGAGGTATCAAAACTCACTCACTCAGAATTACTTATATATTTCCACGAAGTAAATGGCTGTTTTGAACGACTTAGGGATAAGTATGCTAAACTTGAATCACAAAAGGATACTTTGATAGAGTTAAATAAACAACTTGATCAATTAGTTAAAACCTATCAAAGTAGGATCCCTAAGTATGATAAGTGTCCATTATTTGAAGAAGAAATTAAAAAATCAGAAATTAATATAAAATCACTTGAAAATGAAATTCTGATTTTAAAAGAGAGTGAAAATACTAGGAGAGAAAAATCTATTAAAAAGTGCACACAATTGTTAAATGAAAATTAATCTCTCAAAACACAAGTCCAACAACTGTCAACGACTTTAGATAAATTTTCCAAAAGTGAAAAATCGTTGAATATGTTAATAGGGAAGCAAACTGTTAATATAGTTAGACAAGGATTTGGATATAATCAATCTGAAGATGTTAAAAGTAAAATTAACGAAGTCAATTCTATGTGCACAATTTGTAGAAAATTTGGACACAATCAAAATAGTTGTTGGTATAGACCCAAACACGTGAAAACTATACCAATTTGGGTTCCAAAACGAACAAATATAAAATCTCTCAGAGTTAAACAAATCTGGGTGCTGAAAGGAACATATATAAATAGTTTTGGGTCCCCACAAAATTATTTTTCAAAATATTCTGCCACTTACAATCATGGACCTACAAAAACAAATAGGTCACAAAAAATCTTTCATCGTGTAGGTGTGGTGGCAGGCTAAGGAACAACAACAGTGTTATCTGGATTCTGGCTGTTCTAGAAACACAACGAGCGACAAAGCAAAGTTTCTTAGCCTAGTATAAAGGTGACAGAATCACAATGGACAACAACGAAAAATATCGTAAAGGTAAAACAAGTAATGGTATATTTATTTGAACGATATATCAAATGTGATAATCTGCACCGTAATCTGGGTTAAATCAGCCAATAACGTGATGATGAATTAATGATGATTTTGGTTCTGACTTATTTAAAATTGTTGGCCAGTTAAATTCTTATGCCAAGAACGCTATAGAAATCTGTAGAGTCTTTGAATTACTTCATATATATTAGTTTGGATTAATAATAGTGTTTTATTGGATGAAAATACATTTGGTTATATTACAGCTAACTCTACATTCACGGTTTTTTGATTATTTACACGGCTTCAATTCAAATTCAAGAGAATGTCATTTAAAAAGCTGTTAAAATTGACTTTGAGATTTTTTGTTGCACACGTCATGGGCTGGTCTATCAAATTCAATTAACGATAATTTTGAGTGAAAGAGAAATTCAGATGCAGATTACACTGGTAATCTAGTGGAAAGAAAAATTACTAGTTGAACGTGATTTTTGTTGGGACATTTAGTAACTGCATCGTTTTTTCAAAGAAAATATCTGCATATTTTTCATTTCAAATAATTTTAAAATAGCAGAAATTTTTCTTATATAACCCCTTCTAGAAAATTATTTTTGACCATGTTTTCAGATCAGTCATTTTGAAAAATTGATTTCATAATTATTTTTTTAATTTGATTTTAAATGACTATTTTGACTAATCCGACTCCCTAATAATTATCGAAAAGATAAATAGTGATCGAAAAAGTGATAAGTGTTGATATTTATCATATATTATGACTCGAGATGGTATAATTAGTAAATTTCTTTAGAAATTTAAATAAGAGTTATAAAACTTTTTGTTGGTAAAAATTCCATGACCATCTCTATTTCTATCATATTTCTAACGACTATCACTCATTAAAATTCTATATAGTATGTCAATATGCGGTACTTTAAACAGGAATCATTCGTTTTTCATTTTACATTTCTTTTAATAAAATAAAATATATATATTATTATTAATAATAATAAAATAAATTAAAATAAAATCCAAAGTATTCACTCTCATTTAAAAGTCCTCACGGTTATGCATGGGTGAATTACTTGGAATTTGTTATATGCTTCCATACTCATTTAAAAGTCCTTACGGTTATGCATGTATGGAACGCATATCAAAATTGATTTTTAAACTAAACAAGTTGAATCTAATCCCATTTAAAAGTCCTCACGGTTATGCGTGGTTAGAAGATACTTGAATTCATTTTTTTAAAATAAAATTGGAATACTGCTAATCTCATTTAAAAGTCCTAACGGTTATGCATGGTTAGTAGATATTTAAATTCCTGATATAAATATACCACAAATAGACACAACTGTATGGTTTTATATGATGACATCATTCCCATCATTCTAAAAGTGGAATATGCGCCTGACAAAGTATTTATGATTTTTGTTTGATTTTTTATTGAAATTTAATATTTATATTCAATTGAGTTTTAATGTTGGATTAATATCTATCACTTTATCTCCATTTTTCTAACACCATTACTCTTTTGCTGATAACAAAACAGGGAGAGAAAAGTTAAGATTTTGTCAAATAAATCAAGCAAAGGTCTAATATTTTCTATTTGCATCTAGGCTCATTTGCATATTTTTAATTGTATGCATATATGAAGGGGGAGCTTTGTGTAGAAGGGAAGCATTTAAACAAGGGGAGCAATTAGAGTATATCAATGATCAAATACATTTAACATATTCAAAATCTAAAATATATGTTTGTTATCATCAAAAGGGGGAGATTGTTGAATATGCGATTATATGATTTTTGTTTGATGATAACAAACATATATATATATATATATATATATATATATATATATATTCATTTAAATGTATTTGTTAATGTACTATTTTATTTTCCATAGATTAAATAAGTATTTGCTGAATAAAATAAATAACACAGAATTTGAATTCAAATAGAAATTTATTCAAACAAATATTTATTACAATTTTTGTATAGTACAAATTTCAAGCTCTCACTATATATATACAACTTCAATTACAATACAATTTTGATTACATCACAATTTCACATTTACATTGCACCTCACTACATATCACTCATTCACTCAACTCGTACTGATCTTCAACTTCATTCCAATGTGAATCCAACATTTGAGAAATCTGCAAAAATATACATTGACGAAGTAAAATTGAAAATAAAATATTTTTTGCAGTATAAAATAAAATGTAGATTTTGAAAATAATATTTGCCTCGGTTATTTGGGTTGTTCGTCATCATCTAATTTTGAATTCCTCATACACAAACAGCTTGTGACATACATAGTGTATCACTGTATATGCCACAAGGCCGTGCACATCGATATATACACTTGATAAAATTACAAGGACAGTTGAGCACAGGTCAAACCCAAAACATCGGGTTCAACTCAAGTGCAATAAAAATAATGTCACAATATCAGCACAAGGTCAAACCCGAGCTTTAAAGCTGAATTCAACATAGGTGCAACTCAAATGAATGCTGTGATCAAAGTATGTATATATACATGTCGACCTGGTAGCAAACAAAGTCAAAAAAACATGCATCACATACATGGCAACCAAACTAAAGTATAGAGCATAAGCAAGTCGCAGTCAACTTGAAAATGTGATCTGCCTCGACTAAAACTCCAAGGTACACAAGTAAAAGGCAACAACAAGTGATACATCAGTGAAACAATGGCTCAACATCAATATGCAAGAAATCGAGACTGAACCAGACAGCAAGAATATGAATGCAAGCAATACACTACAGTGAAGACTGTACTCAGGTGGACAGTGCTACCAGGAATGAACACAAATGGCCAGAGGAATTAATATGCCAGAGAAAAGTATATCACATTTGAACATAGCATCAACATGCAAACAAGTCACAAGGGTCAAGCTAATGATACATGTACAAGACTCAAGACTGCAACACTACATCAACTTCAAAATGAAACATATGCACCAACAAACTATGCTACTACATAACACAGCAGCAACCAAAATTGATGCAACAGTTACAAATGGCATATGTACACAAGTGAATGCAATTCAGTACTCAATGCAATCAAATTACTCGAGTACAACAAATGGAGATGCAAAACAAACTGCAACAAAGGAATGACATGAACAAAGCATAGTGCACATCAGTGCCATCACAATGAACACAAATACTCAATGCAACTACAGCCTTACAGGAACCAAGACTAAATGAAAGTACAGAAGTATGGTGAAGCAACAAAACTACAACATCTAGTGATACTGAGTACACATGAAATAAATAAGAAAGACCAGGCAACTATACTTGAAGCTAGAAACAATGCAAGTGGATCAAACGAAGTGGACAATGCAACAATACTAAAGTGAAGCCACCAATAGAACCAGACACAAGTCAAATGTAGAACTTGAACAAGACTCAAGTGCAACCATGGCAGCAGTGTGAAAACGAAGACCGCGACAACTCGATAACAAGGTAAAACAGCAAAAGCAGTGATATGCAACAGTAAAACACAGTGACCAAGTGAAAATGAAAGTATCAGTTTTGAACAAGACAGAGAAGCAGATGTTCAAATCAAGATCAATAGCACAACATCAAGTTAAAGTCGTGAGCTACTGACCGGAGTCAAAGGAAACAAAGAACGAAATCAATATCAGCAAAATCATTTCGAAACCGTGGTGGCCAAGTAAATTGACCAAGTCAGAAATCGACACCGCGACAGCCAAGAAATCAAGCCGTGACAAGCAAGCAAATTATACAATTGAAAAATTCAAAAATCAAAGCCAAGTCAAGTAGGAAATTCACTACCGTAACGACCAAGGAAAGATCGAACGGTTCTGAATCGAAGCCGTGACAATCAAGGAATCGAGCGAGTTCGAAATCAAAACCATGTTAATGAAGTAAACGAAATTATTCGATATGAACAAGTCAAAACATATCATCAGCATTAAAACAAAATCGAATGGCCGAGAAAAATCAAGTGACGAATTCAAGTAAATGTATAACGAAATTCATGGGTCTCGAATCATATATAAATAAGTAACATCATCGGCAAATAAAGAGCATCGAGTTCAAGTATTCAAACCAGAGAGCAAATGGCAAAACTTACATACCCGAATCAAGGTCAAACTCAATCAAATAGAAGCATCCAAACACATCTCAAGAGATGATCAATCGATAGAGCAAGGAAATCGAAATCAATCGATCTAATTGAAGTCGGCATCTTCAAATTTCTCCAAAGCCCTAATTTTGATCGAACAAGGAAGAAGCAACGAGCCGCCGTTTTACAGAGCAAAGAAATACGGCCGATATAATAAGAAGAAAAGGGGATTGGGTCGGCCTTGTTTCAATTATAAGGCTTAATAGTTAAAAATCAGGGTTTTCATTTTTAATTGTGTTTTAAAACCATTGTATTTTTTAGTCGTGTGACTAGGGGACAAACTACGTGGCGTAGTTTGAGAATTCGCAACTCAGTGGCTGAGTTGTGGCAGGGTTTTGAGCGTAGAGTTAGGTTAGTCAATAGCAGGTGTTGCAAGTTTACGCGTGTAAGCGTCTGACTATCTAATTTCTAGTAGAAACCTTGGGGGTAGCACGTAGGCGGGGTTTTGCCGAAGCTGGGTAGATTCTGTGTCGTTCTATTTCTGCATTTATTCTACTATTCTCTGTGCTGCTATTGTTTTGATATATCTGTGTTGAAATAATTTTATAAGCTTCCGAAATAATTTTTATAATTGATAGTATCACCCTATTTACCCCCCCCCCATCTAGGGTGAAATCGATCCTACAATGATGAAATTGAATTTCTATGATTTTTAGGGATTTTTCCTAATAGATTTACTGGGGAAAATAAATTATTCTTAAAGAATGACTTTTTTGAAATATTTCTGGATTTAGTATTTGGAAGGGCTAAAACATTGCATTTTAATGGTTTTGATCATATATAAATGCGGCAGTTATGAAGGTAAAGTATTTGAAAAGTTTTTGTGGCAACCAATCAATAGTTTACAAATAGGCAAGTTGTTAGAAAGTAATTACTAAAGGTTGATATAATTTAGCTTGTAAATAAGCAAAAGGGATTCCCCCTTTATTAGTAAGGACCTTTCGACTCCTTTGATTATGCCTCATCCAAATCGAAACCAACACAGGCGAAACCACTATAGTCGAAGCCTATACACAAGAAATCACTTAGATGGTATGCAGTGGATTGAAAGGAGGGTGGAAGCCTTGGTGTCGAAAGATTAGCTTTCAATGGAGTCGAAACCCTGCTTTGTTTTCATAAGTTAACAGTCTTGCATAGTTTTGCCTAAAGCTTTCGACATAGTCAAAACATATGCTTTCAAAAAGGTTTTGTAGTTAGATTTCGAAGAAGATTGTCATCTTATGTTAAAGTATCTGCTTTCGAAGGAGTACCTTTTTCCTTTTAATAATTGCTTTCGAAAGGGTAGGTTCCGACCTAATCGAAACCTATCCGCTACTCCACCTTTCGACTATATTGACCAGTGATGCTTTCGAAAGGTTACCCTTATTTTTACCCTAAACTAAGCCTTCTTCCTATTTGCTTTCGAAAGGGTTGAGGGTTCGAAGGTGATGGAGTCGAAAAGGGTTTCGACTCTGTCCTTTAAAGTTTTTGTTTTAAAGGTTTTTCTTTCAGCTAAGATGGTTCCGATAATCTAATTTTTTCCCCAAACAAATTTTTGTAGGTTTCAAAGGAGATACTTTCATATATAACCATTTTGACCCAAATGCAGCTTTTAAAGAGTAAACCCAATGCTTTTGAAAGGGGTACTTTCATTTGTACCTAAGCTCTATATTTAAAAAAATATACAATTTGATACAATCGAAAGGAATAGTAGGTTTCGAAAGTAAGTGTTTACTAAGGGCTTCAAAAGGTATGTAAACAATGTTTTGAAAAGAGGTCTTTCTTTCAAAGGAGGCTATCCAGAGGTTTCGAAAGAGATGTTTTTATGGTTTCAAAATATAAAACCAATCTCATTTTAAAGTAATAACCATGGCATAAATAAAGATTTTTGAAATGATATTCATACTATTATTAACCCATAACTGTATTTTGGTGAAAGGGCAGAATAACCAGTTAGGTTGACCCAATAGTGAATATAACCTAACAGGTGTTAAATTCTTAATTAAAGATATTGGCAGCAGTCAATAGGTTATAGTAAGCCCATGAAAACTGTATAATATTGGAAGAGGCCAATAGGTTCATAGTCGACCATGAAAACTATGATTTGATACTTGTAGAGGTCAGTAGCTTTGTATTTAGCCCATGAAAACAATATTCGGATTAAGATATTGACAATCAGCCAATAGGTTCCTAGTTAGCCCACGAAAACTAGGATAAGAAATAAGATATTGTAGTTACCAATAGGTTCTTGGTGATCCAATGAAAACTAAGTAATATGATAGATAGTCCTTAACATTTAATAGGTTAATAGTAACCTTAGAAACTATAATTGAGACAAATAGTCAGAATGAATAGGGACGAGTAATCCAGAATTGATTTTTCTGTTTGCATATCATCATAATGTTTTGAAATGTTATGATTTAACCATTGTGGATGCAGGAGCACGGTATATGGTTTTATAAATGTTTCAGGATACTAGTGAGGGGAAAACTCATTCTGCTAAGCGGGAATGGTCACACTAGATATCTAAATGGTTTGTGATGGTAAATTATTATTCATACCAGGCTTTATGTCTGACTCGAAGCTTTTATTTTCCCCTTACTCTTGGGTACTCAATTGATTTTGAGTAGGCTAAGAGTTAAGGTTACCAAGTGTTATTTTAAACGAATAAAGCTTCCGAAAATGTGCATGAGGCAAGCTTGTTATTAGAGTTCTTTTATTTCCGTTGTGTGTTTTGTTTGTAAAGGCAAATTGTTTTTTTGCCTATCTATGTACTCTAATCTACCAAGAGGGCATCTTTATACATCGCTCTTGGTGTATTTTGTAATATTATATGTTATCTAAATGTGGTTTGCGAATTAGGATTATGTAATCAATTTGGAATATTTTGAAATGAAATATGGAATTTGTTTGTTGTTTAATTTTTTTTCATATTCTTGTGTTTCTATATATCATTGTATCTAATATCGCCATATTTGGTTGTTGAGGATTAATAATTATGGATGACTACAACATCCGTAGCCGTTAGTTTTAGGCCTCCAAGCAAAGGAATGTTACAAGTTGGTATCAGAGCATAGGTTTATGAAACTTTAAAAGAAACTTAAACCTAACAGATTTTTCAAACATAATCTAATGAATCAGATAATAAGATTGGGGTTTGGGTTAAAGCTATGGTAACGTACTTGTATTTGCTATATAGATAGGTACGTATTCCTTGTTCTCTTAGACTGTTCTTCTGTATCTTACTGAGGCTCGTATGCAGATTTATGAGACAAGAGATATGGAAGTAAGAAAAGGAATAGGAAGTCTCGCTGAAAGAAGCGCCACAACTAATGGAAATGCTCGACCCACTACTAGGAGAAACCCGAGTCGACCGGCTAATGCTAGTAACCAAAATACTAAAGCCGATATGGGTGCTAGAAATCCAACATTAGATATGGAGGCGACGTATCAGTTCTTCGTTGGTTTGGTGCAAGCTGGAGTTGTTGCTGGTGTTGCTGGAAATGTAGGAGGAGCTAATCCTGTGGCTCTAGTAGGGAATATTGCTTTGTTGAGTAGAGATTACACTAGTTTGAGTGGGAAACCATTCTTGGGAACGAAGAGTGCAGTAGATTTTCAGAATTGGCTATTGCATTGTGAGCGTATATTTACTGATTTAGGCCTGAATAATGGACAAAAGAAAAGGTTGACCTCTAGGCAGTTGTAGGGGTCAGCACTGCATTGGTGAAATGATGTCAGCGTCAAAGTTCTAGATGAGCAGTTAACTTGGGCTGATTTTAAAATGAGTTTTGAATAGAAGTTTGCATTCGGATTTGCCACGTCTGAGCTGATGAGGAAGTTTATTGACTTAGTACAAGGAGAGATGTCAGTAGTTGAACATGCTACTAAGTTTAAGAGCGATCTAGATATGGATATGCTATTATAGATACTGACATCAAAAGGAATGAGAAGTTCATTTGAAGACTGAGGCCCGAGCTTGCTAGAATGACCATGACACATGTCCATGATCCTCGTAATATAGTGGTGGAGATGGATGTTCTCCATGAGGAGTTACTTGCTGATTTAACTAAAGAGAAGTCAGTGGAAACCCATTTTTCTCAAGGGAAGAAGAGAAAGTTCTTTAAAAAAAAGGGTGCCCAGAAGGGAGACATGGCTAAGAAGTCAAAGTCTGAGGTAGTTTGTTATAAGTGTGATAAGAAGGGTCACTTTGCTAATGAATGCCCATCAGAAAATGGGAAGAAAGTCGCAGTTAAGAAGAATGTGAAATGTTTCAACTGTGATCAAGTTAGTCATTACCATCTACACTCATTTATATCTAAGTGTTGGTTGATGAATTATGCTTTGAACCCACCTACCTTGTTACTTCCTTAAGGGTTGCGAATCCAATAGGAGATTATGCAACTCTAGGGTTAAAGATGTGGACTAGTTAGAACTTGACTTGTTAGGCTATAAGTTTGCATGCAGTTTGTATGTTATTGATTTCGTAGGCATCGAAATCATTTTGGGTATGGATTGGTTATGTCGGTAAGATGCTAGAATATTTTGCCAAGATGGGGAAATATCACCGAGACACCTTGACAATCATAATTTAGTGATATTCTCAGTAGAGAATACTTACCGAAATGATAAGCTTATGCTTATGCCATGGAGGTAGGAAATGAGTTAAGTCAGATTCAAGTGGCTAGAGAATTTGCTATTGTCTTTGAGCCAGTCATTGTACTACCTTCGAAAAGGGCGATTAAGTTTAGAATAGATCTTATGCCAGGAGCTGAACCTGCAAGTAGACCACCTAGCAGGATGACACCAACTAAGATGAAGGTGCAGCTGGTGGATCTAAAAGGAAGGAATTTTATTAGAGCAAGCAATTCGCCATAGGGAGCGGCCATGGTATTCGTGAAGAAGCCAGATGGGTCGATAAGAATGTGTATTGACTATCGTAGGTTAAATGAAAGGACAATTAAGAATAAGTATCCTTTGCCAAGAATAGATGATATATTTGATCATTTGAGTGGAGCCAGAGTGTTTTCCCAGTTGGATTTAGTGACAGATTCCATCAGTTGAGAGTGGCGGAGGACAGTATTCCTTTGACAGCATTTCGGACTAGATATGGCTCATATGAGTGGTTGGTGATGCCATTTGGATTGATGAATGCATCTGCTTTCTTCATAGATTTGATGAACCAAGTTTTTTGAGAATATTTAGATAGATTTGTGCTAGTGTTTTTATATAACATTCTAATGTACTCTAAGGATGATAAAGTGCATGAAGTTCTTCTTAGAATAGTATTTGAGATGCTAAGGCAGAATTAGCTAAAGGCAAAGTTTACCAAGTGTCATTTCTGGAAGAAAGAGGTAAGGTTTCTTAGTCATATAATTTCATAGAAAGGATTGTTAGTCGATCCAGATAAGATCAAAGCTGTGAATAATTGGAAGAGACCGGAGACAGTGACTGAGATTAGGAGTTTTCTTGGACTTGCTAGCTACTACCGGAGATTCATTGAGGATTTCTCGCAGATAGCCGCACCATAACTAAGCTAACCTAGAAGAAAGTGAAGGTTTATTTGGTCCGACGAATGTGAAGAGGCATTCCTTAAGTTAAAGCATTTGTTGACTAATGCACCCATGTTAGTAGTTCCGAATGGAAACCAAGGATTAGTGGTGTATACTGATGCATTTGGAATTGGACTAGGGGCTGTGTTGATGTAAAATGGTAAAGTCATTGCCTATGCATCTAGGCAGCTTAAACAACATGAATTTAGATATCGTATTCATGATTTGGAGTTGGCAGCTGTGATCTTTGCGTTGAAGATTTAGAGACATTATCTCTTAAGGGAGAGATTTGGGTTGTATACCGATCATAGGTCTTTACGGTATTTATTCTCTCGAAAGGAGTTGAATATGATATGGAAGAGGTGGCTGGAGTTTTTGGCTGCATATGATCTTGGTATAGAATATTCACTACGAAAAGGTAATAAAGTGGATGATGTTCTTAATAGGAAACATCAAAATGTGGTGTTAGTTAGGTTGGCGGAGTGGAAAGATTTGGAAACTTTAGCCAGTTGCGGTATGTAGTTAAGATCAATTGCTGGTTCTAATCAGAGTTCCACCAGATTATCTTGTTTAGAAGTTCGACCCGTATTGATTGAAATAATTGCTTCTAAGCAGAAGGAGGATCTAGCATTAGCAGAGAGGATTAGAAGACTTGACGTTGGAACAACAATCAATGATTTAAAGGATTTTAGCCTTGACCGGAGAGGATGGCTAAGAAAGAAGGAACGGTTATGTGTTCCGATTATGGAGGACTTAAGAAAAGAAATTCTTGGAGAATGCCACTGATCCAAGTTTATGATTCATCTTGGAGAAACCAAGATGTATCAGGATATGAAGAGGGGCTTCTATTGGGAAGGCATAAAGAGGAATGTTGGCTTGTGAGTTAGAAAGTGTGCAAATAATCAACAAGTGAAAGCTGAACATTAGAAACCAAGTGGGTTGCTACAGCCTTTAGAGATTCCAGTTTGGAAATGGGATTCGATACCTATGGATTTTACAGTCGGGTTGCCAAGGTCAAATAGAGGTAATGAAAGTATATGGGTTATAGTGGACAAATTGACCAAGATTTTCCATTTCATTCTAGTTAAGTCAACCATAACGACACCTGTTTTGGCTAAGTCATTCCTAAAGAACATAGTTAGTCTATACGGAGTTCCTAGTAGTATAGTCAGTGACTGATGCATTGTTCACTAGTGAATTCTGGAAGAGTCTATAGGATGTGATGGGTACCAAGCTTAATATGAGTACTGCGTATCACCCTTAGAAGGATGGGTAGATGGAGAGAGTCAATAAGGTACTCGAAGATTTATTGAGAGCTTGTGTATTAGACTCTGGTGGATTTTGGGAGGACCACCAACATTTGGTTGAGTTTTCCTGTAATAATAGTTATCGGTCTAGTATAAGAATGACGCCATTTGAAGCTTTGTATGGAAGATCGTGCAAATCACCAGCATGTTGGTTGGAGACTAGAGACAGTTTGGTCTTAGGTCCAGATTTGGTTAGAGAGGCGTCAGAGAAGATTGAGTTAATTCAAGAAATGAGGAAGGAAGCTCAGTCAAGACAGAAGAGTTACACAGACAAGAGGCGTAAGGATCTAGAATTCTCAGTTGGAGATAAGTTTTTCATTAAGGTATCACCTATGAAGGGTGTAATACGATTTGAAAAGTCGAGAAAGTTAGCCCCAAGATATGTAGGACCATTCTAGATTATAGAGAGGATTGGAAATCTTGCATACGAAATAGAGTTGTCAAGCAGTTTGGCAGACGTCCATAATGTATTTTATGTGTCTCATCTTCGTAATTATGCGCATGATCCAGGGACTACTACCCTTCTGATAGAGTTGGATGACTTAGTGGTAGAGCCTAATTTGACTTTTGTTAGACAACCAGTTTGGGTTGTAGCTAGAGATGAGAAAAGATCAAGGAACAAGACAGTCAGATTGGTGAAAGTTTAGTGGATCGACAACAAGAAGGACTGTACTTGGAAGATAGAGGACATGATTAGAGATACTTATCCTGATCTACTTTGAGGGTATGTCTATAATAGATTTGTATATAGATAGTTGCTAGGCAGTTAGACTAGTATGGTCGTTAGCTGTTGTTAAAGATGATTGCTATGTTTAATATGTAGTCCTTACCGAGTTCCGAGGATAAAATTCTTTAAGGGCGGAGCCTGTGACATCCCTAATTTTTGATAACATTATTCAGAAGATATTTAGATAAATTAAATAGAATAATGATAACAAGGAGATTGAGATTTGATTAAATTATATTGGCCATGCTTATTAATAAGATAAACGGGCTTTAAATTGGTTTATAAGATAATTAACTTACATAAGGGCTTATTAGTAAAATAACAGCACTTTCTATTTATGGCTACACATTTGCCTTCACGTTCATTTTATTTTCTCATATCAAAACAAATGCAAATAACTCTAAGATATCCGGCCATTATCAAGGAGGAAAAGAGGAATTTTAATCTAAATCTAAGGATTAAAAGCTAGGAAGGACTAATCAACAACAAATCTCAAATTTCTTATCAAGTTTAAGGTGAATAATAATCTCATACCATCTCTATTTTTATTCTCTGATTATATGGTTTCAAATTTATGATTTAAATTAATTTTTTTATAAAATGGATGATGATACACTTGAGTCATATTGTGATGATTTGTTTTAATTGAAAAGCACATGAATTTGCATAGTTTTAACATGAAACCGAGAATCTATGACTTTAGATTGCCATGGAAAAAAATTATGTTAAGTAAAACATGATTTTGGAGATGGGTTTTAATTTTTAGAATTTTCCAAACTATGAAAATTTTATTATAAATTTTAATTGAAAAATATAATATAATTGGGTTTAAAATTTAATTCGAGAATTTCAGGAAGAAATTGGATCTAAAATTTTAATATGTTTGACTACATGATGAAATTGAATTTTTATTATTTTTGGGGATTTTTCCTAATAGATTTACTAGGAAAAATAATTATCTTAAAAGAAGGACTTTTTAAAATAATTGGCTTTAGTATATGGAAGGGCTAAAACGTTGCATTTTAATGGTTCTAATCTAATATAAATGAGCAGTTATAAAAGTAAGGCATTTGAAATTTTTTTATGACAATCAATCAATAGTTTACTAATAGGCAAGTTGCTAGAAATTAATTACTAAAAATTGCTATAATTCAACCTTTAAATCAGAAAAAGGCGTTCCGCCTCTATTAGTAAGGACCTTTCAACTCCTTTGATTTTTCCTCATCCCAGTCGAAACCACTATAGTCAAAACCAGTACACAAGATATCATCTAGATTGTCTGCTGTGGATTGGAAGGAGGGTGGAAGCCTTGGTGTCAAAAGTTTAGCTTTCGATGGAGTCAAAATCCTGCTTTGTTTTCATAAATTAACATTCTTACCTAGTTTTACCTAAGGCTTTCGACATAGTCGAAACATATGCTTTCAAAAAGGATTTATAGTTAGATTTCGAAGGAGGTTGTCATGTTGTGTTAAAGTATTTGCTTTCAAACGAGTACCTTTTTCCTTTAAACAATTGCTTTCGAAAGGGTAGGTTTCGATCTAGTCGAAATCTAGCCACTACTCTATCTTTCGACTATATTGACTGGTGATGCTTTCATAAGGTTTCCCTTATTTTTACCCTAAACTAAGCCTTTTTCCTAATTTCTTTCGAAAGGGATGAGGGTTTCGAAGGTGATGGAGTCGAAAGGGGTTTCGACTCTATCCTTCAAAGTATTTGTTTTAAAGATTTTTCTTTCGACTAAGATGGTTCCGACACTATCAATTTTTCCATAAACAAATTTTTGTTGGTTTCGAAAGAGATCTTTCGTATATAACCATTTTGACCCAAGTGTAGCTTTTAAAGAGTAAACCTAATACTTTCGAAAGGGGTACTTTCATTGTTTCTAAGATTTGTATTTTTTTTAAAGATGATTTGATACCATTGAAAGGAATAATATGTTTCTAATGAAAGTGTTTGCTAAGGGATTCGAAAGGTATGTATAATGTTTTGAAAAGAGGTCTTTGCTTTAGAAGGAGGCTATCCGAAGGTTTCGAAAGAGATGGTTTTATGGTTTTAAAACATAAATCCAATCTCAATTTAAAGTAATAACCATGGCATAAATAAAGATTTTTGAAATGATATTCACACTGTTATTAATCCATAACTGAATTTTGGGGAAAGGGGAGAATAACTAGTTAGGTTGACCCAGTAGTGAATATAACTTAACAGATGTTAAATTCTTGATTAAAGATATTGGCATGAGCCAATAGATTTACAGTACGCCTATGAAAACTTATGATATTGGTAGGGTTCAATAGGTTCATAGTCTGCCCATGAAAATTATGATTTGATACTAGCAGGGGCCAATAGGTTTGTAGTTAGTCCATGAAAACTATATTTGGATTAAGATATTGGCAATCAGCCAATAGGTTCCTAGTGGGCCCACGAAAACTAGGATAAGAAATAAGATATTGGAGTTACCAGTAGGTTCTTAGTGATCCCATGAAAACTAATTATAGGACGGATAGTCCTTAACATTTAACAGGTTAATAGTAACCCTAGAAACTATAATTGAGATAGATAGTCAGAATGAAGGGGGATAGGTAATTCAGAATTGATTTATTTGTTTTGCATATCATCATAATGTTTTGAAATATTTTGTTTTAACTATTGTGGATGCAGGAGCATAGTATATGGTTTTATAAATGTTTTGGGATACTAATGAGGAGAAAACCCGTTTTGCTAAGCGGTATGGCCTCACTAGATATCTAAATGGTTTGTGATGGTAAATTATTATTAATACCAGACTTTATATCTGACTCGAAGTTTTTATTTTCCTCTTAAACTCTCGGGTACTCAGTTGATTTTGAGTAGGTTGAGAGTTAAGGTTTCCAAGTGTTCTTTTAGGCGAATAAAGCATCCGAAGACTTGTAGGAGGCAAGCTTGTTATTTGAGTTTTTTATTTCCACTGTGTGTTTTGTTTGTAAAGAAAAATTATTTTCTTGTCTATCTATATACTCTGATCTACGAATGGGGCATCTTCATATGTCGCTCTTGACGTATTTTGCAATGATTATATGTTATCTAAAGGTGGTTCGTGAATTGGGATTATGTAATCATTTAGAATATTTTGAAATGGAATATGGAATTTGTTTGCTGTTTAATTTTTTGTCCATATTCTTGTGTTTTTTTGCATCAATGTATCTAATATTATCGTATTTGGTCATCGAGGATTAATAACGATGGATGACTGCAGCATCCGTAGCTATTAGTTTTAGGCCTCCAATTAGGGAGATGTTACATTAAACATTAGAGGAAGGGTGTATAGTGTTTTCTAATTTTGAAGGATTTTTTAAAATTCTTTCAAGATTATTATTCACCAATTTAGAATCAACGATCATAGATGCAAACACAAATAATTGTAAATGCAGTAAAGTAAAAAGTAAAGAATTAGTGGGATCACGCCAGGATTTTAATACTAGTTTGGAGTTACCTTACATCCAGTCCCGTACAGATGCTTGTATAGATTTCTTTTTCAAATGCAAATCTTTTAAAAGGTAGAAGGCAAACCCAATTACAATCTCGATTTCAAGGCTACGAGACACGCCTTTCTAATTTTTCAGGCTCAGGGTACACCCGCTTGATTTGAACGGGCTACAATTACATGCAAGTAAATACAACTAGAGTTTGATGGTTTTTTCCAAAGACAATTTCTTGAACTTTGGTAATAATGGATCCTATAGCATGGACAATACTTTGATCTTTGATTGAGAGAGAGAGAGATGACTGAAATAAGAGAGTAAATAGACATGCCCATTCGCGAAGAGTAACGCCGAATATATATTTCGTTTCGAAATTTGAATTTCAAATTTGTGGCATGTATGTCGACATATCATTTGCCTATATGTCGATATAAGCTAGTTTAATTTGAAAATTTGTTTACTTTAAAATGTTTTGAAAACCCAATACTATATAAAATAATTTGATACTTTTTAAAATATTTTAAACATAATTTATAAACATTTTAACCTTTGTAAAACTTTTATAAAATATTTTTAGATATATTTTAAAATTATATTCTGTTTCAAAGATAAAGGATTAGAAAATGGGAAACAAAGATATAGGATTTCTACTAGGGACTTTAAAATATTCTATGATTCTGTAAACTTTACTACAGTCTTGAGATCTTCATATCTTGATCTTTATACTCATGAGTTTTTATGTCCATTTTTTGAGTCTTTATACTGTATAATGTTCGATTTCAACACCTGTATAGTATCACGCACTATATATTATATAACTTGGCAAAACACCATATTTTATATGAATGTATTATTATTATCAAGGTTGTTATCATCAAAATCAAATAATGAGGTATTAACAATCCTACTCTTTTTGATGATGAAAACCATTAATATTCTGTATATATAAAATATGTTATAACTCCCCTGGAATATACGCACATATATGTTTTATATTTTTCTCCCCCTTTATCATCAATAAAAATGAGTGAAAAACTACCCTATCACAAACACTTAGAAAATACATATTCAAAATCAATAATCCAAGTTAAGCCGATATGACGATATATGATAAGTATATAATAAATAATGCATTATTGTATATTAAATATTATGAGGAAGACCTATAAGTTAAATTTTTATGACGATCCAAAATTTTATCACTTAAATCTGGAATATTTAGTTTATTTTAAATGTTTAAATAATCGATTTTAAATATTAAATAATACATTTTGGTTAATTACATAGTGATAATAATTCATTTCAAAAAGTTTTATAAATATACAAACTCATTTTAGAAAGATATTAGATGTATCACGTTTTTGAAGTTAGAAAATACAACTTTCTAAAAATTTATTAAATGTTATAAATATAATAGCCGTAATAAAATTCATATAGTTGTTATATAATGATACTAAGTGATTTATAATGGTTTTATAAATACATAAACTAGTTTTATAAAAATATACAAATTTCGTTGTGCTTCGAAACGTCCTATTTTTACAAATAGATTTTAATATCATTTAATATGGTTTTGTAATTCAAATATTTTTTTTTAATTATTTAGAAATGATAAGAAATATATTTCCAAGTTTTGTTTACGAATATATATAGTTTAACAAAAAGGTCAAAATATGACCGTAACTCGGATTTAGGATTTACAACGGTTTGACAAATGGTAATTATTTTAAGTTGTAGCAACCTTGTTTGAACATACACACACATACATATATATATGCACACACACATACAATGGGTATTACAATTAATTAAATTGAAGCTAAAAGAAATATCTAAGCATGTATACATATAAGCTCCTTATGTATAAACAGATGCATCTTGAAAAGGCAAACTCACCATCACTCACTCTAAGCACATAGAAGGGGAGTGAGCTAGGGGTAGGTTCAGCAGTACCTAGCGGAGGTGATGGAGGGGATATTTTGGTCCATTTGCAAGCTTAAGCATATGACTACTAACCTTAAATACATCCGTACCCCTTCACAAATTCATTCATTCATTCATTCATTCCATCTTCATCTTATCTTCTTCTTCCTTAAGGTATTTAATGGCCTATTCTTCCATAATAAAATAGGGTAATATTATAGTAAAATAAAACAAAATTATATAATAAGTTATTTTACTTCTAAAATGTTACCAAACAACTCCTCTTCTCCCCTATAGCGCATAACCGCACCCATATTTCCACCTTGGCCGAGCACTCACCTCCCCAAAAGCTAAGGCCAAGCATCCCAAGGAAGGGAGAGTAAATTAAAAAAGCTCTGGAGTGGAGAAAGTGGCGAGAAGTGCTGCCGGAGTACCGTCAGAATAGTGTTAAGGAGTTCAAAAAGGAAAGCTATAATAGTGAGAATATATCATAACTTTAGTTTCTTTAAATCTTAAATTAATTTTAAAAGATGATATGCACAATCATTTTGTTAAGTAAAATATTTGGACAAATATTTGGATAAATATTGGTTGATGTGATTGGTTGATAACTTGGTTGTGATTAGTTGATAACTTGGTTGTGAGAAAATAATTATTATAACTAATGATGTGAAAATCATATCCAACAGAATAAAAATGATTACTTTAAATAGCCATGGTTAATTCATGAAAATTAATCTATATTATACTCTAAAATACTAGTGTATGTGGAATATTAAGCCTTTTTTATTTATAAATCAAAAAAGCATCATTTTATAAAGGTTGGAATTTGGTTTTGAAATATAAGAAATTTGAAAGGAGGAGTTTTCAAATTATTTGTAAAACAATTTTTATTATTTGATTTAGAAAAATAATAGTTTTAAAAGATGAAAATGATATGAAAATGCCATATGGATTATATAAAAGAACTTTAAATGGAAAAATAGCAAAATTGAATATCATAATGATATAATATTAGAATATTTAGAAACAAAGTGAAACTAGATTTTGGAATCAATAAAAATAGAAAAATATGAGTTTAAAATGTTATATAAATGTTTTAAAAGTGTTTCGGTAAAGTTTGGTTAAGTTTGACAAATTGTGTTAAAATGAGCTCGACGTATAGTGGTAGTTTGCGGTTCAGCACCGTAAAAAGTCAAGTCAATGTGTAGAATGAATATAAGTTGGAATTTATTGACAAAAGAATTTTCCGGACCCTTGTAACTATAGTTTTCAAATGAGAAAGAAAAATTAAGATTTCATTTAGTAAAGTTTGAGATATGTCCAAAATAAGTTTTCAAAATCATCGTTTTTTGGCAGGTCATAAAATATTATTTACGACTCTTTAAAAGTGGATATTTTTTATCTTAAAAAATATGAAATAAATTCCATAAATATGTTAAAATGTTTTAAAGGGGATTTGACTTATAAAAACGATATATATATAATGAAATTGATGTTTTGATCTATAAAGCTTTAAAATTCACTATTCACCAGCAATTTAACAACAGAATTGACAACTTTTGAAAAAATGTTTTAAACTTGGGTTTTTCTTCCGAACCATTGGAAATGTTCTTCAAATAATTCCATAATTAAATAGGTTTATAGTCGACCAAATAACTTGACCGTCTTATGGGTGATAGAGAGATAGTCTCTAGGTTGGAGTTTGGGAAACCAGTTGCCGACTCCCCATAGCTATTTGGACTGGCCCGAAGGAGGAAATAATTAATTTGATTTACTCGGGTCACATTTCTTAAGATAAAAGAAAAGATATTTGGAGTTTTCCAAAAAGTTTAAATGAGATTTAAGATAAGATTTTGATGGTAAAGCAAACATTCTAGTTAAACTCTATATTAATTTCCAAGGAGGGAACTTGTACTATCCGTGTATATTTAAAAGGTGATTTCACCGTTATTCGAAGAATAGTACAAGTTGAATACGAAAATTAGTATTGAGTATAAATAATCTAAATCTATGAATCCTTTTTAGTCAATATGAAGTGACTTGGATTTACAGCAAACGATGTCTTAAATAACATTGTTTTTGACCTATTTAAAACAAGTTTCAAAAAATGAAATCTTTTTTAATTATTCTAATAATATAATATGGAAATATTTTCCTAAGTAATTAAAAGGAAATGATTTGGTATTTCTGAAGTTAAAATTAGGTTAATAATTCTGTATATCCCGAAAATAGTAATGGTTTAAGATATATATCTCTGAAATATATTATATTTGATAAGAAGATATATTTAAGTTAAATAATATTTTGAGTCAAAGAAGAAAAGAGGATTTAACGAAAGAGGCTTACATTTTATTATACACATATACATATCTTTTTATCGATAATTGGTTCGAAGAGACGGGGATTAGATTTGGGTGATTCCTATCCAAAAATCACTTCAAACAATATACACATTCGAAAGAGAAGATGTGTTGAAAACAATGATTTTGAATATGGAGATCTTCATAATGTAGGGCTGCTCGCCACCTACCTCGTGATTCCCTTATTATATACAATTGGTAGTAGTAGTAGTACTTTATTCTAAAATCTTCGATGCGAGGACAGGTCGCTAGTAATCCTAGGGGTGATTCCCAAACAGGATGTAGTAGGAGGGTGCCTTCGGTTTGTTCTTCACCTGGACAATTTGTATGGATGAGTTGTTGATACTGCATTTCTAAAACTACATACATTAGGTTTTACAAAAGCACATCTGTTTGGTGGTGTAGGAAGTAACCTCTCTTATACTTAACACCTTTCCTTGAGGCGTATGAACTCGAGGGTTACACTTTTGTGGAAATCAATAGTGTGATGTTAGAAATGGCAATGTGGTTGTAACACCTCATATTTTAGTAAAATTATTTAGGATATTTAATTAGCTAAATTAAATAAAATAATGTGATAATTAGGAATTGAGATTTGTAATTAATAAGGGGTAGTCGTGCCATGTAAACAATGAACTAAAGAATTAAAATGTAAAAGCAAATAGATAAGGGGCAATATTGGAATAAGATACTACCATATACCCTAAACCCTTAGGCCATACAATTACCATGTCCATTCATAACTCACAACAAAAATATAAGTAAAGGCCGGCCACCATTAGCAAGTTTAAGAGAAGATAAAGCTAGGATTTCAAGAGGAGGAATCAAATCAACTTAATCAAGATCAAATCTCAAATCTTAAATCTCGAAAGCTAGGGTGAATAATGACTACTTCTCATTTTTCTAATTTTTTTCGATTTTAAGCTGAATTCGAAGTATTTTGCATGATTATGTCACGTTTTTGAATAACTAAATGTTTATATATACCTTTTGATGATTTATGCTTAATCATATAGGTTTTATGATATGTTTTGATGTGAAAACCCTATTTTATGACATCCAAATGCTTTGCAATTTAGATATAGATCAAAAATGATATTTTAGAGATGCGTTTCAATTTTCATAATTTTCTAAGTTAATGTGGATTTTATATTAATTTTCTAGTATAGAAAATGATTATTTGGATTTTAAATTTTTTACAGCTAAATAATTAATACTTTAGGTACGGAATTTATATATGTTAGAAAACATGTTAAGACTGATTTTCTGGAATTTTTATAGAATTTTCCTAAGTGGTTTAGTGAATATATAAAGTTATTTAAGGCATGGGACTTAAATATTTTATATATTTATAAAAGGAGAAGGGGTGTTTTGTAAATGTTATAAATTGTTTATTTCTGAAATATTGGCAGTGCTTTTAAAATAGAAAATTAGCTACCAATATATTTAACCAAATATGGCAAGTAGGTTAAAAAGATTACTTTAAAAGGTTAAAATCCAGTTTTTCATGCCAAATGCATTTTTCGCCACTTTCGACATCCTACTTCCAATTGGGTAGCTTTCGACTTAGTAGTTCTGCCTCTCCATCGAAATCAACGCGCATAGTACCATTAACTTCGTACATAGTGAATTGGACAAAAGCAGAAGGAACTGGGTCAAAACCAGGGGTTCCGAAGTAGGTCGAAGCGTTACTTTGCTTTAAATTGAAAACGCACCTGTTTTGCTTTCGACCATATTATTTTCGACTTGGCTGGCTTCCGATGGGTCAAATGGTTTAAAGAAATGGTTCTAAGAGGTTGCGCTTTTGTTTTTAAATAACCGCTTCCAACTAGGTCAAAGCCTTAGCTGCTACTTTCTATCTTTCATAGCAATGCCTTCAAAAGGGTTGATTTTGTTTTATAAAAACTATACCTACTCCAATGCTTTCGGAAGGTTGGTTTTGACACCATCACTTCTTTGCATAGGAAATGCTTTCGAAAGAGTGTTTTCGACTTAAATGTTTTATGACCCATTTACTCTGTTGAAGGTAGAACCCAAATGGTTTTGAAGAAGTTAATATTTAATGGTTTCGAAAGGTGTTTCCGTATGTTTTACTTAAACCCAAAGGCTTTCGAAAGTTTTGATGATTTATTGCTTTCGAAAGGTTTTCAAGAATGGTTTCGGAGGGGTGGTTCCCCAATGGTTTGGAAAGGTTTGAAAGGAAAGGTTTTCCAATTTTTTGAAAAGAAAAGCTTAAAGGTTTTAAAGGTAGGATGTCTAAGGATTTTACCTTTTGAAGGAAATGGTATTTCAATGGTTTCAAATGGTTTATGTAAATGGTTTCGAAAGGAAGGTTTTGGCATTTCGGCTTGGATGAAAGAAAGGGTTTTTTTGATTGCAAAAGGGATACTTTCAATGGGATCGAAAGGTGTACTTTCATATGTTTAAATGTTTTCTTCAATAAAGATTTGGGTAAAGCTATATAACATGGCAAGGTGATTTTGAGTAAAGCATAGAGCATATATTTTCCTTGTTTAATTTTGATTTGAAGATTTTAAATCAATTTGAGATAAAAAAAAAGTTTTCAAGGAAAATTTAAGGGAAGATTAACCTAGGTAAAATGACTCGGATATTAGAATACCAGATGGGACTAGTGCAGGGCCACGCACTATACATTAGTTATTAGCTCCAGCTAATTTAGTCCAAAATTCCAGTGTCTAGGGCTTTGTCAAAGGTAAGACTAAAATGATGATTACACACAGAAGGGAATATATGTTTGTATATAGAAAGGTTATTAGTGAGCTAGCAAAACCATTAGGATCAGGTGACTCTGAGAGATGTTAAGTTAGGGACAGACATTCCGAAAGAGGAATATTTAACAAATATTTAGAGATAGAGCATCCAAAATATGGGTATTCAACAAATAGTTGGGAACAGACCATCCAGAAGAAGAGTGTCTAACAGTTGTTAGATTATTTTGTTTATATTGTTTGTAGGCCCGAGTTAGTCAAAGGTTAGTAGTTAGCCAAACAAAACTATAGTGTTCAGACAGAAGTTCATTTGTTTACCTGATATGTATGAATGCATAATAATACTTTAAAGTTTTAACCAGTTTTGCTTACAGGATAAAGGTTTGCAAAAGATATGTCTTAAAAGGATATTAGTAAGGGAAAACTCATTCTGCTAAGGGACATGGTCTCGCTTAATATCAAATATCTGAGATCTATAGTATTATTCACACCAGGCTATATATCAGACTCGAAGTTTATGTTTTTCTCTATAAACTCTCAGGTGCTCAAAACTGATTTGAGTAGACTGAGGGTTGAGGTTTTAATAGTTTTAGTAGGTTGACGAATAAAGCTTCTGGAGACAAGCAGGTGGCTGACAGATAGCTATTTAGGAATTGCAATTTTGTTTCTGTTTTATTCTAATATATAGTATTTAAGATAGCTATGTCCATATAGTACTATGTTCAACCAATGGGGCATCATCATATGTTTCTTTTGGCGTATTTTGTAATAATTATAATTTATCTAGAACCTGGGAAATGATTATGGGATTATGTAATGGAATATGAAACATGTTTTGTGAAATGTAATTAGACAAGTAGTTTTTTTGAAACCTGCGATTTTTTTTCATATTCATGTGATTCTGATATTCTGGATACCATTAACATTACCGTATTTGGTCATCGGAAGCTAACACTATGGAGGACTGCAGCATCCGTAAAGATTAGCTTCGGGCCTCCTGATAGGAGATGTTACAACTTGGTATCAAAGTAGAGGTATATGAAAAACTTTAATTAAAAATGATTTTTGAAAACATAATCCTAAGGAATCAGAGTAAGATTATGGTATATGATAACGCTATAGTAACATACTTGTATTTTCTATATATAAGTATACGTTATATCTTTAGTTTCCTATCCTTTTTAAGCTACTCATATGTATCTCACGAGGCTCTAATACAGAAATGGACGCTAGAAGTGGAAGAGTGCATCTTGGAGGAAACACCACAACAAATGGAAATTCCAGAAAAAATATTAGGAGAAACGAGCAGGAAATGTTGGGGCTGGAGTCCCACAAGTGGATATGGGGGTTTTGTATCAGTTTTCCATGAATATGATGCAGGTGGGGGTTGCTGCTGGAATGATTGGAGGAAATGCTGGAGAGAAGTTTGAGAAGCTCCAATGATCAACCATAATGCGATATTAAGCAGACATTATGCCAGGCTTGGAAGGAAGCCCTTTATTGGAACCGAAGATGCTATAGAAGTGGAGAGTTGGTTGCTGCATTGTAAGAGGATCTTTACAAACGTAGGGCTCAATGATGTGCAGAAGAGGATAATTGCTTCACGAAAACTTCAGGGAGCATCTTTATTTTAGTGGAATAGTGTGACGATGGGAGCAAATGAAGAGGAGATGATATGGGCTGAATTTAGGAGAAGATTTTAGGAGAGGTTCATGTCTATGATGGCACAGTCTGCTTTGCTCAGGAAGTTTGCTAAGTTAGAGTAAGGGGAGATGTCTTTTTTGGAGTACGCTAGAAGATTTGAGGAGTTGGATTGGTATGGGTATGCTACTGTGGATACTTTGTTGAAGAGGAATGAGAAGTTCATAAGGGGGTTGAAGTCTGAGTTGGCGAGGGCTACATTACCTCATATCAGAGAGCCTTGTGATGAAGTTGTAGAGATGGCTTTAAGACACGAGGAGATGCCTTCTTTTCTAGAGAAGAGTAAGGCAAGAAGGTCCAGGTTGGGCAAGGCCAGAAGTGGAATTTCTTTCATAAGAAAAGTGCTCAGAATGGTGGAGCAGCAAAGAAGGGAAAGTTTGAGGTTGTGTGCTTCAAGTGCGACAAGAAGGGGTATTTAACGAATGATTGACGCATTGGAAAGGCGAAGGAAGTGACGGGGAAGAAGAACATCATATGTTTTAACTACGATCAGATTGGTCACTATAAGAATCAATGCAAAGAGCCCGCTAAGGATGGAAGAGGCAAGGTATTTGCATTGGAGCTGGTTACATAGGGACCAACAACGCAGGAGAAAGAAAAGGCAGTGTTGGGAGGTATGCTTTAGGTTCATGGTATGTATGTCAGTGTTCTGTTTGATACTGGTGCATCACATTATTTATATCTCATTGTTTGGTAGCTAAGCTTAACCTAGAACCCTCGTATTTAGTTACTTCCTTAAGAGTTACAAATCCGATAGGAGGGTATGCGACATTTGGGATGAAATGTGACCACTTAGAGTGTGATTAGGTAGGTCGTACCTTTGTTTGCAATTTGCATGTGTTTGACATTGTAGGGTTTGGAATTATATTGGGTATGGATTGGTTAAGTAAGCACGATGCTAGGATATTTTGCCATGATAGGAAGATATCTTTTAGACACCCTGACTGTAGTGGTCAGATTGTATATACTGTAGAAAACCTTAGTTGTGAGGTGAATGTTTTGTTGGGTGTCGTAAAGTTGGAAAATGAGTTGAATCGTATTTTCGTGGTTAGAGAATTCATGGATGTCTTCGAGCCTATAGTATGATTGCCACCGAAACGTGCCATTGAGTTTCGAATAGATTTGATGCTTGGAGCAGAGCCGGTGAGTAGACTGCCAAGTAGGATGATACCTACCAAGATAAGGGAATTAAAAGTGCAGTTAGTAGATTTGGATAGCAAGAGTTTTATTAGGCGAAGTAGTTCACCTTAGGGAGCAGCCACGGTGTCTATTAAGAAACCGGATAGATCATTGAGGCTATGTATCGATTATCATAAGCTGAACGAGAAGACGACAAAGAATCGATACCCATTGCCCAAAATTGATGATTTGTTCGATCAGTTGAATGGAGCCAATGTATTTTATCGGCTGGATTTAGCAATAGGTTTTCATCAACTTAGAGTAGCAGAGGATAGTATTCCTTTGATGGCATTTAGGACCAGATATGGATCGTACAAATGGTCGGTGATGTCGTTCAGACAAACTAATGCGTTGGCATTCTTGGTGGACTTGATGAACCGGATTTTTCGGGAGTACTTGGATGATTCGTATTAGTTTTTATAGATGATATTTTATTATACTGTAAGAATGGAAGGGAGCATGAAGTTCATCTCAGAGTGGTGCTTGAGACATTAAGGGAACATCAGCTGAAGGTGAAGTTTTCGAAATGTCATTTTGCGAGAAAGAGGTTAAGTTTCTAGGTCACATGGTTACGGAGAAGTGATTGTCAGTAGACTTAGATAAGATCGAAGCTGTTAATAATTGAAGGAGACCCGAGATAGTGACCAAGATTAGAAGTTTTCTTGGATTGGCTGGATATTATCGGTGGTTAATAAAGTATTTTTCACGGATAGTGTAACGACCCGCCTTTTTGGACAGTTTAAACCGACGATCAAATACACATGCCGATTCTAAACCATTCAAAAGGGCAGATGGTTATTGGGGTAAATAGGAAAAGAAAAGAAAGAGAAATAAAGGAAATGAAACAACACAGAATCTCGCAGCGGAACGATAAAATATAATAGTCAAATAAATAGTTCATGAAGCTGTTTACTATACCTTGACAATTATTTATACAACATTTATCAGAGTTATACATATACAACAGAACAAATAAAATAATGCAGCAGATAGCATGATACAAGGGTAATAATAGTAATAGTATACCAAATCTTCGTCTTCATCCTCCAGAATAGATCTTCAAAATCTGAAAAACTCAGGACTGACCCGAGCGTAATGAAAAGACAAAACACTCGAGTCAGGACTAAAATATCCTTATGAAAGTTAAATCAATCATAAATAAATATGAGTGTAACGGCGTCAGAGATGTTTACGGGGTTTGACATCTCATATCCAGTGTCAACGTGCGTACAATAACTCAAGAGATGTTACGGGATTTTCCATCTCTTAAGGATCCGTTAAACTATCTACTATGTAGTAATGTACGCTAAGTAGATAATGCATATCAGTAATATAAAGTATTAAAATAGCGTTAAGGCGTTGCCATAATCCCCCTTAACACATTTTTATAATGCCATAGTCTATACAGCACCGTAAGCCCCACCGTAAACTGGTGGTTATCAGAGGGTACCCCATAGGTATAACACAAAACAAAACGTAGTGGTCGCGAATAGGATAATCAGTATGACAAGGTACATGAGGCGATACCAACTAGGATACTGGTAGTTGCGTGATCCGGACAGATGTTGAGCATAGCCAGCAGCTACCCCAACACCGCGAAACAACACTCCCAAATCAAGGGGTGTACCCAAATCGAATCACAAATGTAATAGATATGGTATCGAAGAAGTGTGTCCGCTAGAGGTGGCGAACCTCAATGGCCCGACGCGGCTCCTGTTTTAGTCATGTCAGGGGTCATCCAATATCGTTCTCTTTCTTCAGCCAACGGGTTCACCAAACCATCCACTTCATTCTGGATCAACACTCCGCGTATAGTAGTTATTAAAGTGGTTTTCGGTATCGACAGAGAGTATGTCCATATCCGATCCCGGTCTCTTTAATAACTACGTATTATTACACCGTTGGCTCTTTTGCATTTCAAATCGATTCATAATTGATATCAAAATATCATATTCGCTTCAAAAATCAAATCCATTTCAAATATCATCGTATCTATTTAAAATGTAAGATTCCGTTTCAAAATCTTTTCCGCATCAATATCTCATTTCGATTTCAAAATCATTTCGAAATTCAATTTAGATTGCAACTTCATTTAACTCAATTCGTATTTAAATTCAAGGTTTAAATATAAACATTTCACCTTATTAACAGCTTGAAATTTTTAGAAAATAGTTTAAGTAGTTTAAAATTAGTTTAAATAATTAAAATAGTTAAAAATACTTAAAATCTTAAAATGGATTTGAAATAGAAAAATTAGTATAAACAATTTAAATTGGGTTAAGTAGATTAAAATAGTTTAAGTATTCAAAATGGTTTATATAACAGAGTAATTTGGAAAACAAATTAAAACAGCTTCAAAACCAATCCATTTCAATTATAACTTCCCAATTCAAATAAATTTCAATTTCCAATTTACCGATTCAATTTCGATTTCAATTCAAATCAATGTCAACTTTGACTTCAAATTTATTCAATTTTACATTCACCTTCAACTTATTCAATTCCAATGTATATCGATTTTTAGCTTGATTTTTCAATATATCAATTTTTAACACTTAACAAAATTTTCCTTCAATATTCAAATTTAAATCCCACTTACAAATATGATTCAATTTCAAGCTCAATTTCAAATATCATTTTGTATCGCTTTTAATTAGTAATATTCAAAGCTCGAATTAAGGTTCAATCCTTTAAAACGAATAAATTTTCGAAATTCAATCATAACCCAATTTTAAATTTCAAAGTCTCACTTAAATCATTTAACCATTTCTTTTAACCAAAATCTATTTCAACATTCCAAACTCAATTTTTCGATGAATTCGATTTCTATAAATTAATTTCTATTTATAGCTTTTAAATCCAAACATTTAAATAAATTTCAAATCAACGATTTTTGAAAATTATTAATTTAGCCAACTCGGTGTCCGTATATAATTTTCTATCCTATGGGCAAGTAATTATTTATTTCAATTAAATGTCAGGGATGAATATATATCACTTAAATCAATCATAGTGTCATATGTATGCATAACAGGTTATATATAAGCAATAAGCATTCAAACATTTAAATATCAACCAATAGCATCCATCGAAATAAAACATCCAATTGACAATACAATTCATGGCAATTTCATAGTTATCAATGTCAGGAAATTTTATCGCAATTCAATTTTAATTTCAATTTTAACGGTCAATTAAATTTTCAACGGTTAATTCAGATGACAATCTATATGACAATTAAATTTATCAAACAACGACAAATAAAATTCATAACACTTCATAATGTCAAAATTAACTAGCATAAACATATTTAGTACGTTGTGAGTGTTATAAAACACTCACCTTGATTTCAATGTAGTTTCAGCGCTTTATTTCGAATAAAATTAAACGAACGTTTAATTTTACCTGAAATTTTCTCTATCTCCCAACGACTCCAATCCAATTCCATAGCGTAGAGCTCATCAATTCGGTTCCAACGCAACTTGTTTTGCAATTTTTCGGTCTCGTATGACAAAGATACAACGTTTTAAACATCACAGGATTTAAATTTCAATTAAATTTACATGACTATTATATATTTTATACCATAACGATTCTGGGCCGTTGATTCAAAATCCAACATCAGGGCCGAACTTCTTCTTCCCCACTCCAGATGACACGCGACGAACAAAAACCCAAAGCCGCCTTCATCTTCAAATTTTTGCGACATTCACAACCACTTTCACGATGATCAAGAAGCTCCACTCGACTCGCCTACTCATGCACCCCCATCGGCCATGACAACGTGGCACTCGGCCACCTCCACGGCATGCGAAACGAAGACGAACGGCCGTGCTTCCAACCCAAATTCGCGTCGATCCGATGCTCCATTTCCAATCTCCACCGTTGGATAGCAAGATCTCACCACCCTCTACGACTTTCATTTAGAAAGTTTTTGAAATCAAAGCATGGATTAAGAGTTTTGGGTGGGAGAAGTTTTGAAGTTTTCGGCCATTGATCACTGAAGTGGCGGCTGAACGTTTAAATTAGGGTTAGGGTTACTCAATGCAAAATTGTGAATGAATGGTCCATATATAGAAAACATTCAAAACACTATTCATCCCGGATTTTTCGAACTCCGATTTACGCGCGGTGACCCACGTTTCTAGGGTTTACCCCGCGTTCCGGACACAATGGAACAGGTTTCGGAAGCTAATTCGATCGTCTGTGTGAGTTACAACAATAAACGATCAATTTTAAATTAAACCGATTAAACGATTTTCTAGGCATTTCGGCTTGCCCCGGACAAACGATAAATCCAATTGACACGAAATTTGAAATCTTACAATAATATCACATTACGGATCGATGAAACTGGTTTCGTCGAAATCCGAGACCGTTTGAAAAATGACTATTTTAACTCGCCAAATTAATATTAAAACAATTTCAACGCGTTTCGAGCTGCCACGGTCAAACGGCAACTCCGATTGCTACGAAAATTTTAATCCGATAATAACTAACTATTATGGATCCAATGGAACTAGTTTCGTCCAATTCTGAGACTATTCAAAATTTGGCTATTTTCCAGTTGATAATTAAATATGAAAATATTCGATTTTCACAAATTTACTTTTAATTCGATTTTAAAAGTCCTACAACAACATTCTAACTTTAATATGATAAAATAAAATTTCACAAATCATTTCTTAATCATATTAAACCCGTTATTCAATTATCCAATAATTCCAATTTTTTAAATCTCATTAACTCTATTAAAATCCCAATATAACTTACATTCATTTTGGAAACCGATTTGAATCATATTAAATCAAATTCCAATTATTCACTCTATTTTCATATATTAAATTTCAATATCAAATTAATCATATCAAATTCGGAATTTAATTATTCAAACATTCATAATATTAAATTTAAACAATTTTGATTATTCTTAAATCACGATCTTTTGAAATATTCAAAACGAACTTCTAAAATTTAACTTTTGAAACGAATTTGAAATTATAGAACAACCATTTCAATTATACGGTTATTCAATTCCCATTATTAAATTATTCAATAAATTCCAAATATTAAATATAAACAATTTCGCTTAACCAATAATTCATTATCTTTTGAAATATTGAAATTGAACTTATAAGATTCAACTTTTAAAACCAATTCAAAATTTTGAACACTATTTTCATTTTACAGTTATTCAATTATTCAATAAGTTTTAAATATTTAATTTAAACAATTTACCTGTTCAATATTCAATATTTGATTTTAAATAGATTTTACTTATCAGTCAATTACTCTATTATACCCAATGAATTCAACATTATTATCCTATTCAACTTTTGATTGCAACGACATTCACTAAGTAGCTTTTATTTTTCATTACTTGGATAATTATTGTCGCAATTCATTCCAGTTATTATTACCATACATAAATTACAATTATTTTTTCTAGCCTTAAATCACGAAATCTTATCAAATTAGCTATTTTAATTATCGAAAATTTACGGATCGTTACACTCTCCCCCACTCAAAACTTTTCGTCCCCGAAAAGGAAAAAAGAAGGGAAAAGGAACTAAGTATAGAATTCAACATTAGATATATTTTATTCAAAGTTACCAACTTATAAACAATGGAATTCCATTTACAAATCGTTACTACACTACCACTCAGTTACTCCGAACAGCTTTCTAACTTTAACAGTTAGTTACCAAAACAAGTTATATAAAAAAAAAATTAAACACGAAAATTTTTCTAACACTCGGATTTACGAAAAATTTCGGCAGAGTCTCCTTTGCGCGGCTCGATCGGTACAACTACAAAACGCCTCTACGGGCCCCAAACCAACAAAAGAAAATCCAAAAGCCAAGTGGCTCATCAAAAATCACCAAATCCAATGACAAAATAAACATGTACCTTATATTTTTTTAGCGAGCATATACGACTAATATAGCGCGAAAGCGAGCTCCAAATGCGAAGCAAGCGCAATCCGCACCTACTAAACACTCAACAAACAATGAGAATCATGCATATATGAAAAGAGTGTCAGTATACATCATCTAGCAACATAACAACTACATGTGCCATCATAGCAAATGAAACAAACAACAAATGCAACCATCAATCAACTATCATCCAACTATCATTCAACAAATCCATAACCAATCAATATAAATTCACTTCCCATTAATATTAATTCACTTGGTTTTCAATTTTAATCACAGCTGATTCATTAACGTTGGATTTTACTAACATTCATTCTCAATTCAATTAGTTAACATTCACTAATTTATATTTACATTAGTTCACTTCCAATTTGAATCAAATCAAATTCTATTTAAATTCATTTATCTTCCAATTTGATTTCAATGACTTATAGATTTCAATTTCAATAACACTTAATGAATTATACAATCATATAACAACCAAATCATACCCAACATAACCAAATTATTAATTTTACATTCAATTTGGTTTATTTCTTTTATATATATAACTCGTTATATAATTTTAAAAGAATCATTTTATATTTGGCCTCTTAAATTTCCAATATTAACTTCAATTAAGTCCGTAAGCCTACATATATCATCCGTGAGCAATATCAATCTAATCGCTTATTCGATCACACAATTTCACTTCCAACTAGTATCGTTCACCTGACTCTCTGGTGCGGACTCAGGTTTGGTTCCTTGATTGGAAACTGTTACTCTCCTTGCATAGCCATATACTATGATAGAGAATTCCAGAATCAAATTAAAAATCCATATCCAGGGTTCGCCGTCGAAAATCGACTGAAAAATCCTAACTTGGATTGATATAAATCATCTCGAAATTTTGTGCTCGAATTTGGATCAAATCGTTATGCGAATAAAATAATATACGTACAACCTCATGTATCACCTTCCAATGGATTTCTATCCAATTTATCTATACTAAATTATTTTATTGACTTCTATTTTATTTGCAATTAATTATTCGCAATCCATTATTCAATTAATATATCAATTTCTTTGCATAGCATATTCTTTGACATTATCTTTTCTCAAACATTATATCATAGAATTTTCTTACTCAAGTTCATTTTAAACATTCTATGTAATTTAATTAAATTAAATTTCATTTTCCAATTGATTCTTAGCTATAAGAAATTCCTTTGTTTACATTTATTTCATTTTCATAATTTCAGTTAATAACGAATTCATTTGTGGAACATTTTATTAACCAACACTTTAGTTTATAGTCATTTCATAAAAGTCTAACTTCTCATATATGACTTCTCTTAGTTTACAGATATCTTAAAGGTTACAAATTCAATTATTTTACAATCCCTTTGCAATTTATATTTATTTTCTATAACCAATTTACGAAGATATAATACGATTCATTTCTTAAGTTCACTCATTTGTTCCATTTATCCATTCATCATTTCATGCTATATTTAAGTTTTTATAATTTTTATCACAACCAAAAATTTTCATTTATATACAATTTAATTCCTTTTGAGTTTTCCTTACTTATATATTTCAATTACTTTCAGGTTCTGTTTATCTATACATTATCTCATTACATATCCAAAATATCATTTCATCTTTTAACATTTGGTAAGTCTTGTTATTTGTTATCAGAATGTAATTTTGGTATTATACAAATTTATAGAATTTTATTTTACTTAATTAGAATGTTCACAAATTTAATTTGTTTAAATCCTCTTTCCCTTTCAACTTTAAAGTTTTCCCAACAATAGCTTAGATATCTTAATCTTCTTATTTTATAAATTTTGGTTATTCACATTTCATTCAAATAATTTGAAAATTACTAATTCACACAACTTAGAAATTTTAAATGCCCGGTTCTTTTCAAATCGTTTGAAATAAATATATACACTTATATATTTTTAAATATATCAAATCATACCTTTGGAGTTTAAACCAAAACCCATTTACCCAAAATAATTTCGATAAAAGCAAAGTTTCTTAGAAGTCTCCCCCACTTTGAGACTCGAAAATGAACGTCGATAATGCTGCGCAGTCATCACCGAAATTATTTTCCAACGACATAAGAGAGGAGTACTATATTCATTCCTTCTTAAAAATCCTTTCAAAATATTTCCATAAACAATTTCCAACTAATATTACTATATATTTCTTCAAAACTTTGAGAATCATTTTTCAAAATCTCCGGGTCTTAAATTCAATATTTCCCAATTTAAATCTATTCTAATTTATAAGTCACCTTTATATAACATTCTTATAGGATTTTCTTCCTTAAAACATTTCACAAGTGTTTTATCATTGTTCATTTTCCAATAAACCCTATTTATTAAAACACCATATCCAATTAATGATAATAACCAATATATCATTTCTAACAACCAAATAAGCTAGATAGATCACAATAATTTTTGAAAATAAATTCTTTATATACAAAATATAATTAGGGCAAAATTATTTCATTTACCCAATTTCAAAACAATACTATGTCGAATCATTCTGTTCGAGTGTTTAGAGATCCCTATCAATGACGTTAATTACTCGTATTGACCAGAATCTATAAGCCACTCAACAAATCAACCGACACAATATAAAACATTTTATATCACTAACAAATACGCTCTCTCATATATATATACTCAGCGACTCATCATAGGGTATTACTACCCTATTTATAAAGAGTCGGACCCCACAAAGCTAAGGTTATCGCTAAACCAAAGCTCTGATACCAACTGTAACGACCTGCCTTTTTGGACAGTTTAAACCGACGATCAAATACACATGCCGATTCTCAACCATTCAAAAGGGTAGATGGTTATTGGGGTAAATAAGAAAAGAAAAGAAAGAGAAATAAAGGAAATGAAACAACACAGAATCTCGCAGCGGAACGATAAAATATAATAGTCAAATAAACAGTTCATGAAGCTGTTTACTATACCTTGACAACTATTTATACAACATTTATCAGAGTTATACATATACAACAGAACAAATAAAATAATGCAGCAGGTAGCATGATGCAAGGGTAATAATAGTAATAGTATACCAAATCTTCGTCTTCATCCTCCAGAATAGATCTTCAAAATTTGAAAAACTCAGGACTGACCCGAGCGTAATGAAAAGACAAAACACTCGAGTCAGGACTAAAATATCCTTATGAAAGTTAAATCAATCGTAAATAAATATGAGTGTAACGGCATCAGAGATGTTTACGGGGTTTGACATCTCATATCCAGTGTCAACGTGCGTGCAATAACTCAAGAGATGTTACGGGATTTTCCATCTCTTAAGGATCCGTTAAACTATCTACTATGTAGTAATGTACGCTAAGTAGATAATGCCTATCAGTAATATAAAGTATTAAAATAGCGTTAAGGCGTTACCATAATTCCCCTTAACACATTTTTATAATGCCATAGTCTATACAGCACCGTAAGCCCCACCGTAAACTGGTGGTTATCAGAGGGTACCCCATAGGTATAACACAAAACAAAACGTAGTGGTCGCGAATAGGATAATCAGTATGACAAGGTACATGAGGCGGTACCAACTAGGATACTAGTAGTTGCGTGATCCGGACTGATGTTGAGCATAGCCAGCAGCTACCCCAACACCGTGAAACAACACTCCCAAATCAAGGGGTGCACCCAAATCGAATCACAAATGTAATAGATATGGTATCGAAGAAGTGTGTCCACTAGAGGTGGCGAACCTCAATGGCCCGGCGCGGCTCCTGTTTTAGTCATGTCAGGGGTCATCCAATATCGTTCTCTTTCTTCAGTCAACGCGTTCACCAAAGCATCCACTTCATTCTGGATCAACACTCCGCGTATAGTAGTTATTAAAGTGGTTTTCGGTATCGAAAGAGAGTTTGTCCATATCTGATCCCGGTCTCTTTAATAACTACGTATTATTACACCGTTGGCTCTTTTGCATTTCAAATCGATTCATAATTGATATCAAAATATCATATTCGCTTCAAAAATCAAATCCATTTCAAATATCATCGTATCTATTTAAAATGTAAGATTCCGTTTCAAAATCTTTTCCGCATCAATATCTCATTTCGATTTCAAAATCATTTCGAAATTCAATTTAGATTGCAACTTCATTTAACTCAATTCGTATTTAAATTCAAGGTTTAAATATAAACATTTCACCTTATTAACAGCTTGAAATTTTTAGAAAATAGTTTAAGTAGTTTAAAATTAGTTTAAATAATTAAAATAGTTAAAAATACTTAAAATCTTAAAATGGATTTGAAATAGAAAAATTAGTTTAGACAATTTAAATTGGGTTAAGTAGATTAAAATAGATTAAAATAGTTTAAGTATTCAAAATGGTTTATATAACAGAGTAATTTGGAAAACAAATTAAAACAGCTTCAAAACCAATCCATTTCAATTATAACTTCCCAATTCAAATAAATTTCAATTTCAAATTTACCGATTCAATTTCGATTTCAATTCAAATCAATGTCAACTTTGACTTCAAATTTATTCAATTTTACATTCACCTTCAACTTATTCAATTCCAATGTATATCGATTTTTAGCTTGATTTTTCAAAATATCAATTTTTAACACTTAACAAAATTTTCCTTCAATATTCAAATTTAAATCCCACTTACAAATATGATTCAATTTCAAACTCAATTTCAAATATCATTTTATATTGCTTTTACTTAGTAATATTCAAAGCTCGAATTAAGGTTCAATCCTTTAAAACGAATAAATTTTCGAAATTCAATCATAACCCAATTTTAAATTTCAAAGTCTCACTTATATCATTTAACCATTTCTTTTAACCAAAATCTATTTCAACATTCCAAACTCAATTTTTCGATAAATTTGATTTATATAAATTAATTTCTATTTATAGCTTTTAAATCCAAACATTTAAATAAATTTCAAATCAACGATTTTTGAAAATTATTAATTTAGCCAACTCGGTGTCCGTATATAATTTTCTATCCTATGGGCAAGTAATTATTTATTTCAATTAAATGTCAGGGATGAATATATATCACTTAAATCAATCATAGTGTCATATGTATGCATAACAGGTTATATATAAGCAATAAACATTCAAACATTTAAATATCAACCAATAGCATCCATCGAAATAAAACATACAATTGACAATACAATTCATGGCAATTTCATAGTTATCAACGTCAAGAAATTTTATCGCAATTCAATTTTAATTCCAATTTTAACGGTCAATTAAATTTTCAATGGTTAATTCAGATGATAATCTATATGACAATTAAATTTATCAAACAACGACAAATAAAATTCATAACACTTCATAATGTCAAAATTAACTAGCATAAAGATATTTAGTACGTTGTGAGCGTTATAAAACACTCACCTTGATTTCAATGTAGTTCAAGCGCTTTATTTCGAATAGCATCAAACGAACGTTTAATTTTACCCGAAATTTAATCTATCTCCAAACGACTCCAATCCAATTCCATAGCGTAGAGCTCGTCAATTCGGTTCCAACGCAACTTGTTTTGCAATTTTTCGATCTCGTATGACAAAGATACAACGTTTTAAACATCACAGGATTTAAATTTCAATTAAATTTACACGACTATTACATATTTTATACCATAACGATTCTGGGCCGTTGATTCAAAATCCAACATCAGGGCCGAACTTCTTCTTCCCCACTCCAGATGACACGCGACGAACAAAAACCCAAAGCCGCCTTCATCTTCAAATTTTTGCGACATTCACAACCACTTTCACGATAATCAAGAAGCTCCACTCGACTCGCCTACTCATGCACCCCCATCGGCCATGACAACGTGGCACTCGACCACCTCCACGGTATGCGAAACGAAGACGAACGGCCGTGCTTCCAACCCAAATTCGCGTCGATCCGATGCTCCATTTCCAATCTCCACCGTTGGATAGCAAGATCTCACCACCCTCTACGACTTTCATTTAGAAAGTTTTTGAAATCAAAGCATGGATTAAGAGTTTTGGGTGAGAGAAGTTTTGAAGTTTTCGGCCATTGATCACTGAAGTGGCGGATGAACGTTTAAATTAGGGTTAGGGTTACTCAATGCAAAATTGTGAATGAATGGTCCATATATAGAAAACATTCAAAACACTATTCATCCCGGATTTTTCGAACTCCGATTTACGCGCGGTGACCGGCGTTTCTAGGGTTTACCCCGCGTTCCGGACACAATGGAACAGGTTTCGGAAGCTAATTCGATCGTCTGTGCGAGTTATAGCAATAAACGATCAATTTTAAATTAAACGATTTTCTAGGCGTTTGGGCTTGCCCCGGACAAACGATAAATCCAATTGACACAAAATTTGAAATCTTACAAAATATCACATTACGGATCGATGAAACTGGTTTCGTCGAAATCCGAGACCGTTTGAAAAATGACTATTTTAACTCGCCAAATTAATATTAAAACAATTTCAACGCGTTTCAAGCTGCCACGGTCAAACGACAACTCCGATTGCTACGAAAATTTAAATCCGATAATAGCTAACTATTACGGATCCAATGGAACTAGTTTCGTCCAATTCTGAGACTGTTCAAAATTTGGCTATTTTCCAGTTGATAATTAAATATTAAAATATTCGATTTTCACAAATTTACTTTTAATTCAATTTTAAAAGTCCTACAACAACATTCTAACTTTTATATGATAAAATAAAATTTCACAAATCATTTCTTAATCATATTAAACCCGTTATTCAATTATCCAATAATTCCAATTTTTTAAATCTCATTAACTCTATTAAAATCCCAATATAACTTACATTCATTTTGGAAACCGATTTGAATCATATTAAATCAAATTCCAATTATTCACTCTATTTTCATATATTAAATTTCAATATCAAATTAATCATATCAAATTCGGAATTTAATTATTCAAACATTCGTAATATTAAATTTAAACAATTTTGATTATTCTTAAATCACGATCTTTTGAAATATTCAAAACGAACTTCTAAAATTTAACCTTTGAAACGAATTTGAAATTATAGAACAACCATTTCAATTATACGGTTATTCAATTCCCATTATTAAATTATTCAATAAATTCCAAATATTAAATATAAACAATTTTGCTTAACCAATAATCCATTATCTTTTGAAATATTGAAATTGAACTTATAAGATTCAACTTTTAAAACCAATTCAAAATTTAGAACACTATTTTCATTTTACAGTTATTCAATTATTCAATAAGTTTTAAATATTTAATTTAAACAATTTACCTGTTCAATATTCAATATTTGATTTTAAATAGATTTTACTTATCAGTCAATTACTCTATTATACCCAATGAATTCAACATTATTATCCTATTCAACTTTTGATTGCAACGGCATTCACTAAGTAGCTTTTATTTTTCATTACTTGGATAATTATTGTCGCAATTCATTCCAGTTATTATTACCATACATAAATTACAATTTTTTTTCTAGCCTCAAATCACGAAATCTTATCAAATTAGCTATTTTAATTATCGAAAATTTACGGGTCGTTACAGATAGCAGCACCGATGACCAAGCTAACGCGAAAGGATGTGAAGTTTGTGTGGACAGATAACTGTGAGGAAGCATTCCATAGCTTGAAACATTTATTGACTCATATACCTATGTTAGTGGTTCCAGAAGGAAATCACAATTTGGTAGGATATACAGATGCATGTGGAATTGGATTAGGAGCTGCGTTGATGTAGAGAGGTAAAGTGATTGCCTATGCTTCTCGACAGCTGAGACTACATGAGGTTAGATATCCAACACATGATTTGGAATTAGCTACAGTAATTTTTGCATTGAAGGTATGGAGACATTACTTTTTGGGAGAAAGGTTTGAGCTTTATACGGATCATAAGTTGTTGAAGTAATTGTTCTCTCAGAAGGAGCTGAATATGAGACAACAGAGGTGGTTAGAGTTTTTAGCCGCTTACGACTTCGGTATTGAGTACACACAAGAAAGAGCAACAAAGTTGTAGACGAACTTTGTAGAAAGCATTAGAATGCAGTGTTGGTAATGATAGCAGAGTGGAAAGAATTGGAAGCATTATCGACTTACAAATTGTAGTGGAGATCTGAAGTTGGATCTAGTGAAGGATCTGTTATGTTATTTTGTTTAGAAGGACCAGTAATGATTGAAAGGATTGCTTCTAAACAGGAGGAAGATACAGTGTTGGCTGAACGGATCAAGAAGTTAAAGGAAAGAATAGAGAGCGATGACTTAAAGGATTTTAGTCTTGCCAGAATGGGTGGTTGAGAAAGAAACGGAGGTTGTGTGTCTTGAATGTGGGAGACATAAGGAGAGAAGTTTTGGAGGAATGCCAAAGTTCACTATTTATCCAGGAGGAACTAAGATATATCAGGATGTGAAAAGAAGTTTCTTTTGAGTGGGAATGAAGAAGGATGTAGGCTTATGGATGAAGCAGTGTTTGAATTGTTAATATGTAAAAGCTGAACATCAGAAACCAAGTGGGTTGCTATAACCATTAGATATTCTAGTATGGAAATGGGATTCTATTTTTATGGATTTTATTGGCGGGTTGCCAAAATCTAGTAGAAGAAGAAAGTATATAGGTTAGTGGATAGACTGACCAAGAGTGCCCATTTCATTCTAGTTAAGTAAACTAGGACGACACCTATTTTAGGGAAGTTATTTATGAAGATTGTGGTTAGACTGCATGGAATTCCTGGTAGTATAGTAAGTGATAGAAATTCCTTGTTCACCAGTGAGTTCTAGAAGAGTTTATAGGAGATTTTAGGAACCAAGCTCAAGTGAATACCGCTTACCATCTACAGACCGATGGGCGGACGGAAAGATTTAACAAAGTCTTGAAGGATTTGTTAAGATCTTGTGTGTTAGATTTCGGGGGATCACGGGAATACCATCTACACTTAGTCAAGTTTTCATATAACAATAGTTATCAGACTAGTATAGGGATGGCACTGTTTAAAGCTTTGTATGGAAGGCCATGCAAATCATCAGTTTATCGGTTAGAAACCAATAATAGGTTGGTTCTTGGTCTAGATTTAGTTAGAGAAGCTGTAGAGAAGGTTGAGTTGATTCGAGCTAGAATGAAGGAACCTCAATCCAAGCAGAAGAGTTATGCGATAGAAGAAGGAAAGACATGGAGTTCTCTGTTGGAGTTTATGTTTTTGTTAAGGTATCACCGATGAAGGGTGTGATTAGATTCAAAAAATCAGGGATTTTGGCACCGAGATTCTTATGATCATTTCATATTGTAGAGAGGATCAGGAAACTTGCATATAGAGTAGAGTTACCGAGCAATTTGGCAAGTGTCCACATTGTGTTTCATGTTTCTCATCTAAGGAAGAGTGTTAGAGATTCAGAGTCTACAATAGCACCGACTATGTTAGATGACTTAGCAGTAGAACCAGACTTGACTATACTTAAAATGACAGTTCGAATAGTTGCGAGAGATGAGAAAAGGCTAACGAACAAAACATTCAGATTAGTGGAAGTCCAGTGGAGCGACAACGAGAGAGACTGTACTTGAGAGACTGAGAGTAGGATTAGAGATACTTATCCTGATTTGTTTGATGATAAGTTTTACCTTTTTTGATTGATTTGTTATGTACCTTATCGTAATTTCGAGGATGAAATTCTTTAAGGAGGGGAGATTGTAACACTCCTTACTTTTAGTAACATTATTTAGGATATCTAATTAGCTAAATTAAATAGAATAATGTGATGATTGGGGGATTGAGATTTATAAGTAATAAAGGGTAGATGTTCCATGTAAACAATGAACTAAATAATTAAAATGTTAAGGCAAATAGATAAAGGGCAATATTGGAATGAGACATTGCCATATATACTAAACCCTTAGGCCACACAATTCTCACGTTCGTTCATAATTCAAAAACGAAAATATAAGTAAAGGCCGACCACTATTACAAGTTCAAGAGAAGATAAAGCTAGGATTTCAAGAGGAGGAATAAAATCAAATTAATCAAGATCAAATCTCAAATTCCTAATCTCAAAAGCTAAGGTGAATAATGACCATAATTTTGAATGATTACGTGTTTATATGTGCTTGTTGATGATTTATGCTTAGTCGTGTAGGTTTTATAATATGTTTTAATATGAAAACCGTATTTATTAACATCCAAATGCGTTGCGATTTTAGATATAGATTACAAATGATATTTTAAAGATGGGTTTCAATTTTCATAATTTTCTAAGTTAATGTGGATTTTTTATTAATTTATAGTATAGAAATTGATTATTTGATTTTTAAATTATTTACGGCTAAATAATTAATATTTTGGGTCCGAAATTTATATATGTTAGAAAACATATTAAAAATGATTTTCTAAAATATTTTTAGAATTTTCCTAAGTGTTTGATGAATATATAAAATTATTTAAGGTATGAGACTTAAATATTTTATATATTTATAAAAGGAGAAAGGGTATTTTATAAATGTTTTAAATTGTTTATTTCTGAAATATAGGCAGTGCTTTTAGAAAAGAAAATTGGAAACTAATAAGATTTTGACAAACAAGGTAGGTTAGTTAAAAAGATTACTTAATGTTTGTACCAAAATTGGGCACAACAGTCTTCGGATGTGTTTGAACAGATTAGATGAAGAAAATAAATTTAAAATGAAGCAGATCTAACAAATACACCAATAAACATATAAGAAAATGCATAGAAACACACGGATTTAGAGTGGTTCGACGAATTGCCTACGTCCACTATGAAATGACTGATGTTTATTAAACTTTATTCGCTGATTACAAAAGAATACAACTGTACAACTAAAGTTCGATAATGATTTCGGTAAAGTATCAGCATAGAGAGGACCAAAGTCCCTTTTCTGGATGCATATGGCTGTTACATATAGGCGTAGGCTGAAAATATCTAGCCCAGATCTCAGGAGACTTCTTCTCTCACGTGGGTAGGCCCACGGGATCGAATTCAGGTGGTTTCGACTCGATGTGGGAGCGATATGAATGGAATTCGTATCGATCAAGAATTGATCATTTTTGGCTGAAATTTATCCGGTACACTCTTGACGTTGTATGCAAGCTCCTGTCAAAATTTGGTGGCATTTGGACTTGCAGATCTTGAGTTATGATCGATGAAAGTTTGGATTTGCATGACATTGTCGTCTTCGTATCGATACTATTTCGCATCGGTCCTGCGTGGCCCTGTTCGTATTGATGCTTGCATGCTATTTCGTATCGATGATTGGAGGCCGCCTTCGTATCGATGCTTCATGTTTCCTTCTTCGTATAGATCGGTGGTTGTCGTTGTTTGTATTGATGGTGGGAGATCGATACTAGATGGATGGAGGGAGACCGATACGAAATGGACATTGGTTGATGGATACGAAGTGTTGTTAACATGATGGATATGAAGTAGCTTCATTTTGATGGATACGAAGGAAGTTAGTTGGCGACGGATACGAACTGAATCTCCCTTGGGGAATGGATATGAAATTGGATGGATACGAATAGAGTTAGATTTCTCAGTCGTGATCGATCAATATCTTGAGCATACAAACTCCGATCGACTTGAAATTTGGAACGTTGGCTTTCATAGCCTTGCTGGTCCTGTCATATCAATTGTAGCTCGATCTGGACTCGAACAAAATTTACCGGTATCCATAGTTGATCTATGTATTAACGATCTCCAGGACGAACTATCCTTGGTTTCTAGTCAAGTTTTTGATGTCGTGGCCTTGCCAAAAGACGGAATAACATTTGCCCGCCCAAAGTACGTCTTGTATGAACATGACGTGCTTTGAAAAGCTGCCATCTTCATTCTGAAAAGTTCTATCTGATTCGCTGAGTAATTGTTATTTTTTTGTCAAAATATGTAGTCTTTGGTTGATCTTCGGTGATGTAGATGTCAAACTGTTGATTGTCAATGATCATGCAGTGTTTTGCTGTAATTGAGTGTTGTGCACTAGCGATTTGTTGTTCATCGTTCTAATCGTCATCAGGCAAGCATTCAATTCCTGTTAACTTCGAAAATTGAATGTTAGTTTGGCATACATGCACATATGTTAACCTGACTCCTGCTCATGTTTGCACATTTGCGGGTGGCTGTCAAGTTCTTTAGTTTTTGCTTGGATTGAGTTTCATATCGATTCTCTCCTGGATCGAAGTGAAATTCGAGTTGTAACAACATTCAGTGGTTGTTTTAAGTCCTTCCTTTGTGTCGATCCTCTCCTGGATTGATTTGAGATGTTAGAATGTATGCTTCATATCGATGGATATGTAATATTGGGTCTCGGTTTGATGGATACAGCAGTAATGTTTTGTGTCGTTGGAGTCGAACGATCCAAACATAATCAGGCGGTGATGCTTCGCGGAGGATATGCCATCTCTCATTCCTCTACTCAAGAAGAATTCACCACATTAGATAGTCTTTGATAGGAGTCATCCATGACTCCTTTTCTAGATCCATCTCTAATATCAGGTTGATTTTCATATTTTAATGCTTGGAATAATAAGTATTTTAGCCGGGGCAGAGTCTTTTTGTCGCGTATTCCCAAAACTGACTAGCTTGGCCGGTGACTTGGCTTTTTCATTTTGTTCTCTGAGGATGTCTATAATGGTGTAATTCTCGAAGTCGGCTAGTAGCTTTTGGATCCTGCTAAGGTATGGAACAAGACGTTGCCTCTAGTCCGATAATGCTCCCTACCTTAGCATACCACTAATCAGAAATCACATAAGATATGTAAAGTTTCCACACCTAGTTTTCTTTTAAGTTTGAACGTGGTGACCAACGCTTCATACTTAGCTTCGTTATTTGTTGCAGGGAAGTTGAGTTTCAGGGCTAGCAGATCGATCATTCCTCAGGAGTCATTAACACAACTTCGACATTAGAGAGCCGATTATCGAAAGTTCCATCTATGTATGTTCTCCATTGGTTGGACGGATCTCTATTGTTCTTCGGAGAATCGTCTGATGCAGTGAATTCAGATATGAAGCATGCTAATGTTTGACCATGGATAGCTCTCTGAAGGAGATAAGTGATATCAAATTGGCTTAGCTCGATATTCCATTTGAGTAGTCTTTCATACATCTATGTTTGCCATTGCACCTATCATAACGGTTGGTCGATATAGACATTAACAGGGTAAGCTTGCCAATAGCAAGCTTTCATCATATACTGGTCTTTGGATTAGTTTCTCTTCACATAGCATTGCGATTCTTATTGCGTGTGCTAACATGGCCTAATTGATGTATAAATCTTCGTTATCCAACAGCTTGGATAAAATTCTCTAAGCGATCTATCAGAGCTAGAACTGCATCAACGCAGTTGTTAGTCCATTCAAAAGTTTTCTTCCCTCTCTTGGTCAGGTTGAAGAAGAGAATACACTTGTATATGGCCCTAGAGTTGAATCAGCTTAGGATAATCTTCTAACTTAGCTCTATACCTGCTTGGTTTCCCCGGTACATGGATGACTCTAATCTTCAAAATTTTCTGACATTAGCCTCAATCCCATAAGAATTGATGACGAAACCAAAGAATTATTTCTATACAACACTGAAAGAGCATTTCGAAGAATCAAATTTCATTCTGCAGTTGTTACAGAGCACTGAATATCTTTGCCAAGTCACCATGTGGTTATTCGATGGTCGTAATCTCATGAGCATATTAACCACACATACTTTCATCGATCGGCCGATCTGATTTTTGAATGATCTTATAATCTTTCTTTGGTAAGTAGCATAAGCATTCTCAAATTTCTATCCAAGGATTGTAACATAGCACTATAGGCCCGGGTCAGTAAAGAAACAATTGTATTCTTGGTCTGGACTTGCTGCAGTATCTGATTGTATCTGCAATTTTCATCCATGGATGAGAGTAATTCAAGTCTGATGGTCGAGCCCATTAGTTGGTTGATCGGTGGAAGTGGAAAACTACGCTTTTCCATGCCATGTGCAAACCTGTGTAGTTGGCATACGTCCGCCACTCTCCGTTTGTTTGTCTCATAAGTAAAGGATTGGATACTCATTTTAGGTAGAGGACAACGTGGATAAATCTATTGGTTTTGAGTAAATTCGCCTCCTCTTTAAGTGAAGTAGATCTTTCTAGATCTATGTCACTTTGTTTTTGTTCACGGAGACATGCCTCGGGTCGACATTTAACGCAGGGTTCTCAATAGCTGGTGAGAGTCCATATGTATATATGAGGTTAAATCCAAGCAACCACATCAAGATTCCGCCGGAGCAACACAATTTACTCTTTCATCATCATTATGTTGAGTTGTGATTTGATCTACAATACTCGTGATGGGTTGTAGGCGCTTCATGTGCTTACTTGCAATGGTAAATGATCAGGCTTGTAGGGACATTGAATCAAAGGCTTAGTAGAGTTTACCCCTTGTATCGCGTGCGCTGCAGCATAGCTGGCTCCAGCTATGAGTCTGAATCTACTTGTGATTCCAAGCCGCGCACTTTCCATTCAATGTACTCGCGATCCATTGTTTATCGGAAGGGTCAGAATGATGATCGATTGCCCATAAATCCACGCGTCGATCTGATGATTCAATCTATAAGCATCCTTTCAGTCGTAACTTCAAGTTATTATAAATACTAGGAACGAGCTATAAGATTGAGTAGTCATATCCAGCTCTTGGATGATCACACTCGTGCCCTTAGTCTTGGGTTAATGGACATTTTGTGCTAATGATCGAGACTAGTTTTTGCTATGTTTATACTATAGTCCAAGCTGTAAGAGCCAGAGTTGTTTGATGAACAATCAAATTACATTCATCTTATTTCTTGCGCATGCCCCCAAGTCTGGAGAATATCTCGATAACTGGCAGGGTAGATAATGTATGCTTTAATTTCACATTATATCCCTTTGAGCCATGGGATCGAGTTAACCGATGGAAGGTTGAGTTATTCCTTATCCTGCAATGTGTCCTAGTTCTTTCTTCTATTCGAATCCTTCGTTTCCTCACCGACATTCAAACATGAGCTAACTTCTGGAAGATCAATGACATTCACTTTGTTGATTATGTGGCCATACTCTGGGCAGAAACTGAAGAGTGAATCATCTAGTCAGATCCAACGCAGGGTTGATGCTTCCCTTGTCGAACCAGGGTAAGAATCGGTGCACGGACATTTAGGTTGCGCTTGTTGTGAATTGCTCGTTTAATCAAATCATGGTAAAAGTCAAAGAACGAATAGTCACATTGCATTCTATTGGAGTTAGCCAATTAACTACATCCATTTAGGTATACATTCTCTCGTCAGAACTAGGGATAATGTCAGCTCAAATGCAGTCAGGTCATGCTCATCTGGTCTCATGCTCTTCTTGATGGATCGAAGGAAGGTGATGGAGGATGAATGGTTAAGTCACACTCACTCGTGGTTTATTATCCTATCCATGCTCTGTTGTCCAAAGGTATTTGATGGATGTTCAGGTCACATCGGTCTGTAGTCGAAGAGGATCAATATTGACCGTCGATTCAATGGCACGATGTAGAATGCTCGGACCTCATTTAATGTCGATCCAATGGTATGATATGAAAGGTATAGATCGATATTGCTCGTCGATTTGATGGTATGATATAATTGGTTGCCTGTAACTTCAGGCATCATTCTGATTTGTTGGCATTAAGGTCTCCTAGTAGTCGTTGCCTTAAGTTGCAAAGGACGCTAAGGTGGTGATGTAGCGAGTCACATTTCTCTTCTTTCCGTGATCTGTTCTTCTCCCCCCAGTATTAGGTTAGCAGAGTTAGTTTGTGGATGGTCTATTTGCGTCTGTAGTGAGTTTTTACTCCTCCCGTCGACTTTAGGTCAGAGTTGGTGAATGAATTGTCAAATCACATTCGTTTATTTGTCTATGCTCGTAGTTGCACTCCGAGGATCAAAGTCAGCTGAAGGGCGATTCATCACATCTATTTGATGTTTATCCCCTTGTCTACACTCTGGGGACTAAGATTTTTTTATAGAAAATGGTCGGATTGCGTTTTTCTCGGCCAATTCCTCTACCCCCAGTCATGGGCAAAAGTCGAGGTGTGGTCGATCACATTACGACAACTTTAATTTAGTGATTTTCCCATTGAACTGTATGAAGGAGTTGATTGGCGGACGGTTGGGTCACATCCGTCCATGTTGCATGCACAACCCACCAGATCATTAGTGAGAGTTAGCGGATGAACGGTCGAGTCACATTCATTTGCGGTAGGATTGGTAATCACATCCATTTAGAATAGGACTTTCAGCTAGGTCCGTTTTGTGAATCTGCGTCTCCTTGTCGAATCAAAGAAGAAATTTTGTCTTTTAGGGTTGGAGTGCATCCCTATATGATTATGTTATGGGTCTCGTACCGAGGGCAAGAGTTGATGCATGGACGGTCATTTCGTTCCCGCTTAGTGCTAGATGGTCGGATAACATCCGATTTTTATGATAAGTGTGCCCCCATGTCAAGGGAAGAGTTGGAAAGCAAATGGTCGAACCACATCCGCTTTTTGTACTACAGAACTTGCCAAGGAATCAAAGTTGATAGAAGGTGAGTCGAATTGCATCTCTACTGGTATTTATATTCCAAACCATGCTTTAAGGACTGGAGTTGGTTGATGGGTTGCTAGTCACCCAATTTGGTGTTTATACTCCAGTCCGCGCTCTTGGGACCAAAGTTAGTTGATGGGTGGTCATTCGCACCCAGTTGGTGTTTATACTACGGTCCACACTCCGGGGACTTAGAGTTAGTTGATGTTTATACTCCAATTTACACTCTGGAGACCTAGAGTTAGTCGACGTTTATACTCCAGTTCGCACTTTGGGAATCTAGAGTTAGTTGATGTTCATACTCCAGTTCACACTTTGGGAATATGGAGTTAGTTGATGTTTATACTCCAGTCCATGGTCTCGGGAATTTGGTGTTAGTTGATGGGTGGTCTATCACACCTATTTGGTGTTTATACTCCAGTTCATACTCTCGAGACCAGAGTTAGTTGATGGGTGGTCAGTCACATCCATTCCAGTTAATGATTATACTCCAGTTCGCACTCTGGGAATCTGAAGTTGGTTGATGTTTATACTCCAATCCACACTTTAAGGATTTAGAATTAGTTAATGTTTATACTCCAGTTCGTACTCTGGGAATCTAGAGTTGGCCGACAGATGGTCAATCACATCTGTTTAGGCATTTGGATCCCGTTCGCACTCTAAGAACAAGAGGTCGATTAAGGTTGTGGATGGTCGGATCACATCCACCTTGATTTGGCAAGCGAAGTCCTAGATGGATGGGTCCATCCTCCTCAAGTTTGGATTTGGAATTTTGTACTCCATCTCATACTCTGGGAATCTGGAGTTTGTTCGAGGATTGTCATGTTTCAATTCCTTTTGATTTAAGTGTGTCGGATCTCGAGCTCGGGTTTCACTTAATAAGTGATTAGTTGATCTCTATCACTTTCCACTTATCCACCCTCAACAAAGGATAAGTTTTAGTTGATGGACGTTCAAATCACATACATGTTCGTTTGGATTCTGCTTCTGCCAAGCCAAAGGAGTAAGATTAGAGTTCTGGCAAGCTTTGAGCTCGTGTAGAGGAGAGGATGGTCAAACTACATCCACTTTGAGTTGTGTATTTTCCGTTAAGTCAGGAGCAAGAATTGGAGAGGGGATGGACATGTCACATCCACTTTATACTTTGCGTTCTTCCAATTGAGCTGAGGAAGAGAGTTGAAATGATCGCTTATGATGGTTAGTGAGTATGCAGTTAGTTGTTGATGATTTTAAATTAAGGGTTGGCCCCTGATGAAGTCGGTTTAAGGCATGATTGTTTTGCGGAATCACAGATGCAAACTGGGGAGTCAATGGTCAAATCATATCCACTTTAAACATGTGTTCTTAAATAAACCCAAGTGTCTAATGCAGGATTGGATGCATGGACGGTCGCGTCATATCCACCTTTGGTGTGATTTCGATTTTAATGGGCATCAGAAGAAGCATAAGTATTTTAGCGAGCTTCAAGTACGAGATGGAGAGTGCATTGTTGGGCATATAACTCCAAGTCTTTTTCAAATCTCCTAATTATATTTCATAGGCGGATGGGTGTATAGTCGGTTGCATCCACTTTGTACTGGAGTCCGGACCTTGTCGGTCTCCTTTGCTTTGATGTCCTATCCCTAAGTCAGGTGCATATAGCAGCTGATGAGTGGTTGAATCATGCTCGTCATGATAATACCTCAATGATTTGATTATAGTCCGCGGAGGTTGTTTTGCACCCATCCTTAAGTACTCAGTTACCTACATCATTTGCAAGTAGTTTAATTCAAGTCGGTCATATTTCGCAACTACATGAAATTGAAATAGAAATAATTCAAAAGAGATCGGATTAAATCTCATTGATAAGTGAAGCGGCGTCGTATGCTCGCTATTACGCTTCGGTCCAGACAGTTGGAAGTTTAACGCAAGTAGTTCAGTTAAATCAAAGTCTTGATTGATAGGGGTCGAGAGTTCCCGGCCCTTCGTTTTATGGGACTTAAACATATTGTTAGAGCGATCCTTTCTGGAGCAGCCTTATGGCATTGGCGTCCACGGTAGCCATCTAAAGAAGAGGAGTTTTCCGATCTAGAGTATGGAGTAGGTTCCCTCCTTATCTCGCCAAGTTGATCCTTCATCTGATTCATCAACTTAATATTGGCTTGGACATGTTGGTGTAATCGTCGGCGGCTATCCACCAGTTCTCTTATCAAAGTCTGGAAATAAGCTCTGGTGATGAATTCATTTATGGGTATTGGCCGCAACTGGCTGCGGACTTTGGATAAATTCGTTGGCTACCAATTTCTTTATTCCCTTCAGCAATATGAGAAGTAGAACCCGTATGTCTAACCATGATTGACAGTGTTCTTTGAGGAATGGGGGAAGACATCTGCATTTGATGGCAGTCATCACTCTTGGTGGAAGCCATGCGCAATTCTCACTTCATTAGGTAGTGTCAGTGGTTGTATTTCCATAGTATACTGACATAGTCAACATATTAAATTTTCATTAGAAATTTTGCAGATAGGATGGTTTCAATGAATATTTCTCCACTGGGGAAGATTCTCCAATTGTCATTATGACTAGGTCTATTTTATGGCTACGGGGTCTTGTAATACTGGTGAATGATGCGTGCATGATTTTCCAACATTTGAGTGGTTGGTAACGCCGACTGGATGGCGAGTTGGTTAACATGGGCTAATAGATTGGTGATTGTCCCAAACTTTCATCCAGATAGGAGACATATATAGGATATTAAGGAAGTCCTCTTGAGGTTGTATGCCATGATTTTAGTCATATGGACGTGGAATGATTAAGATGCGGGTACTTGAAGATGATTCAGCGGTGACCAGCTATGTTTTGAGTTGGCAGAGTATACAGTGTAGGGAAGTCGTTATATTAGCCATCGTACCATAGTTGTCAATTCAGGAGTTTAAAAGCTGGTCAGTTGGGGGAAGTTGCAATCCACCTTAGAAGCATGATATATTAATCAACTCTAGTTCTTGGCATATTAACTAGGTTCTCCAGCCTCTAGGAGCATGGTTGAGTAGTATTTCTTTACCCATTCCTTGATTGGAACTCAACAATTGCTATTGTAATTCCCTACGTCCCATCCAGTCATGGAATGATCGGGATGTTCCTTTATTAAGTTGAGTTTTGAATTCACTATGCGGGTGCTCTGCGTTGCGGCTAGGGTCCTTTATTAAGTTGAGTAATGAACGATCAGGATGTTCTTTTCTGGAAATTTGAGTCGTACCCAATTTTTTTTTTTAAATTTTGTATCATTCTCAACAATGTTTGAACGATACAAACATTGGTGAAGATGAACAATCCGAAAAGTGGACACTTGGATCGATACGAAATGAACACAGTTCGATTGATACAAAGTGGTATCTGAGGATCGATACGAAATGCTCATAGCTGGATCAATACGAAGTGGTATTTGTTGATTGATACGAATTGGATGCAACTGGATCGATATGAACTGTGTATGAGTATCGATACGAATTGGACGCAGATGGATCGATACGAACTGCATATGAGTATCTATACGAATTGGACGCAGATGGATCGATACGAACTGCATGTGAGTATCAATACGAATTGGACGTAGATGGATCGATATGAACTGCATGTGAGTATCGACACGAATTGGACGTAGATGGATCGGTACGAACTACAAGTGAGTATCGATACGAATGTTGATCAATACAAATGTTGATCGATACGAATGCCGATCGATACGAAAACTGATCAATACGAAAACTGATCGATGCAAAAGTCGATCGATATGAATGCTGATCGATACGAAAAGTGATCAATATGAATGTTGTCATATTTTCTAATTACGAAAATAAGGATAAGAAAATCACCATATTTTCTAGATACGAAAATAAGGATACGAAAATTACCATATTTTCATGGATACGAAAAAAAGGATACACAAATCTTCATATTTTCATGGACACGAAAATCTTCATATTCTCATGGATATGAAAATCACCATATTTTCATGGATATGAAAATAGGGATATGAAAATCTCGATGAATGTAGTTCCTCTTAGATGTGGAGCAATCTGAAAAGAATAGAAGGAACCACTTGCCGATAGGTCTGGATCTCCTCCTTAGTTTTTTGCAATCCAACGACGGTAGTAGATCCACAGAACATGAGAAAAGCTAGGTTTTCTCAGTGAAAGCACCAAAGTGTTTGTACCAAAATTGGGCACAACACTCTTTGGATGTGTTTGAAGAGATAAAATGAAGAGAATAAATGTAAAATGAAGCAGATCTAACAAACACGCCAATAAACAATAAGAAAATGCATAGAAATACATGGAATTAGAGTGGTTCGACGAATTGCATACGTCCACTATGAAATGACCGATGTTTATTGAACTTTACTCACCGATTACAAAAGAGTACAATAGTACAACTGACGTTTGATAATGATTTCAGCAGAGTATCAGCGTAGAGAGGACCAAAGTCCCTTTTCTGGATGCATATGGCTGCTATTTATAGACGTAGGCTAAAAATATCTAGCCCAGATCTCAACTGACTTTTTCTTTCACGTTGGTGGGCCAACTGAATCAAGTTCAGGTGGTTTCGACTCGATCTGGGAGCGATACGAATGGAATTCGTATCAATTAAGAATTGATCCTTTTGGCTGAAATTTATCTGGTACATTCTTAGTTGTAGGAAAGCTTCTGTGAAAATTTGGTGGCATTTGGACTTATAGGTCTTGAGTTATGGTCAATGCAAGTTTGGATTTGCATGATATTGTCGTCTTCGTATCGATACCTTTTCGCACCGGTCCTGTGTGGCTCTGTTTGTATCGATGCTTGCATGCTACTTCGTATCGATGGTCGGAGGCCGCCTTCGTATCAATGCTTCATGTTGCCTTCTTCGTATCGATCGGTGGTTGTCACTATTTGTATTGATGGTGGGAGATCGATACAAGATGGATGGAGGGAGATCGACAAAAAATGGACATTAGTGGATACGAAGTGTTGTTAACATGATGGATACGAAGTAGCTTCATTTTGATGGATACGAAGGAAGTTAGTGGGCAATGAATACAAACTGAATCTCTCTTGGGGAATGGATACAAAATTGGATGGATACGAATAGAGTTGGATTTCTCAACCGTGATCGATCAATATATTGAGCATACAAATTCCGATTGACTTGAAATTTGGAACGTTGGCTTTTATAGCTTTGCTGGTCCTGTCATATCAATTATAACTCGATCCAGACTTGGAAAAAATTTACCAGTATCCATAGTAGACCTATGTTTTAACAATCTCCAGGACGAACTATCCTTGGTATCTAGTCAAGTTCTTGGTGTCACGGTATTGCCAAAAGGCGGGATAACATTTAAAAGGTTAAAAACTAGTTTTTCATGCCTAACGCATGTTTCACTACTTTCAGGACCCTGCTTCCGATTAGGTAGCTTTCGACTTAGTAGTATTGCCTCTCCATTGAAACCAATGCACATAGTATCATTAACCTGGTACATAGTGAATTAGACAAAAGCAGAAGGAACTGGGTCGAAACTAGGGTTCCTAAGGTAGTCGAAGCGTTACTTTGCTTTAAATCGATAATGCGCCTGCTTTGCTTTCGACTATCTTGCTTTCGACTTGGTTGGCTTTCGACTGGGTCAAATGCTTTAAAAAAATGGTTTTAAGAGGTCGCGCTTTTGTTTTTAAATAATTGCTTTCGACTAGGTCGAAGCCTTAGCTGGCGCTTTTTACCTTTCGAAGCAAGCTTTCGAAAAAGTTGATTTTGTTTTATAAAAACCGTGCCGCCTATCCAATACTTTCGGAAGGTTGGTTTCGATACCATTACTCTTTGCTTAGGAAATGCCTTCGAAGGAATGCTTTCGACTTAAATGTTTTATGAACATTTTTCTCTATTGAAGGTAGAACCCAAACGGTTTCGAAGAAGTTAATATTTAGTGGTTTCGAAAGGTTTTTCCACATGTTTTACATTAACACAAGGCTTTCGAAAGGTTTTAACGAATGATTTTGAAGGGGTAGTTCCCCAATGGTTTGAAAAGTTTTGAAAGGAAAGATTTTCCAATGTTTTCCAAAGGAAAAGTTTTAAAGTTTTAAAGATAAGATGTCTAAGGTTTTTAGCTTTCGAAGGAAAAGGTATTTCAATGTATGTAAATGGTTTTGAAAGGAAGTTTAGGCCTTTCGGCCTAGATGAAAGAAAGGGTTTATTTGGTTACGAAAGGAATACTTTCAATGGGATCGGAAGGGGTACTTCATAGGTTAAAATGTTTTTATCAATAAAAATTTGGGTAAAGAATATATAACATGGCAAGGTGAATTTAAGTAAAGTGCAGAGTTTATATTTTCCTTGTTTAAGTTTGATTTGAAGGTTTTAAATCAATTTGAGATAGAAAGATTTTCAAAGAAACTTTAAGGGAAGATTACCCTAAGTTAAATAACTCTGATATTAGAATACCGAATGGGACAGGTATAGGGTCGCGCCCTATACATTAGCTATTAGCCCCAGCTAATATAGTCCGAATGTCCAATGTTCATCTTTGTCACAGGAAATACTAAAATTATGATTACACACAGAGGGGAATATATGTTAGTATATAGATTCCTTTCAAAAAAATGTTTGTATAAAGATAGGTTATTGGTAAGCCCACAAAACTATTAGGAGAAGGTGACCCTGAGAGATGTTAAATTAGGGACAGACCATCCATAAGAGGAGTATCTAACAGATAATTAGGGATAGACATTCCAGAAGAGGAGTATTTAATAGATAGTCAAAGACAGACCGTTCCAAAGAAGAGTGTCTAAAGGTGTTAGATTATTTGTTTATATTGTTTGGTAGGCCTGAGTCAGCTAAATGTTAGTAGTTATCCAAACAAAACTATACTTTTCAAACAAATAGTTCATTTAATACCTGATATGAATAAATATATAATAATGCTTTAAAATTTTATCCATTTTTGGTTGCAGGATAAAGGTTTGCAAAAGATATGTTTTAAAAGCATATTGGTGAGGGGAAACGCGGTGTGGTCTCACCCGAGATGTACATTATTATTCACACTAGGCTTTATGTCTGACTCGAAGTTTACGTTTTTTCCCTTAAACTCTTAGCTGTTTAAAATTGATTTGATTAGGCTGAGGTTTGAGGTTTTATAGGTTTTAGTAGGTTGACGAATAAGCTTTCGTAGATGAGTAGGTGGTTGACGGATAGCTATTTGGAGTTGCCGTTTTTTATTTCACCGTGTTGTATTTAAGATAGTTATATCTATATAGTACTCTGGTCAACCAAGGGGGCATCATCATATGTCGCTCTTGGTGTATTTTGTAATAATTATATTTTATCAAAACCTAAAAAATGATTATGGGATTATGTAATAGAATACGAAACATGTTTTGTAAATGTAATTAGAAAATTTGTTTTTGGGAAATCAACGATTTTGTTTCCACTTTATGTGCTACTGATATTATGGATACCAATAACATTACCGTATAGGGTCATCGGAAGTTAATACTATGGATGACCATAGTATCTGTAGCGCTTAGCTTCAGGCCTCTAGATAGGGGATTCTACAGTGGAATATTAGGTGGAATTTGCTTTGCGAAAAGTAAAGCGTGCCTTTGTGGAAAGTAAAGCATGGCCTCATGAACATCACCTCCCGGAGATGATATAGAAAACTATGTAGTCCGCAAGAAATATTACAATATTATGGGCTATCAGATAATCGTGGATAAAAAGGTGCTATACCCTTAGAATTTAAAATGGAATAGTGTAGTGGCCAGCCTGAGATAGGTGAAAAGTCACTGGGCACTATGATCCATCAGTGTTGAACAATATAGTGCTGGGTCTAGCCTGAGACAGGTGAAAAGTCACAGGGCATTATGATTGTTAACAGAGTGTCCACAAGGAAGGAAATAATCACTAGTTTCCTATCAAGTTATAAATCCAATTCCAATATGAGTTTTATTGTTTTGATTGTATTCCCGAAATAGTTGTAATGCCTTGCAAACATTTTTGCTACCACTTAGTACCTTAGACCCCATGCTCAGGTATTCGTACCTTCTTTATATATTTATTCGAAAAGTGTTTTCGAACCCATGTCATTAAAGATAATGTCAAAATATTTTGGTATAAAGTATTTTGGTTATCGTAAGGTAAAAATTCATCGGTGTGGTCATACAAGATACCCTTTCTTTTCAAAAAAAGTTTTGTTTGGCATTGATTTGATATATGACACTGCCACACACACACATATATATATATAATTCATGTTTCTTATGCTGGTTAGCCAAGCCTGATCTGAGTATTTTTAATAGTCGAGTTAGATCCGAGTAGTTTCAGGTTTAGCTTTAGACGCTTTGAGTCTCTAGAGGAGAGCTAGAGGTTTTCATCAACGTATGAATATAGATTATATTCCCACTACATTTGTTTTGTTATTTTCATTTTTTAGCATTTGTAAGGACATGTGTTTATAACTGTCCAGGCTGAGCTTAAGTTAGGCTTTGATCTATGTATTTCAAATTTTTCGCTGTAAAGATTATTGATATTATAAATTATTCCATTCGTGTGAGATTCTATTTTGTCTTTTTTCCTTACCCTTAACGATCAGTTTTTCCAACATTTGAGTGCTCATTATGTAATACATTGGACATATTAGTGTTGATTTTCGAGGATCGAAAATCCCGTTTATTACAAATTTATTTCAAACTATTTAAATTTGATTTATACATACAAGTTAATCCAACTCCAAACAAAATCAAAACAATCCAATCATTCAAACCAAATCAATTAAACCAAATAATCAAACAACCCAAACTAAATTCTTATGGTAATATTAAATCTAAACTTAATACCTAAATGTTCCATGGAACTTCTACCCAAGCGTCAGACCCAAAAATTGGATATGCATCGATGGCATCTCAATCTTCATTATCCTTGTTAATATTGCACTTTGGGTTGTTGGTTGGTTTGTCTATGATTAAGGAAGAAATCATCTATCTAATGACATTAAAATGCTTTTCTTGTTCGTTGATCATCTGCATTTGACTCGACTCTAAATACCTTTGATTTCGTAGGATAAAGAGAGAATGTCTTTGAAAGATTAACGAGTTTGTTTAAGATTTTCACATAATTTTTTATATAGAGAAGACATTTTTATGAAAATATGTTTGAGAATGAAAAGAGAGTATAAAATAAAATGATGAATTAGTTTTTTTGAAAGAAATGAGATTAAATAGTAGTTAAAAGTCGTTTGAAATGAATGGATGGTGGGTAGTTATTTATATTTTGAAATTTTAAAAAAATTGCTTTCTACCTGTTATATGTCGACATAAAGGTAGCATGTAAGTAGACATACATACATTTTAAAAACAATAATATTGCTATAATTTTTGTTTTTATCTTATGCCATTATATATTTATAACTTCCAGAGACTAATAAACAATATAAGACGGTAACAAAAATATTTCTTTACTTAGAACTTGAAGAATACACGGATTACAATGGTCAATAAAAGCAGATACATAAACACGACATGAACTTAAACCAAAAACATACAACGAAGCTATATATCATAAGTAAATAACTAGATAGGTTTTAGAAGGATGTAAATAATGATGATGAAGAGCCATCAAGCTTGCGAACGACGTTTCTAAATAATTTATCCATTTTTTTGGAAAAAGAGGTGAACTTTTTACTGAAAGAATGCTTAAGCATCTTTTAGTTTTTAAGAAGCTTCTCTTGGTTCTTTGGTATCTCCTTATTGGAGAGGTACGATAGTTTGTCAAAACTTTATAAGGAAGTTTCCATTTCTTCCTCATCTTCCTCTTCTTCATCCACTTCCATTTCAACCCCTTCTTCTACCTTTTCTTGTTGATTTTCTTGTTCTTCTTCCCATGCTAGCTTTTTCTCCTTTTTAGGAAGAATCTCATATGGTTTGAAAAATGGTAAAATGTGCATAAGAGAGAATTGGCTTTGTAGAAAACTTTCGAGAAATGGATTTTTCTCCTCTTAAATCCACCAAAATGTAAGAAAATTCTAGTAAGATACACACCATGGAAGAGTGTGTTCTAATTTCTAGAAATGTTCTTTTGAACAAAGTCATCTAAAATGACTTATACCAAAGTTATGTTGTAGGAACCATAAATAGAAAAAAGAGCTTTAAATTTTAAGTAGGTATATTACATTTATCTATCCTCGGAGTAATACTTTATTGTAAATTGAGACTCATAATTCTCAATATTGGTCATAGATTCTTGTGTTTAAATTCAAAATCTTCATCGCTTTCGAAAATATCATAAAGAACTTCACGATTTTATATATCAATGTGAAAAGTGGAGAGGTCAGTTCCACTAGATTTACAACCAAGAATATGACCCAAATATTCATAATTTAAAATAATTTGAGTACCATTAATGCTACTTCAAAATTGACATTCTTCTCCTTGATAAATTTTTTATTTAAATTCACGTAAAACGTTTTGACCAAATCGATAACAAAAAAACATTTTGAGAAGATTCAATTAAACCAAGAATTTCATTTACAAAACAAAGATCATGTGAATCATAAGAAGAAAAATCATCGAATTTAGTAAATCTTCCGGGAGAAACCTTTTCGGAAGTAGTATACTCCATATAAGCTTCAATGACATCTTTCTCATTGAAGAGAAAGCTTTTAGTTTTCTTAAGAGCATAATGGTTTTTGGATTTATCCTAGAGGAATCTGTTATTGAAGGTTTGAGGAGATAAGAGAGTGAAACGATATATGAAATTTGAGACAAAGTGACTGAAATGATAGGATGGAGGTGGAGTAAATAAACAAAGGATCAAAAGACGTATTCTCTGGTAAAAAAGGCATCTTTTCAGAACATAAGAGTAAGTTCAAAGTGGAGGGAAGTTCAAATTTTTAATTTTAAACGAAATTTCAAATTATATTTTTCTAATGCATATGTCGACATATAAATGGGACAAATGTCGACATAAACCCTTAATTTTCAAAACAAAAAATTGGATAAAAATTCCTATATACTTGTATATTCGTATATATTTCTAATTATCCTAATAATATTATTTATTTATAGATTATTCCTGTCGATCAAAAGCAACCAAACAAATTAAAATTAAAATATAAAGCATACCGATTTTTTTCTGGTTTTTGTTGATCAGTATTGACTAGTCTTTTGTTGTTATGAAACACATATTCACATTTTCAGTGTCAGGATCATTATCGCTAGAGGAAGTGTCTAAATCATCCTAAATGTTGCATAAGCCATTTTTAATTTTCTAGATGAATCATTTGCAAGTGAGATCTTTGATTTATTCGGATGTGGGTACTCGTTTTGAAAATGACCAGGTTCATTATAGTTGAAGCATCTTGTCATAGTTCTAGTTCCAGAAGTTTTGTTTTCAATTTTTCGAAATTTTTTCATATTTCTATACTTCAGGAATTTTATGAAACTTTTGGTCATCAAAGCAATTTCTTCATCATTTTCATCGTTAGAATCTCGATCGTTATTTATTGCTTTGAAAGCAATGGATTTCTTGTATATTGTCTTGCTTTCCTTTCAACCTTGCATTTGTGCTTTATAGGATATTAAATTGCCGATTAACTCTTCACTTTTAGAGTACTAACTTCATTAGCCTCTTCAATTGCAAGTGACATTTGATCCCATTCCGAAGAGAGTGAATTGAGGATTTTTCTAACTTGATCCTCTTCAGAACATAGTTTACCTAGTGCAACTAATGAATTGTGACGCCCCACCTCTATACTCACACTAGCCAAGGACATGACAGGGTAATGCCGTCGACTAGCACGAAGAATAAGGCTGTTGAGGAGCGACCATCTTTGTAATTGCTTTGTGCGAGTACCCATATGCCAGATAATATGAAAAATCTAACATATCAAATACAAACTCAAGGCTACTACACAGTGGCTATGTGATCTTCGGAAACAAATATAAAATAAGCATAACACAAATTAGTCACAGACATTCATATCACTAAGGCGGAAACAGATATGAATACAACACACAAAATTTTACATCGAAGTAGTGGTCATGTAAGATCCACTACATCAAAAAAGAATAGGTACAAGTGCTAGACAAAAGAATATGTATACATCAAGGAGTCTCTATCTTGAATGTATAAAAGCAAAAAATACTAAGCTAAAGTAGTTAGCTAAAAGATAGAAGACGATGCCAAATAAGAAGTCAAATGGAAGCACCTGAAATACCTCGGTCTGACCAGAGTATTATTAAAGAAGAAAATAATAAACGGATCAGTCTAGCTATAAATATCATATAAGATGAGATAGAATAAGAGATATAACAAATATATATGATAACAATGAAAATAACAGAATATCTCAAATCTTCTCAAACACCAAAAAGAATGTCATATTCTTTAGCTTATTCACCAAAACCTCAAATATTGGCAAAACATACCAATGCCAATCGCAATAAATGGTGAAACATAAAGTCCAGCAATCCATGATAGAAAATCCAGAAAACATAAAGGGGGAGGCCTACCACAAACGGGAGCATGAAAGCTCACCAACACGAGTATCACAAACAGGATGCTATCCCATGAAAATACGGGGTACTGTCCCCCCTTAGGGACATATAAGCTGAACATGGATGCAACTAAAAAGATACGCCCCATGCACAGTCGAACATCGACGCACCTGAAAAGATACGCCCTATGCACTTATTTAGCCGAACATCGACGCACCTAAAAAGATACGCCCCATGTACCGAACTCATTGAGCCGATTGCAACACGAACGGTAAAAAAGACCAGGGGTCGCTAGCCCCTAAAAATGAGACGAAGTTCCATAAAACTGGGTACAGTCCTCCACGTGGACAAAGAGACATCGCATATCGCTAGTCTAAACCATAAAATGATCACGATCGATCAATAGAAGTGTGAATTACACTAAGCTAGTAAATAAATGAGTTTAGCTTCATGTCCCATAACCATTGGCTTAACTTAATTATTTACAAACAAATTGTAGATTTCCACTCGAAAATTGTCATAAGATTTCAATCAAACAAGTCCAAAATTTAACCAACAAAGTAAACGCAAGCGTTTCATACCACTTGTTTTTCTAAGTCGTTTAATCAGATTTCTCATACGAATGAGGTAAAGGTTTGTATATACTAATAGATTGGAAAATGGTTTAAAAACGAGCTTCGTATTAATAGTAACATTGAAATCATTTTTGTGAAAGAGTTTGAATATTTACTACTAGTATAGAAACCTTTGTATTTTAAAGTGACAAATCACTGAAATGATTATAAAAACAATCAATCACCAAAAATTCACATGCGATGACGTGAATCAAAACCATAGAAATCGGTATCAAATCCATCAAATAGATATTCTCAAAAATTCAAAGAAGAAGTCATAAAAGTCAATAATAAATGACAACAACCAATCGGATCAACCAAAAATTGATATAAAATGGAAAGCCACAAGAAACAGGCGAATTGACTAAATTTAACAGCTTCAGACGTCTGGTGGTTATCCCAGACGTCTGAGCTGAAAGATTGAGATTTTCATTCCAGATCGCCCAGATGTTTGGGAAGTGAGCTTGGACGTCTGAGCTAAAAGACTAGAATTTTTATTCCATTGTCCCAGACGACTGAGCTTATTACCAGACGTCTGAGCTGAAGCTCGGGACAGAAATTAGCCTAGGCCATTGATGACCAAATTGTCGCGGAGGCGATTGAACGAGCGACGATAGCTAGGGATTTATGCCAAACGATGGCCCAGCCCTATAGGCTCTTCAATAAACCCCAAACAACATGTCAAAACATCCAACGTAGGATTTTCATAAATTTTGACTTTAAAATATCAAAAATTGAAAAATTCACCAAGCCAATTCAATTCAAAAGCAAATGAACATGAAATAAATGTTATAAATTCATACCTAACAACTATCAAATATATAGACATAGATGTGAGTTTAAGAACTCACCTTTACACCCAAAAACAACGAATGAGAAGCTTTGAAACAACAAGATCATTCTCTCCTTCACTTAATTTCAAGAACCCTCAATCTATGCTCAAATGCAAATATTACCTAAATTAGGTTATAGGATTTTCTGGAAATTGGAGAGAGATTGAGGTGGAGAAGAAGTAGAGGATGCTTACCTAAGCTTCTTTTTGTTTTGGAGCTTGAATCTTGAATTTCCTAGTAATCTAGGATTTAGGAATTTTAATTTCATCTTCTTTCACCATTTTCCTTTAGCTTGAGAGAGTTAGGAAATAATGGGACGAATGAAGAGGAGTTAGAGGAGGAGTTAGGGTACTAGATGAGTTTGTGGGCTGAAATCCAAACCCAAAGCCCAATAGAAAAATAGCAAAATTCTTCTCAACTCCAAACATATCGATATTTATACTCAAAAAGGTCGCAAACACCATTTTGGACTCAATGGAAGTGGTCTCGAGTCCTAGTTCGACTGTTGATAGAAGATAGCATTTCGAACTTTAAACCAACCAGCGATGCTATATTTAAATATACAATCGTAAAATATGTGGGTTGTTACAGACTCCCCTCCTTAAAGAAATTACGTCCTCGCAATATTTAAGAAGAAAATAAAAAGTAACAACCATACTAAGGCATAACAACACAAAAGAAGAAACTTCGAAATGAGAAGTTCACCATAAGGAGCACGAGAGGGTAAGTCCGGATATGTTCGCTCGATGAATTCTTTGGATTCCCAAAAGCAATCCTTAGGATTTGAGGACCATTGAACTTTCACAATAGGATCGTCTTTATTTCGAAGGCATTTAACCTCCGTAGCAACGATACGACTATGATGTTGCTCATAAGTCAAATTTGGTGAAACTTCAATTTCTTCAATAGCACCGGCCTCAAGAATAGAATCGGAATCTCTAAGGCATTTCCGTATTTAAGAAACGTGGAATACGTCATGAATAGTAGAAAATTGAGCCAGTAATAAAAGGCGATAAGCCACGGAACCCACGTGTTTGGTGATGGGAAATTGACCAATATATCGAGGTGCTAATTTTCTTGATCGACTGAAACGCACAATGCCCTTCATAGGTGAAACACGAACAAACACCAAATTTCCCACAAAAAATTCCAAATTCCTTCTTCAATTATTGGCGTAGGATTTTTGCCTACTTTGAGCTTCTTTCATCCTATGACGAATAAGGTCAATCTTTTCTATGGAATCATGAATAAAATCTAGACCTAAAACCAGCTTCTCACCGGCCTCTAGCCAACAAGAAGGAAATCGGCATGGCCTTCCATAGAGTGCCTCGAAAGAAGCCATACCAATAGTAGATTGGAAGCTATTATTATAGAAAAACTCAATAAGAGAAATATGATCTTCCCAACTTCCACCAAAATCAAGAACACATGCACGAAGAAGATCTTCAAGAGTTTGATTCACACACTCGGTTTGTCCGTCGGACTAAGGATGATAAGCAGTGCTAAAATTAAGCTTCGTTCCCAAAGCTTTTTGAAGACTCTTCCAAAATCCACTAGTAAATAATGGATCACGATCGCTAATAATAGAAGTAGGAACTCCATGCAATTTAACAATTTCTCTAACATAGAGTTTGGCTAGAAGAGGTACGGTCTGATTATACCGAACAGGAATAAAATTAGTGGATTTTGTAAGCCTATCAGCAATCACCCATGAACTGTCATGACCCGAACGAGAACGAGGAAGATTGTTCGTCGAAGGAAATTCTATCGGTTTAGAAAACCGTCGAACGAATTTAGAAATAAAAATAACCGCAAGCGCACGGTGTACGAATGTAGCACGCGGCGAATACGGGTCGATCCGCAGGGAATTGATGATTTAAATTTCCGAATCAATCAAATTATACCAAAGTCGAGAGTGTGTTTAAGCTAGAAAATGAGAAAATGAACTAACTAACAAAAAGAAAAGAAATGCAAATATGAAAGTTAAATGACAATTTAGAGAATAAATCCACTCTCTAGATCATGTAGTTCAACACATGAAATCATGATCTCTCTTTTGTGGTCATTAGTGTTCTAATTGATGTGTTTATCATAAGTATGGCATATTTGAGCTATTGATTAGCCAACATAAGCCATCAAACTATAACACACCCCTTAAAATACTTACTAACTTTCATGAAAATTTGACAAAGAAAATGAAAATGAAATCTATTTTAAGCGTGGCCTATTAACTATTGATTAGAAACATAGACCATCAAATTTTAATTTCAAATCACTTTCTTATGCCATAATCAAATATTGATGAAGAGACAATTGGTGTTAATGATTGTTTAAGCATAGCCTATTTGATGTCAACAATATAGACTATCAAATTCAAAGCAAAAACAACAAATAAAACCACTTCTATCATCTTCATTAAGCGCAAAAAGAGAGCATAAATTAACAAAATGTTGAAGCTACATTAATTAGAGAGCTTCATTACCCCTAAATTGAAGGGGTTTAGCTTCTCATATTTGTCATTTGCTTAACAAATGTAGCTTGCAACATGAAAGGAAAAGGAAAGAAAAATGAAAGCAAATGAAAAGAAAACTATTCTACTTGCATAAAAGTAAATCTACACTACAACATAAATGTAAATGAACATGAAAAGGAAAGAGCATGTATTAAATTGCATAAAATAAGAAAGATTACATAAAATAAAAATGGCTAAGTAACCATGAAAAGAGAAAGAGGAGCTTTCATTTTATTTTTGATCTAAACTAAACTAAAGAGAATGAGGCCTAAGAGACACTAAAGAAGAGATAGATTACATGAAACATATGGGTATTTATACATGCATGAAACCCTAATTCATATTTTTAGGGAATGCCCAAAATGCACCTTAGGAAGTGTGGAGGCCAAGTAACCATTAACATGCCTTAATCCCCCATTAAGTATACATGAAACCATTATATCCATAAGCATGTGCATTAGCCTTTAATTTGTACATTAAGGTAGGTGGGTAGGTGGGGTCCTCCATGATCTTCACTTTGAATTATTTCCATCTTCATTCCTTTATATTCTTTGTGCATGCATATTCCTTCATGAAACCACTCTTATTTGAGACCATTTTCCTACAAAAATATATATAAATTTCCAATCAATTTTTCTCAAAGAAATATATGCACTTAAATGACCGTTTTGCCCCTATATGAAGATGAATATGTGAAAATTTGGAATTAATATGAATTTTGGTTAAAACAAGTTAAAATACCTAATATGATCATTTATTTAATTTAAATAGAATAAATATGGTGGTAAAAATATGCACATTTACGTGCACATCAAATACCCCCACACTTATCTTTTTATTCGTCTTCGAATAAAGAAAAACTAAGATAAATCCGTTTTCGTAGGGAGCACGATTGCATTGAGCGTATGCAACAAGACGTTAAACCTCTGAGTGTCCCCAGTAGGACGAGTGTTGTCTCGTGAGGGTTTTCAGCGGATACTACCCACAAAATCCACATGCAGGATAAAAATATTTACAAAATGCAAGATTTATTTACAAAGAGATGAATGCGAATTTTTGAAAATATTTACAATGAAGGATTTACTTTTAAATCGACACAAATAAGTTAAATATAGGTTTTGGTTATCATCTTAAAATTTTTTAGTCATTTACTCGTCAAAATTTTCAATAAAAAAAAAGTTATCATAACAAATAGACTATAGTTTAACTTGTTATTTTAGTTGATAACAAAGGGTAATTATGAAAAGGATTCTTAGTTGATTATCAAAGTTTATCAAAGTGGTATTTTTATTTCTTTTCAATAACAAATCAAATCAACTAAGTAAAAATAGTGCTAGGATTTCAGTTGCTTGCTCTCTCATTATTTGCAAGAAAAATTACACACCTAGCTCAGGTAAACTGAGGCCAGATATACCACCCATGCACTGCCTTTCGTACTTATGTGAGGGGAGTACAGAGCATGGCGAGTGCACACACTTTCGTGCATACACCTATCGACCGTAGGTGGTTTTTATTAAGTCTATTCTTTCTTTTACATGTGTTCCATACATGCATAACCGTATGGACTTTTAAATGAGTATGAAAGCACATATCAAAGATTCTAAGTAATTTACCCATGCATAACCGTGAGAACTTTTAAATGAGTGTGAATACTTTGTTATTATTTTTTTATGTTTTTTTTAAGAGAGAGAGAGTTTTGCAAAATCATCTTAGCACCATTTAACTTAGAAGACAAAAAAAATGTTACATCCTTTACTTTAAATTCACCACTTTTAAAACAAAGATTTTCAATTAGGATGTATTTCATAATTAACACGTATGAATCTTCCTATATACTAGTTAAACCATTGTTATTTATAATCAAACTTCATTTTTATTTTTGTTAAGACAAATAAATTTTCAATAATTTCAATTTAATAAACCAAAACTATATATTTATCCTATAGTGTTTCTTTAAAAATAAATCAAAAACGCTAAAAAAAAAATCTTCTTTTGTTTTTGGAATTTTTTTTTTGTTTTTGGAAGAAAAATGAAAAATTAATCCTGAAAAATCAAGAAGAAGATGAGTCCCCCCCCCCACACACACACTTGATTTTGACTGTGTCCCCATAGTCAACCCAAGTCAAAAGGAACGTTTATTATTATTTACATGAAATGAAATGTATTTACACGACATCAGAAAGTATATTGCCCAAATGTAAATGAAACGGTCTTCCAAAGACCGATTCATTTGTCTCGTCAAGTATACGAGACAAAGCTTAGGCTCGAAAAACCAAACCGTAAAAGATTTTTAAGTCGAATGTGGCTTTGGAAAAATGAATGTCGTTTTATTGAAAATCTTACGAGTTGTTTTATTTTCGATGATTTTTGGGGTAGATATAACAATTGATTGAAATTCACATTTATTTTCACCAAATTGAAATTCAAGTGTATCATTGAAAACTTCCTTCAAACTATCTAAAGTCAAAATGGTGATCGAAATCTTCCCCGTTAGAATTTAGTGACTCATTTTCGAAAATTCCATCAAACTCGTGTTCGTTAAATTCATCTTCCTTAGTTGGATTATCAACAACTTCATCGCACGTATCCATTTCAAAATCCAAAGTTGTTGTATTCAAATTTTCGAAATCGAGAAAAGAAAGATCGAATTTTAAATTTGGTTTCACATCCTCAAAAGAATTGAAATCCAACTCAATTACCATGTTTTCAACAACTTCTTTGAGATTTTCGTTTTCAATTTCGAAAGTTGTTGTTTGAAAATCATCGATTTGGGCAAAAGGTGGATTATCACTCGACTTGTCACACGTTGGAATTTGAGTATGTTTATCACGTTGATTCAAATATGTTTCGAACACCAAATCCATGTGATCATTGTACATTTCATTCATTTTCTCAACAAAGTCAAATTTGTAACTATTAACTTGAAAATTTTCGTTTTGGACTTGTTGAGAACAAGAATTGTCAATTTCGATAAACGGTGGATTATTATTTGATTCTTCGCAAATTGAGAATTGATCATGATTTTCACGAATTTTTTTGTATTTTTCAAGTAATAAATCCCCGTTATCTTTTTCCATTTGCTCAACAAAGTCAAATTCATGATTATTAGTTTGAAAATTTTCACTTTGAATTTGTTGATAACCAAAATTTCAATTGTATCATGGTCGAGATTATTCCCATTGCCAAAATTATTTACAAATTGGTTCACATTTTCATTTTGATTTTGAAACTCATTTTGGAGTTCAAAATTGAATTTGCATGGGTTATACTCGAAATCGTTTGAATTTTGAAGTGAATCCAAATTTTGATTATTTTGAAAACTTTGATTCGAATTATCGCACAAATATGAATTACACAACTTATTTATCATTTGATTTTGTTGTGTAGCGATTTCAAGTAAAGATGAAATGCTATTTTCAAGATTTGAAGGTTGGTCATCATTTTGAAAATTTTGAGGTTCAAAATTCGAATCGTTTAAACAATAGTTGTTGTTGAAATATCCATAAGAATTTGAAGTGAAATTATATGGATTATATTGATATTCATAACTGTTGTAAAATTCATGTATGTGGGGAAAATCGGACATTTTCAAGAAAGTTTTTGGTTTTTTTTTTTATAAAAAAATATTTACAAGTAGAATTTATTTTTCAAAATGGAAAATTGCTTTTTTGTTTTGTTTTTGGATTTCAATTTTTTTTTTAAAGATTTTTTTTTTGGTTTTTGATTAATTTTTTTTTGGATTTTTGGAATTTTGATTTGAAAATTTTCAAAGGAAAAGGAAAAAAAAGATTAAGTTAATAAATATTTACAATTTTTTTTAGTTTTGGATTTTGAATTTTTTTTTGTTTTTTTTTAAATATGCATGAACTAATGCAACTAAATTAATGCAAGGGTCAATTACAAATGATTTATTCTAAGTTGACCCAAAATTGTATAATCATAAATTGTCTTAAATCAACAAGATAGTTCTTGGCCAGGTAACGGACAGGATTTATCGGTGCACCACGAATCACCGTAATATTTATAAATGGTTATTACTCTGCCGTAGCCTAGACACCAAGAAATTAAATTGTTCAAAGAAGACAGATTGTCAATATACAATTAAGAGTTATTGGTTTCTAACCGTTATTATTAACAAATTCTAAATGAAATGCGAAACTGAAATTAAACGTGTACTAAAAATGCAACTACGAATGAAATTGTTTTTATTTCAGAATTTTTTGTTTTGTTTTACAAAATGCAAGCGAATAACAATGCAAAGCAAATAAAACAGTAGATATAACGAGCAAGCGGTTTTCTTTTTTTTTTTTTTTGGCAAGCAAGGCGAAGTAAGCTTCTCCTCCAATCTGCTTTGGCAGCCTGAAATATAAAACAAGATATATACATAGATTTTTTTTTAAAAAATGAAACTTAAACAAAACAAAAGGAAAATAAACAAAAAGTTAAAGAGAAGGGTGGAAGTTTAAACAATAATAAAACAAAATGAAATAGAATAAGACTCAACTCAATATTATCCAAATCAAACTAAAGCAATCTTTTTATATTTTTTATGGGTTTTTTTTAGGATGAAACTTAAATGGATTTCAAAGAAGCTAACACAAAAACAAACTCACCGTTCAAAATAAAAAAAAATAAAGCCCGGCCGAAACCAAACGCACCCTGCCCTAAAAATAAGAAACCAATACCAACTGTCGAAATCACTCTCCTTCTTTTTTTAAAAAAAAATTAACGTCGAAATCAAAGAGATTAAGAACCGAATTTCAGAAAAATCAAAATCAAAATAAAAAAGAATGCTTGCTGATGTAGGTATTGTGTTGCGGTGAGGTCGACTGGAGTTTGGGTGAAGATTTGTGCTGTTGGGTTATGGTTTTGATGGTCACGGTTTCGGGATTTGCAGAGATACTCGGTCTTGTGGATGAGGTGATGAAGGCAAGGACGCGAGGCTGTAGATTGATTAATAAAGTGGGCACAGGCAGTAGGTGGTGAATCGCGACTTGGGGGATTGGGTTGTCCGATTTAGGTGTGGGTTGAGGCGAAGTGATTTGGGGATGTCGAGGAGTAGTGATGTGTTGTATAAACAGGTGGTTGCGGTTGTTGACAATGAATGGTGGTTAAATCGAAGGGGGCGGGTTGTAGTGATGCAGGCGCGTGTGATAATGGTGTGGCAGAGGCTTATTTGGAGTAGATGATGGTCTGTTATCAGGTTGTTTGAGGTAGGGCGGTGCGATGGTTTGCAATGATTGGGGGAGTTGACGGAGTTCGTGGATGGTTTGCTGCACAGTGATTCGACGATTTTTTTTTTGTATCAGAAGAGGTAGCAGCAGTTTCTGTGTTGATTGGAGAAGAGGCAAATGGATTGTTTATGGGTTGGTTGGGGTGTTCGACTTGGATTATGAAGGAAGTGCCATATGACAAGCAGAGGGGTGGTTTGTTTGATTGGAAGGTGTAGTCATAGTGGAGAGGGTTTCGACTTCGGGTTTGAGGGTGTGATTGTTTGGGTTTTTGTTTTGGATTTATAGATGGTTGTTCGCTAGTTGGTGAAGCAGTTGTAACTGTGGAAGGAAGGCGAGGTTAAGGGAGTAACAGTAGGCAGAGGGTGATGAAGCAGTGAAGATGATGGAAGAGGAAATGGTGGTTGCTCAGAGGAGTTTGCTGTGGGTAGGCTGTTGCGCACTGTTTGTGCAGTTTTTGCAGAAAGGAGGACTCGTATTTGCAGTTAGTCGAGACAGTGGTTGGTTGCTGGCAGAATAAAGGTTGATGAAGACAGAATGAAGGAAATGGTTGTAATTGGTGATGAATGATGAAGTAGGAGGAATTGTGGGATGGAGTTCGATTATTTGATGGGAAGATGGTAGTTGGGAGTTTGAGGGGAAGCAGCAGTTAGCAGTTGAGGGTGATGTGAGTTAGGCAGTGAAGCAGTGCAGAATTTTGGGTGATATGATGATTGCAAATGTGCATGGGAATGTGGAGGAGGGTAAGCAGTGAGGTGGAGATATGTGCAGCAGTTTGAAGTGAATGGCAGAGATGATGGTTAGTGGTTTGAAATAAAGGTTGTGGTTATGCTGTTGAAGTGGGGTATTTGATGTCGTGGGTTGAACAGAAAGTTGAAGTGAAGTTGAACAGAGAGTGGAGTGGATTTTGTGATGGTCTGTTGTATGATCAGAGGAGCAGTTTTTGTTAGCAGTCAATAGGTGGTGGCAGGGGAGAAAGGCAGTAGATGATGCAGTGTGCAGAGATGATTGTAGAGGTGAGTTTGGTGGTTGTTTGATGGATGTAGAGGGGTTTTGGCAGAAATGGTTGTATGCAAATTGCAACAGTTTGTGAAGTATGAATGGCAGTTGGGAAGTAAGTGGTCAGGAGGATGTATTGCTTTGAGTAGTAGTTGAAGTGTTGATGAATGGGGGTTATAGAGACAGAGAGGAAGTTGTGTGCAGAGAAATGTAACAGTGTCACAAAAAATGAAATGTAACAGAGTAACCAAATATAAATGCAGATGTAGAATAAAATAAAGTGAAATAAGAAAATTTATGAAATTGTGGATGTTTTTCTCTTTTTTTTTATTTCAAATGCCAAATATAAAAACACAAATGAAAACACACACAAACAAGTGCAAGAAACAAACACACGACAAAAATTCCTCCTCCTCCTTTTTTTTTTTGAAATACACAAAATAAAAACACACAAAAATCAAAGAAAAATAATTCGAAGAATAGAAAATTAAAGTCAAAACAATTCCCCGACAACGGCGCCAAAAACTTGTTCGTCGACGGAAATTCTATCGGTTTAGAAAACCGTCGAACGAATTTAAAAATAAAAATAACTGCAAGCGCACGGTGTACGAATGTAGCACGGGGCGAATACGGGTCGATCCGCTGGGAATTGATGATTTAAATTTCCGACTCAATCAAATTATACCAAAGTCGAGAGTGTGTTTAAGCTAGAAAATGATAAAATGAACTAACTAACAAAAAGAAAAGAAATGCAAATATGAAAGTTAAATGACAATTTAGAGAATAAATCCACTCTCTAGATCATGTAGTTCAACACATGAAATCATGATCTCTCTTTTATGGTCATTAGTGTTCTAACTGATGTGTTTATCATAAGTATGGCATATTTGAGCTATTGATTAGCCAACATAAGCCATCAAACTATAACACACCCCTTAAAACACTTACTAACTTTCATGAAAATTTGACAAAGAAAATGAAAATGAAATCAATTTTAAGTATGGCCTATTAACTATTGATTAGAAACATAGACCATCAAATTTTAATTTCAAATCACTTTCTTATGCCATAATCGGATATTGATGAAGAGGCAATTAGTGTTAGTAATTGTTTAAGCATAGCCTATTTGGTGTCAACAATATAGACTATCAAATTCAAAGAAAAAATAACAAATAAAACCACTTCTATCATCTTCATTAAGCGCAAAAAGAGAGCATAAATTAACAAAATGTTGAAGCTACATTAATTAGAGAGCTTCATTACCCCTAAATTGAAGGGGTTTAGCTTCTCATATTAGTCATTTGCTTAACAAATGTAGCTTGCAACATGAAAGGAAAAGGAAAGAAAAATGAAAGCAAATGAAAAGAAAACTATTCTACTTGCATAAAAGTAAATCTACACTACAACATAAAAGTAAATGAACACGAAAAGGAAAGAGCATGTATTAAATTGCATAAAGTAAAAAAAGATTACATAAAATAAAAATGGCTAAGTAGCCATGAAAAGAGAAAGAGGAGCTTTCATTTTATTTTTGATCTAAACTAAACTAAAGAGAAGGAGGCCTAAGAGAGACTAAAGAAGAGATAGATTACATGAAACATATGGGTATTTATACATGTATGAAACCCTAATTCATATTTTTGGGGAATGCCCAAAATGCCCCTTAGGAAGTGTGGTGGCCAAGTAACCATTAACATGCCTTAATCCCCCATTAAGTGTACATGAAACCATTATCTCCATAAGCATGTGCATTAGCCTTTAATTTGTACATTAAGGTAGGTGGGTAGGTGGGGTCCTCCATGATTTTCACTTTGAATTATTTCCATCTTCATTCCTTTATATTCTTTGTGCATGCATATTCCTTCATGAAACCACTCCTATTTGAGACCATTTTCCTACAAATATATATACAAATTTCCAATCAATTTTTCTCAAAGAAATATATGCACTTAAATGACCGTTTTGCCCCTATATGAAGATGAATATGTGAAAATTTGGAATTAATATGAATTTTGGTTAAAACAAGTTAAAATACCTAATATGATCATTTATTTAATTTAAATAAAATAAATATGGTGGTAAAAATATGCACATTTACGTGCACATCAAAGATCATCGATAAAATCCATGGAAAATTGATCCCACTTCCTAACGGGAATGTCTAAAGGTCGCAATAACCCACCGGGACTTTAATGCTCGGCCTTTATGAGTTGGCAAGTCATGCAACGCTTAATGAAGTTGGCAATATCAGATTTCATTCTATCCCAATAATAAAGTTGCTTCATATCCGCGTACATTTTACTACTACCGGGGTGAATGGTAAATTTAGAATAATGAAATCTTCTAAAATATCTTTATGAAGGCCACTAATATTTGGTACAATAAGTCTACCAAATTTTCAAATGCCACAACGAGCATCGATTTCAACGTCTTTCAAACCATCAACATTTCTATCCCTACAACTTTGGCTAAGACAAGACAATTCGGGATCATGGTTTTGTGCTTCAAGAATGCGGTCTAAAAGAGAAGGATGAGCCTCAAGGCTATATAAAACAAGAGATGAACATGAATTGGATTCACGATCTCGAATCTCACAAGTCACTACGCCATAGATGGCCTATTGCAACGAAAATACAAGATGTTGCTAGCTACAGTGTAACGATAGCTATGCTGATTTTTGTCTATTACAACATTAGCTCTAGGTTGTTAGCATAGATATCAACATTATGTTGCAGTAGCTATAGACTTATAAAAATAGTATAAAAAATGAGTGCGGACAGGAAAAAAAAGCGGGCTGAAATAATTTTTAACGCGGAAAGCAAAAACAAAGCAGCAAAAGTTAACAAAATGTTAGGGTTTCACTCAAACACTTAACAAAATACGTACTCCGCCGCTCATCCTCTCAAACACTCTGCGATCTCAATTCGCGATTAAGTTTCGTCCCTTTACTTAGACACTTCCTTCTCGTATTTGTGTTTTCAAATACCCCAAATTCAATTTCCCTCTCGTATTTCCCCAGTTCAATTTATTCAATCCCGAATTTTTTGCTTTCGCACTCAATTTAGTTTGGTCGACGGCGATTTGGTTCGATTGGCAGGCGAGGCGGTTGTGAATTGGGTTTGAATTGGTCGCAGAGGCTAAGTGCTGTAGTTTAATTTTTGGGTTGCAGATCTTTGGGTTGGTCGCGACTCCATTTCGTATCGATGGTGGGTTTGGAGAAGTTGCCGAAGCGCACTGTGGCTTTGAAGTTGTCGATTTTGGCGGTTGTGTTCGTGGTGGTAGGTGGCTACTAGATAATATGCGAGCAGTTAGATAGTTGTGAACTGCAGTGGTTCGTGCTTGATGAGGGTGTTGGTTGCAGTGTTTGTATTGGTGACGGTAGGTTATGTGTATGGCACAGAGGAGGTTACAGGAGCTTGATTTTGGTGTAGAGATGTTCACTGCTGTATGAAGCAGTTGATGCCAAAGGAGGCTGTTGATGCCAGTGTGTTTGGGTTTGGGTGGTATGTGGTTGATGTGAGTGACTGGTGTTGTTTGCATTTGGGGATTGGGCAATTGGTTTCGGTGAAGGGTCACATGATGCTGGTTGGGAGTGGTTGGTGTCACAGCAATTTGAGGACAGGTTGTGTGTTTGAGGATTGGAGATGGTAAGTCTGGGTTTTGTTATTCGAGTGAATTTTTTTTCGACTGGAGATATGGTTTTCGTGGAGAAACAGTTAGAGGTGATGAGGGTAGTGTGATGTTGTTTTTGGGCAGTGGAATTGATGTCAGAGATGGAAGTCGGTATATTTATGTGGCAGTTTCGAACTATAGGCGGGGTGTAGGAGCGAACCGAGGAGGTTGCTTACTGTTGGTGCTGGTTGCAGTCGAAGGGGAGTATATGGTGAAGATTGATGCGGAGTTTAGTGTATTGTAACCAGTGCAAGTCGAGTTTCACAATGGAGGCAATGAGAAGGAAATGACGTAGCTTGGTGGCCACTGGTGGCAACAAAACATGTGCGGTAGGCTAAGATTGTAGGCATGGGCGATTAATACTAGTATTGTGTCTGACAGTGGAGGTTATTGAGAACACGAAAATTAAATCCAGGTGAGTATAATCCCTTTTATTAATCTAACATTGAAGTGGATACATATTACTATCAACAGTGAGTCTAAATACCTATTTTGATTTACAGTAGATAAATTTATGTTTTGATTTCTAATTGAAATATATGTGAATTAACTACCTTGCTTTTGTGGTTACAAATTGTTTGAGGATTGATTTGTGTGAATTATATGAATTTGATGTTCATTGATCTAAAGGGCTAATAAATTTGATACCTTTGTTCATAAAACATCATACCTAAGGGATATAATATATTTCAAAGCTACATTGATTCTGTTATTTTACTATTATACTCAAACTTTTATCCGTTGCCTTTGTTATTAAGAATATTAAAATCACAGTTTAGTTACATCATTACTTCCTGTTCGGTTATTTTGAGCATTCAATAATGCTCATAGTAATTTTAAGTTTTTCATCTTAAAGATTAACTTCCCAAAACAACTACACTAGACATTTTTCCAAAGCGTCAAAAATACCTTGATAGAAAATCAAAAGTAATTGAAAAATTAAATTAGAAATTTCGAAATAAAACCAAACTCTATGTAAGCTTTCCAAAAAAAAAAGAATAGTTTTAAAGACTTTGTTTAAAGACAATATTTACCCATAATCATGTTTATCCTTCAAAAGAATTAATGAGCTTAAGTTGAATATAAGAAGTGATGGTTATATTTGAGTTGATGACGTTTTGTTACTGAAAATTTGACATTTAAGTATCTTTAAATATCGCTAGTTCATTAAATTGAAATATGCACCTGATGCTACAGAATAGATGCTTGTCAATTGATCAAATTTTTATTAGCAGGATACGATCTGAAGTGTCTTTTGAAAATATGAACGCAGTAAATGATCTGAAGTAATTTGAAATTATCGAAACCTATAAATGCAGCAAAATTAACGATTATGTTTCTTATTTTATTAGCATGAATATTAAAGTGAAAATTTCTACTTCTATTTATTCCAACTCTTTCAACATATTCAATAGGAGCTGGCCTTAGCCCAACTACACTCAACAACTATTATTTTAGTAATGTGTAAATTACTTCTGCATTCTTCTAGCTATCGGGGAAGAACAATTATTTATAATATATACTACTGTTTATTAACTCTTGCAAGACTCAATGGGCAATCGGGGAAGTTGCTGTGAAGGCACAGTGGTGATCAGAGGTATGGATGAAATACTGTTGACAGCGAGAATGTGAGATGGTAGCTTGTTAACAGTGGAGGTTGAGGTTGTGGAAATGGTCATAAAGGTGGAAGTAATGGCAACAGAATTTTAAGTTTTATCACAGAATTTTTTTCCATTTTTATTCATTCAAATCAGGCAGATAAACATCTTTATTTCATGTTTTTGTAGTCCAAGTCCCTTACAAATTGTGCAAGTCGAAAATCGTATACAGACACACACACACTGCTGGTCCAAAACTTTTTTCCCAAATTTGGCATAAGATGGTATGTATTTTTGCTTATTTTTATGGTTGGCTGAAGGTATGAATTTTATTTTATCTAAAATTCCTCTCCTTATTTAGCAAAGCGATATATGTTCCAAAATATAAATTAAAATAACTACATATATGTTCCAAAATAAAATATCACCTCACCCAAACAAATAAGCAAAATAAATATTAGTGATATATGTTCTGTTTATGATATAGAAGTTTGTAACTAAAAGAATAAAAACAGGCTATATGATCTGATCTGTCACATTAATCATCCAGCAAATGTTTTTATTTCAATTTTAATGCACTAATTTTTATTGTATCTGTTTATAATTTTTATTGTACCTGCATTAGACATAACAGTAGTAACTTGCCGAGTGCTTTTGTCTGAGATACATGTACTCCATATATTTGTACCAATGATGACCAATATTCTCCTTTTAAATCCTATATCATTATTATGAAAATAAGTCTAGTTTTTAGGAAATCTTGCCATAAATTTATGAATGCCTGCATCATTAATCTTAGTCTCTAATAAGGATATATGTTGATAACTGGTTGACTCCACTTCAGTAACTTTTTCAGGTTGTAGTTCTTTTTCAGGTTGCACTTCTTGTAAATCATCAGAACCTTGTGTAGGACTAGAATTATGTTGTTGCTTTTCTTTATGTGCAGTTATTGGTGGTATATGCTGATAGCTGCTGGAATGGTGATCAGGTGGCATTTGTGAGGAGGATTGTGCTTAGTGTTGGAAAAATTGGTTTGATATCTTTTTGTTGTCTAACTTTTTTCATTTAATTTGTATCAGTCCAACGAATCAGATGGAGAACTTTTTGTTAAAACTCGCAAGCGGAAAGAAGGAAAGGTGTATATGACTGATACTTCAGTAATGAAGTACAGAATTGTAAGAATTTTATTTTCTCTTCAATCAGATGTCAAAAAAATGCTTCATTTTGCGCATCGACATTTTTGTAGAATTAGATCTTGTTTTGTTGAAACCTATAGCAGGATATTTTCTGAATCCATGTTAAAACTGTTAATAGATATTGCAAAACAATTCTTGTTTAAGAAACTTGTTTCAGAATTGTTAATTTTATTTAATGTCACATTTTGAAACTGCTTTATTTTGCAGGATAAGATTGAAAAAGCAATAGGTGAAGGAGGAAGTGATGGAGTTGTTCAAGAAATGATTTCTGATGGAAAGTCGCTATAAGTGAAATTTAGTATGTACTGGCTGTAACTATGAATACACTGACTATGTTTTTAAGTATGTTTGTTATTTTGTACTTGACTAAGTAAACCTTGTGTTGCTGGTTATTCTAAAATGAAAAGTTCTTTGTTGCAGTATAATGTTACCATTAGATATGATATAATGTTGCAGTATACTGTTGCCATAGATATGATATAATGTTGCAGTATGTGATGTTAAATGTGGTAATAAACTGGCAAAGTGTTGCCATTGGATGGTAAAAGTGTTACCATAGATTAATGAATATGGGCCCCACAACAGGGTTTCGTAAAGGTAGGCCACAGAATTAGTGGGCCCCACAATGTGAGCCCACATGTTGGGGCCCAGATTGTGGGGCCCACTTTTTAGTAAATTTGATACCTGTGGAAACAACAGAACCGATGTTACCCTAGGGCCGCAAAGATATTACTTTTGACTCTAGGGCAATACGGCAAAATACATCACCGAGAAAGTGTTGCCTTTGCCCTTTTTTAGCCTACAGCAACATTTTTTGGCACTTCCTGCATCACTTCTTGGCGTTGCAGTATGCAATCTATGGCGTAGTGAGTAGACAAAGTCTCGAGATCATTCCATTCGGATATCATCATTGAACCAACCACTTGTTTCTTACGAATAAGGGCATCGGCAACACGATTCCCCTTTTTGGGAGTATAAAAAATATCAAGATCATAAGATGCAAGGAATTCGAGCCAACGTCGTTGACGCAAATTAAGTTCCTTTTTGAGAAAATAAATACTTCAAAGATTTATGATCGGTATAGAGAACAAACTTCTCTCCCAAAAGATAATGACGCCAAATTTTAAGGGCGAAATCAATGGCCGCGAGCTCTAAATCATGAGTGGCATATCTAGTCTCTGCAGGCTTTAATTGCCTAGAAGCATAACGATAACATGTTTCCCTTGCATGAGAACGACACCCAAACCAATACGACTAGCAACGGTATAAACAATAAAGTGTTGGTTTCCTTCGAGAATCACAAGAATAGGAGCATCGGAAAGGAGTTCTTTTAATTTCTGAAAAGAGCTTCACATTTGTCCAAACAAATGTACTTAACTCCCTTCTTTGTCAAACTAGTAAGAGGCGCGGAAATTTTAGAAAAGCCTTTTATGAACCGACGGTAATAGCCTACCAATCCAAGAAAGCTACGAATTTCTGTCACACTCTCCGGTTTCCTCCAATTTTGAATCGCTTCAATCTTTGAAGGATCCACGGGAATTTCGGATTCAAAAATAATATGCCCTAAAAATTTCACACGAGATTGCCAAAAATGGCACTTAGAAAATTTCGCTTTCAATTGATTGCTCCTAAGAGTTTCCAATATAATCTGAAGATGTTTTTCATGATCTTCCTCCGTTTAGAATAAACAAGAATATCATCTATAAAGATGAGAATAAATCGATCGAGGAAGTCCTTGAAAACTCGATTCATAAGGTCAACGAAATAAGCCTGAGCATTCGTTAAACCAAATGGCATAACAAGCCATTTATTAGATCTGTAACGAGTATGGAACGATGTCAAAGGAATGTTATCCTCCGCAATACGAAGCTTATGAAAACCGGTCGCTAAGTCTAACTGTGAATAGACTCTAGCACCGCAAAGTTGATCGAATAGATCATCAATCCAAGGCAAAGGATATTTATTCTTGATGGTGAGATAATTAAGCTTGCAGTAGTAAACGCAAAGCCTAAGTGTACCATCGGATTTCTTTACAAAAATAGCTGAAGCTCTCATGCTTCGCTTCCAATTCAGATATTTGTTTCCGCATCTCCTCATTTTCCTTATTATACATACGATAAGGAGGACGAGTGATAGGTAGAGCTGTAGGGATTAGATTAATTCTAAACTCAATTGCTCGCTTGGGGGGTAATCCTAAAACAGGCTCAAATATGTCGGAAAATTCACAAACAATGTGAATGAGGGAAATGACATCTTCCTCCTCATCATCATCATCATGTGGATTTAGATAATATAAGGATGCTACTGAATTGGAATCTGAATCTGAATCTTTAAGAACAACAGAAATCTGCTTAACAAATTGAGGGTGTCGAAGATATATAGTCTTCTCGGGACATAGGATGTGTGCTTCATAACGGTTAAGTCAATTCATTCCAAAAATCATTCTGAAGCCTAAATAACGCATAACATGCAAATTGGCACGAAAAGCATAATCACGTAAAATAATCTCAACGTCTGTACAATGTAAACTAAGTGTTGCGGATCCACCAACCGGATTCGCAATTCTTAATGAATTCATTAAGCCGATAACATTTAAAGACAAAGTATCCACAAGTTTTTTTGATATAAAAGAGTGAGATGCACCCGTATCAAAAAGAACTCTAATAGGATGATCACGAAACATAATAATGCCATCAAGGATAGAATGAGAAATACCTTGACCAAGAGAAGTGTTACTAGAGGCTTGCACAACATTTAGCTTTCTCTCCTTCTTGCTTTGAAGTTTGGGACATGAAGAGATATGTTGACTCGAACTTTTGCAATAGCGGCAATAAAGGGGTTTCGGGCACCTATTTGCATAATGGTCTTTAGAACCACAATTGTAGCATTCTCCATGATTAGGGGTAGGGGTCTTTGCTTACGAAGTTGCTTGCTTCTCTTTCTTGTTGGGATTAGGCTTGAACTTAATGTGCCTCTTCTTGTTGTTATTGAAGTTCTGTTTGGCACCCACAACCTCAACATCAATTTCTTTATCGGCATCTCAAGTTGAAGAGCGATATCAACAAGCAGATCAAAAGAAACTTCTAGTTTCAGAAGTAAAGGTTTCTTGAGGTTCTTATTTAACCCATAGATAAACCTCTGATTTTTCTTTAATGGTGTATTATTATATTCGACCTCATATATAGAGAGAGATTCAAAAGATGCGACATAATCTGTCATAAAAATTCACCTTAAACAAGGTCAATAAAGCGCCGAGCTAAAGTTATTTTTTCAGCCTCTGGCACAAATTTTAACTCGAATCTTTTCTGAAATTGCTCCCAAGTAAGATCGCTTTGATAATCTCAGAAACCAAAAGCTTATACCCATCTAATGGTCTCTCTTGGAGCATACTAGAAGCCTGTGACGGCTCGGATTTTGCCCGCTCGAAAATCAACATCCATACTTCAAATCGTATTCGAATGCCATAGATTCAACCGTTCAAACCCGATTCGCCGGAGCTTATAACAATCATTAAGTAAACAACACAGCGGAATAAAAGAATAATACATTGATATACAGTTTTGATACAATATCTGTTACAACAGATGATCCAATAGATATCAATATACATCAGAGATATGATACAATAAAATAGCAGCGGAAAGAAAAATAGATAACATCTAGCATACGGAACAATATAACGCTAAAATAGTCTTCAAGGAAGAACTCCAGAAATAACTGCAACTCCATTTCTAAGAACTAATCCAGCAATAGCTTGAACTCCCAATAACGATGCACGAAGATAAACAAGCCTGGTGCGATCCAAAGACTGAACTAACTCCAGATAATCCACTATATCTAACTATCTGTAAAACCCAACTCTAGACTGCTCGTGTAGAAAATAATGAGCACCCAGAGTTTAGGAAAGAAACGATAAACTCCAGATCAGTCGTGGGACTGGTGTGAGCAACAAAAACAGTTTATCTTTTAAAACATTCAAAGAAATATTTCAAAGTTAATTCGCAATGCTTTTGAAAATGAGACTACCATAAGGCCTCTCGCACACACACACAATGCAAACGCAGAATCGGAGGAGATTTCTCCTTATGATAGTCAAAGATGCTTGATACGCATTAAAAAGAAACACTTGATATTATTACTAGTGCATAGTGTAGGAAAAATTCATTTCGAAAGTAGAATATAAATCTTAGCCAACATACGACCATTATCGTATGCCTACTATAGCTACCATCCAAACAGTGTTGCGACACCATAAGTGAATGATAGGTTCTACAGCTAATACCGTACAAGTTTCGTATTGTTTCTTTGGATTTCCAACAAATGGTCAGGCCAAGGAACTTCCCATTGCCACATGAGAATGCCTCTGGAAAGACATCCCCGAGAACCAAACCGGAACTCTGCCAACACAAGGCCGGGTTACCCCTAACTGGGTAACTACTGACACGAGCACGCCATTCCCCGATCGTAAACGACCTTTCTCACGGGATCCCGAAAACCAACAACCACAAAGTAATAAATTCGTAGTAACCACGTAGGTTAAATATCTGGGCTCCATACCATGATACAACCTCTATCCAGAAGGAAATGTACATACCCTAAAGGGTGCTACCCCTCATAACCTTGCCGCATCTTTCCTGTTTTGACCATTTCCGGGGTGTGAGGCTCGACGAAGTCACGTCCACAAAAACATACTTTATACAAAAGCCATGCTTTGGGTCAACAAATGATCAACACAATGATCACCAAGATAGATGATCAAATAAACGATCCTATCACAATAATCAACACAATGATCATTTCAGCAACACTCGGTATGTCACATTACCAAATTGGGAATATATTGCTGATAACTTCAACTATATAACCTCTGAGCTCGTACGTCTCAGAGAAGGGTGTTAAGCTAAAAGAATAAATTCTTCGCCACCAACAGAAATATATTTGAAAGAAATCGGCTTTATATCTCAATTTGCAATGTCAGACATACAATCCATACAAGTCTGTTCTGGGTTCGAACAGAACCGAAGGCACTTACAAAGAAGTCCTTGCAACCCGGATATTCACAATCCCGATCGGATTTTCCCATCACTTAGGGAGTTTCTATACCGGCGCGACTCGGTGCAAAAACAATCGATAGGTCATCCTATCGCTTTCACAAATACCCGGTCTTCATCACCGGTCCTCAAATGCTATCCATAACGACGTATCACATATTCGGAATGGGTTATACGACACAAAGGTCCTTTCCCGGTTAAACCGAATAGTGAGCGAAAATATTTTCAAACATATGGATATGGGATTTCAATTAAGTCACAACTTAATAATTCAAACTTTCTTTCAAATGGTTTAACAAATTACCATTTTCAATCTTTAAACAAAAAGATTCATTCTTACAACCTTTAACGGTTTAAACAATTTTCACATTTAAATCTTTTAAACAAAAAATTCATTCACATATTTTCCAAATCAATTTTCATTTCAATTTGATTTAACTCGTTAAATCTTTAAATCAGAGATTTAACTTATAGCCTTCAAAACAATTTCATTTCAATTTGATTTAAACAAATCATCAATTTAAATCTGTTAAAAATAAACAGATTAAATTCATAGCTTTCAAAAAGAATTCATTCATAACTTAGGAAAATCATTTCTCTATTCAATCTTGAAATTCCCCTAATTAACTGGAATCTCAGTTCTTATCCAAAAGTGTTTATCATTTGGAAACAACAGTTTTCATTTTGGAAATCTGATTCATTTATACGAGTTGAAATCCTTGGGTTAAATTCAAATTTCCAAAAATAATACTTTAAAAATGGTTTAACTCATAATGACTAGTATAATATCATTAATCTCTAGTTTCAAATTACAGAATTCAATTTCAAGTATTGAATTCAAATTTAAATCAACTTATTTAAATTCCAAAACTTAATCAAGTAATTTAAAAATAATAAATTCTATTTTGAAATTCCATTCCAAAAGCTTTTCACATTTATTCCGATTCCATTTCCAAAACATTTGAATTTAAAAATTCAAATTTAACCATTTCAAAAATCTGCGACTTAATCGATTTTCTCGTGAAATCCATAATTGTGTGTGTATGGTGTGGTCCAGGGTTTAATCACAATAGTGAAACATCATTTCAATCATCACTGATTAAACACAGAAATAATATTGATAAGCGATATAAAACTTATAACGCTCATCGTCCATTCACAGATTCACAGATAATATACAAATGCAACTAAATATACACAGCTCAATCTACATAACAAAATATCACAAATCAGATAAGACAATCAATTTAAGGCATCTCATACAATATAATCATTCATAAGTAACGTCTAGCATTCAATAATCATATATAAATAAGGTTTAATTAATCATTTTATCTGGATTAATTCAATTAATTTCCAGTCAAATTAATTTCTTATGAATTAATTATCAAATTTCGATTAACTAATTTCAAATCATTTAATATCAATTAATTTATCAAACATTTTTAATTAATTAAATTATTTTTAATTCATCATATTAATTAAATCAATCTTTAAACCAATGTCCTAATTAATTAACTCTAATTAATTAGTTAAATAAATTTAACCTTAAGTTACTTATTTAATTAGTCCAATTCATCAATTAATTAAATAATAAATTATCCATCCTGATTAACATAATTTAATGAATTTCAAATCATTAAATCTTCCTTGACTTTTAATATAAACCTCATTCTTAGAAATGATTACATTATTATCATAAAAAGGGTTTTAAAACAATTTCCATTTTAAATTTACTTTTAAAATTTCAACTTTGAAAATCATTTTAAAATCTTTAAGTTAATTAGAAATCAAAAATTATTTTGAGATAACTATGTTATCTCAACTAATTACTTAATTTTAATTTATTGAACCTATTAATTTAAACACTTGAAAACATAAAGGACATTGATTTGTTAAAGTTTTATACCTCATCATTATTTTTCAAAACATACTTCTTAACAGTTTTAATTTTAAATTAAAATTCAATTAGTACTTTTAAAATCATTAGACAATTCAAATTTTTATTTCTAGACTAAACTTAAAACTGGAAATTATATCCAACTTAGGTTTCAAAATTTCTACTTTGAAAACAAAACAGTTTGAAAATGTAACTGGCAACAGGTTTGTACCTGTCCCCTAACATCTACTGCATTCTTCCCCCTAGTTTACTTCGAGTAAACGCGAGTCTCCCCCCTCAGGAAAACATGATCTGCTTCGAGTCTTCCCCCTAATCCTATCTTCTTCCCTCTCTCAAAATTCACCCAGTTCCACAAACCTGCACGTACACGTGCACACACGCCACGGCCAACTCTGACCATCGCCGACGTCATCAGCAAGTCGACTACCATCCTCCGATCTGACAACGACCATCCAAACCCCTCCGCTCCAACTCGAACTCGAATTCGAGTATAAAGAGAAACCTGGAAACGCAAGTGCTACCACCCCTTCAAACCTGTCAACACGTCGTCCCCCACGCTCCGACCACCAACGACCTTCCTCCTCCGGCCACAGCTTCGCCTACGACCAAGCCACCAACACCTAAAACCCCGAAGCACTCGACGCTTCGATGCGTATGAACCGACCCCAAACAATTACACAGTCAAAAATTAGGTCTAGGAAAAAGAACCCATCACCGTCGCCACCTCGTTCACTTGCAACCCCAACCAATATTTTTCCTAGGGCCACTGATCACCCCTCCACCTCCAGGAGGAAGCTCGACCACCACGACTCCATAGATCATCAGAGTTCGGCCAAAACTCAATTTCCAGGAAATCCCCAAATTCACATCCAATGCCTCACTTTAAATCGTGATTTTGATTTCAAAAATCACAACTTTCCAGGCCAAATCAATTTATGTATTTGAATCAGAGAATTGTATAAATTGATTTTTAACATGTTTATAAAAGTTTACAGTAAATCTGGATTTCCAGGACGATACTACTTTGTTTTTAACTTAAACAAGTTTTTAAATTAAACTCTATGGTTTAACTAACATGTTTCATTAAATACTTAAATCCAAATATAGATTGGATCAAGAGATATTGATTTTCAAATAAGCCTTTAGCTTGAAATTTTGGTAATAGAATGTTACAGGGAATGCAAATACACATATACACACATTCATATATCAATATGCAGAGAGGTTGCCAAACACTTATATATATAGGAAGCACATACTTTCCAGACCACTACATAAACAAGAGTCTACTCAAAGATTTTTAAAGGTGTAAGGTTACTCACAGTATTTCCAGAGGAAGAAGAAGACAGAGCTTCTCTACTTGAAACAGACTGTTGAATCTTCAAGCTGAAACCCCCTTTTCTTTTGATCTCTGGTTTGAAGTCATTTGTTTTGATTTATATTGTTATTTAAATTTTGAATCTTTGTTTAAGTATGAAGTAATATTTACTTCAGATTTTAGCTTCAAGGAACGAGCTGATGAAAATATATAGGAGAGCAAGTTTATAAGTTGATGTATATATAAAAGAGGAGTTGTACAGGTTGATTATTGTTCTATGCAAGGTGATGTTACCTTCTCTTTGTACTATAAGCATGGTTGAAGATGCTTTGTTCAATAATTATGTATGTACAGTTTACATATGTGCTTGTTTGAGTTAAGATGAAAGCTTTATTACTTTTCTTTGTACTTCTTTATTTCAGCCTGCATTTGTTTATTTGTGTTGTATTTTATTATTTTGTATGCTTTGCTGAAATGTATTATATCATGTACTTTATTTTATTTATTTTACTCTTATTACTTTTGTATTGACTTATTAGTATGAGATTAAGGTATATATATGTATATATATATTTTTCTTTATATTGTTATATCTTATGTTTTATTTACTTCCTATTTCTAAATTAATTGTTTATTTTTAATTTTTTTCATTTGATTTGATTTTATTCTTTTTACAAGTATACATACTTGTATGTATTTTTTTTGTTTACTTGTTCTTTTTAGTTTAGTTTTATACTTATTGTTTTTGTTTTATAATTTATCTTCTAATCATATTTCTAACATACGTATTAAATTTACAACGTATATTTTATTTTATTTCTTTCTTTTGTCTTATATTTTACATAATTTTATAAATATGTGGTTTCTTTTCTTTATTTTCTTTCACAAGCTTTTGCATCTATGTTTGTTTTAAGTGTTTATAAAAACATATTTTTGTTTTAGTCCTTTGTATTTTATTTTCTTTAAATCTTCTTGTTTTGAAATATAAATAAATTTCTATGTTGTTAGAATTTAGCAAATGTTCTACTTCCTATTTTTATTAAAATTTATCTCATATTATTTTTCTATTTCTAGTTTAAATATTTATTGTTATCTTACTTTAATATCTATTTATGAGTTATTATATATATATATATATATTTTTCTTAATTTATTTTATAACTCAAATATTTATTAAACCATTCATTTACAATTCATATCCAATATATATATATATATATATATATATATATATATTCACATATATACACATACATATATAGTATTTAAATTCAAATCAAATATATATATCTATATATATATATAATTTTAAATTTACTCACATATGCTCAAATACATATATATATATATATATATATATATATATATACACATATATGCAAATTTTCAAATAAATTTGACTTAATATATTTTCTATTTGAATCGGGGAAACTCGCATCCCTTAAATCGATAAACTTACAATTTTAATTCAAAAATTCATTTAAATTATCAATTTAAATTCATAAAAATTTGGGTTCGTTACAAACTTCCCCCCTTAAAAGAATTTCGTCCTCGAAATTCGCAGGCACGAAAACAATACAGAGATAGACGAAAGATAGAAGAAATATCTTTTCAAATCAGAATATCAACAATAGATACAAGAAATTATAATAAAATTTCAAATTTTGGTTTTAAACGAAATCATTTTATCGATACAATTCTAATCATTCTTCATATTCTATTAATCAATTTAATTCAATTAAAATTTCCAATTTATTTAAAATTTCCAATTTCTAATTCATTTATTAGAGTTTAAATCGAAAAGCCGATAAGAAATCGATGAAGATACGAAGTAAAATTTCCTACAATGATTCGTAGAGCATCAATGCACCGAAACTTCTTTCTGTAGCTGGTACGAACCAATTCAAAAGAATTTAGAAACGAATCAAAGAAAATTGATAAGAAAGTTGTTTCCACTATTGTTACAGAGTATCGACCAATTATAGTCGTATTTCCCTGTCCTCTATCTCGTTCTCTTCTTGCACTCATACTTACTATCAGTAGATAGTAAGAGAATTTACTGAGGCGTTAAAACGGAAATCTTAAGGATTACTCATTCTAGGATTTACTTCACCCTATCTCTAATGAGCTACTTAACGTGTTACACTCCTGAGCTAAAGTTTAACCCTTAGCTCTGATACCAAATGTGACGGCTCGGATTTTGCCCGCTCGAAAATCAACATCCATACTTCAAATCGTATTCGAATGCCATAGATTCAACCGTTCAAATCCGATTCGCCGGAGCTTATAACGATCATTAAGTAAACAACACAGCGGAATAAAAGAATAATACATTGATATACAGTTTTGATACAATATCTGTTACAACAGATGATCCAATAGATATCAATATACATCAGAGATATGATACAATAAAATAGCAGCGGAAAGAAAAATAGATAACATCTAGCATACGGAACAATATAACGCTAAAATAGTCTTCAAGGAAGAACTCCAGAAATAACTGCAACTCCATTTCTAAGAACTAATCCAGCAATAGCTCGAACTCCCAATAACGATGCACGAAGATAAACAAGCCTGGTGCGATCCAAAGACTGAACTAACTCCAGATAATCCACTATATCTAACTATCTGTAAAACCCAACTCTAGACTGCTCGTGTAGAAAATAATGAGCACCCAGAGTTTAGGAAAGAAACGATAAACTCCAGATCAGTCGTGGGACTGGTGTGAGCAACAAAAACAGTTTATCTTTTAAAACATTCAAAGAAATATTTAAAAGTTAATTCGCAATGCTTTTGAAAATGAGACTACCATAAGGCCTCCCGCACACACACACAATGCAAACGCAGAATCGGAGGAGATTTCTCCTTATGATAGTCAAAGATGCTTGATACGCATTAAAAAGAAACACTTGATATTATTACTAGTGCATAGTGTAGGAAAAATTCATTTCGAAAGTAGAATATAAATCTTAGCCAACATACGACCATTATCGTATGCCTACTATAGCTACCATCCAAACAGTGTTGCGACACCATAAGTGAATGATAGGTTCTACAACTAATACCGTACAAGTTTCGTATTGTTTCTTTGGATTTCCAACAAATGGTCAGGCCAAGGAACTTCCCATTGCCACATGAGAATGCCTCTGGAAAGACATCCCCGAGAACCAAACCGGAACTCTGCCAACACAAGGCCGGGTTACCCCTAACTGGGTAACTACTGACACGAGCACGCCATTCCCCGATCGTAAATGACCTTTCTCACGGGATCCCGAAAACCAACAACCACAAAGTAATAAATTCGTAGTAACCACATAGGTTAAATATCTGGGCTCCATACCATGATACAACCTCTATCCAGAAGGAAATGTACATACCCTAAAGGGTGCTACCCCTCATAACCTTGCCGCATCTTTCCTGTTTTGACCATTTCCGGGGTGTGAGGCTCGACGAAGTCACGTCCACAAAAACATACTTTATACAAAAGCCATGCTTTGGGTCAACAAATGATCAACACAATGATCACCAAGATAGACGATCAAATAAACGATCCTATCACAATAATCAACACAATGATCATTTCAGCAACACTCAGTATGTCACATTACCAAATTGGGAATATATTGCTGATAACTTCAACTATATAACCTCTGAGCTCGTACGTCTCAGAGAAGGGTGTTAAGCTAAAAGAATAAATTCTTCGCCACCAACAGAAATATATTTGAAAGAAATCGGCTTTATATCTCAATTTGCAATGTCAGACATACAATCCATACAAGTCTGTTCTGGGTTCGAACAGAACCGAATGCACTTACAAAGAAGTCCTTGCAACCCGGATATTCACAATCCCGATCGGATTTTCCCATCACTTAGGGAGTTTCTATACCGGCGCGACTCGGTGCAGAAACAATCGATAGGTCATCCTATCGCTTTCACAAATACCCGGTCTTCATCACCGGTCCTCAAATGCTATCCATAACGACGTATCACATATTCGGAATGGGTTATACGACACAAAGGTCCTTTCCCGGTTGAACCGAATAGTGAGCGAAAATATTTTCAAACATATGGATATGGGATTTCAATTAAGTCACAACTTAATAATTCAAACTTTCTTTCAAATGGTTTAACAAATTACCATTTTCAATCTTTAAACAAAAAGATTCATTCTTACAACCTTTAACGGTTTAAACAATTTTCACATTTAAATCTTTTAAACAAAAAATTCATTCACATATTTTCCAAATCAATTTTCATTTCAATTTGATTTAACTCGTTAAATCTTTAAATCAGAGATTTAACTTATAGCCTTCAAAACAATTTCATTTCAATTTGATTTAAACAAATCATCAATTTAAATCTATTAAAAATAAACAGATTAAATTCATAGCTTTCAAAAAGAATTCATTCATAACTTAGGAAAATCATTTCTCTATTCAATCTTGAAATTCCCCTAATTAACTGGAATCTCAGTTCTTATCCAAAAGTGTTTATCATTTGGAAACAACAGTTTTCATTTTGGAAATCTGATTCATTTATACGAGTTGAAATCCTTGGGTTAAATTCAAATTTCCAAAAATAATACTTTAAAAATGGTTTAACTCATAATGACTAGTATAATATCATTAATCTCTAGTTTCAAATTACAGAATTCAATTTCAAGTATTGAATTCAAATTTAAATCAACTTATTTAAATTCCAAAACTTAATCAAGTAATTTAAAAATAATAAATTCTATTTTGAAATTCCATTCCAAAAGCTTTTCACATTTATTCCGATTCCATTTCCAAAACATTTGAATTTAAAAATTCAAATTTAACTATTTCAAAAATCTGCGACTTAATCGATTTTCTCGTGAAATCCATAATTGTGTGTGTATGGTGTGGTCCAGGGTTTAATCACAATAGTGCAACATCATTTCAATCATCACTGATTAAACACAGAAATAATATTGATAAGCGATATAAAACTTATAACGCTCATCGTCCATTCACAGATTCACAGATAATATACAAATGCAACTAAATATACACAGCTCAATCTACATAACAAAATATCACAAATCAAATAAGACAATCAATTTAAGGCATCTCATACAATATAATCATTCATAAGTAACGTCTAGCATTCAATAATCATATATAAATAAGGTTTAATTAATCATTTTATCCGGATTAATTCAATTAATTTCCAGTCAAATTAATTTCTTATGAATTAATTATCAAATTTCGATTAACTAATTTCAAATCATTTAATATCAATTAATTTATCAAACATTTTTAATTAATTAAATTATTTTTAATTCATCATATTAATTAAATCAATCTTTAAACCAATGTCCTAATTAATTAACTCTAATTAATTAGTTAAATAAATTTAACCTTAAGTTACTTATTTAATTAGTCCAATTCATCAATTAATTAAATAATAAATTATCCATCCTGATTAACATAATTTAATGAATTTCAAATCATTAAATCTTCCTTGACTTTTAATATAAACCTCATTCTTAGAAATGATTACATTATTATCATAAAAAGGGTTTTAAAACAATTTCCATTTTAAATTTACTTTTAAAATTTCAACTTTGAAAATCATTTTAAAATCTTTAAGTTAATTAGAAATCAAAAATTATTTTGAGATAACTATGTTATCTCAACTAATTACTTAATTTTAATTTATTGAACCTATTAATTTAAACACTTGAAAACATAAAGGACATTGATTTGTTAAAGTTTTATACCTCATCATTATTTTTCAAAACATACTTCTTAACAGTTTTAATTTTAAATTAAAATTCAATTAGTACTTTTAAAATCATTAGACAATTCAAATTTTTATTTCTAGACTAAACTTAAAACTGGAAATTATATCCAACTTAGGTTTCAAAATTTCTACTTTGAAAACAAAACAGTTTGAAAATGTAACTGGCAACAGGTTTGTACCTGTCCCCTAACATCTACTGCATTCTTCCCCCTAGTTTACTTCCAGTAAACGCGAGTCTTCCCCCTCAGGAAAACATGATCTGCTTCGAGTCTTCCCCCTAATCCTATCTTCTTCCCTCTCTCAAAATTCACCCAGTTCCACAAACCTGCACGTACACGTGCACACACGCCACGGCCAACTCTGACCATCGCCGACGTCATCAGCAAGTCGACTACCATCCTCCGATCTGACAACGACCATCCAAACCCCTCCGCTCCAACTCGAACTCGAATTCGAGTATAAAGAGAAACCCGGAAATGCAAGTGCTACCACCCCTTCAAACCTGTCAACACGTCGTCCCCCACGCTCCGACCACCAACGACCTTCCACCTCCGGCCACAGCTTCGCCTACGACCAAGCCACCAACACCTAAAACCCCGAAGCACTCGACGCTTCGATGCGTACGAACCGACCCCAAACAATTACACAGTCAAAAATTAGGTCTAGGAAAAAGAACCCATCACCGTCGCCACCTCGTTCACTTGCAACCCCAACCAATATTTTTCCTAGGGCCACTGATCACCCCTCCACCTCCAGGAGGAAGCTCGACCACCACGACTCCATAGATCATCAGAGTTCGGCCAAAACTCAATTTCCAGGAAATCCCCAAATTCACATCCAATGCCTCACTTTAAATCGTGATTTTGATTTCAAAAATCACAACTTTCCAGGCCAAATCAATTTATGTATTTGAATCAGAGAATTGTATAAATTGATTTTTAACATGTTTATAAAAGTTTACAGTAAATCTGGATTTCCAGGACGATACTACTTTGTTTTTAACTTAAACAAGTTTTTAAATTAAACTCTATGGTTTAACTAACATGTTTCATTAAATACTTAAATCCAAATATAGATTGGATCAAGAGATATTGATTTTCAAATAAGCCTTTAGCTTGAAATTTTGGTAATAGAATGTTACAGGGAATGCAAATACACATATACACACATTCATATATCAATATGCAGAGAGGTTGCCAAACACTTATATATATAGGAAGCACATACTTTCCAGACCACTACATAAACAAGAGTCTACTCAAAGATTTTTAAAGGTGTAAGGTTACTCACAGTATTTCCAGAGGAAGAAGAAGACAGAGCTTCTCTACTTGAAACAGACTGTTGAATCTTCAAGCTGAAACCCCCTTTTCTTTTGATCTCTGGTTTGAAGTCATTTGTTTTGATTTATATTGTTATTTAAATTTTGAATCTTTGTTTAAGTATGAAGTAATATTTACTTCAGATTTTAGCTTCAAGGAACGAGCTAATGAAAATATATAGGAGAGCAAGTTTATAAGTTGATGTATATATAAAAGAGGAGTTGTACAGGTTGATTATTGTTCTATGCAAGGTGATGTTACCTTCTCTTTGTACTATAAGCATGGTTGAAGATGCTTTGTTCAATAATTATGTATGTACAGTTTACATATGTGCTTGTTTGAGTTAAGATGAAAGCTTTATTACTTTTCTTTGTACTTCTTTATTTCAGCCTGCATTTGTTTATTTGTGTTGTATTTTATTATTTTGTATGCTTTGCTGAAATGTATTATATCATGTACTTTATTTTATTTATTTTACTCTTATTACTTTTGTATTGACTTATTAGTATGAGATTAAGGTATATATATATGTATATATATATTTTTCTTTATATTGTTATATCTTATGTTTTATTTACTTCCTATTTCTAAATTAATTGTTTATTTTTAATTTTTTTCATTTGATTTTATTTTATTCTTTTTACAAGTATACATACTTGTATGTATTTTTTTTGTTTACTTGTTCTTTTTAGTTTAGTTTTATACTTATTGTTTTTGTTTTATAATTTATCTTCTAATCATATTTCTAACATACGTATTAAATTTACAACGTATATTTTATTTTATTTCTTTCTTTTGTCTTATATTTTACATAATTTTATAAATATGTGGTTTCTTTTCTTTATTTTCTTTCACAAGCTTTTGCATCTATGTTTGTTTTAAGTGTTTATAAAAACATATTTTTGTTTTAGTCCTTTGTATTTTATTTTCTTTAAATCTTCTTGTTTTGAAATATAAATAAATTTCTATGTTGTTAGAATTTAGCAAATGTTCTACTTCCTATTTTTATTAAAATTTATCTCATATTATTTTTCTATTTCTAGTTTAAATATTTATTGTTATCTTACTTTAATATCTATTTATGAGTTACTATATATATATTTTTCTTAATTTATTTTATAACTCAAATATTTATTAAACCATTCATTTACAATTCATATCCAATATATATATATATATATATTCACATATATACACATACATATATAGTATTTAAATTCAAATCAAATATATATATCTATATATATATAAAATTTTAAATTTACTCACATATGCTCAAATACATATATATATATATATATCATATATATACATATATGCAAATTTTCAAATAAATTTGACTTAATATATTTTCTATTTGAATCGGGGAAACTCGCATCCCTTAAATCGATAAACTTACAATTTTAATTCAAAAATTCATTTAAATTATCAATTTAAATTCATAAAAATTTGGGTTCGTTACAAAGCCACTTGGACTCGATGTAGATCTACAAGATTCATGCGAGAAAAGATGTGATCGCATGTTCTAAGCCAAGCTTAGACTTCAATAACGATTTCGGAACCCTTGAATGGCCTTCCACCCAAATTGGTATAATCATTGCACAAGCGTGCAAACCCCGATTTAGGATGAGTTGGCCCAGGAATAGGTCCGGCAGCTTGAGCATTCTTTACAAGATCTAAAAGCTGTTGGGCTGACATGAATACACCATTCTGAAGAGTAGCACTAGACTAACCGGCGCTGGGATGGCCAGGTCAAAGCATTTCTCTTCTTTAAGAAAGAAAGAAAGAAGGGGAAAAAGGTTATTCTCAGAATGAATATCAAACAAACTTGATTGATAAAACAAGGCATCATTAAAGAAATTAGGATAGAATGGGTCCAAAGACTCGGATAAATCCTAAGGCACGATTCCTAAGAAAGACTTAGGACAATGATCCTTGCCAGAATATTCTATATTGTTCCGAAGTTTGGCTTTGATACCAAGCTGTGACACCCCATCTCTATACTCACACTAGCCAAGGACACTACATGGTAATGCCGTCGACTAGCACGAAGAATAAGGCTGTTGAGGAGTGACCATCTGTGTAATTGCTTTGTGTGAGTACCCATATGTCAGATAATATGACAAATCTGACATATCAAATACAAACTCAAGGCTACTGCACAGTGGCTATGTGATCTTCAGAAACAAATATAAAACAAGCATAACACAAATTAGTCACAAATATTCATATCACTAAGGTGGAAACAAATATGAACACAGCACATAAAAGTGTACATCAAAGTAGTGGTCATAGAAGATCCATTACACCACAAAAGAGTGCTAGTCAAAAGACAATGTATACATCAAGGAGTCTCTATCTCGAATATATAAAAGCAGAAACTACTAAGCTAAAGTAGTTTGCCAAAAGTCAAAAGACAATCCCAGATAAGAAGTCAAATGGAAGCACCTGAAACACCTCAGTCTAACCCAAGTATTAATTAAGAAGAAAATAATAAACGGATCAGTCTAGCTAAAAATATCATATAAGATGAGATAGATTAAGAGATATAAAAAATATATATGATAAAAATGAAAATCATAAAATATCTCACATCTTCTCAAACACCAAAAAGAATGTCATATTCTTTAGCTTATTCACCAAAACCTCAAATATAGGCAAAACATATCAACGCCAATCGTAATAAATGGTGAAACATAAATTCCAAAAATCCATGATAGAAAATCCAGGAAACACAAAAGGGGGAGGCCTATCAAAAATGGGAGCATGAAAGCTCACCAACACGTGTATTGGGGACAGATAAGCTGAACATCGACGCATCTAAAAAGATACACCTCATGCACAGTCGAACATCGACGCACCTGAAAAAGATACGCCTCATGCACTTATTAAGCCGAACATCGACGCACCTAAAAAGATATGCCCCATGTACCGAACTCATTGAGCCGATTGCTCCACGAACAGTCAAAAAGACCATGGGTCGCTAGCCCCTAAAAATGAGACAAAGCTCCATAAAACTGGGTACAGTCCCCCACGTGGACAAAGAGACATCGCATATCGCTAGTCTAAACCATAAAATAATCACCATCGATCAATAAGAAGTGTGAATTACACTAAGCTAGTAAATAAATGAGTTTAGATTCATGTCCCATAACCACTGGCTTAACTTAATTATTTACGAACAAATTATAGATTTCCACTCAAAAATTGTCACAAGATTTCAATCGAACAAGTCCAAGAATTAACCGACAAAGTAAACCCAAGCATTTCATACCACTTGTTTTGCAAGGTCATTTAATTAGATTTCTCATATAAATGAAGTAAAGGTTTGTATATACTAATAGATTGGACAACGATTTAAAAACAAGCTTCGTATTAAAAATTACGTTGAAATTATTATTGTGAAAGAGTTTGAATATTTACTACTAGCATAGAAACCTTTGTATTTTAAAGTGACAAATCACAGAAATGATTGTAAAAACAATCAATCACCAAAAGTTCGCATACGATGACGTGAATCAAAACCATAGAAATCGATATCAAATCCATCAAATGGATATTCCCAAAAATCCAGAGAAGAAGTCATCAAAGTCGATAATAAATGACAACAACCAATCGGATTAATCAAAAATAGATGTAAAATGGAAAGCCATATGAAACAGGCGAACTGGCTGAATTTAACAGCTTTAGACATCTGGTGGTTATCCCAGACGGCTAAGCTGAAAGATTGAAATTTTCATTCCAGATCGCCCAGACATCTGGGAAGTGAGCTCAGACTTCTGAGTTGAAAGACTGGAATTTTTATTCCGATGGCCCAGACGCGTGAGCTTATTACCAGATGTCTGAGATGAAGCTCAGGGCAGAAATTAGCCTAGGCCACTGATGGCCAAATTGTCTCGGAGGTGATTAAACGAGCGACGATGGCTAGGGATTTATGCCAAGCGACGACCCAGCCCTATAGGCTCTTCAATAAACTCCAAACAACATGTCAAAACATCCAAAATAGTATTTTCATAGATTTTGACTTTAAAATATCAAAAATTGAACAATTCACCAAACAAATTCAATTCGAAAGCAAATGGACATGAAATAGATGTTAGGAATTCATACCTAACAATTATCAAAGGCATAGACATAGATGTGAGTTCAAGAACTCACCTTTAAACCCAAAAACAATGAATGAGAAGCTTAAAACAAGACAAGATCAATCTCTCCTCCACTTAACTTCAAGAACCCTCAATTTATGATCAAATGCAAATATTACCTAAATTAGGTTATAGAGATTGAGGTGGAGAAGAAGAAGAGGATGCTTACCTAAGCTTCTCTTTGATTTTGGATCTTGAATCTTGAATTTCCTAGTAATCTAGGGCTTAGGAATTTTAATTTCCTCTTCTTTCCCCCATTTTTCTTTAGCTTGAGAGTGTTAGGAAATAATGGAATGAATGGAGAGTAGTTGAGGGAGGATAAGGTATTAGATGAGGTCGTGGGCTGAAACCCAAACCCAAAGCCCAATAGAAAAATAGCAAAATTCTACTCAACTCCAAACACATCAATGTTTATACTCAAAAAGGTCGAACATGCCATTTTCGACTCAATGGATGTAGTCTCGAGTCCTAATTCGACTGTTTACAAAAGGTAGCATTTTGGACTTTAATCCGACTAACGATGCTATATTTAAATAAAATATTTAAAGATACAATCGTAAAATATGCGGATTGTTACATGAATGCACTATATCTTGAAATTTATAGTACATGTTTGAAATGGACTCATTTTAAACAATTGAAACTAATTAGTTAACACGAAATTTAGTTTGTTTCACTTTACACTTGCCCTCATATGTAACTTGCAGCGTTCTCTAAATTTCATATATAGACTTATAAATAGACACTCTATTAAATTCATTTATATCTAATGAACAAAATGGAATATTCATGGTTTTATAATTATGCTATGCAAGTGCCTTTTGATCAGTAGTGCATTGTGCAAAATTAGTTTGTAGTTCAGTGTACTCATTTTGTGTAACATTCAAAATCGCTAAACCATTAGATTGTAAATAGATCTTCATCCTACATGACCAATAAGTGTATTTACAACCATTAAAAAGTGGAGGTCTAGTAGTAGATTTTCATTTGAAAAAAGTGTTAACAATTGTATTAACAGTGTTGTTAGCCATTAAAAAATTTCAAAAATCAAATTATGAGTTTTGAATACATAGTGCTCTAATATTAAATGAGGATTGCGAAATTATGGATCTTAAAGCTAATTAAACACCAGAGGGGGTGAATAGTGTTTTTTAATTTTTATGAATCTTTTTTAAATTCTTTCAAGATTATTATTAACCAACACAGAATCGACAATCATAGATGCAAATACAGATAAGTATAAATGCAGTAAAGTAAAAAGTAAAGAATTAGAGAGATCACACTAGGGTTTTTATACTGGTTAAGAATTACCCTACATTAAGTTCCTTACATTTTCTTTTACAGATTTATTTTCAAATGCCAATCTTTAAACAGGTAGAAGGCAAGTCCAGTTACAATCTCGATTTTGAGGCTATGAGACACATTTTTTAAGCTCAGGGTACACTTACATGATTTGGATGGACAACAAGCACACCCATTCGGATTTTCGAACTACCAAACATAAACAATTGACTTGAACAGGCTACAATCACAACCAAGCAAATACAACAAGAGTTAATGGGTTTTGGAAAGAAAATTTCTTGATCTTTGGCTACAACGGATCCTATAGCCTCTTGACAACAATTCGATCTTTGATTGAGAGAGAGATGATTGGAATTATGAAAGTAAATAGTAGAGTATCAATAGAATGAAGATTGAATTGATTCTAGTTGAATTTGAGAAGAATTGAATATATTTTCACTAGAAATTTTGGCAGAGTAAGAGGAGAGAAGATAATAAGAAAGTAGCTGTTATTTGAAAATCCCTATATATAGAGAATAAACAGACGTTTCTATTCGCGAAGAGTTACGAAAAATAGACACTTCATTTCAAAATTTGAATTTCACAATTGTGGCATGTATGTCGACATATCATCTGCCTCGATGTCGATATAGACTAGTGTAATTTGAAAACTTGTTAATTTTAAAATGTTTTGAAAATCCAATACTATGTAAAATAATTTGATACTTTGTAAAATAGCTTAAACATAGTTTATGAAAAATTTAACCTTTGAAAATCTTTTAAAAATATATTTTGTTTTAAAGAGAAAGGATTAGAAAATAGGAAATAGAGGTCAAAGATTTCTGTCAGGGACTTTAACAGTATTCTATAACTCTATAAACATTACTGTAGTCTTGAGATCTTCATATCTTGATCTATACACTCATGAGTCTTCATGTCCATTTTTTGAGTCTTTATACTTTATAGTCTCCGATTCAATACCTGTATAACACCTCGCACTATATACTATATAACTGTACAAAACATTAGTATCCATATTTTATATGAACGCATTTGTAGAATATAACAATTTATGATTTTTGTTTGTTGATAATAAACATATATATATATATATTCGTTATATATGCTTGTTATTGTACTATTGCAATTTCACAGAATGAAATAAATATTTGCAAAAAAATGAATTAGAATTCTTTTTTGAGAAAAATGAGTGGTCCTCATAAGAAGGAGAGCACTAATCTAATTTTATTCTACACTATAGAGGAGCATCCAATAAGCCTAGTAAATAGCAAAAAACCCACACAAACAATAAGACAAAAATAAAAGAAAAAACCCACCCAAAAACCTATGCAAACTAAGGTCCAAAATAAAGTACAATAAAATATACAATAAAAAAAAACTCAAATCTTCTATATCAGTAGTAACTCACTAACCCAATACCTGCAGCTGCTAAGAATAAACTAAACAGAGATTTTAAGTTGAATACATACATATGTACATAAGTATATATGCATATATATTAATTTTATATATATGCAAAATCAACTACACTATCTAATAATAAAGGGCATATAACTAATATATATGAGTGTTCATATACTTATAGCTGTCAAGTAAAAAAAACTATAAAATCAAACTCATACAGTTTCCATGATATATACAAAATTATATAAAATAGGTGCATGCCTGTACAAACTAAAATATACTGGTATAAAATTACCAAAAATGTGCCATACAAACTCATTTTTGTTATATAATAAAGAAAGTAGAAGTCAGTAGAGAGAGAAGCAAAAGATATATTATTCATTCTTAAGAATTAAACATATATTTACATTACAGAGCCTCATTTATATAAAGGCTTCAGAGCAAAGGATTTAACATATTCCACGACGTGGGACTAAACAAAAGAATATAAAAGCATATTCATTTCATGATTTACATATATTGTAACACTCCCCCTTGAATATGCGTCTTCAAAATCTTAAATGCTCTGAAAACTTGAAATTTTCCATTTTGAAACATGTATGATGATTGCTCCCCCTCATTATTATCTTGCTTGCATTTATCGATTCAGTCGATATAGATATTGTTTGTTGCTCATTAAAAACCTCTATAAGGAAAACCCAATGGGAAAAACCTTGAAAGAGGAAAAGAGTGCAACTTGTGAAATCATAAATATCATACTCAAAATGATATTCCTTCTAAGAGTTTGATACTTCGGGATCAAAATAATGCCTCATTAAAACCTTACTAAGAAAAATCCAATGGAAAAAATTTTAGTGAAGGAAAAAAAGTACAATGACATATTTTATTTTATTTTTTCTTTAAATGAAGCTTGATACTTATGGATCAAACTAATGCCTTGTTAAAACCTTACTAAGAAAAACCCTATGGGAAAAATCTTAGTGAAGGAAAAGAGTACAATATAGTATGAGATATTTCAATAATTTACAGAATCAAATAGAGTTTGATACTTCTGGATCAATATAATACTTCATTAATAACCTTACAAAGGAAAAACCCGGTAAGAAAAGCCTTAGTCAAGGACATATTTGAGATGTTATTTCTTGAAAAGACATTTGATTCTTTTAGATCAAGATAATGCCTCGTTAAAACCTTAGTAAGAAAAACCCAGTGGGAAAAATCTTAAATAAGGAAAAAGAGTACGTTATAACTTATTTCAAATGTTACTAGGGAGTTGATACTTCTGGATCAAGATAATGCCTCATTAAAACCTTACTAATAAAAACCTAGTGGGAAAAATCTTAGTTAAGGAAAAAGAGTGCATTATAAAATACTTATGAATTCTCCCCCTGATTTTAAATTTTTCTCTGAATTCATATTCGTCTTTCGATAACTCAAATTGGTTATAGATACTTCTGGATCCATAAATATGTATCTCATTAATAATACAATTTATTAATAGTTTCCTTTGATACAATCAAATTTTATAAGATTGTTTCTTCCAAATATGGTTTCCATTTTATGCATTTTGTATGCTACTTTTATGAAAAACGCTTCACGTGCTTTCATTTTTGTACTTCAAATTAGTTTTGCGCATTGCAACTATACATCTTTCATGAATATTAAAAATTTCATTACAACATTACTAGAAAGCAGGAAGTAATCTACTCATCTTGAAGTATATCAAGATTTTCATTACAACAATACTTAGAAGAAATTTGTAATCTACACTTCATGTCTTTTGCGTTCTTTATAACTACAAAAGTTATATATATTCTTCAAAAATTTGTATACTTTAATAAGTATTTGCGTATCGCAACTATCACTTCAATGGATTTTAAGAGTTTCATTACATCCATACTTAAAAATAGGAAGTAATCAACTCATCATGAATTATATCAAGATTTTCATTACAACATACTTAAAAGTAGGTTGAATTCTACTCTCCTTGTTCTTTGCATTCTTTATAACAATGAAAGTTATTTATATTCTTTAGGAATTTGTATACTTTCATTATTTAATATGATTTAAACCATATTTATACCTTCGAGGTATATTAAGCATTTCAAGTACTTTCGGTACTTTGAGGACTACATGTCCATATTTCTCTATTGGTAAAGGATTCATGATGGCCAGTCATGTTTCCCCTAATTCAAGATATTTAATCTTTTTATAAACATAAGCGCTTTAATATTTATAAATTTATCATCGACGATTATTTCTTGTCAGTTCTAGACATGATTTATTGAGATCTCTTTAATTATGTTTTAGGTACCTAAACCACTTCTGGGTAATTTGGCAATCATGTCATTGGTCTCTTCAAGAGCACCCTTAAGTGTTTCTTCAAGAACACTCACCTCCATTATTTGCATCTTTATTACTTACTCCAAAAAATATTTCCACCTGACTTCTCTATCACACTTCCGATGTGATTTATACCATTTTTAGTTCTTCTGGGATTTTAATTTATATTGGAGCAAGTATACTAGGGATATTGTCAATAATTTATTCAATTTACTTAATATTTTGCAACCAATATTTAATTTCGATAATCAAAATGTACTTGTACCTCTTTTAATCCTCCCCTCAATGTTGACGAACATTGAACAACTATCGTCTTTGGATTCTTATTTTGATCCATTATGATATTGCTACTAGCAAATACATCATACATATTAATAATAGGAGGATAGTTCTTTTATTCGTTGATAAGATGCATTCAATTTATATTGATTATTAGAGTATGTTCTCATTCATTAATCTAAGCTGTTGGAGGAATTTACTTATTGTGTAGATCATTTGAATACATACATGACTTCAGGTCTTTCAACATTTATGTTGATTGAATTTTAAATCACTAAATAATATCTATGCATAATCTATAAGATAAGCTTATAACAAACTTCAGGTTGTTAGCTAAATATTTACATATATGAATGAATACGTGCGTCCACGTATCACATATATATTATAAAATTTTCATATTCTTTCTCATTTGAATTAGTGATTTTTAGAACAAACTATTACAAGGATCCAAACGATTAATTTCTATTTATAAATCAATGCCAATGCAAACCCGTCAAAACCGCATGATAATGTTCAAAACATTTGGTTTGAAACCATATCGAACTTCTGGTTCGAACAAAATATACACACAGCTTCAAGTTGTTAAGTTTTATTCCTCAATTATATCTCAAATATCAGTTTTGACCACTAATTATGATTACTTATCAAGGAATAATTTTTAATTGCATATAGACATTTCTACACATCTCTATTGAGAGTTCTGTAAAAAAAATACAGCAAAAACAATAATAGTATCTTCTAGGTACTTGGAATGTAACAGATACAGATTTCCTCAGGACCGCATGTATAGCTTGCATGAAAATTATGATATGAAATATAGACTATCTCTTCAGGAGAATATTTAAAGGTATATCTTCTAGAATTGATTATACGTGTAATATTTCTCACGTTTGATATAATTATAATGAAATATATGATACATGTTGCATAGCTCTCAGACTTTTAGGATCTAATCTAAACTAAATTAGGATCCTTTATAATCAAATTTCTATGCATTTATTTGGTTTAATAAAATTACCAAATATATAAGCAAATCTCTTCTAGAGATATGTTATCATTTCCTAATTTATTAGTCTCCTTTAGGGATATTTTATTATCACTACTTCTAGAGTGAATTTATCTCTTATATATATATATATATATATATATATATATATATATATATCTGTGTGTGTGTGTGTACTATTGGAATGTCATATCAATGTACAATGTTTCTTTTGTAGAAATTACATAATTACTACCTTTACAATAACATAAAACATCCCTACTGGAGATTTTTGTTGTAACTATCTTTGAAATGACATATCAAACTTTAAATACAGTAGCAAATTTAGATGCACCAAATGAAAGTAAGATGCGAAGAGATAAAACCACTACTTCTGAAGTATAACATTGGTACACAATATCATTTTTTTGGATAAATTATTGTTATTACTCAAAAAAAAATTATATCATTATTCCTTCAGGGAATATAGTATTTCCTTTTAAGGAATTGCAATGTAACAAAAATAAAATTTCTATAACATCTCTTCTGGGATGTTAGATTTTGCAATATAAATATAAATAAATCTCTAAAACATCTTTTTAAGAGATTAATATACACACACATCCAATGATGTTTGAAATATCATATAACATAATATCTTCAGGATATTTGATTAATATAGTGTAAATGTTAAGATATAAGGTAAGGTATAACTCATTTGGAGATTTTTGTAATCTCTTGAATGCAGCATCATTTTCTCATATGATTATTTATTAATTTTCTATAACTTCTTCAGGAAGTACAACCTTATCAATTTACATAATTTCAATAAAGCTCAGGCTTCTAATTCATGAACTTCAAGTTCATTAATTTGTTATGAACTTCAGGTTCTTAAATTTTGTGTAAACTTCTCCCTTTTTTTGTACCATATTGTTACAAAATAAAAGTCTATTCTTATTTCAGGACTTGTACATTTTGACAAATTAAAAAAAAAATACTGATAACAATTCGAGCTTGTAAAGTTTATCAGAAAATCTTTTCATAATTCAAGACTTCAGGTCTTGGACTTTGAGTTATACAACTTCTGGTTGAAAAAAAAATCTTTACACAACTTCAGGTTGTTGTTCAAACTTATTTCTTTCATTATATCGAGCATTGTTTGCCAAAATGAATACACCATATAATAAACCATATGTCTATTCTTATTCCAAACATAAAAATACAACATCATTTAATTTACTGTAGCCAGTGTATTTATGATAATATTATTACCAGGACGACAACATTTAATGCATTTATGATTAAGAAAATGAATGCAATTTACCATTATTGTGGCATAAAATATAAATATTATCACAACGAATCAATTTCTTTACAAACAAATAAATCGATCTAACTAACTTTAGTTGGCAAAATTTAATATCAAAGCTAAGTTTAATATACTCAATAATATAATTAAATGAATACCATAAGAGAAACTTTATTTCTTAATAGTCAAAATTTCTAAAATAACTAAAATAACTTTATATATATATATATGTATGTATGTATGTATGTATGTATATACATATATATATATAAGTATATACATATATATATCCCTTTTTTTATATAATTCAAGTTTCCGCTCTTTTATTGAAACTTCTGGTTCTTTATTATAAGAAAACTTGAAATTTAATAATTTATGGAAACTCAAGCTTTTAGCATTATAGGAACTGCAGGTTCTCAACTTTAATTTCAAATGCTAGAAATTAAGTTTATCGTATATGTTTTCATTAACGTTTCCATTCACTTCAGGTGTACTAAATCAATATTAATATCGGATCTAAACTAATATGATCTTCTAAATATGCATTATTCTTGTATATGTTTTTCTAAGAAATAATAAAATATTTCTTCTAGAAATATAAACAATATATATCAAAATAATTTCCAAAAACAAAATCCAAATCAAAGAGTTTTCAAAATGAAAACTTCATTTATCGAACATGTATATATTACTTAGATCTATATCACAAACCAAAACGTAATCAAGATCAACAAATTTATTTGGATCAACAACAGAAATTGTCAAATTCAAAACTAGCTTTCCAAAATAAGGTACTCAAAAAACATGCAATAATAAGCAATTTTGAAATCAATTCAAATCCAAATTCATAAAAATCACAACATTTTATTTTTAACAATGTACAGATCTCAACGATATATTATTTGAGTGTGATTTTAAGATCTACAATATAATAAGATCAGAAAAATAAGAACAAAAAAATCGGATCTATTGTAGGATGAGATCTGAAATATAATGATAAAAATACATGTACAGTGGAATAAGATCTATAAATTTAGATCTATAACAAAATAAGATCTTGAAAAGATAAGATCTATTAAAACTTAAATCCAAATCTGAAAAATTAGAAAATAGATATAGAATTGTGATTCAAGAATACTTAAATCTAGATCTAAATTAATCGCAAAATAAATGTAGAAAAGCATATCCAGAAAATTTCAAACCTGATTTCAATGGTTGAATAAGAGGAAGAGATAGATCTGATTTCAGTAACTGAATAACAGAAAGAGATGTACCTACATGGAAAAAAATGGATCTAATCTTCTGGATTAGAATATCCAATACATTCGAGAAAAAGATCGTGCTGATAACGTGTTATATAATAAAGAAAGTAGAAGTCAGTAGAGAGAGAAGCAAAAGATATATTATTCATTCTTAAGAATTAGACATATATTTACATTACAGAGCCTCCTTTATATAAAGGCTTCCGAGCAAAGGATTTAACATATTCCACGATGTGGGACTAAGCAAAAGAACATAAAAGCATATTCATTTCACGATTTACATATATTGTAACAATTTTGAGTTTATTATATTGACCTAGCATAATAAACTAAAGGCCTGCAACCAATGATGATTCTAAATAATACAAATGCAAAGATAATAAGGTTGTGTGTCCTGAATATAATAACCCCAGTTCAAGAGCACATTGATAATAAGAATACAAGTCCTGTATATTACAACCATATACTCCCAAAACACAACATGATATACAATATGACCTGCAACCAATGATAATCTAAAACAGTACAAGCAAAAAACAATGTATGTCTTGTAAATTTTAATCACAGGCTTAATACTGTTTATGCAAGTCCCTGAATAATATCTATAAAGTTGAAATTATATAATTACAAGATATTGACATGAAAATACAATCATATAAATTTTCCGCACATCATAAGACAAAATAATTTATCATAAAAATTCCCATTTCCTCAAATCGGTTCCGTGAAACATGAAGTAAGTAATTGGAAAAAGAGCTATTAATAACAATACTAGTGCACTGCAACAAATTGAACATAATTCAGATTTAGCAAACTAATGAAATTTTCTAGAAAATCAAGAATAAGCTTGAAAGTATATGAGAAATAGCCACTTAAACCTAAATTTTGAGAAAAGCTTTTAACATACCAATGAAAATTATTTAAAATTAAGTAATATCAATCTCTTGTAAAGTTTGAATTGATATCATAAAAATATCAACTAACCACGAGTTTAATAATTATAAACCATAATATGTGATAGAACATTTAATAAAAACAAAAACTTTAAAACAAACATAATAGCGCCACATTGAGTAAAAAATTATACTATGTGATAAAATGTTAAGGTTAGTTTCAGAAATTACCTTGGAATCAAAAACCTGATAATAAATTTCAAAACATTTTTAAAAATAATTAAAAAAAAGATTAGAATAAATTAAAAATCCATAAGTTCCAAACATAAAGCATTGAATGAAAATATAAGTACTACATTACAATCATTTAGAAGTCTAAAAATTACAGAATATAGTTGTTAAATCATTGATGGAAATTTCCCTCTCAAGCTATAAATCCTAATGTTAAAAGGAGCACCTCCATCAATCTTTAGATATAATACCATATACTTACATACCATATGTTCAAATCTAAAAAAATGTTACTTAATGGATAAAATATAATTCATAATGTATTGGAGAATATAATAATCTTGGCACAAGTAATATAATGTAGAAAACTAATTACAAAAATTAATATTCTAATAAAGGCAAAACATTAAGAGTACTCCTAGAATAAATATATAAGTAATCTAAAATTAGACTTAATATTAGAAAAAAATGATTTCCTAAAAAAATTTCTATGAAATTTTGTTCTTTTAAGAAATCCTTAAAATTTAATTTTTTATTTAATTTATAACTAGGATTTCAAATCTAATTTAAACTAAATAGAGAAATAGCATATATTAAGTGATCCATATTGAAAATATGTTGATTTCTATCAAACCAAATATCATATGATGGTGAAAATGGTATCTAATAAAATCTATTCTGACCCATATAATGAAATCTAATGTCATTCCAATATAACTCACAAGTTATATAAGTAAGATTTATATTAAAATCGAAGAAATTTAAAGTTTTACAAGGATAAAATTTAGTGTTATTACATTTAAAATATAAATGCATAATATCCTTCTTTTTATTATTACATAAATAATATTTTTTTATCATTAAATATTTTTTCTTTTTTAATTCTTCTATAATATTCAACTTCTTATGTAAAATTAACCACATATCCATCTAGGCTTTTGGTGGAGCATTAATTTTTCAAATGTATTTAAATATTTTCATTTTAATACCAGAAAAATTAATAAACTTGTAAAATGAATTAGATGTGTATTTTTTACTAATATCCCAACATAATGTTACAATATCTTTATCATTATCTATATTATATAATTCTAAAATTGAGAAAAAGTACTACCAGTTAACATGCGATTAAAATTAAATTCCAAAGGAAACTTTAAATTTGGTCTATAAACATCAGAAATTAGTACATATTTAAAATTACAAAGTTCATATAATTCTTTATATTCCACTTTAAGAGGAATACTCGATAAACAATAATCATGCCAAAACGATGTATTATTACCAGAATGCACAATATTATCAATTCCTAGTTTATATATATTAAAATTTAAAATTACTTATTTCAAAAAATGAGATATATTATATGTGTTACTTGTACAAAAATGAAACAAATTAAAAGTACCTCCATACCACCGATTTGATATTTTTTTTAGCAAACCTAGCGAGGTTGGCTAGTCCCCTAAGATTTTATTGAAAAAGAAAAACTACTCAAAACAGGCTTTGAGTAGCAGAAAACCAGAGGTGATAACAACGAGCATAGAAAGAAAATAAACTAAACAGAGAGAAACAAAGACAAGAGAGAAGAGAAGAATGCACGAGGCAGACTGCACGCATAAGCAAGAACAACCCGAAGCAGGAACATGGCTGAACACGGGCAATGACTCGAAGGAATAAGAGAGACAGCCCGAAGTGAACCCTGAAGAAACCATGATGACCTACCAATCCCGAATCAGTGGAATTAGAAACGACTTTCGATCCCGTAATTCCTTCAAGATGGAATGCTTTAACACTAACCACAACCACCGATTTGATATTAGTTCTTCTCATAAAAGATTTTCATTATTATCCCTAAATTTTAGATCCATTTTCCTAAAGTGAAATATTTAAGTTATGCAAATTTATAATTCCTAAACCTTCTTCATTTTTGGATTTACAAACCATTTCCCAGCTTACAAGACATTTAGAGCTACTATTTAAATTATCTCCACTCCATAAAATGTCGTTTCTCAATTTATCAATTTTATCTATTACCCAATTAGGAAAACGATAAAACATCATCCAATAAATGGATAATGCAAATAAAACCAAATTAATAAGAACAATTCTACCAGCACTCGATAGGAATTCACTATTCCAATTGGACAGTCTTTTATTAATTTTATCTATACTGGTATTCCAAACGTCATGTTTAACTTTTTGTGGTTTAATAAAGAAACATAAATATTCTATAGGAAATTTCATTGTTTAACAATTTAAAGTGTGTGCAATTTGATTTTCAATATTGTATGTATTATTTAATACTAAAACTGAAATTTTGTCAAAATTAATCTTTAAACCCGAGAGAAGTTCAAAACTATATAAAATAAATTTAAGTGCAATAACATGTTTAGGTAAGTGAGACGTGAAAGTCAAAGTATTATCTGCAAATTGTAAAGTAGAAAGACATTGCTAGTAATCTCATTACCAATACAATCTAATAATCTATTACCGGTAGCTAATTTAATGATTGTAGAAGAAAAAAAATCAGTAGCTAGATTAAATAATAAAGGTGATAAAGGATCACTTTGCCTGAGTCCACATCTAGATTGAATTTTTCTCTCTTAATATTCCATTAACCATAACACTAGAATTACACATTTTAAGCAATGACATAATCCAACCAATCCATCTAGCACTAAAACCCCTAGCTATTAATACATCTTTAAGAAAAATTCAATCAATAGAATCAAAAGCTCTAGCAAAATCCATTTTTAAAAGAGCATAAGTGATATTATTCTTGTAACAGTAATTAATATATTCTTGGACTACTGTTATACCATCCGTGATATTCCCACCCTTTATGAAGGTTGTTTGAGTGTTGTCTATTAATGCATTCATTTTAGTATTTAATCTGTTAGCTAAAACCTTAGATATGATTTTATAAGAACAAATTAGTAAAGAAATAGGTCGGAAATCTTCTAATTGATTAGCATCTAATTTCTTATGTAATAAAATAACATTTGCGTAATTAAAACTTCCTAATTGTAAAGAACCTTCATAAAATCATTAAAAAAAATTATTATATATTCTTTAAGAACATTCCAAAAAAATTCATAAAATAAAATAGGAGAGTCATCCAGACCAGGAGCTTTATCAATAGGCATATCTTTTATAGTCTTTACAATTTCTTCCTCCTTAAATGGATCATCTAAACCTACTAAGTCTACCCTAGAGTCATCTTTGTAAAGCATATCCCAATTAGCTTTAATCCTAGGGGCATTGCACGAAACATCCCTATTTCTGTTGTTGTTACAAGAAAAGTCTCTGTATAAATGAGTATGTAAATTAGGTTCCTATTTTTTCTAAATCAAAAAGCGCAAGTTAGCTTGCGCTTTTTAAAAATTAAGCTTTTTTCGAAAATTTCAAAAATTAAAATAAAAAAGCGCAAACTAGCTTGCGCTTTCCCGCTTTTCAAAAATTTCAAAATCAAAAAGTGCAAACTTGCTTGCGCTTTCTTGATGGAATGAACTTGCACTTTTCGAAAATTTTGAAATTTTGAAAAAAAATCCAAATTCAGAAATGTGGTAGTTACCTTGCAATTTCTATCAGAAAAGTGCGATGCACCTTATGTTTTTTATTTTTCAAAAATAGGGACCAAATTTACATATCCATTTCTATAGGGACTTTTCCTATAACAATATCAAAAATAGGGACCCTTGGCTTTTTTCTTGTTAGTCCTATGCCTATTTTTAGTACTAAAAATATTTCTATAATAATTAGTAAATTCATTATTAAGTTCTACTTGATCAAAAATCTCCACATCATTAATTAAAATGGAATTAATGATATTACTACGCTTTCTACCATTAGTTGTTTAATGAAAAAAAATTAATATCTATATCTCCTTCATCCATCCATTCAATTATAGACCTTTATTTCCACATTATTTCTTCTTGAACAATAATTTTATTTAATTCTTATTTTAAACTATAAAGAACATTTTTTCTATAATATTTAAATTTCTTATTCCTTCAATTTTATTTAAATTTAGAATATCATTCATTAGCTTTACCATTCTAATGCTACCAAAAACATCTTTATTCCATTTTTTGAGAAATAATCTTAAATCTCCTAGTTTTCTAACCTATACTTTTGCTATATAACGTGGAAATCTGAAATTGTAGTTAATCATAGAAATCCATTTATTTACCACTAAATCCTTAAAGTCATTTTCCAATAAGCACATTTTTTCAAATTTAAAAATTTTATTTTCAAAATTCGCATTAGAACAAGATAAGACAATTGTACAATGGTCCGAATAAATATTCGGGAGCCCTACAACCTTACATGAAGTAAATTTGTCCTCTAGTTCATCACTAATAACAAACCTATCTAGCAAAGCCATTGAAGGAATTTCTCTATTATCCGACCAAGCAAATTGCCTATTACTTAATTTTAGTTTTATTAAATTTCAATTAATAATAAAACTATCAAATTCTTCCATAGCATCTAAATCACCTTCCCTAGGGGATCTTTCACCTAAAAATCTAATTACATGTAAATCGCCTCCTATGATCCATGGACCAGGAGCCAATGTTCTAAAATCTAAACACTCATTGCATAGAACGCTACGACCTATTTTGAATTAGGTACATACAAATTTGTAATATTAAGGATAGAGTCATCATTAGTATCAGAAAATATTAAATGCATCAAATGTTCTTTAATATTAGATTGTAAAAGTCTGACACAATTATCTTTCCAACCCAACATAAGATCTCCTACACTACCTCTAGCAGGAAGATAAGCCTAATGGTCAAAAAAAGGACCCCCTAGACACTTAAAAATACGATAGACAGAAATCTCAATTTTAGTTTCTTGAAGTAAAACTATATAAATATTATTATCCTTGAACATAGATTTATTTTTTCTACACTTCCCCAAATCATGCAATCCTTTAATATTCCAATTAGTCAATTTCATTTGTCTAGCGATCCAACCCATTTTGATTCTTTATTTTTGATATAGTCAACATCTAATTGACTATCATCAAAAATTAAACTTGAATTCTTAGCTTGGAAATGCATTTCATTAGTAGACAAGTTATTCAACGCACATGCACTATAAGTACTACCCATAAGAAAATTCATACCCGAGCTAGAGCTATCTGTAGCTTTAGAATCTGCTCTAATAAAACGTGCACTTCTTCTAATTGTTTTAGACTGGAGCGAACAAGAAGAAGAACTGGTATTACTCTTAACGTTAGCCTTTTTCGCCCTTCTATTTTTTTGCTGACTCCATCACCAGAATGAGAGTAAGTTCAACCATAACTGTTATTTGAAACTACAGCTAACCTAACAATCTTCAATTCATTTAGGCAACCAATGTTATTCGAACAAGAAGAAACTAAATCTCCTGCACATGAAATAATATTTTCCAGCCACTTTTCCAAATAAGTAAACAAGATAATTTGATTATTATTTGATTCCTCAAAATTTCTCATCAAATTCACCAAGTCATCATCACTGCCAGCCTTAACAACAATATCCCCATCCATGTAACTAACTTCTACCTCATTACAGCGTTGAAATTTGTGATATCCATGTTCACATCATCTTTGGTACCTCTAATTTCGCAGTTTTCCTTAATCCCATCCAAAAACTAAGCAACAACAGGGCAAACATCACCTTGAGCCTTAAGCACATAACCAAGATCACCCACAAGTTTTTCCTTGACACCCCTAAACATATTAACAGCCTTATCCCCTGTTACTTCAACCACATCATAACCTGAACCCACATAAGACACCTCAACGAGATTATCATCAACTACACAACCATTCACATTTACCCTTCTACATCCAACCAAAACCCCAGCATTGTTCATATTAACCTGAGATACATCAGAAATCTCACATGTATCTTATAATGCCTTTAAACATTCAAAGTAGTTTGAGGTATCAATCTCGAAACTATCCATGTTACAATTATTTCCTTTGAGTTTTCTGTTGGGTATGAATATAAAACTCTTATCTGACATTTGAAACTAGTTGGTAGAATCATATCTTACATTTGAAGCAACCATTGTATTATCAGAATCCAGAGGTTGAATATTTGATTTATACTGCATTATAATAGGATCTAATAACACATGATAGAAGTAATTCATCTTCTATATTTCCTTGCTTACATCAACAAGAAAATCTGAAGCATCTTCCTTAACTGACACCCCTTTTAAATCATCAACATTCAAAATATCACCCGAATTACTGCCAGTAGAGAGACCAACCCCATCTGAGACCAAAACAGAATCACCACAATTAACCTTGCGATTTTTCAATTTAGATTTAAGACGGTTACCATCCAAATTGCTAGAGTTTCCAAATTTCTTACTAAATATAAGAAAATGTCTTCAGAAGAGTAAATCACCGTAACATAATAGTGTGAAGGCTAAGATCATCTAACCGTTGGTTATGTATCTGATGGCTAATGTAATTATTCAGTTCTATGGAAGAGCAAACTGTATCTGGCCCATAAGGCCCATATCTCTGTAAACTGTATATATATTGTATTTCAGGCACAACGAAAGCCATGAATGAAAAATCATATTATCATTTCTCTTCAGATTTCTGTGTTCATAACAATTCAAATTTCCAATATTTTGTTCATCCATTAACCACCAAAATTTCAATATGGTATCAGAGCAAAGTGATTAACAGCAGTGCAAGATCCAATAAAACAATAAGAGGAGTGAAAACCCATCAGAAAGTTGATCAGAATCATCACCTGAGTTTCACATATTCTTCTCATCAGATATTATATCGTCATTTGAGAAGAGAACTCAAGGCAATTACATTTGCCGTGCCAGTGCATTAAAATTCTGGCTGCAAAGGAATCACCACTGAGTTCAGAAGAAACAGAAATCAAAAAGCACAAAAAAGAATCAGAATCAAGAATTTAAAACCATTCAACAAAATCAAGAAAAGCGCCATCCAAAAGAAAGAAATCATCAGAATCATCACCTGATTTCTCTCTGGTTGCACTTACCTGACTGAATCTTGATAAGATCTTGATTCTTATCCCTGCAAAAAGATTTACTGTTTCTTATTTCGCTTTTTTTTGTCCGCAATTCTTGTGTCTGAAATCTCAAGATCACCATGGCAGATGAAGCTAACTCTTCAGTACCCACTAATGGCAGCAACTTGCAGCATACTGTTTCAAATGTTGAAAAACTGGTTAAAACCACCATCAGCCCTCAAAGCCAACTTGTTACAGTTCATCTCGACGAGGACAACTATCTCCTGTGGAAACTGCAGATTGAAACTGCTTTACAGGGATATGGTCTTGATGAGTATATTCAAGAAACCATCACTGTTCCTCCAATGTTCATTGCTGATCAACAAAACAAAATGATCAGTAATGAAGAATATATCAATCATCACAGACAAGACAGGCTAATATGTTCATGGTTATTATCATCTATTAACAAAAATCTTCTTACTCATGTGATAGGTTGCAAAACAGCTTATGAGATATGGTCTACAATAGAAAGAGTGTTCAACTCTCAATCTGCAGCAAAGGTGTTATATTACAAAAGACAACTTCACAATATCAAAAAGGAAAGTCAAAACATGAGAGAGTACTTGTTCAAAATCAAATCAATTTGTGATGCATTAGAAGCAGTGAATCAAAAAGTATCAGATTCTGAACAGATTATGACAATCCTCAATGGGCTTAGTGAAGAATATGAAGCAGTAGTAGCAGTTTTAACATCTCAGAGAAATTTACCATCCATTGAAGATGTTCACTCAACCTTACTATCTCATGAAGCAAGAATTGATATCAAGAAGCCTCAAGAATCAGATTTATCCATTAATTTTGCAGCCAATCACAAAGGAAAAACACAAAACAGTAATACGACTGATCAATTCCCTCAAGGAGGTGGCTACTCTAACAGGTCAAGGGGCAGAGGCGGATGGAGTAGTAATAATAGACCAAATGTCAAATATGTGAGAAGATAGGACATACAGTAGCAAAGTGTTACTTCTGGTTAAATCTCAATTATTGTACTAGGACAAGCACAAAATACACAAAGAAATGCAAATCACAGTGCAAATATGGCTCATCTGCAACCTGAATCAAGTAACCAATCAGGGATGAAGAACTCTCAAACTGAAACCATAAGGTCAGATCACATTCAAGATGAAGACTGGTATCCTGACTCAGGTGCTACTAATCACATTACAAATAATTTGAGCAACTTAAATCTTGGAAGCAAGGAATACAAAGGTATGAATTCTATTCATATGGGTAATGGCAAATCTATTGCAATTACACACACTGGTAAGTCATACATCATGGGAAAAAAACAATTATACTTGAATAATCTTCTAAGAGTCCCACATATTAAGAAAAACTTACTAAGTGTGTCTCAATTTGCAAAAGATAGCAGTGTGTACTTTGAGTTTTATCCACACAACTGCCTAGTTAGGGACATTCTAACTAAGGAGGTACTTTTGCAGGGTAAACAGTGTAAAGGACTGTACAAATTCAAAGTGGATAACTCAAGAAACTCTGTCTCTAAAAGAAAGTGGTATAATAATTCTGAATTCAAACAGCAAGAAATGAATGAGATATTTGACAAGTGGCACTGTAAACTTGGGCATCCAAATGCCAACATTGTAAGGCATGTAATGAATAAAAACAATATTTCTGTTGATGGCATATCTTTACCTTACATATGCACCTATTGTCAATTAGGTAAAAGTCATAAATTACCCTTTTCAGCTTCTGAAACTTGTTATAGTAAACCTCTTGAACTTGTTGCTACTGACTTATGGGGACCTTCCCCAATTTATACTGATTATGGATACAAATACTATATATCTTTTGTGGATGCATTCACTAGATATGTGTGGATATACTTTCTAAAATCAAAAAATGAAACTCACAATGCAGTAGTGCAGTTTATAGCACAAGCAGAGAATCAAACAAACTGCAGAGTCAAAATCATGCAAACTGATGGTGGAACTGAGTATCTACCACTAAAGGAATACTTTAAAGAAAGAGGGATCAATCATAGATCAATATGTCCATATACTTCAGAACAAAATGGGCTAGTTGAAAGAAGACACAGACAGATTGTATAAACTGGTCTTACTCTTCTTGCACAAGCATCTATGCCAAAGAAATTTTGGCCAGATGCATTTTCAACAGCAGTTTATTTAATCAATAGACTACCATCAAAGGTTTTAAAATTGAAAAGTCCTCTAGAAATATTAACCAATACTAGCCCTGATTATCATGATCTAAAAGTATTTGGTTGCTTATGTTTTCCTTACACTAGACCATATAATAGTCACAAGTTAGACTTCAGGTCATCCCCCTGTACTTTTATAGGGTATGCCAGTAACAAAAAGGGTTACAAATGTCTAAGCAGTAATGAAGAATAGTCATCTCTAGACATGTAGTATTCAATGAAACAATATTTCCTTTTAAAGAAACAAACATCAAAGTAAACAATAAAGTGTATAATGCTAAAGAATCTATACCCTATGTATCTAATCCATCTATTGAGATAATTCAGGATGAAACAAAGTTAACTAAAAGCACTGCCAATCATCAAGATGCATGCTCAGATTTTCAAAGAATAGAACCAAGCATTGAACCAGATACGGCAAATGATCAAAGAAGCTCAACTAATTTATCTGATGAAGACTCACAACAAGAAACAACTGAGGAACCAAACACTCAAGTCAGCATGCAAAGGACTGAATCAAACATCCAACCTGAAAGTGAAAGAACTACACAGCAACAAAACATTGGCAAACAGAGTCATCATATGATCACCAGATCTAAAAGTGGCATTTTCAAACAAAAAGTTTATCACACTGTCTTGGATACTGAAGAGCCAACTACATATGATCAAGCTATACAAGATAAAAATTGGAAAAATGCTATGGATGAAGAATATCAAGCACTAATAAAGAACAGGACATGGAATCTTGTTCCTAAGCCAAAAAATAAAAATATAATTGGATGCAAATGGACTTACAGGTTAAAAAGAAATGCAGATGGTACAATTTCTAAGTACAAGGCAAGGCTACTAGCTAAGGGTTATTCACAACAGATTGGTTTTGATTTCACTGAAACATTTTCACCTGTAGTGAAACCTGCTACTATAAGAATTGTTATTACTATAGCCTTGCATAGAAATTGGGCCATCGGGCAGTTAGATGTAAATAATGCCTTCTTAAATGGAATTTTGCAGGAATAGGTTTACATGGAGCAGCCTCAAGGATTTAAACAAAGTGGGAAAGAAAATCATGTGTGCAAATTACACAAAGCAATTTATGGCTTGAAACAAGCACCAAGAGTGTGGTTTGAGAAATTAAAAGAAACAATGGTCAAACTTGGTTATAATTCAACCAAGTTTGACAACTCACTATTTACAAAATTCAGTAAGGACATAACAATATTTGTACTAATCTATGTTGATGATTTTATTATTACAGGTAACAGTGAACATGAAATCAACAATTTGATAAAACATCTCAACACAGAGTTCAGCATTAAGGATCTTGGCGACTTAACTTATTTTTTGGTGATTGAAGTAAAAAGGCCCACTGATGCATCTATTCACTTAAGCCAAAAGAAATACATTACAGAGATTCTACACAAAGCAAGAATTCATGAAGCCAACTGTATTTCAACACCAATGGTTAGCAATTTACAGCTGTCAAAATTCAAAGGAGAAGCATTACTCAATGACAGGGAATACAGAAGCATAGTTGGAGCACTTCAATATGCTACAATTACTAGACCAGATATTGCATATAGTGTGAATAAAGCAAGTCAGTTTATGCAAAATCCAACAGACATTCACTGGAAAACAGTTAAGAGAATATTGAGATATCTCAAAGGAACGCTTAATTATGGGTTAATTCTAGATGCAAGCAAATCAATCAGTATCAATGGATATGCTGATGCAGACTGGGCTAATGACCCTGATGACAGAAAATCAACCACTGGGTATTGCATTTACTTAGGTAACAGTCCAATATCATGGTGCTCAAAGAAACAACCCACATTATTAAGATCAAGTACTGAAGCCGAGTTCAGAAGTGTAGCAAATGCTACAGCTGAGATCATGTGGGTTGAATCTCTACTTGGGGAATTACATGTTAAAACTGAAAATAAGACAGTCATTTGGTGTGACAATCAAAGTGCCGTGCACCTTACAGCTAACCCTATTCTACACTCAAGAACAAAACATGTTGAGTTGGACATTTACTTCGTTCGTGAACAAGTAGAGAAAGGGAAACTGTACGTTAATCACATACCTTCAACTTACCAAACCGCTGATATATTAACGAAGCCTCTTTCAAGAGACAATTTTAATCGATTCAGAGAAAGACTGAAGGTCAGAAACACCAATGAAAATTCACATATTAAAATTATATGAACTGCCATTGATCTGGAAAAGCTCGTTTCATCATTCCAGCAGAAACCACTTCAAACATCTGCGCAACCACATCTATTAGAGAAAGATCCAACTTTGCACTGCTTCATGCATTCACAAACCATTGTTGATATGTCTGGAAAAGATCAAACTTCAAAACTGTTGGACTAGAGGAAAAACTGTCGTTGAACTTCAAATCAATTGCCAATCTTTGACGACAATTGACTAGTGCTTCAACCTGATTTCATATCTATCTCTTTCGCCCATAAATTTTCACAAAGAGCTATCTTATTTTGAATCGCCGCGAACCCTAGTTACGCTAGGGTTTGAGGGGGAGTATAAGAAAATGTCTTCAGAAGAGTAAATCACCGTAACATAATAGTGTGAAGGCTAAGATCATCTAACCGTTGGTTATGTATCTGATGGCTAATGTAATTATTCAGTTGTATGGGAGAGCAAACGGTATCTGGCCCATAAGGCCCATATCTCTGTAAACTGTATATATATTGTATTTCAGGCACAACGAAAGCCATGAATGAAAAATCATATTATCATTTCTCTTCATATTTCTGTGTTCATAACAATTCAAATTTCCAATATTCTGTTCATCCATTAATCACCAAAATTTCAATACTAAAATTTCGACCGATATATACTGAATTAATCGCGTCAAAATGCTTAAACAAGTCCGCTAAAAAATCAATACCTTCCCTCCTTTGAATCCATAAATGGTCCAAAAGAATTCTCTTTAGCTTCATGCACTTCAACACGAATAAGAAACCATGGTCTATAATCGAATCCTTTTTTGAATCCATTTCTGGATATTTCCAACATTTATCTCTTTTATGACCAAAAGAACCACACTTGAAGCACCTAATTGGATCTCTACAATCTTTAGCCAAATGCGAATAATCTCCACATCTAAAACATATCCTCTTTCCTTTTCTGACATCGACCCAAATCTTCTGATTTACATATCAAATGCTTTGGCGAAACCTTAGAATTTTTTTACCACTTGAGCATATGTACGCTTTCTTGAGGAAGGAAAAAAGGAAGAATTGGGAGCAAAGTTACAGAGTGTAGGAGAAAGAGGCGAAAATGTTGTCGCCGATTGGGATAAGTGGATTGAAAAGAGGAAGGAAAAAAAAGGTAGTTAAATCATCTGTAGATAATTCTTAAGAGGAGTAAAAGTTTGGACGATGATTGTATGAGTAAGATTTTGACAAGAAAGAAGAAGATGCCATTTTTTCAGTAAGTTGAAGTTTTTTGAATAGCTCTTTTTTTTTTGAATTTATTTTTTTATACATGAATTAGAATTTCATTTAAACAAATATTTTATTCAAGCGACTATTTTATTACAAATTCAAGTAGTACACATTTTCTTCCACTATATTTACATTTTCAAATACAACACATTTCCACAATCTCATATAAAATATATATTTTTTAACTCTCACCCTCACTCGAATTTGATACCTTCTTGATTTGCTATCTTCTTGATCCAGCCTATGTCCAGTCAACTGCAATACCTATCAAATAAACAACGTAGTAAAATAGAAAAGGAAACAAACCAAAATTGCAAGAATAAAATTATAATTGAACATTGATATTGCCTCAGCTTATGGGTTGTTATATTTTAATTTTTAGACTGGGACAAAAATTAAGTGTGCACTAACATCTTATGATATGCACAGTGCATCCCTGTAAATATCACATGGCCAAGCATAAATTAAATTTCAGAGATAATTGTAAAGGTCAAGCCCGAAGGCTCAATACAGGGCAAGTGTGCACGAGGTCAAGCCAAAGCACGCTCGGGCTCAACGCAGGTGCATACATGAATAGTTCAGTGCACAAGTGTAAACCAAACCATTAGAATACAACAAGACATGGTAATGCAAATGGAACTTAAGTGTACACATGAACATACAACTTCATGCACATGCATTAGTGACAACAGTAGTTCAACATGAAATAAGTACATGCACACATGCCAACGATGAAAGTTTATATGGATCATATACTATGTATATGGCAAGTTATTATTATATACACGATAAATTAAGATAATGAGATAATAGTAAAATAAAAGGATCACACTAGAAGTTTTATACTGGTTCGGACCTCCCGTACTACGTCCAATCCTGAAGCTCCTCTTCGGAATTTCACTAATCAATAACCCTCGCTTCGTCTGGAGGAATGATCTTGTTATAATAGAAATCTTTCATCAAGAATGTGCTCTGATTAACACTGATATTGACAATACAAACAAGTCTTCTTATAATCTCCACTGGATATGTATAGATATGAATTTGTGTGTGCTTTGGGAATGGAAGAAAATTGCATAAAGTTAATGATCTCTGGTTGAAATATTTATAGCAAATATGAGTGATCTTGAATTTGAGTGCAAAGTAAATATAGAGAATAGAAATCAGAAAGTTAGTTACTTCAATTGCAAAAATCTATGATGTATTTATAATTGTGAAAAGGTTGGTTTGAAGTGTTGCTACCATTTCTCTTTGTTTCTGGAGATGCTTCTGTTTAAATAAAAGTAAATTGAAGAAGAGATGCACAAAGTAGCCTTTTAGATTTTGGCAGTTGCATGTTTTAAAAAAATTCCCGGAACCAAATCCAGACGTCTGGATTATGATGACCAGATGTCTGGTCATGTATTGCCTAGAAAAATTCCAAAGGCTCAGACCAGACGTTTTGGGTAATAAACTAGACATCTGGTATATGTTAAATTTTGTTCTGCTTGAATGTATGTATATTTTTCTATATACAAAATCCAATGAGATTTTACATTCTATTTCTAGCATTTGTATACAATGTTTAACTTTCCACTACTTAGATCTATGTTCCATACTTCAATTTGTATCCTTGAGAATCTGCAAAACTAAGATACGAGACATATGTAAATAATTATTATGATGTGGTTTGCCGTCATCAAAACATATAGATAGGAGTTTCTAACATTCTCTCCATTTTTGATAATTAGAAACTATGTATCATAAAATATATTTTACTCCCCTTGTATACATGTATATTATATGTTATCCTCCCCCTGTATGTATGCATATTTTCTCCCCCTTTTGGCATTATCAAAAAAGAAAATAGAGACAACAGAAAATGAAATGTAAAACATAGAACTTGGAGTACAAGATATCTGAAATAAGAGTACATAAAGTGAGAAAAAGCATAAAAGAAGCATAAAAATTTTAAACTACTGGTAATAGTTAGTCGAGTCAGAAAAACTGCCGTAGGTATTATTATAGGATTCCCAAAAAGCTGAAGGATCAAAAGTGCTCTCGGACCAATGACGTTGATCATTATATTCTTCATCCTTGTGAATAGATAACCCTTGAAAAGCCGAGTACCTTTTCTGATAGTGGAATGGATCTTGCATTTTAAATTCTGCACTTTCCTCTTCACCTATGTTCTTTAATGGCTCGTCTTCCATGGGTTCTTTTCCTCGTGATTGTGTTGGAGACCCTGGAATCGAGATATATGGAGCAGGCGAAGGAGCCGACGGTGATGAGGATGAAGACCGGGATGATGATCGACCATGAACTTTCCTCATTATTTTCCCAAGAGTGGATACAACCTTATCTAGTGTTTTCTCGACTTTACCGATTCGAGAAGATATGCTTGAGATAGATCTATCAAGACGAAGAACTTTCTTTCCTAAGATTTGTTGATTATGAGATAAAAGTTGTTGATTTTGAATGGATAAGTCACAATATGATTCTGTTGACGTAGGTTCTCCTCGGGCTTCTAAAATTTCTAAGTTTGAGTGATATTCGAAAGGATGTTGCTGGGAACCATATGGACCTGGCTGTTGTGGATAAGCTTGTTGCTGCTCTTGTGGAGGTTGTTGCTGATGTTGTTGCTCTTACTGCAGTGTCCATTGAGGAAATGATATTATTGATGGCTGTTCGTCCGGTAGATGCATAAGCCTGAAGTATTTGGACCCACTTTCTTTAATTTGTAGTTCTACAAAATATGATAAATAAGAAGGAATACCTTGAGACTGAAGAATCCGCATTATATAAGGTGCATAAACAATTGTCCAGCGCTTTTGAATCCAGAAAATTTTAATTTCGTCGAAGACAAATTGAGCCTAATTAACTTTAATACCACCAAATATAGCATACATAGCTTTGTGATCAGCTTCATATATTTGCTCGTGACTACCTTCTCATGGTATTATGATGTTAATAATCATACAATTTAGTAATCTTGCCCTAGGTCGGAGGTTCTTCGTATTCCATTATTCCATATGATCTTCCCAAAGGAGGTGAGTGATCTCGTCACGGGGTAAAAATATTTTGTCTGGTATGTCTTTTAATACGATACTTGTGTAAGAGCAATGGAGGATTCGTCCTAACATAACAGGAGTAAGTTTGATGACTTTACAATATACACTAGTCCAAAGCCAATTTTCGTCATCTTTAGGATTCCAAATAGAAGAATTATATAGATTTGAGTAAAAGAGAAAAATAGCGAGCTGATTTATGGTTACCTCATTTGGTCCTTGTCCATTTAGATAGTTAACCTCGGCGTCTTTACATAATGAATGCATTTCATAGAGAGGAAATCATAGTAGTTAGAAGAAGCGACCTTGATGAAACTTCATAGTTTTCAAATCTTCAAATATTTTGATGGAACTTGGGCTTTGATCAAGCCTTGATTTGATGTGAGAATTGGTGACAACAGTTGATTGAGATGCAGATCCTTGATCCTTCTTTTGTTTCTTTGTATTTTTTTGATTCTGGAGGCATTGTTTTTGAAAATTGAAAGAAAATTTTTAGATTTGGATTTTAATTGGGTTTTGTAGAGAATGAAAAGATGAGGTAAAAAATGAAGAGATGTTGTAATATAGTAGAAAGACAGCAGATCGTCATAGGTAGAAACATGGTCCAAACGTTTGGATTGATAAGGCAGACGTTTGGGCCTTTGAAATGTTTATTAATATAGTAGGCAGAAAGCAAGTCCAGACGTTTGGGAACATGTAGACAGACGTCTAGATGATGTAGAGATTGGGAGAGAGGCTTCTAACCTGGTAATCAAAATTTTGATATTTTGATTTTTAGTTAGAGATTTTTCAGATTGTTATGATTGTTAATATATATTTATACATATATATATATATATATATATATATAAATATTTTTATTAATAACAAAATATAAATAATAATCTTGAATAATTTTAACCTTATTTTAACATGAATAATTATATACAAAATATAGGTTTTGGAAGAATATAATTAATTTTTCTCCCACGAATTTGATTTCTCCTTTGTATCCTTTTTTAATGGTCGTAGTGGAGACCAAGAAGGTGGTACTGGACTAAATTTGGCTTCAGATGTTCCTTCTCCCTATAGTTTACGTGGAGTTATTCGATGAGCACGAGGCGGAGTTTCGATCACACGAGGAGATCATACATGAACACAATATTTTGTAGAAGAGTGTCCACATATTGAAGGGTGCACTTTTCTAAAAGGTTTAGATGAGCTCCTTGGTTTCGTTGTGTATAGTACATTTCTTTTTGAACTTTCATCATTTCTTGTTGATAATGATGAACTTCGTCAATTTTGTCATGAAGAGAGGCATTTTCAAGATTAATACCATATGTGGCATTTATTTCTTTCGGAGAATAGCCGATATGGTAAACAGAAGTAGTAGTAGAAACAATGTGTGCAGAAGGAGAGGATTTTGGTGTTGTTTTGGTAGGAGATGTATACGAACTGTCGGAAGAAGGGGAAGAGAAATCAATGGCTGAGTAAGTCGAATCATGATTAGGCGACATTATATATATAAGTTTAAATGTTTTTAGAGTGTGGAAGATTATATGATAAAAAAAATATTTTTGAGATATATATATATATATATATATATGAAATTTTCAATTTCTATTTAGGAAAAGAAATGTTTGTCAGTTAACAAAATTCATGGTTAAAAATTAAAATCAATTTGTGGTGTTTAGAAGATTTCTAAACGAAAGGTGAAGAAGAATTTTATTCGTTTGATCTTCTATAAGTTAACAAAATTCATAGTTAAAAATTAAAATCAATTTGTGATGTTTAGAAGATTTCGAAACGAAAGGTGAAGAAGAATTTTGTTCGTTTGCTTTTCTGAGTAACCATTTAGGATAATATAGTTTAGTTTATTAATTCATTATATGAAAAAATTCCTAAATTTCCTCTAAGTTTTACAAACAATTGTTCATTTAATGGTTAGGTGAAGATATCGGCAATTTGATTGTCGGCGTTAACAAATTCAAGGGAGATAATTCCTTCTTCGACATTATCTTTAAGAAAATGGTGTCGTATGTCTATATGTTTAGCTCGAGAATGGTTAACTGGATTTTTAGATAAATTGATAGCACTAGTATTGTCGCATTAAATTGGAGTTTTTTCAATTATTTTACCAAAATCTCTAAGAGTTTGTTACATATAAATTACTTGAGCACAAGCTAAGACGGCAGAGATATATTCTGCTTCACTATCGACAGTGAAGCACAATTTTGCTTATTGGTAAACCATGAAACTAAAGATTGTTCTACAAAATGATGGGTACCACTTGTGCTTTTCTTGTTCATTCTACAACCTACAAAGTTCGCATCACTAAATGATATAAGTTTGAAAGCCGTACCTTTAGGATAGAATAAACCGTAATCTTTGGTGTTGGATAAGTAATGTAAAATTCGTTTGACTGCTGTATGATGTGATTCCTTTGGTTGAGCTTGAAAACGTGCACATAAGCAAACATTCATTATTACATCGGGTCAAGTAGCTGTTAAATATAATAAACAGCCTATCATACTACGGTAAGATTTTTTATCAAAGTCTTTTCCATTTTCGTCTTTGTCTAAATATAAGGTTGTACTCATAAGAGTTGGTTTACTAGTAGTGTTTTCCATTCCGAAACGTTTAAGTAAATCCTTACAATACTTTTCTTGATTTACAAAAATGCCATTGTCCAATTGTTTTATTTGTAATCCAAGGAAAAAAATTAATTCACCAATGTGCGACATTTCAAACTCATTTTTCATTAGTTCAGAAAATTCATTACATAAACTTTCATTATTGACCCAAATATAATGTCATCAACATATATTTGTACAACTAGTATATCGTTATTTTTATGTTTTATAAATAGTGTAGTATCTATTCTGCCGATTTGAAAACCAAAATTTTGTAGATGAATTATAAATCGATCATACCAAGCACGTGGTACTTGTTTTAAACCACATAAAGCCTTTTTGAGTTCGAAAACATGATTTGGATATTTTTCATGAATAAATAATGGTAGTTGTTCCACAAAAACCATTTCGTTGATAAAGCCGATTAAAAAGGCATTCTTAACATCCATTTGAAATAATTTAAAGTTATGATGACATGAAAAAGCATGGAGAGTACGAATTGCTTTGAGACGGGCTACGGAAGCAAATGTTTCTTCGTAATCAATTCCCTCTTCTTGGTTATAACCTTGAGTCAGTAATCTTGCTTTATTACGAATAGTATTTCCATTTTCATCAGCTTTGCTTTTGAAAAACCATTTTGTTCCTATTACAAAATGATCTGATGTTCTAGGAACGAGTTCCCATACATTACTACGTTCAAATTGATTTGATTCTTCTTGCATTGCTAAGATCCAAGAGTCATCTTTACATGTTTCCTTATAATTTTTAGGTTCTGTGTTTGAGATAAAAGCGACATGACTCATTTGATTTAATCTGTTTCTAGTGACTCGAGAATTTAAGTCTCCAATTACATTATCTAAAGGATGATTTTTTAATATTCGTGTGGGTGATCTTAAAATATTTTCATTATTATTGGAGGATGAATTATTCATATTATTTATGATGTCAGTTTGATTTTTAGTTAAAAATTCATCTACATCTTCTTTAATAGTTTGCTGGAAATTTTCATCAAAATATACATGTAAGCTTTCTTCGATTATATTTGTTTGTTTATTATAAGTTATATAAGCTTTACTACGTTCTAAATAACCGATAAATATCTCTTCATCGGTTTTAGGGTCAAATTTTCTTTAGTATTTAAAATAAAACATTCTGACCCAAAAATTTTGAAATATGAAACTTTTGGTTTGTCTCCATAAAATATTTCATAACATGTATTTTTAGTCATAGGTCGAAGACATGATTTAATACATAACAGGCAATGGAAATAGCTTCAGCCCAAAAATGTTTGGGTAGATTACTACTGGTTAGTAGTGTTCGTGCACATTCCTGTAAAGTTCTGTTTTTTCTTTCAACTGCACTATTTTGTTGTGGTGTTCGTGGAATCAAAAAATTATGATGAATTCCTTTTTTGTTACAGAAATTAGTGAAAAACTCATTTTTGAATTCTCCTCCATGATCACTGCGTATATTTTTAATTTTTAAATCTATTAAGTTAGTGATCTGTTTTGTAAAAAATTTGAACATTCCAAAAATGTCACTTTTATGTTTTAGAAATAATTTCCAAGTATATCTTGAGAAATCATCTACAATTACGAACACATACTTGTTATGATTTAATGATCATACTTGATTTGGTCCAAATAAATCTAAATGAAGTAATTCCAAAAGTTTCTTAGTGGATATGTCCTTTTTAAATTTGAAAGAACTCTTCTTTAACTTTCCCATTTGACAAACATCACATAAATTTTTAGCTTTATAGTTAATTTTAGGAAGACCTCTAACTAGATCATGTTTTGCTACTTTGTTAATATATTTAAGATTAATATGACAGAAACGTTTGTGCCAAATCCAGGGATCATCATGATTTGTCACTAGACATAAATATGAGTTATTTTTAATATTCATAGTCAGAATATATATATTACGATTTTTAAATCCTTCAAAGAGTAATTTTTTGCTTTGATCGAGAATTTTGCACTTATCTTTTTCAAAATTTATTTCAAACCCTTTATCACACAACTGACTTATACTAAGAAGATTATGTTTTAGATTTTCTATTAATAAAACATTAGAAATAATAGGAGAGTTAGAGATACCGATATTGATGACTTCTCCAATACCACTGACGAACCCTTTTGAATTATCGCCAAAAGTTACAGTGCCACCATCAATGTATTTTATATTTGACAGCATGGGAGCATTTCCCTCATATGTTTGGAGCATCCACTGTCTAATATCCATTTCTCTTTATTTTTGTATTTGGACACCTGCAAAAAATAAAAATATTTTAAATTGGTACCCTTTTTATTTTTGGGTCCTAAGTGTTAGTAGATGAGGGTAACTATACCCATGATGGTTTGCTTCCTTTGGAAATATAATTATTATTATGAATCACTTCTTTCATACAATTTCCTATATATTTCTATTTAATTAGGTTGTTATTTGTTTCAGGACCCCATATTTTAATCATTTTTAAATTTGTGATTAATTTTTCATTTTTGGAAGAAGGTTTTATCTTAGTATAAATTTTACTGTTATTTGTAGTTTTTATTTTATTCTCAAACCCTATTCCAATTCGATTTTTGAATGGCTTGGAAATTTTAATTAAATTCTCCAAGTATTGTTTTCCTTTGTTAAATTTAGTAACATTATTTATAATTTTATCCAATTTGTTTTTAAGATCATTAATTTCAGATTTTGAAGTTTCTAGATTATTCTTTAAGATAATGTGCTCGTTACCAATTTTATTAGTTTCTAGTTTAACTTTTACTAATTCACAAGATAAAGCATCCTTTTTAATAGAAAGATTCTTACATTTTTCTTTAGCATTTTCTAATTCTTTTTTAAAAATAGATTTTCCATCTTTTAGTAACCCTATTTCAAGTTCTAATCGATATATTTTAGCAACATATTCTTTATTTAATTTCTTAGTTTCTCTATATTTGTCATCATGTTCCATACTTAATTTCATCATAAGATCGGGACATACCAAGCACGTGTAGTATCTATTCTGTCGATTTGAAAACCAGAATTTTATAGATGAGTTTTTAGTCGATCATACCAAGCACGTGGTGCTCATTTTAAACCATATAAAGCCTTTTTTAATTTGAAAACATGATTTGGATATATTTCATGAATAAATAATGGTGCTTGTTCCACAAAAACCTTTTCGAGTTTAATGTTATGATGACATAAAAAACAAGGAGAGTACGAATTGCTTCGCGACGAGCTATGGAAGCAAATGTTTCTTCGTAATCAATTCCCTTTTCTTGGTTATAACCTTGAGCCACTAATCTTGCTTTATTACGAATAATATTTCCATTTTCATCAGCTTTGTTTTGAAAATCCATTTTGTTCCTATTACTGATTGATCTAATGGTCTAGGAACGAGTTCCCATACTTATTACATTCAAATTGATTTAATTCTTCTTGCATTGCTAAGTCCAAGTGTCTTCTTTAGATGCTTCCTTATAATTTTTAGGTTCTGTATTTGAGATAAAAGTAGCATGACTCAATTTGATTTAATCTGTGTCTAGTGACTCAAGAATTTAAGTCTCTAATTACATTATCTAAAGGATGATTTTTTTAGTATTCCTGTGAGTGATCTTAAAATATTTTCATTATTAGCGAAGGATGAATTATTCATATTATTTGTGCTGTTAGTTTGATTTTTAGTTAAAAATTCATATTCATCTTCTTTAATAGTTTGTTGGAAATTTTCATCAAAAGTACATGAAAGCTTTCTTCGATTATATTTGTCCGTTTATTATAAATTTTTAAGCTTTACTACGTTCTGAATAACCGATAAATATTCTTTCATCGGCTTTAGGGTCAAATTTTCCAAGATTTTCTTTAGTATTTAAAATAAAACATTTTGACCCAAAAATTTTGAAATATGAAACCTTTGGTTTCTTTCCATAAAATATTTCATAACATGTATTTTTAGTCATAGGTCGAAGTGTGACACGATTTAATACATAGCAGGCAGTGGAAATAGCTTCAGTCCAAAAATGTTGGGTAGATTACTACTATTTAGAAGTGTTCGCGCACATTCCTGTAAAGTTCTATTTTTTTCTTTCAACTACACCATTTTTTATGGTGTTCATGGAACCGAAAAATTATGATTAATTTCCTTTTTGTTACAGAAATTAGTAAAAAACTCATTTTCGAATTCTCCTCCATAATCACTGCGTATATTTTTTAAAATTTTAAATCTATTAAATTAGTGATCTGTTTTGCAAAAATTTTGAACATTCCAAAAGTTTCACTTTTATGTTTTAAAAATAATGTCCAAGTATATCTTGAGAAATCATCTATGATTACGAACACATACTTGTTATGGTTTATTGATCGTACTTCGGTTGGTCCAAATAAATCTAAATGAAGTAATTCCAAAGGTTTCTTAGTGGATATGTCCTTTTTAGATTTGAAAGAACTCTTCTTTAACTTTCCATTTGACAAGTGTCACGTAATTTTTTTTTTTAGTTTTACAGTTAATTTTAGGAAGACCTCTAACTAGATCATGTTTTGCTAGTTTGTTAATATATTTAAAATTAGTATGACAGAAACATCTGTGCCAAATCCAAGGAACATCATGATTTTCCGCTAGACATAAATCTGAGTTATTTTTAATATTCATATTTAGAATACATATATATATTACGATTTCTAAATCCTTCAAAGAGTAAAATTTTTCTTCGATCGAGAATTTTGCATTTATCTTTTTCAAAATTTATTTCAAACCCTTTATCACACAACTGACGTATACTAAGAAGATTATGTTTTAGATTTTCAACTAATAAAACATTAGAAATAATAGGAGAGTTAGAGATACCGATATTGATGACTTTTCCAATGCCAATGACGAACCCTTTTGAATTATCGCCAAAAGTTACAGTGCCACCATCAATGTATTTTATATTTGACAGCATGGGAGCATTCCCGTCATATGTTTGGAGCATCCACTGTCTAATATCCATTCCTCTTTATTTTTATATTTGGATACCTACAAAAAATAAAAATATTTTAAATTGGTACCCTTTTTATTTTTGGGTCCTAAGTGTTAGTAGACGAGGGTAACCATACCTATGATGGTTTGATTCCTTTGGAAATATAATTATTATTGTGAATCACTTCTTTCATATAATTTCCTATATATTCTGTTTAATTAGGTTGTTATTTGTTTTAGGAACCCATATTTTAATCATTTTTGAATTTGTGATTAATTTTTCATTTTAGGAAGAATGTTTTATCTTAGTATAAATCTTACTATTCTTTGCAGTTTTTATTTTATTCTCAAGCCCTGTTCCATTTTTGATTTTTGAATGGCTTGGAAATTTTAATTAAATTCTCCAAGTCTTGTTTTCCTTTGTTAAATTTTGTAACATTATTAATAATTTTATCCAATTTGTTTTTAAGATTAATAATTTTAGATTTTGAAGTTTCTAGATTATTCTTTTAGATAATGTGCTCGTTACTAATTTAATTATTTTCTAGTTTAACTTTTCCTAATTCACAAGATAAAGCATCATTTTTAATAGAAAGAATCTTACATTTACCTTTGGCATTTTCTAATTCTTCTTCTAAAATAGATTTTTTATCTTTTAGTAACCCTATTTCAAGTTCAAATTGATTTATTTTAGCAACATATTCTTTGTTTAATTTCTTAGTTTCTCTATATTTGTCATCAAGTTCCGTACTTAATTTCATCATAAGATCGGGACATACCTCATTCATACGTGCCATGAAACAAACATTTACTTGCTCCGTATCACTTTCACGGTCACTATCGGATGAAGAAGAAGAGTCAGAACTATCCCATGTGACTTGAAATGCCTTTTTCTTTTTCTTAAATTTCTCAAACTTATTGAGTTTTGGGCAATCCTTCTTCATATGACCGAACCGATCACATTTAAAGCATTTGATCGTAGTTTGATTTGATGAATTTGATTTTCCGTTATTTTGGAATCTTGTCATTTTCTAGAATTTCTTAAATTTTTTGTAGTTCTTGGCAATAAATACAATTTCATATTCATCTAATTCAGAATCTTCATTGTTTGCTTGAACTGTTATGTTCTTCTTTTCATGGTTTTGTTCTTTTCTAGCCTGCAAATTAGCTTCATACGACATTAAATTTTTAATCGACTCTTCAATTTTGAGTACAGAAAGATCATTAGCTTCTTCGACAGCCAATACTTTTCTTTCCCACTCAATTGTTAAAGAGTTGAGAATTCGAGAAATTAAATCAAAATAAGTAAATTTAACTCCTAGTGACATAAGATCGAGTTGTATAGTTTGAAATCTTGAGTACATGTCAACAATTGACTCATTTTGTTTCATTTTGAAAGATGAATATTGATTTTGTAAAATTGATATTTTTGTTTGTTTGACTTTAGTTGTACCTTCATGTGTAACTTATAAAGTACGTCATATATCAAAAGTAGCGGTACATAGTATAACACGTGAAAATTCATTTCTATCAAGAGAGCAAAATAGTACGTTCATATCTTTAGCATTATTAGAAGTAGCGGTTTTTTGTGCATCTTTCCATGTGCTAATATTTGTTTCAAGTGCTACGTACTTAATTTGAGTTGCTGACCATATTTATAAACCATTTGCTTCCATAAAATTTCTCATTCGGGTTGACCAATATGCATAATTAGCTCCGGTGAATAGTGGAGGACGAGCAGTTGACTGACCTTATAGTAAAATGCTTGCTATATTAACAATTTTCAAATACATGTTATTATGATTTGAACAAATCTTGCTCTGATACCAATTGAAAGTCTATATGGATCGTATACTATGTATATGACAAGTAATTATTATATACACGATAAACTAAGATAACGAGATAATAGTAAAATAAAAGTGGAAATTAGCCACAAGGGCCTCTTTAGCAAGTGCAATTAGTTTCTAGGACACACAACTGAAATAATTACTTTTAATGACAAAATGCAAAATAATTAGTTTTTAAGGCCTAAAAACCTATGAAATAATGTCCTTGAAAGTAATTGGACTGCTGACTTTGTCCTTAAAAGTAATTATTCTTCTGATTTTGGCCTTGAAATTAATTTCTGTAAATGTGTATCTTAGAAACTAATTGGACTGCAAAGTTTGTCCTTCTAGTGAAATGCCACAAAATAAAAGGATCACACCAGAAATTTTATACTGGTTCAGACCTCAGGTTCTATGTCTAGTCCCGAAGCTCCTTTTCGGAATTTCACTAACCAATAACCCTCGCTTCGTCCGAAGGGATAGGCTTGTTGCAATAGAAATCTTTCGTCAAGAATGTGCTCTGATTAACACTGATATTGACAATACGTACAAGTCTTCCTATAATGTCCACTGGATATGTATAGATATGAATTTATGTGTGCTTTGGAAATACGGAAGAAAATTGCACCAAAGTTAATGATCTCTGGTTGAAATGTTGATAGAAAATATGAGTGATCTTGAATTTGAGTGCAAAGTAAATATAGAGAATAGAAATTGAAAAGTTAGTTACGTCAATTGTAAAAATTTGTGATGTATTTATAATTATGAAAATGTTGGTTTGAAGCGTTGCTACCATTTCTCTTTGTTTCTGGATATGCTTCTGTTTGAATAGAAGTGAATTGAAGAAGAGACGCATAAAGTAGCCATTCAGATTTTGATAGTTGCATGTTTTAAAAAAATTCCCGGGGCCAAATCCAAACGTCTGGTCATGTATTTCCTGAAAAAATTCCAGAGGCTCAGACCAGACGTCTGGAGTAATAAACCAGACATTTGGTATATGTTAAATTTTGTTCTGCTTGAATGTATGTATATTTTTCTATATACAAAATCCAGGAAGATTTTACATTCTATTTCTAGGATTTGTATATAATGTTTAACTTTCCACTACTGTGATCTATATTCCATAGTTCCATTTGTATCCTTGAGAACATGCAAAACTAAGATACAAGATATATGTAAATAATAATTATTATGTGGTTTGTCTTCATCAAAACTTGTAGATATGAGTTCCTAACAAACAACCACAAAGTAAAGGCTATGGTGCAGCAAAATACAAGTCCAAATTTAAGGCATAATCAGATCTTTAGCGTAACTAGATCAACGAGGGAAAGCACATGAACATTTAAACCAGAAGATAATAAGAGTGCAGCAAGGCAAAAATGCATAATTCAAAGCCGAGTTTTAGATCAATGTCTAGTTTTAGCAAGGATGAATGGAACATCTTATACTAAACAGCACAATTTGGAAAAAGTTCACACATATATACATACGTGTGTGTGTGTGGAAGCTCAGGCATGCATATAGCAGTAACGAGCAAGAAGACAGGTATGGAAAGCAACACAAGTGGAGTCTGTGTGAGAAGATGAGTATGTGCATATACAGCAAATGAATCAAGGGAACAAGCATGGTCTCAGTTGTCCATCAATATATCACTTAAGGCTGAAAGAAATTTGAAAAAGTCAAGGCAGAGATTATAATCAACCAAGGTCAACTATGTTCAAAACTATATGCAAAATATTCTAACGTATATATAACAGAAATCAATATATTTGTATGGTGACCTGTGTAGTTAATGTCCCGCTATTACCCCGCTATATCTCATAACGGGTTTCTACCGCTACAATTTTTCCATGTAGACCCAAAATATAGCATTTCCGCTTTAAGCCCTGTTATTTCCGTTGTATCCCGTTATTCCCGCTATATTCCTCTATTTCCGCTATATCTTCTTTAATAAAGTGAATTGAAAAATTGCGTTTATACATTATAAAAATTATGAAACTAATTTATTTGATTTAATTTTTGATATTTTTTCAGAAATAAAAATACTCTAATGTTCTACTAAATTCAATTATGTTATATAACAATTTTACGTTTATTTAAAGCATATTCGCACATGTTTTTATTTAAAACTGTTTATGTATTAATTATAATTTAATTGAATGATAATTTTTCATTTAATTACCATTTATATATTTGAAAAAACATTAAGTACAAGTTTTATATGCTATTTTAGAGCCATCCGCTATATCCCGCTATATTCTCGCTGTATCTCCGCTATAACTTTTTGCACCTCCACCGCTATGAATCTGCCGAGCGCATTAACTGCGCAGATGGTGACCAAGTCAGGAATCTCAAAGTCGTATGATCAAAAATCCACAACCGAACTTAAAACATAAATCATAATATTTCAATATCTCAAACCGAAAATACAGGAAATCAAACCCTATAAAATCCCATATCATTATCGGCATTCAAATCGATCGATTTCGAGCAAAATTAGAAAAGCATAAAAATCTTGTACCAATTTTTATATCATCCAACTCAAAAACGAAGCGACCAAGAGGAACCAAGCAAGCAGATCGATCGACAAAGCATCAAAGTGAAAATTCTCTCTGATCAACTAAACAACTGAGTCAATGGCTTCAAGTTAAAGAAACCCTAAATCAGAGCAAAGCATAAAGAGGATTTCAACTAGAATGAAAGTGAAAGCGGACCATGGGAATTAAAAAGGAAGAACACACTTTTATATCTGATTTAAGCAGTGTATTTTTATTGAATATTAATTTTATTAGGATTTCTAATTTTATTTAATTGTATTTTTTTAAAAATTTGTTGAAACTCTAATTTTTAACTAGTTATGAACTATGGGGCATAGTTTGAGAATTCGCAGCTCAGTGCCTGGGTTATGGCAAAGTTTTGAGCGTAGGGTTAGAAAAATCATGTTAGCGAGTGTTCTAAGTTTGCAGGGTCTGTAAGTGTTAGATTGTTTAATTTCTAGTAGAAACCTTGGAGGTAACAGTCGGTGGATTTTACCGAAGCTGGTTAAACTTGTATGTCGCTTTTAATTTCCGCATTTATTACGTTATTATTTGTGCTACAATTTTTATTTATCTGTGAATTTTTTATAAATCATGTTCACCTCTCTCTAGGGTTAATTCAATCCTATAGTATTAATATTATGAAGGTTGTTATCATCAAAATCAATGGTTGAGATATTAACATATTTTGCTATATGGTACCTGCATCCCACCTATATGCTCATCTTTTATTCTTATGCAATTGAAATCACCAAGAATCATCCATGGTCTGAAGATCGTATATGCATCTTGTTTTTGATTCCTCTACAATTCAAGCCTTAAGTAGTTAAAGTTTTGGGTGTAAACGAAAGTTACGTTACATCTAGCACTTTTATATTGAGCAAATCAATAGTCATGCGTTAGTCACTCATACTCATTATTTAACCCCTATGCCTCTTTGTTCACCAATACTAATATTCTACATTTGCAGTAGCAATTCACATTATTCAACATTATCCATTTATCTTCAAAAATAACCAAGAAAATCCGAAGTTCATGAATTTTAAGTTTATCTTCTAGAATTCCTATAAAATAAACCCTATCCTTATGTATCATTTTCTTTACCTCCATTACTCTACTGGGTTTATACAACCCCTAGTATTCCAACATATTATAGTCATTTGGAAGATTTACTTCTGCTCCTCAACTCCATGTCATGGTACATGGCACCCTTGATCCCTTCTTTGTTATTGACTGAAGCCTCCGCCCATTATGGATTTCGTTTGACCAATAGTTCTTTTTGGATTGTGTTTCCTACCTCGGTTTGCTTGCAAGGCACCAGGAGTCCTTTATATTATTTGTGCTCGAAGTATGATTATACGAAACAGTGTTACCAGGCAGCTTCTTAGCCTCCATAGATAAGGTTAAGTCATCCTACAAAATAGACTTAATGCTTTCATTACATTTTAAATCATAGGAATTAAAAGAAATGCTCCAATCAATAGTAGAGATTAGAGAGTCGGATCTGATGTTTGTGGTGGTGGCATTTGATGATGACACAATCTGTTCACTTGGTTGAACATGGGCAGTGGGTAGCGCTTTGTGTTGAACAACACCTTCTTTTGAGGTTTTTAAAATAGATACTACTGCACCAAGTATTGCCCTACTCTTTTTGCAAATTTAAGGACTTCATACTCCCACCATTCTTTATTTTTTCCATTAGCTCCCTTGATGTACCACTATCATCTTTGACTTGATTACATGCGGCCTGTTCTTCTCTCTTGTTTCCCCTGGGTCTCGACTTATCTATAATTTTTTAAGCATGGTCTCTTTAATAGAAAATAGCCGCTTAGGAGCTTCATCATCTCCTCAAGTGTTTTCAGTGGGTCTCCTTTACCTCCTTTTGTATTCATCTTCCTCTTTGTCGGAAAATTTTCACTGATTCCTCCTTCACCATCTTTTTTATTCTCCTTCTCCTCCTTCCCAGAAACTTTTTCATTACTTCCTCCTTTGCATTCAATTCCATTTCAGTTGTAGTTTCAAAGCTATTACCACTGACTGGAGTTGTTCTTTCCCGATTCTCTTTGTTCCTACCGTCTGCATGATTTGCCATAGTTTTGGGAACTTCATCTCTGGTAGACTTCCTTTGGTTGCCATGCTTGGACCATCAGACATTTTCTTTCCAAGGGGTCAAAATAGTAGCAATTTACACATCTCAGGGTGGATTCTCGTATATGGCTTCTTGTCTGTAAGCCTCCCCATCTTCTCCAATTGGTTCCAAAAAATTGGGAAAACCCACTTCTGCATTAATATCAACTAACGCTCTTGCAAAGAAGATTCTAGTTCTGGCCCTTGTAGCTTCATCAAACTGAATAAGAATGCCGATAGTGCTAATTAATGTATAATGGTCTTAAGGTTCCATAATCGAAAACTCAACTCTAAAGGCACAACCTAACCAGCATCCATGTAAGAAGATCTCTGTTTGTCTTCATATTAGGATTAAGCTTCTTTATTATGATGAGATGTTTATCAAAAAACCATGGCCCTCTCTTTGGGATTATTGCGCACTCCTTTTACGATCCGAATCTCACTATAAAAATCCATTTTCTCTTGGTTGGATTTCAAAACTCGACTCTATTTTCCACACCCTCCTAGCAAAAGCCCTAGAGTTTTGTAAGGTCTAGGTCCAACCCCATAAAGTATCACACAATTCTTCCAATCGCTCTCCCCCTCTCTTATAGCTTCCTTAGAGATTCTCCCCTTCCTGTTTCCCTTCCATAAAGCAAGGGTCTACAAAATTTAAACCGCCTTCGCACTCCTTCAAATAGCCTTTGACAGCACCATCATATGAGACAACTAGGTGTTATTTTGTTTGAACACAATTTTAAATCAAACAACTCTATAGTATTCCGAAATTGGATTTCCGATTTGAATCCAATTTGAAAAGAGGAAAGGAAACTCTTAAAAGAATGAGATTATAACCATGTCATTGAGTTCTATGATCACCAAAACTCATTTTCTAACATACAATATTTTCGTCATTTCTGTGATTGTTTATATATAAATAGGAAAGTTGTGATCATCGGTCCTTTTTTTTTCTGTTGGTGTATTGGTCGATTTAACTTGTATAAAACTAAACAGTTTGTAACTGGTTTATGTATGTACATCAGAACAGCCATCAAAATTTTACTAACAAGCACAATCCTCCATTATTCATCACAAAGCTCACATATTGTAATCAAATCACAGACATGTATTATTAAATAAAAAAATATATCATCCACGTCTAGGAGTTCTTGCAACAAATCCAGCAGAATCAAGATATAGCCTAACGCGTCCAGTGTTGTAGTCCATAGTGACAAACTGATTTGGCGAAACATTCTGGATTTGGACATGAGGCACTTCTTCTTTTATTTTCTTCTCTGCTTCTTCCGCGCTTAACCCTACCACTTCCGGCCATTCTTTTTTCAGAGAACTGTCGCTGCGAGCGGAGTTAAGGAGTTCTTGGAAAGCAACTTCATCAGCTGCAGACAAATATTTACAGCAAAAGTATCACATATAAAAAAGAAAGTAATAGAGCATATATAAGCGTTGGATTTTTTGTTTCTTTTGTTTTTGTTTTACAAAGATGGAGATAATGAATTACCTCGTGGATCTACTGCTTCTTCCTGATCATTGGTATTGGATGCAATTTTGTGTTTGTCCGCCATGGAGAATTGAGGATTAGGAAGAAGAAGGATCAAAGCCGTGGACAACGATAAAAGAAGAGTTAGGGGCAAGTTCTTCAATATTTTCATTACTTATATCATAATAATATATACCATATTTGTTTTATTATTTTGTCTGGTTATGTTTAGGTTGGAGTTAGTTACTTTAATTTCATACGTAGAATGACATAGCGGTGGCCGGCATCTGAATATTTTATATACACTATTTGCACACAGGGAAGTTTGAAATAATATCCCGACATCCACGATGCATCAGTGGATAAGAATGGAGCAAATTTTATTTTATGTGATTTTGTTTACCGTTTTGGTGTGTGAAATTTTGCATTCAACCAGGTCCATTTAATGTTGCTCTTAGGATTTCATTCACGATGTATTTCTAGCAGAATAACATTTTTGTTACAATATTATTTTCTAATATATTTTTAAGGATCGATGCTAGATGTTTTTAAATAAAGTCATATTTATCCACCTATTGTTTAACTTAACAAATGTTAATGGATAATAAAAAGAAACATTGCACATCGGGTCCTTGTTTTTGATGTAGTCGTAAGAAAATTTTTAGAAGCGATGATTTTGTAAATGATCAAATTTCTATTTTTCTAAAATGAACAACGCAAACTATGACAAATTATATTCAAAAGGTTTTTAGAATTTAAAATTTGAATTTCTTTATTTGTAGGTAGTTATACTTGTTATTTAAGCATATATTATTAATAACTACCATTGCTCATTTTTATTGCTCATTTTTCTTGTAAAGTATAATTGGCCCATCAACCCGACCCAATAGTATAGACCTACTTAGTAAGGTGTTGATGAAGATATTGCAAGCTCGGTTGTTTGTCCATCCACCTAGCCTCACCCAAAGGCTTATTCGTCTCATCATCCATGTCCATAGCACGTTCGTCTCTTTCTCAAAAGTGATGATCGCCCTCAAGTATCACTGGGCAACATCTTCTGATTATTCTCTGCACACTTCTTCGTCCTGTTCGTCAATTCTTATGACTTTCCAATAGCCTTCATGCCCATCCAAATCCCCTCCTGTACCAACCTTCCTGTCAACCTCACTTTGTCATATACGAACAGGGATCTGATAAAATCTCTCAACCGCTCCTGCAAGAAGAGTTAGCGACTCCTATTGTTCCCATGAAAAAAGCAACAAAGTCGTAGCGTCATTGCGACAAAAGAACCATTGTACAACAACCACCGGTATCATGCAAACTCTCTGACGAAAACATGATGCAGCATCATTACCATGCAACTCCAATAATGCAAATTGTTTCCCATGATAAGCAAAACCGTAAGACAACTGAAAATTGTATTTTCTTCTAAAATCAACTATAATATCTTTAGGCTTTTTACTAGGACAATCATAGATCTCGTCAATAATCAACGATCTAACAAACGAACTAGATATATGTGGATTATTCACATTTCTAAGAGCAGCCCCACAAGAATGATTAGCAACCATATTTCTCATAAAATATTTATTCAATTCTCCAAAATCACAATAACCATAAACTTTGAAAAGACAATCATCCTTATATGAGCAGCAAATCATAGTAACTCTTGTAGCACAATTCTTTAAAAATACTAATTCATACCCCTTTTGAATTTGATATGTCATCAAAAATTCTCTAAACGCTCAGCTCCTTCAAAACAAAAACCAACAAAATCGAAAATGCATAATGCCGACCCTCTCCTCAACATATCTTTTAAATAACTTTTACCATTAACAACAATATTTGAACAGACAGATACAGTAGAAGATGAAGAAGCACGAACATATCGATGAACTTGAAATAGAAGCACCATCAACATATTCCAATTCAGATGGCTTAACCTTAACAGTAAAACTAAAGAAAGAAATTTTCTTGTATAACTGAAAACAAATTATACTCTGAATATCAGAATCAGTGTCAACCATAATAACTTTGTCCTCCAGTACATAAGAAATCTGAATAGAAGGAGTTAATTGAGACCAACATCGACATATCTCATTCTTCAAATCATACAAAGAGCGATCAATATACAATCGAGTGTTAAAGTGTTATTATTCAACATAAACAGACAAAAAAGACTTTTATCACTACTACAAAAAAATAAACATTAGTAAAAATATGTTCAGTTTAGAACGTTAATTTTTCAATTTCACAAAACTGATACCTAGTTACTGATAATAAAAAAAATGATACTAAGAAAAAAATAAAAATGATACCCAGAAACGGAACCTAAATATGATAGTTTTTCACTCTATCACAACTTTATATGCAACCCAAGTAATGATAATTTTCTAATCATCCCAAAATTAATGCAAGATAAATTAAATGTAAAGCATATTAGAATACAACATTGCATAAAAAAACGAATATTGAAAAAACATGCTGCTGCTTTCAAAAGTTGCCATAGAAGAATGAACAAGCAAACAGAAAAACAATACTGTATGTCATTTGTAAAAATGAACACAATTAGAAATCACAGACATTTTTTTTTAACTCTAATAGAAAAGGAAAAAAAAAAGAATAATATAAGCATACATAGTTAATACAATTTGAAGAAAAATGAGATCACGGTTAGAAATATGAAAAGAATGAGATCGACAAACGCGTATGAGAAAAATATGATTGATAAACTACAATTTTCAAAAGAACGAAATTGAAATGGTCAAACGAGCCTGATCGATATTTTGATTACGAGAGAGATATTGAATCGCGGAAGAAAATTTTAATCGAAAGAAAGAAGAAGAGCCCGCGAAAGTGGACCGGAAGTAAAATACCATCAAAAACCCAGAAAAAATCGTCTCCTAAAATGCTTGCCGCCTTGCCCGCCTATAACCTGGGGAAACAAAACACGTGTTACACAAATCTTCATTACTGCTCTTCCTTCCTCTTCATGTCATTCTCTTTTCTTGAAAAGGAAACGTAGATTTACAATCTTGCTCCCCACTACTCATGAATTCATCATCTGGTCGATGAGCTCACTGTGGAGGCGAATACACTCTTGACTATCTCATGTTGATCCACTACAATCCTTACTTTTGTTATCAGGTATATAGGTCTATCAACTTTGATTTGCTGCTTCCTGAAAATCGACTTTAATTTCAAATAAGCTCTTTTGGATAAAGTAATGACCAATCCTGTAACTTGCCCAAGGTTTCACTAATTATAACATAGACTATCTTGGTATTTCGGATCTGAAGTAGTTAATGAATAAAGATGAAAGACACTAGCTCAGAATCAATGGTGAATGGCCCATGTTACTAGTATATGTTCTGATTTTATTTTTATGTTAAAAATTAAGATTGGATAAGCCTGGTATTTTTATTGATTTCATGGATCTATTTTATTATTTTGTGATATATCAGTTATCTATGGAATGTCAATTATTCACAATGGAAAATATGAAATTTGAGATGGAAATTTAGGAATATGAAAAGTGATACAGCTGTCTGATTTTAGGTCACTAGAGTAAATAAGAGATACGGCTGATTGATAATACTGTGAAGTAGCATTTCAGCATATCTCTATTCTCTTTTGAAGCAGGCTTCAGTGCAAAGCCCATCAGGCCCAAAGACTCATTTTATCAGTTTTTTGTTTTCTGTACAGTTATGATCCATGTACAAGTATAAATACAAAGTGATTGTAACTGAGTTAGTAATGTAACAAAATCAATATTCTTCTTCTTCAATAAAACTTCAAAAACTCTTTCATGGTATCAGAGCCAACTGCCTAACGGCAATCTTTTTCAAAAAAAAAAAGAGAGAGAAACTCATCAGAATTTATTATCATCATCTGAGTTTAGATTCTGTGTAGTACCGTGCCAGTTGTGAATCTGGCTGCAAATCTGGCTGCATCAACACTTACAGATTGAATCTGGATGAAAAACAAGTCAGAAATCAATTTTCTCAAATCAAGAAACTCATCAAAACAGATCACCAGAATAAAAGAAAGTACCATCCAACAAAGATCATCAGATCATCATCACTTGATCTTGTGATTGCATCATACCTGAGTCAGTGCCTCTGATCTGTCTCAATAATCAAATTCTTGATTGAGGTATAAACTGTTTCTTGACAGTTTTTCATCCCTGTTTCATCCAATCTAAACTTTCTTGACATCATTTGTCATCATGAGCAACGAATCCAATACTGCATCATCAGAGAATACAAATAATTCTCAGCAAACTTCAACAGCAGCAGAGAATCTCATTAAGACCATCATTAGCCCACAGAGTCAACTTGTGACTGTTCATTTAGATGAAGATAACTATCTGCTATGGAGGCTTCAGGTTGAGACTGCAATTCAAGGCTATGGACTTGAAGATTATATTCTTGGCACCATCCCTATCCCACCAAAATTCATCACTGTTGAGAAAAACAAAGTTGTTAGCAACGAAGAATACACAAAGTATCATAGGCAAGACAGACTGATCTGTTCTTGGTTAATGTCATCAATAAACACCAAGTTATTGTCACATGTAATAGGATGCAAGACTGCAAATGAACTATGGATAGCAGTTGAAAAGGTGTTTAATACTCAGTCTGCGGCAAAGGTCATGTTTCACAAGAGACAACTTCAAAACTTCAAGAAAGACAATCATACTATGAGAGAATATCTGGCCAAAATCAAAAATACATGTGATCTTCTTGATGCTGCAAATCATAAAGTCTCAGATTCAGAACAAATATTGACCATACTCAATGGTTTAAATGATGAGTATGAGTCAGTGGTTGCTGTGATAGCTTCTCAAAAGGTTCTACCATCTATAGACGATGTACACTCAATCTTGTTAGCACATGAAGCCAGAATTGACAACAAAAGACCACAAGAATCAGACCTCTCTGTTAACTACACAACTAATCAAAGAAACAAAGGTCAAAACAGCAACAAAACTGAGCAAGGAAATCAAAGAGGTGGCTATGCTAACAGATCAAGAGGAAGAGGAAGATGGAGCAATAATAACAATAGGCCAAAATGTCAAATCTGTGAAAAAATAGGACACATGGCAGTGAAATGTTATTTCAGATACTCTAATCAGAATAACAACATGCAGAAAAGCAGTAATCCCAATGTTAATATGGCACAAAACAGTGACAGTCAGAATGACAACAACAACAAGGGACAGAATTCAAATGATATTGGCAAAGCTGAACACATTCAGGATGAATCATGGTATCCAGACTCTGGTGCTACAAATCACATCACTAACAACCTCGATAATTTAAATCTTGGATGCAAGGAATACAGAGGTAATCAAAAAATTTGCATGGGGAATGGTAAGTGTGTCAAAATTTCTCATACTGGTAATACCTACATTAAAGGTAAAAGACAGTTATTTCTGCATAATCTACTAAGAGTTCCAAATATTAAAAAGAATCTTATAAGTGTATCTCAGTTTGCTCTTGACAACAATGTATTTTTTGAATTCTATCCTAAGTACTGTTTGGTTAGAAACATACTGACTAAAGATGTTTTGTTGCAGGGTGAAACTGAAAAAGGACTTTACAAATTTACATCCACCAAATGCAGCAGTGTTACAAAGGAATCTAATCATTGTAATTTGAGTACAAAAAGAAACAGTAGAGACACATTTGACCTATGGCACTATAAACTTGGCCATCCAAGTAGTAAAGTTGTAAAGCAGATTCTTATTGAAAATAAAATAAAGTGTAATGACACTTTATTACCATATGTGTGCACTTATTGCCAAATGGGCAAAAGTCATAAATTACCTTTCAATCATTCATCAACTGAATACAAAAAACCACTAGAATTAGTAGCCACTGATTTGTGGGGTCCTACACCCATATGCTCAGATTTTGGATTCAAATACTATATCTCATTTATAGATGCATATTCAAGACACATTTGGATATACTTCTTAAAAACAAAATCTGAAGCATACAGTGCAGTCATATGTTTTATAACCATGGCTGAAAAACAAACTAATTCTCAAGTGAAAATCATTCAGTCTGATGGTGGTACTGAGTATAAACCTCTTAGTAGTTATTTTCAAAAAAGAGGAATTATACACAGAACCACATGCCCCTACTCATCTGAACAAAATGGTCTAGTGGAAAGAAAACATAGACACATTGTTGAATCTGGTCTTACTTTACTAGCTTATGCATCAATACTACTAAAATTTTGGCCTGAAGCATTCAATACAGCTGTTTATTTGATAAACAGAATGCCAACAAAGGTTCTTAAAGGAATCAGCCCTATAGAGAAACTATATGGACATAAACCAGATTATCTTAGCCTAAGAACCTTTGGGTGTCTCTGCTTCCCTTACACTAGACCATACAACATAAACAAATTGAACTTTAGATCCAAACCATGTACCTTTCTGGGATACTTTGTAAACCAGAAAGGATACAAATGCTTAGATGATAGTGGGAAAAATTTTGTAACCAGACATGTTGTTTTTAATGAACATGTGTTCCCTTTTAGCGACTCAGAAATGAAAACAACCAGCAAGGTATATAATCCAAAGGCATCTATACCTGATCTACCAGTTTATACTGGGATTGAGCACCATATAAGAGCAAAGGAGGCTACTGAGAATCCACAATCCAGAGAACTTGCTCACCAAGACTCAGACTGGACAGACAGTCTCAGTCATGCCAGTCCTTCACCTGCAGAAACCACAGAAAACATAGAACAGGATCAAGCAGACAACTATGAAAAGAGTACTCAAAGGTCAACAGATAATTTTGATACATGAGAGATACCTCAGGATGCCCAAATGAGGCCTACTCATCCCATGGTTACAAGAGCCAAGAGTGGCATCTTTAAACCAAAAATCTATACAGCAAACTTGAATGATCATGAACCCGTCACATATGCCCAGGCTGTTAAAAACAAAAAATGGAGAGATGCAATGAATGAAGAATACAATGCTCTCATCAGGAACAGAACATGGGATCTTGTACATCCACCAGATAATAAAAATATAGTTGGATGCAAGTGGACATACAAAATCAAGAAAAATTCAGATGGAACCATAAACAAATACAAAGCAGGGCTAGTTGCAAAGGGCTACACTCAGCAGTATGGATTTGATTCCAATGAAATATTTTCCCCAGTGGTAAAACCTTCCACAATCAGACTCATTCTCACTATTGCACTACACAAAAAATGGGAGATAAGACAATTGGATGTCAACAATGCATTTCTTAATGGTATTCTACAAGAAGAAATTTATATGGAACAACCAGAGGGGTTCATCAGAAATGAAAATTATGCTTGCAAATTGAATAAGGCCATTTATGGCCTTAAACAAGCTCCAAGAGTCTGGTTTGATAGACTGAAATTATCACTAACAAATCAGGGATATCAGTCAATCAAATCAGACAACTCACTCTTTATCAAAATTAGTGATGTATCAACAGTTTATATATTAATATATGTGGATGACTTAATTATTAAAGGCAATAACAGAGAAGAGGCCAGGCACATCATTACCTACTTAAATGAGCAATTCTGTGTAAAAGATCTTGGGGACATCAACTACTTCTTAGGCATAGAAGTCAAAAGGAAAGCAAATTCAGAACTAATGTTATGCCAAAAGAAATACATTCAGGAAACATTAGACAAGACAAAAATGAGTGATGCAAAAGCACAACCAACTCGCGTGATAAGCAGTCAACATTACTCTAAAAACAGGGGAGAAGCCATAGTTAATATCAAACAGTATAGAAGTGTTGTAGGAGCATTACAATATGCAACTATAACACGACCTGATATTGCTTACAGTGTTAACAAAGTGTCACAATTTTTGCAGAATCCACTTGACGAGCATTGGAGAGCTGTAAAGAGGATTCTCAGATATCTAAAGGGAACAATGGAGTATGGTCTATCATTTAAAGCATGCAACAATTTAAATATAGTAGGATACGCTGATGCTGACTGGGCCTCAGACCCAGATGATCGAAGATCAGTCACAGGGTACTGTATATATATCGGAAACAATCTCATATCGTGGTGCTCGAAGAAACAAGCAACCATATCTAGATCAAGCACCGAAGCCGAATACAGAAGCGTAGCAAGTGCTACTGCAGAAATTATTTGGCTGGAATCTATACTCAGTGAATTAAAGCAAAAAGCAAATACCGTACCAGTTCTTTGGTGTGATGATCAAAGCACAGTTTATATGTCAGCCAATCCAATAATGCATTCTCGAACCAAACACATAGAAATAGATCTACATTCTGTTCGAGAATACGTTCAAAAAGAAAAGCTTCAGATAAGACATATACCTGCTACTTACCAACGTGCAGATGTTCTTACCAAAGCGCTGTCTGCAAAGAACTTCAACAGATTCAGATCTGACCTGAAAGTTGAAGATGACAAAGATCGACCATCTGCCACTACTTCTGCTTCCAGTGACAACTTGAAAGCTCATAAGAACTCAAGCTTAACACAAAAGAAGGAAGCTTTCCCTGATCTTATCTCCTGCCGAAGCAAGTGCATCAGATCTCAACCTCCAAATGTCGAGAAAGAGTGAAGATTCTGTGTCTCAAGCAAGGATTAAGCATCTCCTGCCCAGATTTGTTGGTTGGAGACTGTTTTTCTTAAGAAATCGCAAGAATTTTTTATCGCCTCTCAGCAAACCATAACCCTAGGGTTACGTTTGAAGGGGGAAAATAAGAGATACGGCTGATTGATAATACTGTGAAGTAGCATTTCAACATATCTCTATTCTCTTTTGAAGTAGGCCTCAGTGCAAAGCCCATCAGGCCCAAAGACTCATTTTATCAGTTTTTTGTTTTCTATACAGTTATGATCCATGTACAAGTATAAATACAAAGTGATTGTAACTGAGTTAGTAATGTAACACAATCAATATTCTTCTTCTTCAATAAAACTTCAAAAACTCTTTCCACGGTTAGAAAGTAGGCATATGATCTCTCTTATTGTGAACATTTGAAGATATTATGTAATCAGGATATTACTTTGAACGACAAAATTTCTCAGCGTTTTAGCTGAAGGACAACTTTTTTTAGTTATTTATAGCAGTTTTTAGGTATCAATTTTTAGTTATCGATAGCAATTTTTAGGTATCAGTTTTTTAGTTTGGTAGCGTTTTTGGAAGAATGTTTGTCCTTATGAATAATTTTGGAAGAATATTTGTTTTTATGATTAATTTTCAGAAGAATGCTCGTCTTTGGTTAAAATATTGAGGTCGTGTCCTTGAGGCTAAAAATATACAAATTTTTGTACTTTAAATTAATTCCCCCTTGTGTAATTTGGTCTAATATAAATTTTCTTCAGACTCTAGGAACTACTGCTTTAACGTCTACTTGAAAAGAAAAATATGTTATGGACATTGTGTGGCAGTACAATTTAAATTGGTACACGTACAAGACTCTACACTGTTTCTTTACCATTGCGATCCAGCATTTTGCATAAATCTACTGCACAGTTGCATATGAAATCAAAAGTTACTTTCAACCAAGATCGTGGCGTTCCTATAGACTAGATATTATTTTTGGTTTCAATATTAGAAGTAACACATGTTCTCTCCTTTAGTTCGTTTTTACAACACTTAGAGTCATCCATAAAGTTAGTGAATAGCTCACATAAACAGCCTTAAGCATAACAAGTGAATCCTAGTGGATTAACATGTTTCCTCTTTTTGGCGAACTTTGTCTTCTGTTCTAATTTATTGTTCATTTTATTATGTACCAATTAAAACAGAGCAAAGGGTCATTTGAGCATTTACATGGCAGGTGCAATTTGCATGGTAAAATCTTTAAAAGCATCTAAATTTTTTGTTTGAATTCTTTTGTTTTATGGAGTGGTAACTTAATATATAATAGTACACAGCTTCCTTAAAAAGTATAAGTGGCATATGTATATATGGTGGTAAAAATTGCTGTGAGATTTTCGAACATAGACCAACAATAATATGCACAACAATATTTATTTGATATTTAACTTTTAACATCTATGCTTTCATAGCAAATATGAACATTATTTTTATACAATAAGATAAATATGATAATAAATTTTGTGCAAAAACACTTCTTGTAAAGTATGTTAGTTTTACGAGTTAACTATTCAAATGTAGTTAGTGCAATAAACCTTTGTCTATTCATGATTACAAAATGTTCATCTTTACTTTTACTAGTATCCCCATATCTATTCAAGTAATTAAATACTGATAAATTGAGGCACTAAATTCATTAGCAGCAAATTTTTGGTTTATATAATCATTGGTTTAAATGTATTGGTATCCATATAATGAGTTTTTCAGTGATATATAATCAGTTTGTATATATCATATACAACAGCAACTGCTCCAAGAAATTACGCTCGTGCACATGACCTAGGCTGTAAACGGATACTTTCGGATACACATAGTGCCATATCCATATCTGTATCCGAAAACATTTTTGGATATCAGATATTCGTATCCACGGATGCGGACGGATATCGAATCTTCTTCGACCAGTTCCCAACCAATAAATCTAAACAGATAAATAGAAAATTTTGATTTATTGTAAGTCCATTTTTGTAATAAATATAAAATAATAATAAATACATTAAGAAAAATAGTTTTAAGCTATAAAAATTGATTTTTATACATATTAGTTTTTTACCTAGGTAAAATAGTAAATGACGATCATTTTATTTACTAAAATGCATAAAAAAATAACTATAATCTTGATAAAAATCGAACGGATAATTATCGGAATCCGTATCCGCTTTTCGGATATCGGATAATTTTTCATATTTCGGATACAGATACAGACGGATCTGGATTTTTCGGGTACTTATTGATGGCCCTAACCTGACGTACCATAAAATATCACTTTGTATTTACTTGTATTATTTTATGTTTATACAGCCTTTAGATCCCTTGCTTGACGACCCAATTCTAGTGTAGCTTTCAATACCACTATTGACTGAGCTGTCAATCACTTAGATTGCGGTCGAGACAACAAATGTATCCATAACCGCTTGAGACTGGACAAAGGGAGAAGGTGTTATAAAAGCATGAGAGTCAACTTGGTGATTTTCATGTGTAGATGAATTTTCTCATAGCTGAGCTTGCGTATGTACATGGATAGCAACAATTTGAAGCGAGGCAACTTGAGGAACTGTTGCCCCATGTGCATCATGGAAATCAATTGAATGGGCATGTGCATTATGAAGTTAAGGCAGTTGAACATTAGAAGCTTTAGACTAGGCATAAGCCAAAGCATAAGCATGCATTTTGAGAGCTGACACTAGTATAGCATGGGGATCTTTAGAGGCAACTTCGGGAATTGCATGAGAAAATGAGATATTTGTTTGCTGTTTAGTTGAAGTAACCATATTTTGAGGAGGAGCAAGCACAGCATGAGTTTCACCAGCTTGGTGGCTAGCATGTGTCAAGTACGAAGCATCTTGGGGTACTAGACTACACGAGACACTTGGCCTATATCATGTGTGTTAACCAAAGCATTGGAATCCATTGTAGACTATTGAGCTTAAGAAGTAGCACATGAACAATTAATACGATTAGCATGCACACTTATTGGTTATGCCTGTCAACGATTGAATGCACTAGAGGAAGCATGAGGTTGCATTAAGTATGAAATGACAGGTTGGAGAGTATCAACACCATGGGGTGTCACATGTTCCAGCAAACCATTGGAGAAGCACCGATCATGTGCATCATCAGTATCTGAGGCATGATGCTGCGAACTAAATTATGCATGGAAAGAAATCTTCGATGCAAGCAACAAGGCATTAGCTTGGACAGGCGGAACATCAGATGAAATGGATGAGGATATTGAAGCAAAATTATTAACGATGAAAGGCCGAGCAGGTGTACACTCTTGTGCATTAAGCTGCAGGCTTGGGGAAAGACATGGGTATCGGAGACGGAATCCAGAGCCTCTTTGCGAATCCAAACATGCACATGTGACAAACAATTAAAGAAAAACTATTATTGTAATTTGTTTCAATATTTTCATAATTGTTTTCCTAATAGGTTCTTATTATGTTTTTTTTTTGGATCTAATCATTTTGTTTTCATCCCTTATATTCATACTAAGATGCATTTTTTATATGCATTTATGACGACTAATGCTTTCTTCCTTCATAGGGAATTATCTCCAACAAGTTCATGCCCATACCAGTTTCGATCTTCAAGTAATCATTAACTAACATCGTCTGATTTATTTGCACACATAGTCCTATGATTATTTACAGCAATCTATATTATAAATTTATGGTAGCTATATAATGTCTAATTATTTGATTAAATAATTATGTAAAATACTCACACTTATCGTGAAGTTGGGTGAGGAATTCCTTTAGCAAGGGACTGAAAAGTAGGTACTATTTGATGTGGTGAATCATATTCTAAAATTGTTTATTTTGTGTGACTTCACTAATCTCTTTGCTTCACCAATAGGGAGTAAAGAATTATGAGATTCAGGCAAATATTTTTATTCCTTTATTCTGAAATGACATTCAAGAACTAATAAGATATTACCTTGAGAATAATAAGATATTTACCTTGACAAATACTCATCCCTGATCCAACTCATTTTCTTAAAAGAAATTTGCTATATGAATCTGCTTTGAAGTTGCAACATGTTCTGTTTCTCATAAGCTGCTCTATGCTCGGAACTCTCTTGATATTCTTCACGACCTTGTCCTGTGCAAGGATTCACATTTTTAGGCGTATTATTTATATATTTTAAAACATGTCTTTTTAAACACTGTTTGACATCCTATTTACAATTGTTTTTGTGCATATATAGATTAAGATGACTTGCGAAATAATATTAATTCCTCCACGATGATTGTTCAACTGAATTGTTTTTCGTTAGCTCTTCTATCAAACAATTGAATTGACCTATGCCAAAAGTCCATTTAAAAATCATCTGCAGAAATGCTTTTCCACGGTTCAAGTTCATGAATAAACAAATGGGTAGAAAATACAAACTTTAGTCACATATATAAGATACTAAGGTGAAAAACGTAATCTTTTAAGTTTGGTGGACTTTATAATCTTCCAGGAATCGTCTATACTCCAGGCAGTGTTTTCTGAGTTGACTTTTAAAGCTAAGAAATTGAGCATTTCAGCTTGTTCTAATAATTCAGGTAGTTTTGGATCATCCTTTTGGAGAATACTTTCTTTAGTCTTATTGCCTTGACCTATTCTCGCAGGTTTGAAAAAGAACACGATCTGTTCTACAAATCATTTTAGTTTTAGTGTCGAGTTAGAGAGGAACTACTTAGAATAGAAGTGAGTCGGCTTGTAGTCTCTGCAGTCGCACACGCTCCAATGAGACTTCCTCCTTGGTTCAGGACTACGATAGACGAAGGAAGGATGCTCCCACCCTGCCTAGCTACGACCTTTATTCAGTTGCCCCCATTGATCGACGCCGCTGCTGTAACCGTTTGACCTGTCGTTTTTAGTTTTGTATTTTCGTCAATACAAAAGTGCGTCTATCGTATATATGGTTATAAAACAAATAATTTCGAGAAATGAAATTAACATGTAAAATAAAAAACAAGTTTATTTTGTTTTTCGTATTTCAGTATTTCAAGAGATAACAAAAGCACAAAAAACAATTCAACTCATTCGTTGTCCGTTGATCGTCGCAATGGCTAGCCATTGTAGATCTACTTCTCTTAGTAAAAGTTGAAAACATAAAACTCAAAATGAAAAATGAAACCAACCGCGGCCTTATGTTCTTTGGTGGGTTTGTGGTGGGTTTGTAAACTGCGCACATTTGTAATTTTTGGCAGGAGTGTAATCATTTTTCACTGGTAAGGCTAGCCCAACCCAAAAGGACTCAAGTTAGTATTGGCAAGCCTATTTTATGTTTGGCATATTTTTCAACTTCACGTTAGACTAAATTATTACATTTGGATAAGGAAAGTGTTGTTTTTTATAAAATCACTCAGTGAATATTTTTGGATTAGGAAAGTAGTTTGGAAACACAATTTTATACTTAATAACTTATTTAAAAATGGATTTAAACAAGTATTAGCTAGCATCTTGGTAGTTATTTATACATCTGTATTCAAGCTCTCTAACGAACATGTGAGCATTTAGGAAAAATTCAACAAAGATGGCATGAACCACCGACTAAGTTACTAGCATTATGTTTAAACGAAGGCATATGTTATATACCACATAATGTTTAAATGAAGTATTATATCTTTTAACCTGCATTTTTAAAACGACATAAATGACGTTGCAATTTTAAAATAACTATATGTAGGAAAAAATCACCAATCTTAATTGCAATTATATGTTTTAAGTTATATTTTACTTATATGGCCATTTCAAAAAAGCACTATATCGATTTAAAAAAAAACATAATATCTTTTATGTTATATGGCATTTTGGTAGCTAGCATCTTGGTAATATATAGGAAAAAACACTAAATGACTAACAACCATGGTTCATTGTTATGCTGCAGCTACTCAGCATTAGAGAGGCAGTTATTTGAACTTGCTGTATAGTTAACCTTATTTAGGAGAAAGCAACCTACGACTGGCAAGTGGACTTATTGATGCGGTTAAGAACATATACATCCGACTTTTTTTTTTTGAACTGATATTTTATATACAACATGTCACTGGGACAACATATCATATGTCAATAAACGTTCGAATCACGCTACGCAAGTTTCAAATTTGTGGCATCTCACACCAAAACCGAATCACTTAATCACTTGGACAATGATACTTGTCATATCCATTTGTTTTGGGTTTCGTAGTCATAAATATTATAATGTTTTTGGGTGCTAGTAGTTTAAACTTGTTTGAATGATAGTGGTTTCATGTCGTAACTTAGCAATAAACATATGCGTATTGTTTGTATGATGTAGGTTAAATCTACCATAGAGTACAACTATAACTATGTTATATGAAATGCTTATGTTATTGTTGTAATTTTCTATTGTTTTAGTGCAATATTTACATAATCTATTATGTATTATACAATCTGATGTGAACAAACTAAAGCAGAAAGTATACTAGTAACATATAGGTAAATACATACGGAAGCGCAATAGAGACACTATAAAAAATACGGTAGCAATTAAAGGCTGCTACAAAAATACGTGTAGTATAAAAGAAATGCTACAAGTAGTTAGAAAACGCTACAAAAATTAGACGTAAGCATAAACACCACTATAAATAATGCAATTGAAAATTGATATCTTTTTTAAAGTTTCTTGCTCATTTCAAAAATTCGTGCATTCCACATTAGGAAGTCATATTACAACAAAAAATAATGCTATAATCAATTTTGGTAGCTGAAAATAAATGTTATATAAGCATTTTTTGTAGCAAAAGAGAACATTAAAATATGTTAAATTTTTGGTAGTGTTTACAAAAAGTTTTATACTTTTAGTAGCAATTTGTACTGCAGCATTCTGTAAAATGCTAGTACAAGTTGTAATCGCGTGTTTTCTGGAGCCACTAAATTACCTTTTTGGTGTAATGGCAATTTTCCCCATATTTCAGAAAAAAATTGTTATTAATGTTTAATCAGAATGGCTATTGCATGAAAATAGAAAATTATAAACTTGTTGCAATTGAATGGAAAAATCATAGTGCACATATTAGGCATAGATTATTCATGAAGAAAGGTCGATGATACGTTTATACACCATTTAAGTGACATATTTACATTCATAGGATCTTACACTGATGGTTGTAGAATTGTTTACACTTGAAAGAAAAGGGTGTCTAATGTCTTTTGATATAGAGAAAGAAAAGATTAGCATGGTAATGGAAGTTCCATATGATTTGAAAAAGTTGCATTGTATGAGGATTCAGTTAACTGTATTAGAAGGAAAAATCACTCTTTTAGCATTTGGTGATAATTTAGTTGATATTTGTATTGTCGATGATTTTTTTAGATGAAAAACATACTATCGGACTTCCTCATGTATGTTCGAAAGTGAAGAACGAGTATTCAAACATGAGTGAATTTGGGAGAGAAGTGACGATGCGCTTGTAATATTGTTGAAAAATGCGATTCATTAGTACAATGATAAGATGAGAGGAAGATGTTCTTATTATAAACGTCTTTTACTTCACTCAATTATTTTAGGAATTGGGAGTTGTTCGCTGGTTATAAACCAAGCTTCGTATCATGGAGATAGATTGTTGCTAAAGATAAATTTGTTGAATTTTGTTCCTGTACGTCCAAGTAAGCATTTGTGAGATAAAAAATTTCTTTAATTCAGAATATAATATATTCTTTTAGACTTGATTGTTCTCATTTTTATTTTCTTTCTAAACAATGTTATCAGAATCTGATATTTGATTTGATTGGCAATTTGATAGATCGGAATTTTAAAAAAGTGTTTTTTCATAAAATAAGGTTTTTTTCCATACCAATGTTATTTGAACTCGGTAAACTTACAAAACATTTTCAGCGAAATTTAACTAACTACTTGTGTAATGTAAAAATTAGTTGTTTGCGTGTATTAAAATAATAATAAAAATTTCCTTTTAGTATGTTTCACTTATAATTGGTAATTTTATAGGAGTTAAACATTAAATTATGGTTTTTTTTATATAAATTTAAGCTTTTTGTTTCATGTAACCATGAGTAGAACTTTCATCCCAAAGACAGTTGAGAAAAATAAGCTCTTTTTTAAAATTTAGAACAATATGTTCATTTAACGAATTTATTACGTCATAACAAATTACATCCGTAAAATTTAGAATAATATACTAGTAATTAGTTTTAACATACACACAATGCGAACTTAGATGAAATATTTGTGAGATAGGCCCTCCATATGCCTAATCTATAATTTGAATCATAAGGGAGAATTCATTAGTCTAAGTTATCAACAAATTAAGATTGTTTTTTCTCTAATTTTCATGAATTTTGGCTTCTGATTTCTTTTTTTTCATGGCCTTTCATCTTCTATCAGTGTCATCTTTCTTTCTCATAACACATCATTTGCACACTTTGTAAAATATGAAATCGTTAGAAATTCCATGTTTTTTATATATTAATTATAGCCACTTAATTATTTACCTTGAGATCTACGTCATAACAACTCTTTTACACAACGAGATTAGTGTGATTCTTCCCCATCATAGTTCTAGTTGCCTGATTATATTTTTATAATTATATAATGTCGGTGGCACTATTTAATACTCCAATGAAGAGTATCTAATAATTAATAATTGATTATTCCAATGAAGAATATCTAATGATTTATTATTTCGAGGAAATAAAGACCAATTTGAGAAGTAACTCATTTTCTAAAACCTAATATTTATCAGGGGAGAATAATAATAATTTATCGTTTTATTATAATAACCCGCACCCTAGTGAGCCTGAATTTTCGCTAAATCAAAAATCCAGGTCCACCAAGATACAGAACGTTCACTTGGTATCCTACAAATAAACAAATAAATGCATAACAGAGCACTATCGATATAACTCCCAGTGGAATCGTAAAGTATAATAAATCATATAGTTATTGACAAAGTTGACACTTTCAATGTCTAGTGTTCTTGTCAGTATCGAGCATGCATTGGAAGACCTGTCCTTCCAACATTCCCGCCTTGCACCGTACTTGTCCCTCTAAAATTATCATGTGGGTTGTAATGAGGAGGAAGTCAGAAAAACGTTCTGATGACCGTTGAATATACATTTTACACGTAACTTTAGTTTATGCCGATTGTCTTCCATTTCATGCTTATGTCTTTTAATTTTCCGTAGTCATCTCGGCTCCACGTACGTGTACGATTCGCTCCTTCTATCCTAAGTAGGCCATAACTACATAAGTATACATGCAAATATGAAAGCACCACGCTCCTCTTTTGGACCAAGATACTATCACCGCTAGTATCCGTAATCTGGCACCACGTCAAGATTGATCATCAATATAATATCACGTTCGTATGGAACTACATCTCGTATTATGACTACCCATACAACTACGCATTGGGGAGGGAAACCCGAAATGTCGACTCACCGATGTGTCTCATCGTCTTCATCCGTGTCCATCTCTTAAATGTAGTTTATGCATCATTATGCGTTTGTTAGTGCCTAGTACCGCATCACATTATCTTAACCATATTTTATCTTGCATCTAGGATTTACTACTTGTCTGCTTCCTACCGTGGACTTAGCTCCACTGATTATAGATGACTCAGCTCCTAGGACTACCCCGTTCGTTTTTGAAAAAACTCTTTTATGTGTTAACTAGCTTTGCCCTAACAAACAAACTAGCAAACAACTGTGGCGGTGCATTACCTAATGTGACCAGCCCTAGTATGAGGCATAGTCTGTTAGGTGTTACCTTGTCTTTCCTGTTGACCATTAAGGATCGATGACACACCCAACCTATATACAATTCCTACTCCTGATTTGGTACCAATACATACTGACATAGCATCGAGCCGCTCACCATCATGTTAGATTTCCCAATGCAATTAAGGCAATACCTTCCCCTTAATTCATCGAAGTAGACTCTATTGAGAGTATTCCTTCACCTATACACAAACTTGTATATTCCATGGATCCTACAGTTGGATATGTCCCACATCAGTATAAGATTTACACAACTGTTGGTGGTCCCTTGCGGTAGGCAGACTTCTATTGTGTAAACACTACCAAACTTGCATTCCAACCTATTCTAATAACTATATCATTCTTATCCATTTAAGTTATTTGCTAACTTTTAATAATTCATTCCTGTCATAAATGCATACTTGGGGATACATATATATAAGTTTATATATATATATATTCATTTTTGTTAATTATTGTGCCTCTACTGTTTACTGTCAATAATATTTCTCTATTTTTCTATCCGTTTAAATCTATTTGATTTAAGGTCATTTATCACTTCTTTTATATATCTTTTCTCCTTTACTTTCCCTTACCATTATTAATTAACTTTCTATTCCTTTTTAACCTTTAATTCCCTATCTTGTTTTATAAGAATATCTATACCCTTTTTATTTTAAATTATGACTAGTCTTTCTTTTCTTTTTTTTTATTTCACTTGAGTTTTACTTATATTGCGCCTATTCTTTCCTTAGTCTGTTTTTATCACATTAATCAATCTTTTAATTTATTCTTAGGGATTTCTATATTTTAATGCATTGGATTTACATTTCTCTCAAATGGAATGGTAAAACACTGTAAATTTCTATACCTTATCCAAAAAGGGAATTTGTGTTATGTTTGAAATTACAAGGAATTAACTTTTTATAGTTATTGAAATAGATTGTACAAAATACAGTAATTACCCATATTTTACACATCTCTTTCTTTTTAGGTGTATTCTTTATTATTTCAACCGTTGTACTTTTATTTATAAATCTAAAACTTGATAACGCATAGAAATTCACATTGCAATACTCTATATAATTCAATAATTCAAAATACTATTTAAATCCCTACAATTACTGTGATGACTAAACTTATGTTTTTTATTTGCACAAATCATTTTAAATTTACAAATATGGAACCATTATATATATATATATATATATATATATATATATATTCTAAAATTCAGGGACTATAGTTACCCAATATGTCCAAATTTACATACATACAAAATACAACTCAAGTTATTAATAATGGAATATATAGGAAGGATTTATGAGCATGCAGGTTTTAGCCTACAACTCCAATTTACATTTCAGGCATACAGGAATGGATCTCCAACGATGTAAATCTAACATTGTATAAAAATATAAAATTTCTCACTCACCTTTTTAACTTTCCAAATCTTTAGATCTAATCCCTGTTATTTCAATTTGACTCCCTTTTCTTCCTATTTGGATTCATACACCGCAAATGTATATAGATTTATCAGAGATCTAGATTGGAAAAGAAATCTGGAATTTGATTTATATTTTTGATCCGAATTTATAATTTACCTTGGTGTTGACGATTTGATTTGACCATAATCTCTTTCTTGGTCATCTTCTACGGTTCTCCAATTGTATATAAGTCTAATCTATAACTATTTTTTGAGAATTTTAAATATGTAGGAGATGAGAAAATGACAGAGCTTCGGCATCGCTTCGAAAATATGAGTTTAAAAGTAAGGGTCTAGGTCTATATTTATAGGGGTTCAAATCAATGTCAGCCGTCAAATTCAATTGTATTAAATCCAAGCTGTTTCACCACAACTTACTGCCACTTTTACACAACCAACAGTCGACCGCTCCATGCCTTGGGTCAACGGCTACCCGTCGACCTAAAGGCATTTTAGATAGATCTTATCTGTGTTTCTAGCAGCGATTATTTAGCGTTGCTTATTTATTTGATTTGTTTCAAAAAAAATTCTTTGCTATGAAATTATTTGTTTCCCCCTATATACATACATACATAAATACATACATACATACATACACGTTCTCTGATTTCATTTAACATTAACATTTCTTAACGTCTATGCTTCCATTAATGTTACTAATTTACGTTAATTAATCTTATTACCATAATTACATACATATATATATATATATATATATATATATATATATATATATATATATATATATTATTTATTTTCGATTCAAAAACTTCAAATATTAATAACTTTTCCGTTTAAACTCCGATTGAAATGCTTTACATATGAAAACTAATCACAAAATTACCACGAACACAACAGTGCAAATTTCGTAGCCAAATTCTGATGTTTACAAAAACTATATTTTTTGAAGTTATCGTTTATTAATTAATTTCTTTTTAATTAGTTTTTCAATAAAATTACAGGGGCTACATTCTCCTCCTTAAAAGACTTGCGTCCTCGAAAATCCTCAAGGACTGAACAATGTAACATAATGTACAACCATTATATACTAACCAATTAATCAATTGCAATCAATTTTGCAACCAATCATGTACAAGTGCACAATGTATCACAATATATATTATATGTATGCAGAATAATTCTAATCGGTGCATCCTACGTGAATTCATCCATTTAAAATAATTTTTCAAAATATGATTCAACCAACCTAAATATTGTCAGGACACGATTCTTCGTCTTCCGAAAATTCGACATCGACACTCACTTTATCGACTGCCGAGGAATCGAACGACGGAAAACCGAACATTGAGGGTTTTTAAAAAAGAAGAATTTAGGAAAAGAGAAGAAAAAGGAAACGGAAAAAGATAGAAAATTTAGATAGGGAAAAGAAAATAGAAATTAGAGAGAATAGAAAATAAGGAGAATAGAACAGAATTTTAAAATAGAGAGAAGAGAAGATAGGAAATTTTAAAAATAGAAGAAATAGAAGAAAAAGTTATGGGTTTTAAAAAGAATTTAGGAAAAGAAAAAGTAGAAAAGAAGAGAAGAAAAGAAGATAATAGATGGAGGGAAAAGAAAACAGAAAATTAGAAAATAGAATAGAAAAGAGAAAATAGAGAAGAGATAGAAAAACAGAAAATAATTTTAAAATAGAAAGAAAAGAAAATAGAAAATGGAACGGAACAGAAACAGAACACAACACGACAACATCAGAATCTCACAATTCGCAGCGGAACAACATATAATAATAAATGGATAATCTTTAAACAAAGAACTATATCAGTTATTACATTTTATACATTACATTACATCATATCATCAGAGTGTACAACAACAACAAATAGTGCAGCGGAAAAAGAGATACTATATAAGTAATACGCCATGCTATCCAGCTTGCCTCCAGCAACTTCAGAATATCCAGAATATCCTGATAAACCTTAACTCTTGACTGCCCGTGTGAAAATTTGTGGGCACCCAGAGTTTAGGAAGGAAAACAATAAACTCCAAGTCAGTCATGTGACTGGTGTGAGAACTCAAAACAGTTTATTTATCTTTGAAATCAAAATAGAGGAATATTTTTAAATTCAATTCGCAATGCTTTTAAAAATGAGACTACCATAAGGCCTCCCGCACACACACACAATGCAAACGCAGAATCGGAGGAGATTTCTCCTTATGATAGTCAAACATGCTTGATACGCATTTAAAAAGAACATTTGATATTATTACTAGTGCATAGTGTAGGAAAAATTCATTTCGAAAGTAGAATATAAATCTTAGCCAACATACGACCATTATCGTATGCCTACTATAGCTAACTATGTTCAATAGCAGGTTACCGCCACATTCCATAGCAGGTTATACAACTAAAACCGTACAAGTCACGTATTGTTTCTTTGGATTTCCAACAAATGGTCAGGCCAAGGAACTTCCCATTGCCACATGATAATGCCTCTGAAAAGACATCCCCGAGAACCAAACCGGAACTCTGCCAACACAAGGCCGGGTTACCCCTAACTGGGTAACTACTGACACGAGCACGCCATTCCCCGATCGTAAACGACCTTTCTCACGGGATCCCGAAAACCAACAACCACAAAGTAATAAATTCGTAGTAACCACATAGGTTAAATATCTGGGCTCCATACCATGATACCACCTCTATCCAGAAGGAAATGTACATACCCTAAAGGGTGCTACCCCTCATAACCTTGCCGCATCTTTCCTGTTTTGACCATTTCCGGGGTGTGAGGTTCGACGAAGTCACGTCCACAAAAACATACTTTATACAAAAGCCATGCTTTGGGTCAACAAATGATCAACACAATGATCACCAAGATAGACGATCAAACAAATGATCCTATCACAATAATCAACACAATGATCATTCACAGCAACACTCAGCATGTCACATTACCAAATTGGGAATATATCGCTGATAACTTCAACTATATAACCTCTGAGCTCGTACGTATCAGAGAAGGGTGTTAAGCTAAAAGAATAAATTCTCCGCCACCAACAGAAATATATTTGAAAGAAATCGGCTTTATATCTCAATTTGTAATGTCAGACATACAATCCATACAAGTCTGTTCCGGGATCGAACAAAACCGAAGGCACTTACAAAGAAGTCCTTGCAATCCGGATATTCACAATCCTGATCGGATTTCCCATCACTTAGGGAGTCTCTATACCGTTGCAACTCAGTGCAGAGACAATCGATAGGTCATCCTATCGCTCTCGCAAATACCGGGTCTTCGACACCGATCTTCAATGCAATTATAACGACGTATCACATATTCGGAATGGGTTATACGACCCCATGGTCCTTTCCCGGTTAACCCGAATAGTGAGCGCTTATTCAAAAATAAGTGTAGCATTCACATTCAAACAAATCATATCAATTACCCATTCAAAGGGAAATATTGATAGTCGGTTATTGAACTATCACTGGATATGCACACATCACCAGTTTCCAAATAATTTTCCAAATTATTTATTTTCCAAAAATATCTTTACAAGAGATATTATTTCATACTTCAAAAATAAATCAATATTTATTTTTTTAAACCAATTCCACTTTCTTTTATAAATTCTTTAGTGAATTTATAATCCAAAATATCTATGAATATTCGATTTCAATTATTCATTTCAATTTATCTTCAAAAAGATAAATTCTTAAGATATTCACTTAAAATTGGAAAACATTTCCATACTTACTTATTTATAAGTAATTCACAAATTTTATTTATTTTCAACACTTAGAAAATATTCAATATACTTCAATCAAAATTAAGTATATATTTCATTCTATTAAGGAAATCATTCACTTAAACATATTTATTTGGGCCAAAACGAATGTTACGTAAAACATCGTTACGACGTCCCAAAATCACTAGTATAGGGATTCGAAATTAAAATAGATATATAAATCCCAATACTATGCAAAACATTTCCTTTCGGAAATCATTTACTATAACAACAGTGTTATAGTCTACTATTTCCTTTTATTTCTCGAAAACGTCTATTTCAACAATAAATGTTGAAATCTATGGTTTCGAATCTCAACACATTTTAAAACATCGTTAGATCGTTTTAATTCAATTTAAACATCTCATTCAAAACATTTCCTTTAACATATTATTCACAATTCAAAAACGTGAATATATTTTGTTAACAACTTCCATCCTTTTATACATTTTATTTAAAAGAATTATTCACTATTCAAAAACGTGAATATAACTCCATTAATAAGTTTCAACAATTTACTTATCAAAATAAGTCGTTTGCGAATTTATAAACAACGTTTATAAATTCCATTTCTATTTATTTATAAAAACTTCCTTTTTATAAATTCTTTTATTAACCTATTCCAGTTTATAACTCAATTATAAACAAAAAATTCATATCATAAGTTAAATACTTATAAAACGATTATTTTACAAAATCATTCTTTTTAACTTCCCAAATTATAAATCTTATAACTTATAAGATTCATTCATTTATCCAAAATCATTCTTTCAATAACTTCACAAATTTATAAATCTTACTATTTATAAATTTTATTTATAACTTCTCAGTTTATAATTCCATAAATTTCATTCACTTATGCAATCCATTTGCACTTCATTCAAACACTTATAAAAACTCGTTTTATAATGTCAATACTTCAGTTTATAAATATCCATTTATAAATCTCTTAATATAAATCAATTTATATTATTCTTTAAAACTTCTTTAATCTCCTTTATTATTTCACCATTTTGATTCATAAAATAATTAAATTTTATAAATCTTATATTTAAACTTTTCACAATAAATTCTAAAATATCTCGATTAAACTATTTTATAAACTCAATAGCTCATATTCTCAAAAATCAATTTTTTTTACTATATTTCTCAAAAATCATAATTTTTATAACTTTAAAAATTATAACGTTTATTTATTTAAAATGAATCAATTCCAAAAATATTTTATAAAACGTATACTTTCTAAAATCACTTTAAAAATCATTTTAAAAATCCAAAATCTGGGTCCAATGATGCTACACACCAAATAGTCAATCACGACAACAACGATATCATATATCGATATGATAATCAATCAAATATCAAAATATCTGAAATTAAATAAAAACTGTTGAGGAATCCAGTTGGATCCCTCCAACCTGTTTTCCTGCATCCACAAACATTAGCACAATACCAATTTCGCTCCAGTACGAAATTATCGCGGTATATGTTCTTATTAAATACTATCCGCTTAATAACGGCGCAATAGGGTCTCATCCGCTAAACAAATAAATGCGGGAAATCAATCAACTCCAATATATACATATGCCAATATATATATATTGCTATTATATATAATACCAATTTCACTGTTTATGAAATATTCGCGGTATATGTTTTTATTAAATAACATCCGCTTACTAACGGCGCAATAGGGTCTCATCCGCTAAACAAAAAATGCGGGAAATCAATAACTCCAATATATACATATGCCAATATATATATATATTGATATTATATATAATACCAATTTCACTGTTTATGAAATATTCGCGGTATATGTTTTTATTAAATAACATCCGCTTACTAACGGCGTATAATGTCTATTTTAACAATCAATAAATATCAATCAACATCAAACATGCATTCAAATATTTTAAATCTAACTATTTAAAATAAAATCAAAACTGATTCAATTGAGTGAGAAATTCTCACCTTGGTTTTAATTTCCGTTTTAGCGATTTATTTCGAATAAAATTAAACGGACGTTTAATTTTACCCAAAATTCTCACTAACTCCAAACGACTCCAAACCAACTCCATCGCGTAGTGCTCGTCCATACGATTCCAACGCAACTGGTTTCGCGCGTTTTCGACCTCGTATGAAAAAGATATTGATTTTACAAGTTTGTACACGAATTCATTAAATATAATTTACAACTTTATTTTTATTATACCCTAAGCTAATCTCAGCCGTTGATTTCATGTTGAGGAGATCCAGGCCGCGCATATGCTTCTCCCCCCCTCTCCCATTTGCACGCAACTTCTACAGGCTATACTCGAAGCCGCCGAACCCATAATGATAATTAGGGTTTAGATTTTGCAAATTAACTACTCGATGAAACTCGATCACATCACCTCCATGACGAAGCTCTCGAACCCCCCTATGCTCGGCCCCAGCCCTGGCCAACTCGGCCCCTCCATTTGCCTCAAAAACCGTGCGCAAGCGTGCCACTTCAAACCCCGATTGCAGTCAATCCATAGCTCCGTTTCCAATCACAACCGTTGATCTTGTAGATCTTGATGTGCTCTACGATTTCTTAGTTTGGAGTTTGTGATAAAAGTGAATGGATTTCGAGATCTGAGAGGGGGAAGAAAAAGAAATGCTGGCCGTTCATAATAGGGTGGCGGCTGCAGTATATAGTTAGGGTTTTATTTCTTTTTTTTTTTTTTGAAGGGGTAGGGGCCTATTTATAGAGAAACGATCGACACTATTCATCCGGAAATTCGGAACTCCGATTTACGCGCCGTAACCAGCGTTTCTAAGGTTTACCCCGCGTTTCGGACACAATGGAACAGGTTTCGGAAGCTAATTCGGACATCTGTGCGAGTTATGGCTGTAAACGCTCAATTTGAATTAAACCGATTTAAGTCGATTTCTAGGCGTTTTAATTTGTACAGGACAAACGGTAAATCCAATTGACTTGAAATTTGAAACCTTACAATAATATCACATTACGGATCCGATGAAACTGGTTTCGTCGAAATCCGAGACTTTTTGAAAAATGGCTATTTTCACTCGCCAAATTTAAATTAAAAAATAAATCGATGCGTTTCGAGCTGCCACGATCAAACGATAGCTCCGATTGACACGAAATTTGAAATCAAGTAATAACTAACTATTATGGATCCAATGGAACTGGTTTCGTTCCATTCTGAGACTGTTCAAAAATTTGACTATTTTCACTAGTCGATTTTAATATTAAAATATTCAATTTTCACAAATTAACTTTTAATTCGATTTTAAAAGTTCTAAAATATCTTTCTAACTTCCATATGATAAAATAAAATTTTCCAAATCATTTTCAATCATATTTAACTCAATTTTCAATTATTTCCATAATTTAACGTATTAAATTATCGATTTAATTATTCAATTAAATCCAAAAATTCAAATAAAAATTTATTTGACTTATAAATTCACTTATAAATATTTAAAATTAATTAAATATTCATATTTTAATTTCTAAAAATTCTGGGTCGTTACAATCTTCCCCACTTAAGAGAATTTCGTCCCGAAATTACAAGTAAGAAAAATACAGAATCTATTAACTTTCCAAAATCCATAATTAAACTTCTTACAATACTTTACTAAGTTTCAAATCATACTTTGTTATCTTTTCGAAAACAACTACTATTGTTTAACTTTCAACTTCAAATCAAAGTTTAAAGTTTTTAAAATTTTCCCAATTTTCTCAAATTTTTTCTAACGCCTTAAATTTTCGGAAAAATTCGCCATAGTCTCCTTTGCGCGGCTCGATCGAAAAAAAAAATGACAGTATATATATCAGAAATATACATTTCATCAAGTAATGAGGCATCCCGCAGGGAAAAAAGTGTAAAAGTACGGTATGTAATCCGAGATATGTACCTTATATTTTATTAGCGAGCATATACGGCTAATATAGCGCAAAAGCGAGCTCCAAATGCGAAGCAAACGCGATCCGCACCTACTAATCACTCAACAAACAACATGAGAATCATGCATATAGATAATAGTATCAATATATAACATATAGCAACATAATAACTATATATGCCAACATAGCAAATGTAACTAAACAACAAATGCAAACATCAACCAACTATCATCCAACTAACATCCATAACCAATAAATATTCATTCATATTCTCATTAATATTCAATGAATTGGTTTTCAATTTAAATCATATTTGATTCATTGCAGTGGATGTTCTTACTAACATTCACTTTCAATTAGTTTGTATTCACTAATTCACAAGTTGGTTCACTTCCAATTCAAATTCAATTCTATTTAAGATTCACTTAACTTCCAATTGGATTTCAATTACTTCAGCTTCCAATTTCATTAACACTTAATGAATTATATACAATCAACTAACAATCATATAACAATCAATGTATATTCATTACAACCAAATTCTTTTGCTTACAATTGGTTTAATTAATTGATTTTCATTCAATTATTCAACTTTCTAATAACATCAGATTTTAAATGAATTAACACTTATATTCATTATTTCACATCAATTATTCACATTCAATTGATTAACATTTAATCCATTAATTCAATTCAACTCTATTACAAAAGTTGAATTTCATTTACATAACTCAAGTTCACATCCACCACTTAACTTTATTAATTTACTTTGATACTAATACCAACTTCATTCCATATCACTTAAGTTATATTTCCATTTAACTTTAAAAATTCATTTTTATTCACAAACTCATATTCATATAGTTTCACTTCTTATATATATAAGTTTATTTCACAATTGTAAATCACTTTAATTATAATTCAATTCTTATAATTCTTTTGCTTATACAATTATTCTTTTGTTTAGATTATTCAAACAACCAAACAATCAACTTATATACTTTAATAATTTTGAAAATTATTTCTTTATATATAAAATATAATCAAGTAAAATTATTTCATTTACCCAATTTAAAACAATACTGTGTCGAATTGTTCTATTCAAGTGTTTAGAAACCCCTTCGGCATAGTCTTGCGGACCACGCTGACGAAAGTTCATATACCACTCAATAAACCAACCATCACAATATAAAACAATTTTATATATTCACTAACAAATACGCTCTCATAGCTATTATTACACTCAAATTCATTCTAGAGTACTACTGACTCTATCTCTAATGAATTATACCCAACAGAACCATGGTTGTCGCTTAACCATATGCTCCAATACCACATTGTCAGGACACGATTCTTCGTCTTCCGAAAATTCGACATCGACACTCACTTTATCGACTGCCGAGGAATCGAACGACGGAAAACCGAACACTGAGGGTTTTTAAAAAAGAAGAATTTAGGAAAAGAGAAGAAAAAGGAAACGGAAAAAGATAGATGTAACGACCGTGGATTTTCGTTGCCGAAAAACCGAGATGTTATGGGTTTTAAAAAGAATTTAAGAAAAGAAAAAGAAAGAAGAAGATAGAAATAGAGAAAAAGAAAATTTGAAAATAGAAGAAAATAGAAGATAGGAAATTTTAAAAATAGAACGGAACAGAAAGGAAACAACAGAACAACAACAGAATCTCACAATTCCCAGCGGAACAACATATAATAATAAATGAATAATCTTTAAACAAAGAACTATATCAGTTATTACATTACATTTCATTACATTACATCATATCATCAGAGTGTACAACAACATACATCAAACAGTGCAGCGGAAAAAGAAATACTATATAAGTAATACGCCATGTCATCCAGCTTGCCTCCAGCAACTCCAGAATATCCAGAATATCCTGATAAACCTAACTCTTAACTGCCCGTGTGGAAATTGGTGGGCACCCAGAGTTTAGGAAGGAAAACAATAAACTCCGAGTCAGTCATGTGACTGGTGTGAGAACTCAAAACAGTTTATTTATCTTTAAAATCAAATAGAGGAATATTTTTATTTCAATTCGCAATGCTTTTAAAAATGAGACTACCATAAGGCCTCCCGCACACACACACAATGCAAACGCAGAATCGGAGGAGATTTCTCCTTATGATAGTCAAAGATGCTTGATACGCATTTAAAAGAACATTTTATATTATTACTAGTGCATAGTGTAGAGAAAAATTCATTTCGAAAGTAGAATATAAATCTTAGCCAACATAGACATTTCGAACTATGCCTACTATAGCTACCATCCAAACAGTGGTGACCACCATAAGTGAATGGCAGGTTCTACAACTAATACCGTACAGGTTTCGTATTGGGAATTGGGTTTCCAACAAATGGTCAGGCCAAGGAACTTCCCATTGCCACTGAGAATGCCTCTGGAAAGACATCCCCGAGAACCAAACCGGATCTCTGCCAACACAAGGCCGGGTTACCCCTAACTGGGTAACTACTGACACGAGCACGCCATTCCCCGGTCCTTTAGGACCTTTTCAACCGAGCGCTCGATATCCAACATCACACCATAATAAATAGAGTGTTTTCAACATGAGTAAGTATCTGGGCTCCATACCATGATACCACCCTTTTCCAGAAGGAAATGCACATACCCTAAGGGGAGCTACAGCAACCCCTAATAACCTTGCTGCATCTTTCCTGTTTTGACCATTTCCGGGATGTGAGGCTCGACGAAGTCACGTCCACAAAAACATACTTTATACAAAAGCCATGCTTTGGGTCAACAAATGATCAACACAATGATCACTAGGATAGACGATCAAATAAACGATCCTATCACAAATAATCAACACAATGATCATTTCAGCATCACTCAGCATGTCACATTACCAAAATGGGATATATCGCTGATAACTTCAACTATATAACCTTTGAGCTCGTACGTCTCAAAGAAGGGTGTTAAGCAAAGAATAAATTCTTCGCCACCAACAGAAATATATTTGAAAGAAATCGGCTTTATATCTCAACTTGTAATGTCAGACATACAATCCATACAAGTCTGTTCCGGGCTCGAACAAAACCGAAGGCACTTACAAAGAAGTCCTTGAAATCCGGATATTCACAATCCTGATCGGATTTCCCATCACTTATGGAATCTCTATACCAGGTGCGACCCAGTGCAGAGACAATCGATAGGTCATCCTATCGCTCTCGCAAATACCGGTCTTCAACACCGATCTTCAAATGCAATTCACAACGACGTATCACATATTCGGAATGGGTTATACGACCCCATGGTCCTTTCCCGGTTAACCCGAATAGTGAGCGCTTATTCAAAAATAAGTGTGCATTCAAATTCAATCAATTCACATCAAATACCCATTCAAAGGGAAAACTGATAGTCGGTTATTGAACTATCAATTGATATGCATACATCACCAGATTCCAAATAATTTTCCAAATTATTTATTTTCCAAAATATCTTTACAAGATATATATATAATTTCAACACTTCAAAAATAAATCAATATTTATTTTTAACAAGTTCCACTTTCACATATAAATTCCATAATGAATTTATATTTTCAAGATATCCATGCATATGCGATTTCAATAATTCATTTCAATTTATCTTCAGAAAAAGATAAATTCTAATTATTCACTTCATATTGGAAAACATTTCCATACTTATTTACTCATAAGTAATTCACAAATTCCTTTTATTTTCAACACTTAGAAAATATTCAATATACTTAAATCGAATTAAGTATATATTTCATTATATTAAGAAAACCCTTTCTTAAACATATTTACTTGGGCCAAAACGAATGTTGCGTAAAACATCGTTACGACAACCCAAAATCACTAGTATAGGGATTCGAAATTAAAATAGATATATATACATCCCAATACTATTCAAAACATTTCCTTTCGGAAATCATTTACTATAACAACAGTGTTATAGTCCACCATTTCCTTTTATTTCTCGAAAACGTCTATTTCAACAATAAATGTTGAAATCTATGGTTTCGAATCTCAACATGTTTTAAACCATCGTTAGATCGTTTTAATTCTATTTAAAACATCACATTCAAAAACATTTTATTTAACGTGTTATTCACTATTCAAAAACGTGAATAAACCATGTTCACAAATTCCATTATTTCTATTCTTTTTAACTTAAAGGATTATTCACTGTTTATAACGTGAATATAACTCCATTAATAGGTTATAACAATTAACTTATCAAAATAAGTCGTTTGCGAATTTATAAAACAACGTTTATAAATTCCATATTTATTTATTTATAAAAACTTCCTTTTTATAAATTCCTTTATTAACCTATTCCAGTTTATAACTAAATTATAAACTAAACGTTCACATTATAAGTTAATTACTTATAAAACGATTATTTTACAAAATCGTTCATTTAACTTCCCAAATTATTAATCTTAACTTATAAGATTGTTTATTTATCCAAAATTTATTCTTTCGATAACTTTATAAATTTTATAAACCTATTGCTTATAAAATTTCATTTATAACTTCACAGTTTATAATTTCATAAATTTCATTCATTTAGGAAATTCATTTTCACTACATTCAAACACTTATAAAAACTCGTTTTATAATGTCCATAATTCAATTTATAAATATCCATTTATAAATCTCTTAATATAAATTAATTTATATTATTCTTTTAAACGTCTTTAAATTCCTTTAAAATTTCACCGTTCTCTTGATTTATAAAATAATCAAATTTTATAAATCTTATATTCAAACTTTTAATAATAAACTCAAAAATCCAGTTTAAACCATTTTATAAAATCATTGGTTCATATTTCTCAAAAACCAGCTTTTAACTATATTTCACAAAACCATAATTTTATAACTTTAAAAATTATAACGTTTATTTATTTATAATGGATCAATTCCAAAAATATAGTATATTTTCAAAATCACTTTTAAAATCATTTTAAAATCCCAAAATCTGGGTCCAATGATGCTACACACCAAATAGTCAATCACGACTACAGCGATATCATATATCAATATGAAAATCCATCAAATATCAAAATATCTGAAATAAAATAAAAACTGTTGAGGAATCCTGTTGGATCCCTCCAACCTGTTTTCCTGCATCACAAACATTAGCACAATACCAATTTCGCTCCAGTACGAAATTATCGCGGTACATGTTCTTATTAAATATTATCCGCTTACTAACGGCGTAATAGGGTCTCATCCGCTAAACAAAAAATGCGGGAAATCAACAACTGCAATATATACATATGCCAATATATATATATTGATATTATATATAATACCAATTTCACTGTTTATGAAATATTCGCAGTATATGTTTATAATAAATAACATCCGCTTACTAACGGCGCATAATGTCTATTTTAACAATCAATAATTTACAGTCATCATTCAAACATGCATTCTAATATTTTAAATCTAACTATTTAAAATAAAATCGAAACCGATTCGATTGAGTGAGAAGTTCTCACCTTGGTTTTAATTTCCGTTTAAGCTTTTATTTCGAATAAAATTAAACGCGCGTTTAATTTTACCCGAAATTCTCACTAACTCCAAACGACTCCAAACCAAATCCATCGCGTAGTGCTCGTCCATACGATTCCAACGCAACTGGGTTTGCATTTTTTCGACCTCGTATGAAAAAGTTATTGATTTTACAAGATTGAACGTGATTTATATAAACAAATTTACAACATAACTTAATAAATTTAAACCCTCATCACACCAGAGCCATTGGATCCTTGCACCCCCTGATCTCCACCCTAGAACGCAACCTTCTCCTTCCCTCCACATACACGCACGCAACTCTACAGGTTATGGAACGCAACAATCAAACCCATTTAGCAAAGTTAGGTTTTGACTTCACCGTCTCCTCGCTCAACGAAACATCATCACACCTCCGCCATTTCGAAGCCCTCGACACGAGCTAGGTTCGGCCCCAAGCCTATAGAACTCGGCCTCCCCCTCTCCCTGAAAAACATGCACAAAGCCGGCCCCCCTATACACAAATTCGCGTCAATTCAAAGCTTGAAATCACATCTCAACCGTATGGATTTAAAGCCCTTGCGAAGCTCTACAAGTTTGCAGTAGAAAGTATTACGAATTGGTGTGTGGATTTGAATGAATTAGAGGAAGAAAAAGATGAATTTTCGGCCTTACATTTCTGAAGGTGGCGGCCACGTTTAGAAATTAGGGTTTTACATATTTTTTTATTTTAGATTTTTAACTCCTATTTATAGAAAAAGCTAGCGTAAACACTATTCATCCCGGGAATTCCGAACTCCGATTTAGGCGCCGTAACCAGCGTACCTAGGGTTTATCCCGCGTTTCGGACACAATGGAACAGGTTTCGGAAGCTAATTCGGAAGTATGTGCGAGTTATGGCAACAAACGCTCAATTTAAATTAAGCCGATTTAAATCGATTTCTAGGCGTTTTAATTTGTACAGGACAAACCGTAAATCCAATTGACTTGAAATTTGAAATCTTACAATAATATCACATTACGGATCCGATGAAACTGGTTTCGTCGAAATCCGAGACTTTTTGAAAAATGGCTATTTTGACTCGCCAAATTTAAATTAAAAATAAATCGATGCGTTTCGAGCTGCCACGATCAAACGATAACTCCGATTGACACGAAATTTGAAATCCGGTAATAACTAACTATTACGGATCCAATGGAACTGGTTTCGTTCAATTCTGAGACTGTTCAAAAATTGACTATTTTACAGTCGATTATTAAATATTAAAATATTCAATTTTCACAAATTAACTTTTAATTCGATTTTAAAAGTTCTAAAATATCATTCTAACTTCAATATGATTAAATAAAATTTTACAAATCATTTTCAATCATATTTAACTCAATTTTCAATTATTTCCATAATTTAACATATTAAATTATCGATTTAATTATCCAATTAAATCCAATAAATCAAAATAAAATTTATTTGACTTATAAATTCACTTATTAATATTTAAAATTAATTAAATATTCAATTTTTAATTAATAAAAATTCTGGGTCGTTACAATAGAAAATTTAGATAGGGAAAAGAAAATAGAAATTAGAGAGAATAGAAAATAAGGAGAATAGAACAGAATTTTAAAATAGAGAGAAGAGAAGATAGGAAATTTTAAAAATAGAAGAAATAGAAGAAAAAGTTATGGGTTTTAAAAAGAATTTAGGAAAAGAAAAAGTAGAAAAGAAGAGAAGAAAAGAAGATAATAGATGGAGGGAAAAGAAAACAGAAAATTAGAAAATAGAATAGAAAAGAGAAAATAGAGAAGAGATAGAAAAACAGAAAATAATTTTAAAATAGAAAGAAAAGAAAATAGAAAATGGAACGGAACAGAAACAGAACACAACACGACAACATCAGAATCTCACAATTCGCAGCGGAACAACATATAATAATAAATGGATAATCTTTAAACAAAGAACTATATCAGTTATTACATTTTATACATTACATTACATCATATCATCAGAGTGTACAACAACAACAAATAGTGCAGCGGAAAAAGAGATACTATATAAGTAATACGCCATGCTATCCAGCTTGCCTCCAGCAACTTCAGAATATCCAGAATATCCTGATAAACCTTAACTCTTGACTGCCCGTGTGAAAATTTGTGGGCACCCAGAGTTTAGGAAGGAAAACAATAAACTCCAAGTCAGTCATGTGACTGGTGTGAGAACTCAAAACAGTTTATTTACCTTTGAAATCAAAATAGAGGAATATTTTTAAATTCAATTCGCAATGCTTTTAAAAATGAGACTACCATAAGGCCTCCCCCACACACACACAAACATGCTTGATACGCATTTAAAAAGAACATTTGATATTATTACTAGTGCATAGTGTAGGAAAAATTCATTTCGAAAGTAGAATATAAATCTTAGCCAACATACGACCATTATCGTATGCCTACTATAGCTAACTATGTTCAATAGCAGGTTACCGCCACATTCCATAGCAGGTTATACAACTAAAACCGTACAAGTCACGTATTGTTTCTTTGGATTTCCAACAAATGGTCAGGCCAAGGAACTTCCCATTGCCACATGAGAATGCCTCTGGAAAGACATCCCCGAGAACCAAACCGGAACTCTGCCAACACAAGGCCGGGTTACCCCTAACTGGGTAACTACTGACACGAGCACGCCATTCCCCGATCGTAAACGACCTTTCTCACGGGATCCCGAAAACCAACAACCACAAAGTAATAAATTCGTAGTAACCACATAGGTTAAATATCTGGGCTCCATACCATGATACCACCTCTATCCAGAAGGAAATGTACATACCCTAAAGGGTGTTACCCCTCATAATCTTGCCGCATCTTTCCTGTTTTGACCATTTCCGGGGTGTGAGGTTCGACGAAGTCACGTCCACAAAAACATACTTTATACAAAAGCCATGCTTTGGGTCAACAAATGATCAACACAATGATCACCAAGATAGACGATCAAACAAATGATCCTATCACAATAATCAACACAATGATCATTCACAGCAACACTCAGCATGTCACATTACCAAATTGGGAATATATCGCTGATAACTTCAACTATATAACCTCTGAGCTCGTACGTATCAGAGAAGGGTGTTAAGCTAAAAGAATAAATTCTCCGCCACCAACAGAAATATATTTGAAAGAAATCGGCTTTATATCTCAATTTGTAATGTCAGACATACAATCCATACAAGTCTGTTCCGGGATCGAACAAAACCGAAGGCACTTACAAAGAAGTCCTTGCAATCCGGATATTCACAATCCTGATCGGATTTCCCATCACTTAGGGAGTCTCTATACCGTTGCAACTCAGTGCAGAGACAATCGATAGGTCATCCTATCGCTCTCGCAAATACCGGGTCTTCGACACCGATCTTCAATGCAATTATAACGACGTATCACATATTCGGAATGGGTTATACGACCCCATGGTCCTTTCCCGGTTAACCCGAATAGTGAGCGCTTATTCAAAAATAAGTGTAGCATTCACATTCAAACAAATCATATCAATTACCCATTCAAAGGGAAATATTGATAGTCGGTTATTGAACTATCACTGGATATGCACACATCACCAGTTTCCAAATAATTTTCCAAATTATTTATTTTCCAAAAATATCTTTACAAGAGATATTATTTCATACTTCAAAAATAAATCAATATTTATTTTTTTAAACCAATTCCACTTTCTTTTATAAATTCTTTAGTGAATTTATAATCCAAAATATCTATGAATATTCGATTTCAATTATTCATTTCAATTTATCTTCAAAAAGATAAATTCTTAAGATATTCACTTAAAATTGGAAAACATTTCCATACTTACTTATTTATAAGTAATTCACAAATTTTATTTATTTTCAACACTTAGAAAATATTCAATATACTTCAATCAAAATTAAGTATATATTTCATTCTATTAAGGAAATCATTCACTTAAACATATTTATTTGGGCCAAAACGAATGTTACGTAAAACATCGTTACGACGTCCCAAAATCACTAGTATAGGGATTCGAAATTAAAATAGATATATAAATCCCAATACTATGCAAAACATTTCCTTTCGGAAATCATTTACTATAACAACAGTGTTATAGTCTACTATTTCCTTTTATTTCTCGAAAACGTCTATTTCAACAATAAATGTTGAAATCTATGGTTTCGAACCTCAACACATTTTAAAACATCGTTAGATCGTTTTAATTCAATTTAAACATCTCATTCAAAACATTTCCTTTAACATATTATTCACAATTCAAAAACGTGAATATATTTTGTTAACAACTTCCATCCTTTTATACATTTTATTTAAAAGAATTATTCACTATTCAAAAACGTGAATATAACTCCATTAATAGGTTTCAACAATTTACTTATCAAAATAAGTCGTTTGCGAATTTATAAACAACGTTTATAAATTCCATTTCTATTTATTTATAAAAACTTCCTTTTTATAAATTCTTTTATTAACCTATTCCAGTTTATAACTCAATTATAAACAAAAAATTCATATCATAAGTTAAATACTTATAAAACGATTATTTTACAAAATCGTTCTTTTTAACTTCCCAAATTATAAATCTTATAACTTATAAGATTCATTCATTTATCCAAAATCATTCTTTCAATAACTTCACAAATTTATAAATCTTACTATTTATAAATTTTATTTATAACTTCTCAGTTTATAATTCCATAAATTTCATTCACTTATGCAATCCATTTGCACTTCATTCAAACACTTATAAAAACTCGTTTTATAATGTCAAAACTTCAGTTTATAAATATCCATTTATAAATCTCTTAATATAAATCAATTTATATTATTCTTTAAAACTTCTTTAATCTCCTTTATTATTTCACCATTTTGATTCATAAAATAATTAAATTTTATAAATCTTATATTTAAACTTTTCACAATAAATTCTAAAATATCTCGATTAAACTATTTTATAAACTCAATAGCTCATATTCTCAAAAATCAATTTTTTTTACTATATTTCTCAAAAATCATAATTTTATAACTTTAAAAATTATAACGTTTATTTATTTAAAATGAATCAATTCCAAAAATATTTTATAAAACGTATACTTTCTAAAATCACTTTAAAAATCATTTTAAAAATCCAAAATCTGGGTCCAATGATGCTACACACCAAATAGTCAATCATGACAACAACGATATCATATATCGATATGATAATCAATCAAATATCAAAATATCTGAAATTAAATAAAAACTGTTGAGGAATCCAGTTGGATCCCTCCAACCTGTTTTCCTGCATCCACAAACATTAGCACAATACCAATTTCGCTCCAGTACGAAATTATCGCGGTATATGTTCTTATTAAATACTATCCGCTTAATAACGGCGCAATAGGGTCTCATCCGCTAAACAAATAAATGCGGGAAATCAATCAACTCCAATATATACATATGCCAATATATATATATTGCTATTATATATAATACCAATTTCACTGTTTATGAAATATTCGCGGTATATGTTTTTATTAAATAACATCCGCTTACTAACGGCGCAATAGCGTCTCATCCGCTAAACAAAAAATGTGGGAAATCAATAACTCCAATATATACATATGCCAATATATATATATTGATATTATATATAATTCCAATTTCACTGTTTATGAAATATTCGCGGTATATGTTTTTATTAAATAACATCCGCTTACTAACGGCGTATAATGTCTATTTTAACAATCAATAAATATCAATCAACATCAAACATGCATTCAAATATTTTAAATCTAACTATTTAAAATAAAATCAAAACTGATTCAATTGAGTGAGAAATTCTCACCTTGGTTTTAATTTCCGTTTTAGCGATTTATTTCGAATAAAATTAAACGGGCGTTTAATTTTACCTAAAATTCTCACTAACTCCAAACGACTCCAAACCAACTCCATCGCGTAGTGCTCGTCCATACGATTCCAACGCAACTGGTTTCGCGCGTTTTCGACCTCGTATGAAAAAGATATTGATTTTACAAGTTTGTACACGAATTCATTAAATATAATTTACAACTTTATTTTTATTATACCCTAAGCTAATCTCAGCCGTTGATTTCATGTTGAGGAGATCCAGGCCGCGCATATGCTTCTCCCCCCCTCTCCCATTTGCACGCAACTTCTACAGGCTATACTCGAAGCCGCCGAACCCATAATGATAATTAGGGTTTAGATTTTGCAAATTAACTACTCGATGAAACTCGATCACATCACCTCCATGACGAAGCTCTCGAACCCCCCTATGCTCGGCCCCAGCCCTGGCCAACTCGGCCCCTCCATTTGCCTCAAAAACCGTGCACAAGCGTGCCACTTCAAACCCCGATTGCAGTCAATCCATAGCTCCGTTTCCAATCACAACCGTTGATCTTGTAGATCTTGATGTGCTCTACGATTTCTTAGTTTGGAGTTTGTGATAAAAGTGAATGGATTTCGAGATCTGAGAGGGGGAAGAAAAAGAAATGCTGGCCGTTCATAATAGGGTGGCGGCTGCAGTATATAGTTAGGATTTTATTTCTTTTTTTTTTTTTTTTTTGAAGGGGTAGGGGCCTATTTATAGAGAAACGATCGACACTATTCATCCGGAAATTCCGAACTCCGATTTACGCACCGTAACCAGCGTTTCTAAGGTTTACCCCGCGTTTCGGACACAATGGAATAGGTTTCGGAAGCTAATTCGGACATTTGTGCGAGTTATGGCTGTAAACGCTCAATTTGAATTAAACCGATTTAAGTCGATTTCTAGGCGTTTTAATTTGTACAGGACAAACGGTAAATCCAATTGACTTGAAATTTGAAACCTTACAATAATATCACATTACGGATCTGATGAAACTGGTTTCGTCGAAATCCGAGACTTTTTGAAAAATGGCTATTTTCACTCGCCAAATTTAAATTAAAAAATAAATCGATGCGTTTCGAGCTGCCACGATCAAACGATAGCTTCAATTGACACGAAATTTGAAATCCGGTAATAACTAACTATTACGGATCCAATGGAACTGGTTTCGTTCCATTCTGAGACTGTTCAAAAATTGACTATTTTCACTAGTCGATTTTAATATTAAAATATTCAATTTTCACAAATTAACTTTTAATTCGATTTTAAAAGTTCTAAAATATCTTTCTAACTTCCATATGATAAAATAAAATTTTCCAAATCATTTTCAATCATATTTAACTCAATTTTCAATTATTTCCATAATTTAACGTATTAAATTATCGATTTAATTATTCAATTAAATCCAAAAATTCAAATAAAAATTTATTTGGCTTATAAATTCACTTATAAATATTTAAAATTAATTAAATATTCATATTTTAATTTCTAAAAATTCTGGGTCGTTACAATCTTCCCCACTTAAAAGAATTTCGTCCCGAAATTACAAGTAAGAAAAATACAGAATCTATTAACTTTCCAAAATCCATAATTAAACATCTTACAATACTTTACTAAGTTTCAATCATACTTAGTTATCTTTTCGAAAACAACTACTATTGTTTAACTTTCAACTTCAAATCAAAGTTTAAAGTTTTTAAAATTTTCCCAATTTTCTCAAATTTTTTCTAACGCCTTAAATTTTCGGAAAAATTCGCCATAGTCTCCTTTGCGCGGCTCGATCGAAAAAAAAAATGACAGTATATATATCACAAATATACATCTCATCAAGTAATGAGGCATCCCGCAGGGAAAAAAGTGTAAAAGTACGGTATGTAATCCGAGATATGTACCTTATATTTTATTAGCGAGCATATACGGCTAATATAGCGCAAAAGCGAGCTCCAAATGCGAAGCAAACGCGATCCGCACCTACTAATCACTCAACAAACAACATGAGAATCATGCATATAGATAATAGTATCAATATATAACATATAGCAACATAATAACTATATATGCCAACATAGCAAATGTAACTAAACAACAAATGCAAACATCAACCAACTATCATCCAACTAACATCCATAACCAATAAATATTCATTCATATTCTCATTAATATTCAATGAATTGGTTTTCAATTTAAATCATATTTGATTCATTGCAGTGGATGTTCTTACTAACATTCACTTTCAATTAGTTTGTATTCACTAATTCACAAGTTGGTTCACTTCCAATTCAAATTCAATTCTATTTAAGATTCACTTAACTTCCAATTGGATTTCAATTACTTCAGCTTCCAATTTCATTAACACTTAATGAATTATATACAATCAACTAACAATCATATAACAATCAATGTATATTCATTACAACCAAATTCTTTTGCTTACAATTGGTTTAATTAATTGATTTTCATTCAATTATTCAACTTTCTAATAACATCAGATTTTAAATGAATTAACACTTATATTCATTATTTCACATCAATTATTCACATTCAATTGATTAACATTTAATCCATTAATTCAATTCAACTCTATTACAAAAGTTGAATTTCATTTACATAACTCAAGTTCACATCCACCACTTAACTTTATTAATTTACTTTGATACTAATACCAACTTCATTCCATATCACTTAAGTTATATTTCCATTTAACTTTAAAAATTCATTTTTATTCACAAACTCATATTCATATAGTTTCACTTCTTATATATATAAGTTTATTTCACAATTGTAAATCACTTTAATTATAATTCAATTCTTATAATTCTTTTGCTTATACAATTATTCTTTTGTTTAGATTATTCAAACAACCAAACAATCAACTTATAAACTTTAATAATTCTGAAAATTATTTCTTTATATATAAAATATAATCAAGTAAAATTATTTCATTTACCCAATTTAAAACAATACTGTGTCGAATTGTTCTATTCAAGTGTTTAGAAACCCCTTCGGCATAGTCTTGCGGACCACGCTGACGAAAGTTCATATACCACTCAATAAACCAACCATCACAATATAAAACAATTTTATATATTCACTAACAAATGCGCTCTCATAGCTATTATTACACTCAAATTCATTCTAGAGTACTACTGACTCTATCTCTAATGAATTATACCCAACAGAACCATGGTTGTCGCTTAACCATATGCTCCGATACCACATTGTCAGGACACGATTCTTCGTCTTCCGAAAATTCGACATCGACACTCACTTTATCGACTACCGAGGAATCGAACGACGGAAAACCGAACACTGAGGGTTTTTAAAAAAGAAGAATTTAGGAAAAGAGAAGAAAAAGGAAACGGAAAAAGATAGAAAATTTAAATAGGGAAAAGAAAATAGAAATTAGAGAGAATAGAAAATAAGGAGAATAGAACAGAATTTTAAAATAGAGAGAAGAGAAGATAGGAAATTTTAAAAATAGAAGAAATAGAAGAAAAAGTTATGGGTTTTAAAAAGAATTTAGGAAAAGAAAAAGTAGAAAAGAAGAGAAGAAAAGAAGATAATAGATGGAGGGAAAAGAAAACAGAAAATTAGAAAATAGAATAGAAAAGAGAAAATAGAGAAGAGATAGAAAAACAGAAAATAATTTTAAAATAGAAAGAAAAGAAAATAGAAAATGGAACGGAACAGAAACAGAACACAACACGACAACATCAGAATCTCACAATTCGCAGCGGAACAACATATAATAATAAATGGATAATCTTTAAACAAAGAACTATATCAGTTATTACATTTTATACATTACATTACATCATATCATCAGAGTGTACAACAACAACAAATAGTGCAGCGGAAAAAGAGATACTATATAAGTAATACGCCATGCTATCCAGCTTGCCTCCAGCAACTTCAGAATATCCAGAATATCCTGATAAACCTTAACTCTTGACTGCCCGTGTGAAAATTTGTGGGCACCCAGAGTTTAGGAAGGAAAACAATAAACTCCAAGTCAGTCATGTGACTGGTGTGAGAACTCAAAACAGTTTATTTATCTTTGAAATCAAAATAGAGGAATATTTTTAAATTCAATTCGCAATGCTTTTAAAAATGAGACTACCATAAGGCCTCCCGCACACACACACAATGCAAACGCAGAATCGGAGGAGATTTCTCCTTATGATAGTCAAACATGCTTGATACGCATTTAAAAAGAACATTTGATATTATTACTAGTGCATAGTGTAGGAAAAATTCATTTCGAAAGTAGAATATAAATCTTAGCCAACATACGACCATTATCGTATGCCTACTATAGCTAACTATGTTCAATAGCAGGTTACCGCCACATTCCATAGCAGGTTATACAACTAAAACCGTACAAGTCACGTATTGTTTCTTTGGATTTCCAACAAATGGTCAGGCCAAGGAACTTCCCATTGCCACATGAGAATGCCTCTGGAAAGACATCCCCGAGAACCAAACCGGAACTCTGCCAACACAAGGCCGGGTTACCCCTAACTGGGTAACTACTGACACGAGCACGCCATTCCCCGATCGTAAACGACCTCTCTCACGGGATCCCGAAAACCAACAACCACAAAGTAATAAATTCGTAGTAACCACATAGGTTAAATATCTGGGCTCCATACCATGATACCACCTCTATCCAGAAGGAAATGTACATACCCTAAAGGGTGCTACCCCTCATAACCTTGCCGCATCTTTCCTGTTTTGACCATTTCCGGGGTGTGAGGTTCGACGAAGTCACGTCCACAAAAACATACTTTATACAAAAGCCATGCTTTGGGTCAACAAATGATCAACACAATGATCACCAAGATAGACGATCAAACAAATGATCCTATCACAATAATCAACACAATGATCATTCACAGCAACACTCAGCATGTCACATTACCAAATTGGGAATATATCGCTGATAACTTCAACTATATAACCTCTGAGCTCGTACGTATCAGAGAAGGGTGTTAAGCTAAAAGAATAAATTCTCCGCCACCAACAGAAATATATTTGAAAGAAATCGGCTTTATATCTCAATTTGTAATGTCAGACATACAATCCATACAAGTCTGTTCCGGGATCGAACAAAACCGAAGGCACTTACAAAGAAGTCCTTGCAATCCGGATATTCACAATCCTGATCGGATTTCCCATCACTTAGGGAGTCTCTATACCGTTGCAACTCAGTGCAGAGACAATCGATAGGTCATCCTATCGCTCTCGCAAATACCGGGTCTTCGACACCGATCTTCAATGCAATTATAACGACGTATCACATATTCGGAATGGGTTATACGACCCCATGGTCCTTTCCCGGTTAACCCGAATAGTGAGCGCTTATTCAAAAATAAGTGTAGCATTCACATTCAAACAAATCATATCAATTACCCATTCAAAGGGAAATATTGATAGTCGGTTATTGAACTATCACTGGATATGCACACATCACCAGTTTCCAAATAATTTTCCAAATTATTTATTTTCCAAAAATATCTTTACAAGAGATATTATTTCATACTTCAAAAATAAATCAATATTTATTTTTTTAAACCAATTCCACTTTCTTTTATAAATTCTTTAGTGAATTTATAATCCAAAATATCTATGAATATTCGATTTCAATTATTCATTTCAATTTATCTTCAAAAAGATAAATTCTTAAGATATTCACTTAAAATTGGAAAACATTTCCATACTTACTTATTTATAAGTAATTCACAAATTTTATTTATTTTCAACACTTAGAAAATATTCAATATACTTCAATCAAAATTAAGTATATATTTCATTCTATTAAGGAAATCATTCACTTAAACATATTTATTTGGGCCAAAACGAATGTTACGTAAAACATCGTTACGACGTCCCAAAATCACTAGTATAGGGATTCGAAATTAAAATAGATATATAAATCCCAATACTATGCAAAACATTTCCTTTCAGAAATCATTTACTATAACAACAGTGTTATAGTCTACTATTTCCTTTTATTTCTCGAAAACGTCTATTTCAACAATAAATGTTGAAATCTATGGTTTCGAATCTCAACACATTTTAAAACATCGTTAGATCGTTTTAATTCAATTTAAACATCTCATTCAAAACATTTCCTTTAACATATTATTCACAATTCAAAAACGTGAATATATTTTGTTAACAACTTCCATCCTTTTATACATTTTATTTAAAAGAATTATTCACTATTCAAAAACGTGAATATAACTCCATTAATAGGTTTCAACAATTTACTTATCAAAATAAGTCGTTTGCGAATTTATAAACAACGTTTATAAATTTCATTTCTATTTATTTATAAAAACTTCCTTTTTATAAATTCTTTTATTAACCTATTCCAGTTTATAACTCAATTATAAACAAAAAATTCATATCATAAGTTAAATACTTATAAAACGATTATTTTACAAAATCGTTCTTTTTAACTTCCCAAATTATAAATCTTATAACTTATAAGATTCATTCATTTATCCAAAATCATTCTTTCAATAACTTCACAAATTTATAAATCTTACTATTTATAAATTTTATTTATAACTTCTCAGTTTATAATTCCATAAATTTCATTCACTTATGCAATCCATTTGCACTTCATTCAAACACTTATAAAAACTCGTTTTATAATGTCAATACTTCAGTTTATAAATATCCATTTATAAATCTCTTAATATAAATCAATTTATATTATTCTTTAAAACTTCTTTAATCTCCTTTATTATTTCAACATTTTGATTCATAAAATAATTAAATTTTATAAATCTTATATTTACACTTTTCACAATAAATTCTAAAATATCTCGATTAAACTATTTTATAAACTCAATAGCATCATATTCTCAAAAATCAATTTTTTTTACTATATTTCTCAAAAATCATAATTTTTATAACTTTAAAAATTATAACGTTTATTTATTTAAAATGAATCAATTCCAAAAATATTTTATAAAACGTATACTTTCTAAAATCACTTTAAAAATCATTTTAAAAATCCAAAATCTGGGTCCAATGATGCTACACACCAAATAGTCAATCACGACAACAACGATATCATATATCGATATGATAATCAATCAAATATCAAAATATCTGAAATTAAATAAAAACTGTTGAGGAATCCAGTTGGATCCCTCCAACCTGTTTTTCTGCATCCACAAACATTAGCACAATACCAATTTCGCTCCAGTACGAAATTATCGCGGTATATGTTCTTATTAAATACTATCCTCTTAATAACGGCGCAATAGGGTCTCATCCGCTAAACAAATAAATGCGGGAAATCAATCAACTCCAATATATACATATGCCAATATATATATATTGCTATTATATATAATACCAATTTCACTGTTTATGAAATATTCGCGGTATATGTTTTTATTAAATAACATCCGCTTACTAACGGCGCAATAGGGTCTCATCCGCTAAACAAAAAATGCGGGAAATCAATAACTCCAATATATACATATGCCAATATATATATATATTGATATTATATATAATACCAATTTCACTATTTATGAAATATTCGCGGTATATGTTTTTATTAAATAACATCCGCTTACTAACGGCGTATAATGTCTATTTTAACAATCAATAAATATCAATCAACATCAAACATGCATTCAAATATTTTAAATCTAACTATTTAAAATAAAATCAAAACTGATTCGATTGAGTGAGAAATTCTCACCTTGGTTTTAATTTCCGTTTTAGCGATTTATTTCGAATAAAATTAAACGGACGTTTAATTTTACCCAAAATTCTCACTAACTCCAAATGACTCCAAACTAACTCCATCGCGTAGTGCTCGTCCATACGATTCCAACGCAACTGGTTTCGCGCGTTTTCGACCTCGTATGAAAACGATATTGATTTTACAAGTTTGTACACGAATTCATTAAATATAATTTACAACTTTATTTTTATTATACCCTAAGCTAATCTCAGCCGTTGATTTCATGTTGAGGAGATTCAGGCCGCGCATATGCTTCTCCCCCCTCTCCCATTTGCACGCAACTTCTACAGGCTATACTCGAAGCCGCCGAACCCATAATGATAATTAGGGTTTAGATTTTGCAAATTAACTACTCGATGAAACTCAATCACATCACCTCCATGACGAAGCTCTCGAACCCCCCTATGCTCGGCCCCAGCCCTGGCCAACTCGGCCCCTCCATTTGCCTCAAAAACCGTGCGCAAGCGTGCCACTTCAAACCCCGATTGCAGCCAATCCATAGCTCCGTTTCCAATCACAACCGTTGATCTTGTAGATCTTGATGTGCTCTGCGATTTCTTAGTTTGGAGTTTGTGATAAAAGTGAATGGATTTCGAGATCTGAGAGGGGGAAGAAAAAGAAATGCTGGCCGTTCATAATAGGGTGGCGGCTGCGGTATATAGTTAGGGTTTTATTTCTTTTTTTTTTTATTTTGAAGGGGTAGGGGCCTATTTATAGAGAAACGATCGACACTATTCATCCGGAAATTCCGAACTCCGATTTACGCGCCGTAACCAGCGTTTCTAAGGTTTACCCCGCGTTTCGGACACAATGGAACAGGTTTCGGAAGCTAATTCGGACATCTGTGCGAGTTATGGCTGTAAACGCTCAATTTGAATTAAACCGATTTAAGTCGATTTCTAGGCGTTTTAATTTGTACAGGACAAACGGTAAATCCAATTGACTTGAAATTTGAAACCTTACAATAATATCACATTACGGATCCGATGAAACTGGTTTCGTCGAAATCCGAGACTTTTTGAAAAATGGCTATTTTCACTCGCCAAATTTAAATTAAAAAATAAATCGATGCGTTTCGAGCTGCCACGATCAAACGATAGCTCCGATTGACACGAAATTTGAAATCCGGTAATAACTAACTATTACGGATCCAATGGAACTGGTTTTGTTCCATTCTGAGACTGTTCAAAAATTGACTATTTTCACTAGTCGATTTTAATATTAAAATATTCAATTTTCACAAATTAACTTTTAATTCGATTTTAAAAGTTCTAAAATATCTTTCTAACTTCCATATGATAAAATAAAATTTTCCAAATCATTTTCAATCATATTTAACTCAATTTTCAATTATTTCCATAATTTAACGTATTAAATTATCGATTTAATTATTCAATTAAATCCAAAAATTCAAACAAAAATTTATTTGACTTATAAATTCACTTATAAATATTTAAAATTAATTAAATATTCATATTTTAATTTCTAAAAATTCTGGGTCGTTACAAATATGCTGGCATTTCTATATGTGTGCAAATTTTAAAAATCAAAATCTTATTTTTGCATCCAAATTTTCCCACACTTCTGCAAATAGAAGTGTAGTTCAACCAAATTCATCTAATCTCTAACATCTAAAATCCTAGCACACCATTACTAACATATAAGTTTTAGCAAAAATATAGTTTTCTAAATCTATATTCTTATGTTGGAAAAGAGTTTAGATGGAGAACTTCATATTTCCATCATTCTCTTATGTACCACTTTTCCACTGTAACTTAGAACCTTTTCTTTTATCCCCAATTCTCTTTTAACATTTTCAAGTACAGTCCACATCAGTAAATTTATTTTAAATCTTTAAAATAAATTTATTTTCAAACCAGTTTAGTTCACCTAACGATAAGGTATAGAGGAAATGACACCACAGCGAAAATAGCCTTTTCCCTGTCTCTAACTGTATTTTATTTACGGTTACTTCTACTGCACAATAAAATCCACACTAGCTAACCCGTTAACTATTCCCCCATGCTAAGCATGTGGCATTCCGAAAATTAGAAAATTTCTTCGTTTTCTGCTCAAAAATATCTTATATATATATATAATTTTGAAATATCAATAAAGATTCTAAACTTTAGAAATTCTCATCATAAAATTTTCAAAAACGTTTCACCAAGGTATTGTATTTTTGAAAAGTACACATAGGTATGTATGTATGTATGTATGTATGTATGCATGCATGCCACACCTTATGAAATTGGGGTTTTTCAACAGTCTAATGTTCACAACGGCTTGCACATATGTCTAACAATTATCATTCATTTACGGCTCTTCTTATGGCTTGCACATATGTCTAACAAAACATTTTTCGGTTCTCACAAGTATTATTTACAATCTACGGGGATTCTTTATTGCTACTGTAAGAGTAGTACTCGCTATCTTGTTCATAGCCTTATCTTTTACTCGGTCATACCTAGGCAGTCATTCCTATTTACTCCATATTTAAAATTTTGGTTTGGTCTTTGTAATTTTGTTCTTCAAAAGTTAAAACTTAAAATTTTTAAAGTACTTAATCCCAAGACTTTTATCTTTAAAAGTAAAACTTAGAAACTTTTAGCAAGTTCAAAAATAACTTAGTGTTTTAACTTATTACATTATAATTAAATTTTTTAAAAGTTCTTCTCCTTTTAAAGACCTTTTAATAATTTACTTCTTAAAAATTGAGATTTTTAAGTCAAACCGCTTATTAATTTTTCTTTTAAAAACTCAATTTTTATACCAAAATATTTCTTTTCAAAAATGCACTTACAGTATTTCTAAACATCTTTTGTAATTTTAAACAATAAAAACTAAAATAGGTAAGAACAACTCTCGCTCTATCATTTTCATATCACTCATACTATCTCCACTTTCAATCCTTAGCGGGTCCCTAACATCATATGAGCGGGTCCCTAACATCATATGAGGGGGATTTTTAAAAGATAATTGCAATAAATGCGCATAATAAATGAAAAATGTCCATTTTCCTTTGTTTTGCCTTTAGTTTCCTATGCTTCTAATTAGATTACGATCATTATTTTCAATGTAATCCCTAACGTTACTTCTAAGTACTAATATTATTTTATATAAATTTCTAACATTATTTCTTAATGTTACTACTATTTAATTTTCTTTTACTAATCCACTCTTATTTAATTGGCTTATATATTTATAGAGTGCTACACTCAATTGATTATCCCCTTAACCATCGCAGTGCATTTGCCTACTTCTTTATTTTCACGCTTGAATCTTCTTTTCCATTCTTTTTACCCATTTCAACTTGTACCAGTTCCTATTGTCCTCCCCTAAAAAGAAATTTCCAAGTTAAAAGTTTTCATCATCGAAAAATCAACGAGCTACATATGCTCTACTATTTTTTTCCAAAAGAATTAGACTTTTTATTAAAACTCATTTACTGTTATTCTCAGCTTAACAAATTTTAATTTTTCTAGTAAAACTTTTTATTTAATATAACATATGTGTGTGTATAAATGTATATACATGTTTTCAAAATTTTAATATTTACTTATTTTTCCAAAAATAGGGTTTTTTCTATCTTTAAATTATTCCTTCGAAAATCATTTCAAATATATTACATATGTATTCTCTCAAAATTTTATATTAAAATCGTTTCAATTTTTAATACTATTTTCTATTAGATCGAATTTAGAGTGGTTTTCTATTTGTCCCTTCTTTTGGACTTCTCTTCCTTCAACTTATTTATTGAGTGTTTGTATAAAAATTGGACACAACACTCTTCAGACGTGTTTAAAGAGATAAAATGAAGAAAATAAATGTAAAACGAGACAGATCTATCAAACATACCAATAAACAGATAAGAAAAAATGCAGAAACACACAAATTTTGAGTGGTTCGACATATGGTCTACGTCCACTATGGAATGATTGATGTTTATTGATTATAAATCGGTGGTTAAAATTGGATTACAACAGTACAATCAAAGTGCAACAGCAGTTTCAGCAGAGTATTGACGTAGATAGGTCAAAAGTCCATTTTCTGTAGGTCCAGAGTCACTATTTGTAGGTGTAGGTAGCATATATCTCGCCCACATCTCGGAGGACTTCTTCTGTCACATGGGTGGGCCCACGGGATCGAGTTCAGGTGATTTCGGCTTGATCTTGGAATGATACGAATTGAGTTTGTATCAATCAATAATTGGTCCCTTTGGGCTGAAATTGATCGGGTATATTCTTGAGGTTGTACGCAGCTCTTGTGAAAGTTTGGTGGCATTTGGACATGTAGATTTTGAGTTATGATCGATGCAAGTTTGAATTTGCAATGGGCTGTACAACTCGTATCGCTCTCGTTCGTGTCGTTCTCGTTCGTATCGCTCTTAGGCACGTATTTGTTGGGTAACATGGTGTTGTCTTCTCGGATCGATCCGATTGATCCAGTCTTCACGTCGAGTGGCCGGGTCCTCCTCTCCTCTCCTCTAGGCTTCCTTCGTGTCGATCCAAAATCCTCCTCTCGTATCGATCAACCATGCTCTACCTCGAATCGAGCTTCGTAGATTGCCTCGTATCGATGGTTCTCTACATCATTCGTATCGATTTTGGGAGTGATTTCATGTCGATAAATTCGTGTCGTTATTCGGTTTCTTCTATCTTATCGGTCGTAGGAACGATCGATACGAGTTGTGTTGCCTTTCTCTGAGGGACATGAATCGGGGTAAAATCCTGGATGGATACGAGGGGAACTCCTTAGATGGATACGTGCTTGATTACTTGAGAGATGGTGTAGAATGAATACGAACTTGATACTCTCTCCATGGGTACGAACGAGGGCATTGCTTAGCCATGGCTATGAAGTGGGAGGACACGAATGAGTTTGCTCCTTCCCATGGATACAAACTAGTGTTCTTTCCATGGATATGAAGTGGCTGTGATTCCCTTGACTTTTATGAATTCGGATAATATGGTTAAGAAGAAGATGGTTTCAGTTTGATGGATACAAACTCGATGGATACAAAATAAGCACCTTTCTCATGAAACTTGATCGATCCATATCTCGAGCATACGAACTCTGATTGACCTGAAATTTGGAACGTTGGCTTTTGTAGCTTTGCTTATCGTACCATATCGATTGTGACTTGATCCGGGCTTGGTCAAAATTCACCAGCATGCATTGTGAACCTTGTGCAACCAACCTTCGAGTCAGGCTGTCCTTGGTTTCCAGTTAACTTCTTAGTGTCACGGCCTTGCCAAAAGACGGGATCACAATTGCCTCCCAAAGTACGTTTGTGTGGACATGACGTGCTTTGAAAAATTGCAACCTTTTATTTGAAAAGTTCTATCTGATTTGGTGAATAGATATTGTCTTTTCGTCATAAGATGTGACCTTTGATCGTTTCTGAGTAATATAAATTCTGAATTGATGACTGCCAATGATTGTGCAGTGCATTGTAGTAACCGAAGGCTGAGTGTTAGCGATTTGTTGTCTGTTGTTTTGGTTGTCACCAGGTAAGCATTCAATTCCTGTTAATTTTTAAAATCGAATGTTAGTTTGTCATATGTGCACGCGTTTTAACCTGACTACTGTTCACTTTTGCATGTTCATGAGTCGTTGTCAAGTTTTTTGTTTCCATTTGGATCGAGTTTCATATTGATCCTCTCCTGGATCGGTGTGAAATTCGAGTTGTAACAATGATTGGTGGTTGTTTTATGTTCTCTGAGCACATTATCCCAATTAGCCATAAAATCCTTTCGATGCCGAATGGTTCCTCTCAGTGCTGAATGGTTTACTTAGTTGCAAACGCTCAACTTTCCACTGCCTTGCTCTCCTATCTTCAATTTGATGCTTTCCAAACTCTTTTCCATAGATTGAGTTGATTCTAATGATTCTCTCAATAACACTTGTCTTTTTCTACTTTATTTGCTTTCTTCAATGAAATCCTTAGTGCTGTTTCTAATCCTATCTTCTAGAAAAAGCACTTGACAATGATAGCTTGAGCTAGTACTCATAGCGCAAGAGCTTCAGGAGGTCAATGCATGAGAAAAACCTCTCGGTTGAGAGGTTCCTCTTGGCGCTGAGTGATCTACTTAGCTTAATTTTCTTTCAAACTTTTTGAGTATGATTATTTTGTCCTTCTAACCATGATTTCAAGTTCATGACTCATCTTGTCTTCATTTTCGCCTTCTATTTTTGGTTGAAATCTGCTTAGCTAAAAAGCGGTTAACAAGCATACAGTCATCAAACACCAACAATATCCATTGACAACTCCAATCCATCAAATAATAAGATCACAATGTAAATATACTTACATACGTTATTAATTATCGGCTATAATAATACATCATCAACATAAGTACAAATCATCCATACTAATCACTTTACAATAGTAGCACAACATCAATATCATCAAATAACCATAATTAACTCCATCTTCTAGTAGAAATAATGGTAAAATCGCACGCTCATCAAAATGAGATACTGTTATCAAACATCAAATATATGTGATAATTATAACTAATAAATAATCACATATTCAACAACTATCAGAATAATATATTTGCTTCCAATATCTCTTAAGTACAAAAATCATTTTGTTATTGTTTATTGTAAAATCATTCTTATTTATTCATCCCCAAAACAATAATAATTCTTTTTTACTGAGAATATACTATTTTTATCTTTTTATCTTTTAAAATGATATTATTATTATTTAAAGTCTCATTCCTTTTTATAATAATAAATGTTTCATCCATGTTTTTCGAATGTTATCTAGGTAAAATTAATACAAGCATCGAACCCAGAAGAACTACTCCCATAATATAAGTTGAAACATGGAAAGGAAGCAAGAACATAATCTAGATGGCATTGGGCCAAAACCCAAAGTCAACGGCAAAACATAAAGACTGCACCCTCCCATTGAATGTAGCTTCGATACTACAATAATGGGCCAAAAATTTAATATGGCTATAGGTGTGGGAACCAATTCGCAACCTTAATGCTTGCTTCAATAGGTAAAAATGTGACATAACTTCTAGGTATCTAAATATGAAGACTACGCCAAGGTTCCAAAGAAGTGCAACTTAGAAAGTTGGAACTGTGGCGTAGTCTTTAAGTCACAATGAGATGTAGAAACTATAATATGACCCCGAAAGCAACACTAATAATATGGAACTACTGCACAGCCCCTCAAGTGACTGTACGAAAATTGTGATGTGCCGCAATATTGAACTAACATTTAAAGTGTAGGACTACGCTGCAATTCCATATCAAAAAGGTATAAAGATGCGCCAACGTCCTAATTTGATGTTAAAGTGATATAACAGCGCCGTAGTTTTAAAAACACAACCAGCAAACATAAAGACTTTGAGGGATTGGGCAATGGGAAAGACTGCCCCGTAGCCAACAGTCGAAACTTATTCCTTAAAGGAAAATCAAGAGATCCCAATGTAATCCCCAAGATCATTAAACTCGATTCAAAGACAGGGTAGTAGTGTAGTCCTCCATCAATGAAAGTGGCTCAGAACAGGGTCATTCAAGGTGGACACTCTCTAAGATAGCAACGCGGCCTCTTCTACTAAGCCTATAACTCAACTCCAGCACTACACTTTACCAATATGTCGAAGTGAACATCTCTGTACAACTTCTGCAGTATTGAGGAAGTACATATACTATGCGGTATCGCTACCTTAGACAAAAAGGATGCACAACCCTCAGTAAACTAAAGTGAAGTCTTGGAGCGTTGACAATGGTGCAGTTCATCCCAAAATGGGATGTAGTTTCTCATTACGGCTTCAACCATGCACATGTGCAGTCCATAAGCATGTTGCTTTATAGAATCAAAAAGTCATTATCTATTCAAATTGGACTTTTCCTACTTCAATTTCAAACTTTCTACCTAAGTTCATAATTTAACCGCTCAAATTACAGTTTCCCACCAAGGACAACATTAGCTATCGGTGCATACCAAATAAGTAGGGTGGATGGTCGGCACATAGCACGATCCAAAGGTAGAAATTGAGAAGGCGGAGGAAACATATTGGTAATCCACATGAATCTCTACATATTATAAACAAATAAGGCACTGTAGCAAAAAAGGGTAGAATTTTACTCTTTTTGGACACATGAATTGAAAATTGCACTCTCTGCCATTTTTGTTTGTACTAAGAATTAAGGGAGAAGGGATAACACATTTTACCCATAAACGTAGGATTCATTAATAATTTACCCATGGTGTTGGAGTATTAGACTCGATAATACCTACGTCACATGAATAACCATAGCAACCACCAAACAATAAGCATCTCTTGTACTCACAGTGCACTTGGATATATGATAACTCAAACATCAAACAACATACCAACTTCATACGTCTAGAGATATAGATCACATTGTACGATCCATAGTGAGCATCCCTACCTAATTCATCTTTACAAGCATACATTAAAACATTGAGTCATCAATGATCCCGTGACACATATACTGATAATAGAACCTCTTGTTCCACTCTACAAATCATTGTCATATAGAACTTGCCTGCTTGGATGGTCCCTAGATGTTTTAGCTAGCTCTACATTGTAGCCCATACGTTTTTGACATTGTAGCATGAATACATATTGATTCATCATGGATCATCACAAGTCCATATTCTTACCCAAAATCCACTTCTTCCTTCACGCCTTAGCCAAAAATCTCTAAAACAATAATCTTGATGGATCGATGCCAATCCATACACTTAGCCAAAAACCCTTCGTTCTTGCGATTGATTTCAGAAATCCCAAGGATCCATAAGCTATGTCAAATTTTGGAATAGGTCGGTGTAGAACCATCGTTTAGCCAAATTTATCCAAGTCTTTTGCCTCGGTCTAATCCTCCTATTGATCCATCTCTAGTCCAGCATCTTCGATCTATGTGTGTCCCTCATTTCTAGCAATCAACTCCAAACTCTCTAGAGCTAATCCATAGAAGCTTTTTCAATGGCTACAGATCCTCCGTCCTTCATGTAATTGAATCAATAACTCCATTGAATAGTCTATATCCACACCTGAAGATCCTTTCCCATAATAACTCATCTCCATTCACTCTACGTGAATGTTTCATCCATGTAATCTATACATGCAAGCACAACAAGAAACAAGCATAAGATCATATCAAGTCCATAAAAACATCCTAATATATGTCAAACATACGTGTGCATATACATATCATCTAAGCAAATAATTTGAAACACTTAAAATCATTAAAAATATATTTCTTTTCATGTTTATAAATCGAGTCATATCAGAAAATTATGTTATTAACTTGAATAATGGATCCAAAACACTTTTAAACATATATTTGCATATACAGTTTTTAAGGGATCGTAAACCACTCACCTATAATGAAACAAGTAAAAACCCAAAAAAATATGAATTCAAACAATAATGGTCTCGAAATACCCCACTCCCTAAATGATGATTAGTTGACCTTTATTGACTCTCTAAGCTTTCTTTGCCTTAATCTCGAGTTTTCGGCCAAAAATATTATGATTTAATGATGATTTAGTTAAAGATAAGATTATGGAGGTTTAGATATGTTTTTAGGAAGAAAGAGAAGTGAATTGGTGGCTGTACTAACCTTTGGATTGACACAATTCTCATAATCACTAATCAGAATTTAATTATGGGTTTGGGCCTAATAATCGAAATCTACCTAACTTAAAACTATGAACTTCCATATTTTAAATTATGAACACTACAATTTTTCTTAACTGAAAATTCCATATTTTATTCTAAAGGTCAAAAATGTCAAATTACTACATTTCCAAAGTTTTAGCTCATTTTGAATTCGTTTGGTTAAATAAATAGTATTTTAACTACATACCGACACATAAAAGTGCGGGTCGTTAAATTTTCCCCCTTTTAAGAATTTAGCCCTTGAAATTTCTGCATCAAAACGACACAACAAAATCTTTTAAACAAACAAGAATGCATAATATCAAAGCATGGAAACAACCGATACTAACAAACAATCATGCATATACTACTAGCAAACAAGTAAAATACCTAGTCTCATAGATGGATTCTTATTAAATGAAGGGCTTTGGATAAGTGGTCCACGTACTCTTTTAGGTTACCCAAGTACTATCACCCTCCTTTTCACTCTACCGAACCTTTACTGGCTTTACGGCCTTCGTCCTAAGATGCTTTTTACTATGCTCAACTATATGAATATGTCTATGAGGTCTCGACACTTTAAGTTCAACTTCTAAGTCTTATAGTTGATCTAGTTCGATTACCATTCCTAAGTCAAGCCAAAAATACCAAAGTTACAAAATATGGAAAACGTTGTTCACACCTGCCATCTTCTAAAGTAAGTTGACTGTGTATGCAAGATAATCAATTCTTTCAAATATTGGAAAAGGTCCTACAAATCACGGTGCCAACTTTCACTTTTTACCAAATTGAAATACATTTCTTAACCGAGAAATTTTGCCAAACACCATATCGCAAATGGAGAACTCTAAATCACGGTGTCGCTTATCAGCAGAACACTTTTTTACTGTCCTATGCATGTTTCATTTATTTTCAAGTAATCTCTATCTTCTATGAAGGCTATTTAATCATATCTGGCACAAGTATCAGTTTCCCCTCATTTCCCATCAACACGAAAGGGTATTGTGTGGTCGGCCGTATAAAGCTTCAAACGTTGTCATACCAATGTTCAATTGATAATTATTGTTGATGTAAACTCTGCTAAATGCAAATGATCATCCCATGTGCCTAAAAATTCAAGTATGTAAGCTCATATCCTCTTATATACAATTTACTCTTTAGGTCTGACTGGCAATCTATGGATGGTATGTTATACTCAAAATTAGCTACATCTCGAATGCTTCTTGCAAGCTTGTCAAAATCCACTCTTGAATAATAGGTCTCAATCGCTCGCTATACTCTCCGGCACTCCATGGAATTGTACAATCCAGCGCATATACTACCCATCCAATTTTGATGTGGTCTTATTAGACATTATAGGTATGATTCGTGTTCTCTTGTCAATTTATCGGCTATAACCAACATTCAATCGTACTCTCCTTTAGATCATGGTAATCCATCGATGAAGTCCATTGATATCTACTCTTACATCTATTATGGAATTTCAAGAGGTTGCAATAATTCTCTTCGTTTCTATTGGCCAAAAAGTGGCTCAACACCTAAATCAAATAGCAGTTAGTATATCTAAATTGTAATAACAATAAGAACAACAAAACATAAGATTTTTTATAGTGGTTCGGTAAAGTCCATGGTCTACGTCAACTTTAATCTTATTATATAATGTCTTATCATGAGTATAAAGGCTTTACAGTTCATTTTCAAGTATAGAAAAAAATAAAGCCTCTAGGTGATAAGATCGAGGTATATATAGTAGATGAAGGAGAGAATGGCCAAAAGTCCTTTAACCACTCCTCTAGGCTTGCTATTTATAGGAGAATTTCCCATCAAAATCGCTGCACCATGAAAGACTAGGTAAAACTTCAGATTCATGAAAGTAGGGAGTAAAACATAGATCACCTGTCCTAAAATCATGTCTATACCGACATGAAACATGTCGATACCAATATGATTTTCTTAGTGCAAATCATGTGTTTCCCTTTCATTTCATCTTGTGTCTTTGATTCTTTATAAGCATTTCTGCCTATCAGTTCTGCTTGATACCAAGAAGATCTGGCTCATCTAGTACTTATCCTCTTCTGCATATTTTTAGGAAATTATTCAACTACTTCTTCAAAGATAGGCCCCAGGATGACCACTTTAGCCATCTATTGCTTGCCAAAGCATAAGGAGTCACCGAGGCTTACAAAAAGAACATGGTACAAATATGATTTCATGTCAGTGCCGGTCTCTTTTTCCCCGTGAACTTTGACTCCAAACATCTCAAAGTCTCATCTATTTACATTTAAAGCTTGCCCCTAAGTCCTTGAAGCACATCGTCTTCGTCATGACATCTATATTCATCTAAAAGCAGCTTGGTCTAAAAGCTGGATAATATTTACCCCCTAAAATATGCCTTTGTTGGAAACAAAGAATGCTTTGGATCAGGACATGCAATATATAACCATCTACGCAAGTCAATTAGTCATCGAAGAATCGCTTTGAATTGCCGTCTCTATTCCAAGAGCATCCATTTGACCACTTCAAATAGTGGTCGTATTACTTTCCGCACCAAGGTCTTGATCTACATCACTCTGAAGACTAGTCTGCACCTCAACCAAGCGAGAATTTCCTTCCTTTTATTTTCCCTTTTTAAGTAATTGACCAAATCATGTCGATATCAATCACTTTATGTATGTACAGACATGAAATGCTTAGTCATCTCAGTAGTATAAAAGCGGGGACTTAGCATTTTTCATATCACTTAGCCACTGCCTTCCACATGGACTTTAATTCCAAACTGCCACTGCCTCCAGCACCAAATCGTCGCCACTGCTTCTCTCAATTGTTGTTGCTTTTAGATGGTATCCTTCACCAACCCCAAAGTATTCGGCCTTGAAATATTGTCTTCATCAATCCAGATCTAATCAACGTGGGTTTCTGATGGTAGTATTTCTACGGTGGCATTGTAGGCTTGGTCGAAGTTCCCTACGGTCTTGGAATACTAAGGCTTCGAAGTGTGATCCGCTATCGCACTAGATATCATCTATTGAAAAATCAAGTCTTCCTACGGTTAACCCTAAGTTCGACCTGAAGTTAGCACCAAAAAAAACCCAAGTCTTGTTAGCCTTAATCTAGCTTGGTGCTAGCTTTATATTTCCACCACTCTAGCTCCGGGTGTCCCATGACGTGTCTTATTCTTGCAATGGCTATAGACCTTCACTTGTTTAGAGCATATACATTTACTCTACCAAAGCTTGGCCAATCACACATAGTTATTTTAAACTCCGATGAGACAATTTTATGAATGATCGTTTCGATCACACTCCATCATTCGAATATGTAATTCAATTCAAATGCCAAGTTACGAAACAGTCACGTGCTACTGCAAAGAAGGCTCCATGTTGCTCTGTATAGCTGTTATATTATCATTCATTCTATGGTAATGAGTAAGATCCGACAGATAGTTCCATCATGCGATGGAGCTCGTTTGTCAGCATGAGCGGGTTATCTACATATAATGTTTCATCTATTGTGTATTAGACATAAGACACATACTATACATATTGACACTACAAATTTCCCCGGCTGACATTCAGAATCTGACTAGTCAACACAGGTTGACTTCCATTGAATTTTTTGTGTTGGTCACATGGATTTAAATTAAAATACAATTGTGAAATAAATTATAGTTGATCGTGTTCACTATCTACATCTTCAGTCAAGAATTATTCGGTGATCACCGTGTTTCAAAGGCACTTCCAAACCTTTGGCTCCTCCCAAAGTCAGCTATTCTTCTATTCAAGCTTCTACGTCTACTCCATTCGGAGCTAGATGTTCAATAATAGCTGAACTTTATGGGCAAATAATTCTGATGGTACCTCTTCGAAACCAAACCTCCTTCACCGAATGAACAAACAAGATTGAAAGTTATAAACAACCCTCTAAATCAAACACCGTCCTTACTGACCGTAGAGCAATTACGGATGATATAATCCCGTTATGGGATTTCGGAATATGATTTGCTTCTTCCAATACTCGATCAACAGGCTCACGATCCTGCTCAAGGGTACATTACTTGCAATAAGTACATGTACATGGGTGGAGGCATTCCACCTTTCAACGAATTTCTCTGATTCATTTTACAAGAGATTGAGTTGGCACCAACTCAAGTGCACCCCAATGGATATGCCATCCTTAATTCTATGTATGTCCTATTTATGACGCAACTTGAATAGCCACTATTTTTCGTAGAGTTGACACACCTTCTAAGCTTCAAGAAGAGAGCCGAATCGCCTTCCTTATTGATCATCGAAGCTTGGTGTTGTTGCAAAGCTATCTATGTGCTTCACAGCAAGCGTTCTTACTGCAAGAATGAATATTTTTTCTTTTGATGACACTTAGTCTAACTATCTTTGGTTGTCCAAATATAAGCTTCTCGCTTAATTTCTCTTCACCACTTTAATTCCATTCATCTAAGTATTTAACTTCACTTCTATTCTGCTCATGGATCTTCCCGAATGTGATACCAGCGTTGCACATTCCAACACCTTGGAAGCCCTAAAAAGAGTTAATGCCTAGTATCACACCACTACCTATCTTTTCAAGAACGAGAGGCTTTGTCAATATAGATTTCTACACCCTGAGCTATTCGTTGTCCCTCTCGAGCCTCCAGCAAAGAGGACCAAGGCTTCCACTTCAACCTTAGCCTCTACTCGCAACTCTGGTTATAGTGATCAAAGGGGCAATGAAGGCCCCATGGGTAAAGCAAACATCGATGAAGGCCAAGGTAAAGCGATAGAAGGTAACATTGTCGAGGAAGAGCACGAGGAGAGGGAGAAAGAGAGATGAGGATTGGATAGAGTGGAAGGAGGGGAAGTAGGAGAGGAAGAAGAAAAAAAAGGGAAGAGGAAGATGAAAACGATGAAGATTTTGATGTGAATGAGTTATATGGGAAGACGTCCCATGAAGGCACATAAGTTTCTGCTTTGTCTCCCAAAGAAATTAGTCATCAAATCATCCTAGATATCTTCTGATTTGATTTTAACACTAGCTATTTAAGCGACTCCTCATATAGGATCTTCCAAAAACATCTTCGGCTTACTTGAGGACTTGGACATCTCGATTAACGATCTTCTTAAGGGGTATTCCTTTATGTTTCAGTTTTCCATCCGAGGCCTCCTAGCCAAGGGAGATGTCGTCTTTACTACCCTCCAAATATGGTCCATAGAGCACCTAAGGATACTTGCACTCCACATACTTCTAGGATCATGAACACTTGTATCCGGCATTCGCCCTTACTTCAAACTAATGCAACCCTTTTTCTTTCATTTTAGGTATAATGGGAAGAGACTACTTCCATTATCTACGCTCAGGTGTTAACGAGCATAGGGGAACCACCCCAAAACCTTATCCATGGCACTTCACTTTACAGCGAGAAAATAAAGAAGAAAAGAAGGAAGGAGGAGTATCTTGAGGATAAAGATAAGAAGAAGCGTCAGGTTGAGGAGTGAGAATATACGATCAAGGGAAGAAGTCTCGTGATTTTCATGATTTCTACGATCCTGCTATCTACTCTTTCCAACCACTCTTTAATCCCCATCTTCACTTTCAATAGCTTCTAGTGAGCCGACCTTTGGTCACTATTGTATCAACCTTGTAACAATCCAAGGAGGTATCTACGTGTCCTTCTCCACCACCACTACCTTCAGGCTCATCCACAGTTGTGACAACTAAGATGCAAGCTGCTTCCTGAACCTTTGCTTGATAGGGGTGAAGTTTGACAACAACATTAAGGATATCCCTCATGATGAAGCCAATCACAGAGTCTGTGGGGTCACCAAACTTGTTGATCAGCTCTTTGAAAGGAGGAAATTAGCCTTTTCCCCCCCTTCAACGACAATCGAATTAACCAGATGGACATTCAGTCATTTGAATCGAAGATAAAGACTCGTGATAGAATGATAACTGACTATAAACCCGAATTGGCGAAACTCAAAAGGAGAAGAGATGAGGTTCAAAAGTTCGCCAAGGGCTCCAAAAAATTAATCAATGATATGTTCATGCACACACTCAGGCCCTCTACGTAAATAAATGACCATTTCTGAATGGCTCATTATGAGAATGATCAGCTCATAGTTTAGGTCAATTCCAAGGATCGGCCAACTAAGCTGAAAGATATAGTGCTTTAGGAAAAGTACTTGGCACTACTGGTTAAGAAAACAGAACTTCAAACACTTCAGGCTAAAGTTGAGAGACTTAAGGCTAGCTTAAGGACCAAAACAGAGGTAGAGATAGAAGTTTAGACATTGGCAGGGATATAGCCAAGATAAATGAACTCAAAAGCCAAGCCGCAAAGGAAAAAAAAGAAATGAAGACCACCCTTCAGCAATTTTTCACCAATGTCATCGAAGCCAGGAATCTAAAGTAGTTGGGAAACACTCACCCATGCTCTGGCAGACGCTTGGGAGGAAATCATGCATCCCATTGCTACTTCTGGCAAAGGCCTCACTGAAGATCAATTGAAAGTCAAATTCTTGGATGCAGATGATGTTATAAGTTTGGAAAAATAAAAGTGATTCTGGATAAAGAGGACGAGGCTGTAGGCAAGTCATCTGGTAAGGCTTCTATTGATCCTGGGATGGAGATGAAGATGCCAATTTCCACACCAGCTAGTTCAAAGGCCACCCATATTGTAACTCCTACTTCCGCTGTTATAACTACTGAAGTGTCGTACATTCCTCTTTCAGTTTCTCAACTAACACGGTCAACAATAGAAGAGGGTAAAGCCACTAAATCCCATGCCAAAGAAACTCCAACTAGCGAAGGTATTTCCCTTGTCTCTTCGGTATTTGAGAAGCTTCAATTCTCACGTCGTCATTAACCTTTACTTCACTGTTTGTGAAATTATAGATCATCTGTCCTTCCTCCTCCACCGCCACCAATTACTCAGGGTTTGGGTCCCATTGGTATTTCCACTGAGTTAACCTTTGTCACCACGGTACTTATCGCTCTAATTCCTTCCTCCGGTTCCAACCTTAGTCCTAATTCACAGAAGATGATGGCTCTGGAAGGATTCGAGGATACCTCATTGTCCTTATAGGAAGACATTACAATCACAAGTGTCGTGGCCCAAATGATTCGTTTTCCATGGTAGAGAGATTCGCAATCGACCTCAGCAAAATCAATATCAAAAAGGTGCCAAGAACTGAGATATCTGCTGACTCAAAGGTAACAAGCCCTGCTACTAGAATTCGATTGGTCAAAATCAAGCCTGTATTGGCCTTGCAGATCCTTTAAGCCTTCTAATGCTTCCATTGAAAAACCTAAAGATCCTATCATCGCTACAACCGAGGAAGAAACCACTCACTCAAAAGGCAACATTCCCGAGAAGGGAAAGTCCAAAAGGGGAAATCCAAGGATATGAAGGACTTGAAGAAGTGCTCAGTGAAGGATGATCCCAAAGGTGGTGGTAGGTGAGGGAAGAATAAGTAGGCTTCCTATTTAGCTTTTGTAAAAGCAGCTTCAATGCCTTTTGACGTATTTCATAGACGGTTTTTTGGTATTCTTTTGATGTATTTTGTTCCTTTTTGCATATAGGTTGAGTTTGTGCACGAATGGCCCCCAGCACATTTGTATAAAAGTAACTGTAAATAAAGATTGTTATTTATGTATAACCTTTGTATGTATATACATTCCTGCACTTCTATTTTGCTTGCTTATACAAAACCGCTTGCTTATATAAAATAAGTACATGTAATGTTATCTACTTACATTATACATGTCTATGTCCATGCAATTCTTTTACTTACTGTAGCTCTATAAGTAAATTTCTATGATTGCTCGGTTATATTCCATTGCACAGTATTGTTTATCATTACCAAAGTATTTTCATTTTGGCTAAACAGAAATAGTTATTCATTTTACCATCTTTATGGCTGGTCTTGCTTATCCTCGGTCAGGTTCCATCTAGCTGCAAGCAAAGTTATGATCAAAGAAGTTTTTGAATTCTTGATATTTCCCACCTCCATGAAACAACAGTCTGAGTGTGTGTCTCTGAACACCATATTTCAATCTCACTTATGTCCGGGCATTGATCGATTTTGATCATTGATCTTCATCATCCACCATCAACTAGGCATGTCTCACACGACCGTAAGTGATAGATAGTCCAACTACTCATCAATCCCTATCCCTGGGGATTGACGGCCCGATACTTGTCTCTAAGCATCAACGTTCGACCTCACCAATCCCCGGCGTCGATCAAAATGGCTCCTTGGCCATCATCGTGTTATCCTTGGTTGGGCATGTCCTGCCGGGCTGCAAACTTAGTCATGGAAACTTCAAGTATACACCGATTCCTAAATGTTTAGGAAGCTTATCTTTTGGGCCCCCGCTTTTGGTCTCACTTGGCTACGTGTGTCGATCGAAAACATTCATCAACCTTCCTCGCTTATCCTCGATCGAGTATGTCCTACCAAGCTATATGCGTGGTTGTGAAAACCTTAGTCTACATTGGTTTCCATTTACAGTAACCGAAACTTGGGGTGCCTACCTTCAAGCATCCACTCTCGATCTCACCTATTTTTAGGTCTTAACTAAGAGTATCCTTTGACCGTCCTTGCTTATCCTCGACCAAGCACATCCTTCATTTTCGAAAATATGGAAACTAAAATTTTAATTGTACATTAGTTTCTATCTCCAGGAACTAGTGCTTTGGTTTCCAGACTCTAAGCATCCCTTATTAACTTTGTGTATTTGGGCATTGGTCCAAATCAAAGGGAAAAGAGCGAATCATCTGATTGACGTTATAATTATACCCCTTTATCCTGTTTCTAGATCAAAGGAGTTAGTCGATATCTATATTCGGGTACCTTATTGCATTGCTAATCATGCAGCATAAGTTTCAGCTTACAAGAACATGATTCCATTGGTTCTAGAAGCTAACTTTATTTATGAACAAGTCCTGCCTTATTACATTGCTCTCAGTTCACTAGGGTGGATTATTTGCAAAAAAATAAGGTAAATAAACCTAAGTAAAATAGCATGGTAATACGTCGCTATTCCACGCATGTGAAATCAGATCCAATCAATGATGGTCATCTTGAAAGTTTTGTCTCCAGGCTTTTGTTCAATAGCATAAGAACCTTTCCAGTTTGGACCAAGTGCCCTCACACCAACAATGACCTATTTCAAAATAAGATCCCCCACTTTGAAGGTACGGCTCCAGACATAGGTGTTGAAATGTTGTGCTACTCTTTTCTAGTAAGCAGCTATCCTTAGTTCGGTTAATTTTCTTTTTTTATTGACCAAGTCGAGAGACTCAAGAAAGGGTTCCTCATTCATCTTTGGGTTATAGTTCTTTTTCCAATGATAAGGGACTTCCAATTCTATCAAAATCATGGCCTCAACTCTACAGGCCAGAGCAAATGGACTATGTCCAATCGTGGACTTATGGATGATGCCCCAAGGACATGAAAAGATTAAAGGCACGATTAAAGTTAAATATGATTGGGGACTATGTTAACACTTGTGTTATACTTCGATGTACTGTAGTACATGCTCTGTTCTGTGTTTATCATATCTTGTTTCGAACTCAGCTCTGATACCAACAAAATTTTAATACTATCAAAGTTTAAAAACAAAAGGTTGCTCACAAATTCATGCTAAAAGTCTAAAATTAGCATTTCTTCATTTTCTTTAAGATAGAGTTATATATCTTACCATCTATTATTATTATTCAAACAATCAAGTGTCAAAACAAATTTTCATAGTCATCATTTATAACTTTGTACTAAAATATCCTTTTAATTTTGTAACCAATGTATTTTCATCCTATAAGATCATAGTGCAAGTGGAAGTTCATCAACCTAGTTACTTTTGCTTTAGTTGACCATTTCTTCAAGATGGACTTGATGATTTTAATCACCGCCTCCACTTGTCTATTCGCTTACGGGGGTGCTACTATTGCAAGGCACTTCTCTATTTTGTACCAGTTGCATAAATCCTTGAACTCGCTACTCTTGAATTGAGTTCCATTGTCAGTTATAATATTCAATGGAACTCTAAAGCTACATATGATATTTTTTTAATATAAAGATGATCACTTTCTAATTGTGATCATTGTAGGTCGTTCCGCTTCAGCCTACTTCATGAAGTAATCCACTGCAATAATAGCATAATTGGTTACTCCTTTCGACATCGGTAGCACATCGATTATATTAATTTCCAAAATCGCAAATGGCCGTGGGCTAACCATTTGCGTAAGCTCTGTGGATGGTGATCTTAGAATTTTCATAAATCTCTGGCACATATTGCACTGTTTGGTGTGATCAACACCACTACAGTTTATTATTGGCCATAAATATTTGTAGCACGGGATCATCTTTGCTATGGTCCCTGATGTGAGCACCATAGCTACCCTCATGAATTCCTATGGGGATTTTCCTAGCTTCATCCTTAGATACACATCGAAGTAAGGGGGTTCATAAGCCTCTCCTTTATAGCACTCCATCTTGCATTATGAATCATAGTACTTTAGGAAGAATTTTCCATCATTCCTTCCTTTCAAGAGAGTTCCCTTCTGTGATTGGAGTCATCCATGATTCATTTTCCTTCTAAGTCTCCAAGACACAATCAACATCCATTTAGTCGATACTTGAATCATACAAAACCTCCACCGAAACCAATCCTGTCAACTGTGCATCCCTAGAGCTCACCAATTTGGCCAGTGAATTGGTCTTCATATTCTCCTTCCTAGGGACGTAGGTAATAGTGTGATGCTCTACGTCATTTAACAGGTTTGGTGTCTTCATCGGATAAGGGAAAAGTATCGCGCCCTTAGCCTGGAATCCCTTTTAACTCGGCATCCCAGTAATTGGATGTCACTGAAGCAGTGTCCTCACTTTCACTTCTTGCGCTATCTTGAACTTCGCTATCAAAGCTTCATACTTAGCCTCATTGTCCATCGTGTGGAACTCTAGCTTTGATGCACAACAAATTGTCCGTCCTTCTGGGGTTATGAGTACCACTCCTGCCCTAGAGTCATGTTCATTGGAAGCTATATCTACGTTTAATTTCCATTGGGAAAGTGGACCATATCATCTTCCTTTTCGTCGTCCCAGATGGTAAATTCACCAATAAAATCAGCTAATGCTTATCCCCTTATCGCCCTTCTTGGATGGTAAGTGATATCATACTAGCTCAGCTTGATGTTTCATTTCAATAATCTTTCCAAAGTCTTGAGTTGGTGCAGTACTTGCTTTAAGGGTTGATCTATCAGCATCTTTATCGGGTGAGCATGGTAGTATGATCGTAACATCGTCGAAGCAATCAACAAGCAATAAGCGAGTCTTTACAGCTATGGATTGTTCTTTTTTGGTCTGGTGAACCACTTCCGATGTAGTATACTTGCATTTGAATCCTTTCTTCATCAAATACCAATGCTGCACTTAGTAAATGAGCAAACACCGCCAAATAGATAAATAGATCTTCTCTCCAAAGGCTTAGATAGACCGGTGGTCTTTCCATGCGTCTTGATAATTCCTGTAAAGCGTCCTAGCATTTATTCGTCCAGACAAATTTTCCTTTTCTCTTTTTAAGGGCATCGTTTACGGTTGCATTTGAGATGGACTGACTCAGTTTGGCAACCTTCTCGTTTATGCTTTGCATTTCCTTTCTTGTCTTCGAGGCAGTTACACATTTAAAAGTGTTAATCTACTCCGGACTTGTCTTAGTGTCTCTTGAATTCATAAAAAATCCTAAAAATGTGCCTGATGCAACTCTGAAGGAACACTTCAGTGGGTTTAATTTCATCCCGTACTCCGCAGCACATTGAATGTCTTCGAAAGATATTCCATGTGGTTCATCGATGTGTAGGATCGATTTCACCCTAGAGGGAGGGTGAATAGGGTGATGGTATAAATTATAAAATTAATTACGGAAGCTTATAAAATAATTTTAACACAGATCACAGATCACAGAACAATAGCAGCACAGATAATAGCAGAATAATAAATGCAGAAATAGAACGACACAGAATTTACCCAGCTTCGGCAAAACCCTGCCTACGTGCTGCCCCCAAGGTTTCTACTAGAAATTAGATAGTCCTTCGCTTACACACGTAAACTCGCGACACCCGCTATTGACTAAATCTAACTCTATGCTCAAAACCCTGCCACAACTCAGCCACTGAGTTGCGAATTCTCAAGCTACACCACGTAGCTTGTCCCCTAGTCACACGACTGGAAAAAACAACAGTTTAAAATTTAAAAACAAATTTAAAAAGCAAACAAATGATAAAAACCCCTAATTTAAAAGGCCCTTAAATATTAAAAGAGAAGGCTCCTTTTAAAAACAGGCCGACCCAAATTAAAAGGCGATTTATATCCCTTTTCTTTTAATTCTTCGGCCCGTTCCTTTTTCCTGTGCTCGGCGGCTAGTTCTCGTTGCAATTCAATTAGGGCTTCTTCCCTTCTATCTAATTTAGGGTTTTTGGAGAAATTGATGAAGTCGACTGATTTGTTGGTTGATTGCAATCGCTGTTCCTCTGATTTGCTTCGGCAATCGACCATATCTTCGATTTGAACACGACTTCTTATATTTGATCGAGTTCGACTGCAAATTGATATGTGATTTTTGCTTTATTGCTTTAAGTTAATATTCTTGAACTCGATCAATTATTGCCATTGATGTGAATTTGATTTATAGGGCTCGATTCCCTGAATCTTCGATCGTATATATTTATTTGAATTTGTCAAATTCTTTTCTCTTGCCGCTTGATAATGCTTGAACGATGCTGATGATTTCTGACCTTTTCAATTCCTGTATATTCGTTGCTTGGTGGTCACGGCTTTGATTCATTTTCGTGATGACCACGGCTTGATCGTTTCTGACTTTGACTTCGGTCATTTTTTTTGATTTCATGAATTTAATATTGACATTGTTATGCTTCCACGACTTCGACGTTTACATTGTTCATCTCTGTCCTGTTTGTTTTGGCTTCATTGACCTCGGCCACGTGTTCATCTGAGTGTTCGTCCCTGAACATTACTGTTTTGGTTTACTGGTGCATGTTGCTGCTGTGTTGCCATATTGATGCCTCTGATCATTTGATTGCACATGTTTCAGTGACTCTTTGTTGGTTCATCTGATTCAGTGTTACAGAATTGATTTACTTGTTGCACTATATGTTCCAGTGCCCACATGTTGTACATATGCTTGTTGAGTTTGTGGTCATCCTGCTTCGTTACTGCCTTGTCTTTGATGTTGTACACTGTCATGTACACTTGTGTTCATGTTTGTGACATTGGTGCATTGTCGTGAGTAGTTTGTAGTTGCTTCTGTGCATTTATATTGGCCGTTCATTTGAGTTGTCGATATTTTCTAATCAGTGGTTTATGTCATGTAGTTCATTATTCTATTCACATGTATCATATTGAAATTCCTTGGTGCCTTGGTTATTGTCGTTGTATACTTATTGCTTCCCTACCTGTGCACATTAATGTCTTAGACCTGGCCTGAACTCGATTTTAGTGTAGTTGTTGTTGTGCACTGATTTGAACTTCTGGCTTGTTTCAGTTGCATTGTGTTTGGTTTGGATTGAAGTTGCAGGCTTGTGTACTACGTCTTTTGAGCATTGCATTACTTCATGTATTCATGTGTACTCTTGAGTCGCATTGAGTTGGTCTTGTATGGTTTTCTTCTGGTTTGTTCACTTCGGTCAGTTGCTTTGAACTGTTAAGAAAGGTTCGTCATTGACTTGATTTTGTTGCTTGATTATGATTTCTGACTTCACTTTAGTATTGCTCCATGTATACTTGTGTGCACCCCTTATGTCCGAACCTTTGCACATATGATTCTCTGGTGCATTTGCCTTTGTTAGACTTTGGCCGTTGCTGGTTCATATGTTTTTAACATATTGCTGTGTTTTGTTTATTTTGATTTTGGACGAGGCTAGTTTTAGTTGACTTGACCATTTGCACCTGTGTTGAATCCGGTTTCGCAACTCGGGTTTGACCTTGTGCTGAAGTCGAGATTCTATTTATATTGCACCTGAGTTGAACCCGTCCTTTTATTTTGGGTTTGACCTTGTGCTCACGTGTCCCTGTAGCATTATCAAGTGTATATCGGTGTGCACGGCCTTGTGGCATGTATAGTGACACACTATGCATGTCACATTGTTCGTGTGTGATGAATTCAGATTTAAATGATGACAAACAACCCAAATAACTGAGGCAAATAATATTTTCAAAAATCATATTTCATTTTATATTGCAAAAATATTTCTTTTTCAATTTTACTGCGTTAGTGAATATTTTTGCAGATTGCTCAGATGCTGGATTCAAGCTGGAAAGAAGTTGAAGATAAAAATACGAGTGTATGTGATATGTAGTGAGGTTCTGAATGTAGAAAAAAAATGTGATGTAATCAGAAATTGTTTTGTAATTTAAAATGTATAGTTATAGTGAGAGCTTGAAATTGTACTATCAAAATTGTAATAAATATTTGTTTGAATAAAATATTCGTTTGAATTCAAATTCCGTGTTATTTATTTTATTCAGCAAATATTTATTTAATCTGTAAAAATAAAATAGTATATTAACAAATACATTTAAACGAATGTATATATATTTATTATCATCAAACAAAAATCATATAAGCGCATATTCAACAATCTCCCCCTTTTGATGATAACAAACATATATTTAAGATTTTGAATATGTTAAATGTATTTGATCATTGATATGCTCTAATTTGCTCCTCCTATTTAAATGTTCCTCTCTACACAATACTCCCCCTACATATATTCATACAAATAAAAATACGCAAATGAGCCTAGATACAGATAGAAAATTATTTGACCTTTGCTTGATTTTATTTGACAAAATCTTAACCTTTATCTCCCCCTTTTGTTATCAGCAAAAGAGTAATAGTAATAGAAAAGTAGAGATATAGTGATCGATATTAATTCAACATTAAAACTCAATTGAATATAAATATTAAATTTCAATAAAAAATCAAACAAAAATCATAAATATTTTGTTAGGCGCATATTCCACTTTTAGAATGATGGAAATGATGTCATCATATAAAACCATACAGATGTGTCTATTCGTGGTAAGTTATATCAGGAATTTGAATATCTACTAACCATGCATAACCGTTAGGACTTTTAAATGAGATTAGTAGTATTCCAATTTTATTTTTAAAAAATGAATTCAAGTATCTTCTAACCACGCATAACCGTGAGGACTTTTAAATGGGATTAGAATCAACTTGTTTATTTTAAAAATCAACTTTTGATATGCGTTCCATACATGCATAACCGTGAGGACTTTTAAATGAGCATGGAAGCACATAACAAATTCCAAGTAATTCACCCATGCATAACCGTGAGGACTTTTAAATGAGAGTGAATACTTTGGTATTTATTATTATTATTATTACCCTTTTTTTTTTAAAAATGTGAAAATGAAAAACGAACGATTCCTGTTTAAAGTACCACATATCGACAAACTATATAGAACTTTGATGAGTGATGGTCGTTAGAAATATGATAGATATAGAGATGGTCATGGAATTTTTACCAACAAAAAGTTTTATAACTCTTGTTTAAATTTTTAAAGAAATTATCTAATTATACTTTCTCGAGTTATAATATATGATCAATATCAACACTCATCACTTTTTCAATCACTATTTTTCTTTTCGATAATCATTTGGGAGTCAGATTAGTCAATATAGTCATTTAAAATCAAATTCAAAAATAATTATGAAATTAATTTTTCAAAAATGACTAATATGAAATTATGGTCAAAAATGATTTTCTCCAAGGGGTTTTAAAAGAAAAAAATTTCTGCTATTTGAAAATTATTTGAAATGAAAAATATGCAGATATTTTCTTTGAAAAAAAACGATGCAGTTACTAAATGTCTCAACAAAAAATCACGTTTTACTAGTAATTTTTCTATCAACTAGATTACCAGTGTAATCTGCATCTGAATTTCTCTTTCACTCAAAATTACCATCAATTGAATTTTATAGACCAAAACATGAAGTGTGCACCAAAAATTTGAAACTCAATTTTTACAGCAATTTAAATGACATTCTTTTGAAATGAAGCCATGTAAATAATAAAAAACTGTGAACATAGGGTTAGCCGAATTATGACCAAATGTATTATTATCCAATCAAAACACTATTTTTAATCCAAAATGATATATATGAAGTAATTCAAAGAATCTAGAGATTATTATAGTGTTTTTGGCATAAGAATATAATTGACCAACTATGTTGAATAAGTCAGAGTCAAAATCATCATCTTTTCATCATCTCAATATTGGCTGATTTTAATTCAGAATATGGTGCAGATTATCACATTTAATATATCGCTCAAATTAATATACCTTTACCTGTTTTACCTTTACGATATTTTTCATGGTTGTCTATTGTGATTCTGTCACCTTTGAACTGGGCTAAGGAACTTTGCTTTGTCGTCCGTTGTGTTTCTGGAATAGCCAAAAATCCAGAGAACACTATTGTTGTTCCTTAGCCTGCCACCACACCTACACGATAAAAGATTTATGTGACCTATTTGTTTTTATAGGCCCATGGTTGTTAGTGGCAGAAAATTTTGAAAAACAATTTTGTAAAGACCCAAAACTATTTATAATTGTTACCTTCGGCACCCAAATTTATTTAACTTTGAGAGATTTTATATTTGTGCCTTTAGGAACCCAAATCGGTATAGTTTTCACGTGTTTGGGTCTATACCAACAATTATTGTGATTGTGTCCATATTTTCTACAAATTGTGCACATAGAATTAACTTGATTAATATTGCTTTCAACAATTTTCGAATTATTATATCCAAGTCCTTGTCTAACCGTATTATCAGTTTGCTTTCCTAATAGCATATTCAACGATTTTTCACTTTTTGAAAATTTATCTAAAGTCGTTGACAATTGTTGGACTTGTGTTTTGAGAGATTCATTTTTCGTTTAACAACTGTGTGCACTTTTTAATAGAATTCTCTCTCCTAGTATTTTCATTCTCTTTTAAAATCAGAATTTCATTTTCAAGTGATTTTATATTGATTTCTGATTTTTTTACTTTCTTCTTCGAATGTTGGACACTTATCACACTTAGGGATCCTACTTTGATAGGTTTTAACTAATTGGTCGAGTTTTTTATTTAAATCTATCAAAGTGTCTTTTTGTGATTCAAGTTTAGCGTATTTTTCCCTAAGTCGTTCAAAACAGCCGTTTACTTCATGAAAATATATAAGCAACTCAGAATGGGTAAGTTTTGATACCTCACTTGGCTTGTCATCGTCACTGTCAGTTGTATCACCTCGAAGACACAATTCTGCCTTTTTGCTTTCACTGCCAGTGCTTTGATCATCCTTGTCTATTTCATCCCAAGTGGCTGCAAAACTTTTCTTTTTCTGTTTCTTTCCATGGCTGATTTTAATTTGTGGACAATTGGGCTTGATATGACCGGGTTTGTTGCAATTATAACAAATAAACTTTTGTTCTTCTGAGTAGTCCAGTGCTTTACCTATTCTGCTTTTCAATTCCTGATTTCGAGCTGGATTTCCATATTTGCGATTCCACTTTTTGAATTTCTTTATTAGTAGTGCCAGCTCTGCTGCTCCTTCATCATCATCGTTGTCATCATCACTTTCGGTTGTTCCTTTGAGCGCTATTGATTTCTTTCGAGCATCTCCTCCTTCACGCTCTTCCTTGAATTTCATTTCTAGCTCATAAGTGGTGAGATTTCCGATGAGTTCTTCGACTTTCATTTGTTTCAAATCTTTTGATTCTTTTTTTTTGGCAAAGCCAGCCGGTTTTATAGTGGACCGTCCACTTTTATTACGCACGTAATAAAAATTTGAAGTACAGGAGCAAGGTAAAAGCACCTTAACTACTAAAAGGAGAAACAGAAAATACAGCACAGGTACGTGACGGCTATGTCACAGTAACAAAAAGTAACATGATAAAACTAACACACCACCAAGGTGGGAGAATCCCTATGAACCAAAATCACCAAAGAAGATCACAAAGGGACAGACCCAGAAAGGCCAACAAAAGGGCGAAACCGCAGTGCAAGACAAGGGTCATAAACCGCATCATCAGAACAGTAGATAAACGATCTATCCCAGGATGGATCAGCAAGCAAGTCCGCATTAGAAGCCGCATCCAACCCGTCCGTATCAAGAACAATAGAATCTCCAGATTGTTTGTAGCGAAGGCATCTAAGGTCCAGCTGATCATCAGATACAAACCGGAAGAAAGATTCATTTTCCGGGTTATACCTCATATCAGAATTGGGATCAATCCAACATCCTTCGGCCTCATCCCAAGCAACAGGAGGTAGGAGCGAGGGAGGGCAAGTAGCATCAAGAGGGATGACAGGAGCAGCACCAGGAACCACAGAACCAGGCGGAGAACCAGGCAAATCAAGGGGCAATGATGGGACAGGTAGATCAGGCAACGGAGCCTGAGGAGCATGAGGGACAGAAACTTTGGGGACCCAGATCCTTGGACGGGGGCGCGGCAAAGGTAACTTAGGAGCAGCCGCAGAAGTTTCAGAATGAAGGCAATCACGAGTTTGGTGTCCAAAGGAGTGACAGTAGGTACAAATATCCGGTACCCAGCCATAGCGAACCCTAACTTCCACAATATGGCCAACAGCAAGCTGTACAGGAATAGAAGTAGGGAGAGGCTTAGAAGGGGAAATCTCAATTAGTGCCTTCGCATACATTAACTTGTCACGGTCCACCGTGTTAGAGTCAAAACATTTTAGCTTACCAACATTACAAGCTAACCAATTCAGACCAATAAGAGGCTGAAGAACTGAGGGAATCTGAGAAAAATATACCCAAACAGGGATGGAATATACTTGCTCACGAGCACACGCCACAGTAGGAGACCAGGGGGTAACAATAAAAGGCCGACCATCAACGATGCAAGGCTCAGCATCTAATACACGCAGACGATCTTCAGAAGAGCAAAATTTTAAGAAGTACATCGTATCAATCAGTTTCACATCCAAATTACCACATATCTTCCAAGCCCTGCGAAGAACTGAAGCTGCATTTGAAAGACGGTGATGCGGGTCAAGAAAGAAACCAACCAAATAGTCTGACCACAAATCCACACCGGCTTGCAAAACACAAGGGGGAGGAATCATCACTCCATTTTCCTCAACCATTTCAAATTCAATCGGGATGTAGGCACCCGCATTACGGGGCAAGGATGAGAAAAGAGAAGACCACGATTTAGAGTTCTGCTTCGTAACATCAGGAACACGGCTATCTACAAATCTGGGGGCAGTGGGTAAATTAGCAACAGGGTTATCAATATTGACAGTAGGCTCAGATTTCTTTGGGGAAATAACACAAACACTTTTGCTTCTTGAATGGCGGTCACTTTTGCTTCAAATTTTCATGGAAGGACTCTAAGGATTTTTCGGACTATCTCCAACTCTGTGTATGATTTTCCAAGAGCTTTTGATTTGTAAACGATATTGGAAAGTCGTCCATGCATCTCTTTGACATTTTCTTCCTTCGCCATTGTGAAGTTCTCGTATTCGCTGCTTAGCATGGCAAGGCGAGATTCTTTGACTTGAGATGTTCCTTCGTGAGTCACTTCTAGTGTGTGCCATATTTCCTGTGCAGTTAGACAATGTGAGACACGATTAAATTCAAATTGATCCAATGAACAGATAATAGAATTCATAGCTCTAGCATTAGCATTTTGTAATATATTTTCTAGTTCTGTCCATTGATCCTTTGGTTTCTCTATTTCCTGATTATCTACAGTTATAGTTGGTGTTCTATAACCTATCTCAACAATATTCCAAGCGTCAATGGTTTTCAGAAAAATTTTCATTCTATTTTTCCAGTAAGCATATTCACCATTGAACGTTGGTGGTCTAACTATGGATTGACCCTCTGCAAAAGCATTATTAAAAGAAGCCATTTTAAAAATTCAAATTTTTTAAACAAAAACTGATTTTTTGAAAAAACGAATTTTTAAAAACAAATGATGACTTCTATTCCTAGATCTGATACCACTTGTAGGATCGATTTCACCCAAGAGGGGGGTGAATAGGGTGATGGTATAAATTATAAAATTAATTGCGGAAGCTTATAAAATAATTTTAACACAGATCACAGATCACAGATCACAGAACAATAGCAGCACAGATAATAGCAGAATAATAAATGCAGAAATAGAACGACACAGAATTTACCCAGCTTCGGCAAAACCCTGCCTACGTACTGCCCCCAAGGTTTCTACTAGAAATTAGATTGTCCTTCGCTTACACACGTAAACTCGCGACACCCGCTATTGACTAAATCTAACTCTACGCTCAAAACCCTGTCACAACTCAGCCACTGAGTTGCGAATTCTCAAGCTACGCCACATAGCTTGTCCCTTAGTCACACGACTAGAAAAAATAACAGTTTAAAATTTAAAAACAAATTTAAAAAGCAAACAAATGATAAAAAAAACCCTAATTTAAAAGGCCCTTAAATATTAAAAGAGAAGGCTCCTTTTAAAAACAGGCCGGCCCAAATTAAAAGGCGATTTATATCCCTTTTCTTTTAATTCTTCGGCCCGTTCCTTTTCCTGTGCTCGGCGGCTAGTTCTTGTTGCAATTCGATTAGGGCTTCTTCCCTTCTATCTAATTTAGGGTTTTTGGAGAAATTGATTAAATCGACTGATTTGTTGGTTGATTGCAATCGCTGTTCCTCTGATTTGCTTCGGCAATCGACCGTATCTTCGATTTGAACATGACTTCTTATATTTGATCGAGTTCGACTGCAAATTGGTATGTGATTTTTGCTTTATTGCTTTAAGTTAATATTCTTGAACTCGATCAATTATTGCCGATGATGTGAATTTGATTTATAGGGCTCGATTCCCTGAATCTTCGATCGTATATATCTATTTGAATTTGTCAAATTCTTTTCTCTTGCGGCTTGATAATGCTTGAACGATGCTGATGATTTCTGACCTTTTCAATTCCTGTATATTCGTTGCTTGGTGGTCACAGCTTTGATTCATTTTCGTGATGACCACGGCTTGATCGTTTCTGACTTTGACTTCGGTCATTTTTTTTTTGATTTCATGAATTTAATATTGACATTGTTATGCTTCCACGACTTTGACATTTACATTGTTCATCTCTGTCCTATTTGTTTTGACTTCATTGACCTCGGCCACATGTTCATCTGAGTGTTCGTCCCTGAACATTACTGTTTTGGTTTACTGGTGCATGTTGCTGCCGTGTTGCCATATTGATGCCTCTGATCATTTGACTGCACATGTTTCAGTGACTCTTTGTTGGTTCATCTGATTCAGTGTTACAGAATTGATTTACTTGTTGCACTATATGTTCCAGTGCCCCCATGCTGTACATATGCTTGTTGAGTTTGTGGTCATCCTGCTTCGTTACTGTCGTGTCTTTGATGTTGTACACTGTCATGTACACTTGTGTTCATGTTTGTGACATTGGTGCATTGTCATGAGTAGTTTGTAGTTGCTTCTGTGCATTTATATTGGCCGATCATTTGAGTTGTTGATATTTTCTGATCAGTTGCATGGTTTATGTCATGTATTTCATTGTTCTATTCACATGTATCATATTGAAATTCCTTGGTGCCTTGGTTATTGTCGTTGTACACTTATTGCTTCCCTGACCTGTGCACATTAATGTCTTAGACCTGGCCTGAACTCGATTTTAGTGTAGTTGTTGTTGTGCACTGATTTGAGCTTCTGGCTTGTTTCAGTTGCATTGTGTTTGGTTTGGATTGAAGTTGCAGGCTTGTGTACTATGTCTTTTGAGCATTGCATTACTTCATGTATTCATGTATACTCTTGAGTCGCATTGAGTTGGTCATGTATGGTTTTCTTATGGTTTGTTCACTTCGGTCAGTTGCTTTGAACTGTTAAGAAAGGTTCGACATTGACTTGATTTTGTTGCTTGATTATGGTTTCTGACTTCACTTTAGTATTGCTCCATGTATACTTGTGTGCACCCCTTGTGTCCGAACCTTTGCACATATGATTCTCTGGTGCATTTGCCTTTGTTAGACTTTGGCCTTTGCTGGTTCATATGTTTTTAACATATTGCTGTGTTTTGTTTATTTTGATTTTGGACGAGGCTAGTTTTAGTTGACTTGACTATTTGCGCCTGTGTTGAATCCGGTTTCGCAACTCGGGTTTAACCTTGTGCTGAAGTCGAGATTCTATTTATATTGCACCTGAGTTGAACCCGTCCTTTTATTTTGGGTTTGGCCTTGTGCTCACTTATCCCTCTAGCATTATCAAGCGTATATCGGTGTGCACGGCTTTGTGGCATTTACAGTGATACACTGTGCGTGTCACATTGTTCGTGTGTGATGAATTCAAATTTAAATGATGACGAACAACCCAAATAACTGAGGCAACTAATATTTTCAAAAATCATATTTTATTTTATATTGCAAAAATATTTCTTTTTCAATTTTACTGCGTTAGTGAATATTTTTGCAGATTGCTCAGATGTTGGATTCAAACTGGAAAGAAGTTGAAGATAAAAATACGAGTGTGAGTGATATGTAGTGAGGTTCTGAATGTAGAAAAAAATGTGATGTAATCAGAAATTGTTTTGTAATTTAAAATGTATAGTTATAGTGAGAGCTTGAAATTGTACTATCAAAATTGTAATAAATATTTGTTTGAATAAAATATTCGTTTGAATTCAAATTCCGTGTTATTTGTTTTATTCAGCAAATATTTATTTAATCTGTGAAAAATAAAATAGTATATTAACAAATACATTTACACGAATGTATATATGTTTATTATCATCAAACAAAAATCATATAAGCGCATATTCAACACGATGGTCATGACTTCACAAGCATATCATCCACATATTCTTATATTGTTCATATGATCTGGTCCTTGAACATGGAATTCACTAATCTCTAATAGGTTGCTTCAGCGTTCTTCAGACCTAACGACTTCACTCGATAGTAGCACTATCCCAAATCTGTTATGAAACTTGTGCACTCTTGATGTGGAATGTGCATTGCTGTCTGGTTATAGCTAGAGTAAGAACCCATGAAAAAAGGTAGCTTATGTCTGGTGGTCTCTTTTACCAGCCGATCAATTCTTGGCAGCGAGAAGCTATCCTTTAGGTGTGCTTATTTAGCTCCGTGTAATCGATGCATGTCTACCACTTTCATTTGCTTTCTTAACTAACATGGGATTATAGGGTGTGATACCCATTCAGAGTATAATGTGTCGTGGACAAAGCCATTTGACATCAGCCCCACTTCTTTTTTCAACGTAGTGAATCGCTCTGCACCCAACCTACATCTTTTCTATTTTACAGGGGGATATTTTGGGTTTACATTCAAGGCATGGCACGTTATCTCTAGCGATATCTCACACATATCCGAATATGTCAAAGAAAACACATATATGTTTTCTTGTAGAAAACCAACCAACTCCTTCTTCAGTTTGAAACTAAGCTGAGATCCGATCTTAAGGACTTGAGTAGGCTCGTCCATATCAATAGGAACGTTGATTTTTGGCACAACTGTTGTTACCCGCATTTTCTCTGACTACTTCTTGGGATCCATAGGCTTTAAGAACTTGCTACAGTTTCTAAGCCAGGACTTAGGCATTGGTTGCTATACATCCTCATTCTTGATGAAGAGAGCTTTCTCTACACCTTTCACTTTCTCCCATCACTTTGCCTCTCTAAGCTTAGCAAAATAACATTATCAACCAACATTTTAGTCGCCTCATATTGATCTGACCGCTTTCTCCATAGAGAAATTCATTATCAAGTACTAAAGGGATAGTGCTACTTGGAAACTAGCTAGGGTTTGTTGGCCCAAAAAGGCATTATTGGTGAAAATTCATCAATAATTATAAACTTACGAACCCACACCATTTGCAGTCTCCTTCTCCCAACTCCGTGGACAAGTTGATAATCCCGATGGACTCTTTTGCCTCTCCAGAAAATCCTTAAATCCTCGATTTACAAGGCTTGATGTCCTTTGGACTAATTTTCGTTCGATCAAAAGTCTTTCTAGATAGAATATTCACCAAGCTTTCATAATCCACTAAGACTCGATGCACAATAGTTGGGCTCATGATGGTTTTTATTAACATAGGATTAAAGGTTGCTACTTCAATCCCGTCAAAATCCTGATTACGAAAGATTATGTCGTCGATCATCAACCTCTACTGCTTAGCCTGAGCACCTCCTCAATGGTAAAGCAGCTCTCCTACGGTACATGCTTCAAAAATTTGCATACCATTCCATCTCATTCTAGTTATCCTCCATTGAATGAGGTCCTTCAGTTATTGTATTTGTCATGATCCTTCCATTGGATCGCCTAGGCCCCTCTTTGTTGTGTCCAGGATTATTCCCTTAAGCATTCGACCCTTGGTTCCAACATTCAGTTTTCCATTCTGGGGGTCCCTAACATATTGTAGTAGCGTTTTCTTATGGATCAACTCTTCAATTATATCCTTTAAATGGTGGCACTCATTGGTTTTATGCCCATATGTTTCATAGAAGCTACAATACTTTCCTGAGCGCCTTTCAGCTTTCATTGCCTCCTCCAAGTTGGCTTTCTATACTTTATGTTCTTTGCTTGGTAAGATAGATTTTTAGAGCGTATCATTTAGAGGCTTGTACTCCTCTGGTATCATATTTCTTGGATGTTTTTTGGTATCATTCCTCTTACGCCAGCACCTTAATTTTGTTTCTTCTGATTATTGGTATTACCCACATTCATGGCAACATTACCGACGTTCTCACCATTTTCTTTATAGCCACATTACTTTAAACTACTTCTCTCGGTTGTACACCAGTAGCCTTTTGAAAACTAGGTTTGTCTCTTCCAAGCAAAATAATTGGTTATTCTATTAACAGAACTCCTCCATGCTTGTTTCATCCTCCACCATTTTCCAAAATCTATATCCTATGTATCCTCTGGACTAAAGCCATCAATACCATATCCTCCTATGGATTATTTACCTTCATGATCACCTGTTAAACCTGTTTAGAAAGCCTTTTTGAGACTCTTTAGGTCCATAAGAAATGCTCGAAAAGGTATCATATCCTTGGGTCGAGTAGGGTAGAGCCTGGACTGCTCCAAAACTTCTTAGCCAATTCATCATACTTCGACGGGAGCTAAGTGAACTACATCGATGCAAATCCATCTAAAAAAATGGGAAACACCTACATCGAATTGCATCCGTCGCCCTGTTATCTTACTTGTGCCACTCATACTTGAATAGATGTTGATTGGGATCAATCATCTCATTGTACGATGGCATAAAGGGAATTGTAAATTTCCAAGGATATTCCTCCTACAAAATTTTCTTTGTGAATGGAGTTCTGTTAAGTGCGGAACCCCAATCTTCATTCTTCCTCCATCGTTTTCTTCCGTTGCTGATTTATCATATCCATGATATGCTCCTCGCTGTTTTGGTGATCTAGAAAACGATCATCAAGAGCAGCACCAAATGTTTGACTCCTCAAACGGTCTCAGTTCGCTCAATATCGTCAAGGCCCTCATGTCTTTGGGAGAGCCACTTTTCTGGATCTCTTTTAACACCTAGCTGGCTATGTGGTTGTTGTTTAAGCACCTGCATCCTACTCTTCAACATTTGGTCCAGTAGTATTGCCACTGTCCTATAAATCATCCTTGTTATCATCCAAATTAACGGCATTTTTAGGGCCAACCACCAACCTATTGGTACCGACCAATTCTTAATGGCACCGAGTGGTACATCTCTAGTCAAAATTTAGCCACTTCTCCTTCCTACTCTCCTTGATGCTCCAACAGACTTATCCATAAGCAAATGAATTATGCTCTCCAGAACCAGAAGGTGATGCACCTTTCCTACTTCTCGTAGGCTTTGGGACTGTTGGGTCAACAAGGCAATGTTGGCATCCATCTTCTCATTAAGAAACTTCTAACCCTCTGTCATTCCTTGATTCAATTCTACCATCATCTGATCAAATTCCACTCTATTTGTAATAACCCATACCTTAGTTGACTCAATTTTTTAACTAAATCAAAAACCAAAGTCCATTAGGGATGGATTGTTGGGGTTGGTAAACTAAAATAAACATAAGTATATCAAAGAGATATATATACGAACTCACAGCGAAATAATAAAAATATAATAAAACATATATACCGAACAAAGGCAACTATCTTGGAAACAATGTCATTCCTTGGATATCTAGTTGCCTTTTCATTATTGAGCATTAATGAAAAGACCTCCCTAACTTTCCATTCCTATTTTGCACCAGTAGTCTGTCCTTCTAAACCTATCATGTGAGTTGTAATAAGAAGGGGGTAAGAACAATGTTCTACAACTAGTAAATTGTATACTTTATTCAATACACTAGTTTATTTTACGAGGTGTCACATTCTCCCTCTTAGAATAATTTCACCGCTGAAATTCCTTAAAGATTGAATCATGTAACTTAGCACGCATCCATTCTAAATTATCCAATCAATTAGTGTACAATCAATTTGTAATCAATCATTTACAAGTGCATGGGTATCACAACACATATATATATGTATGTTGAATAATACTAGATTGGTGTGTCCTATATGAAGGCATTCTTTAAAACAATTCTGAAAATATGATGCAAATAATATATATATATTGGTAGTTCTATACGTATACAAGTTTTTTAAAACCAAATTTTTTGTTTTCACAAATATTTTTTGCACTCCTATGAACGAAAGTATGGCTCAATTAATTTTTGCATCCAACTCTACCATCCAATACCTAACACATAATTTCTAACATTTAAAAATTTGAAAATCCAGTTATCCTATATCTATACTATTATGTAGGAAATGGAATTTAGATGAGATTTTTGCATATGCATCCTTATTATGTATACCAATTCCGCTGTAACATAGAACTTTCTCTTTTGCCTCCAAATATTTTCCAACTTTTCCAAGTATAATTTTCATAAGGGGGTTTACATTTTAAGTTTTAAAACAGAGTCATTTCAAAAATAAGTTTTGTTTATTACCAACAAGGTATAGAAATAGAAATTCAAAAGCTAAAACAGTTTTTCTCTTATTATTATTATCTATCTTTTGTATAGTGTCACGGTTGTGGAATAGTAAAATTCATATCAACTAACATGTCGACCATCCATACGCTAAGCATTTGGCACTTGAGAATCGAAAATTTTCTCATTTTCCCTTAAAAATTATTTCCGTTTTCAATCAAATTTGAAAAATATTTTGAAATTTTTAACCAAATTTTTTTCTAAACATAATTTTTCAAAAGCATTTGCATTTTCATTTTTAAAACAAATCAAGTCACATCTTAACATAATCGAAATTCAGCCAATTAGTCAATACAATGATTGACCCTAGCATTACGTAGTTAATATTAAATTTTAAAACCTTTTTATTTTATTTTAGAACAACAAGCAATAGATGAGTATACTTAAAAAATTTAGCTTTTAAGGTATACCGAGCTGTAACACCTTACCTTTATACCCACACTAATAAACCATATTACTAGGTAATACCATCTGCTAATGCGAAGAATAAGGCTGGTTAAGAGCGATCATCTGTAGATATTTATTTAGGCGCGTATCAGCATGTCAAATTGGCTGATAATATTTTTTTCCTTTCGTTACGGGAGTGGATTCGACGTATATGATCTAGGCACAAAAAAATAATATGGTGGCTCAAAACAATTCAAAATGTCAAAGATTTAAATTTAGATTAAACACCGTAAAAAATTATGGCTCTTGATCATTTGAGAACCTTCTGTCAAAATATTAACTGAATTTAAAAAAAAGGTTTTTTTCTATATATATAAATATATTTTTATTGGAAATGTTCTGAAAAGTAAATATATGTATAAATATTCATAATTTCAAAGGATATGCGAAGCAAGACTTTATATCTATATATGTACAAATAAAACCATGTTTTCCTACTATTTATTACTAGCCTTTTTGACTAAAATATTTCAAAATAAATTTCAAAACAAAATTATTTTCCTATAAAATGCACATCCTTAGTTGAATGAGAAATTGAATTAAATGGTCTAGTAAAACAAGTGGTATGAAACGCTTGCATTTACTTCATCGATTAATTCTTGAATTTTTTCGATTGAACCCTTCTTTTCACACAAGTGGAGTCTACTGACTTGTAGTAAATGTTAAAATAAACACGTTTGATATGGGTCACACGATTGTTACTCGAATGGTTATTATTCGGAAGTAAATAACACTTAATTTGACATGTTTACTAGCTTGTCTTCTATGATAATCCGTTTACAGGCGGATCCTATGGGTTTATAGGCCCATTTATGAGTACTCATTTACAGGCTAGTTTGATAGGTTTACAGGCCTACCTTCACATGGTTACAAGCATGTTTACGGGTTTACAAGCCCATCTTCGAATACACATTTACAAGCATGTTCGATGATTTTATAGGCTCATCTTTAGGCTAGCATGTTCCTAGGCGTGTCTTTTGATTTTTGTATTTCTACCTACTTGATTTCTGGATTTTTATGAGATTTGGGTTTTCATAAAAACTTTTTTTAAATTTACTTATAAACGGTTGATTTATTATGATTTTGGTGATTTGATTTCATGACACATGAAACACTACTTATGGCACAACATTGTATTGGTTGTTTATCATCATAAGGACCTCATTATGATTTAAATTAAAACTAGACCAATCCATTTATTATTTTATAATACTCAAATCTTGCCGATATTTTTAGGTACTTCGGCATAGTGACCTCTAGAGTTGGATTAGCCTAGTGCTAGTTATATATGCATCTGTGTAGTTAAAGTGCTCGGTGGATTTATTGCGGCGTAGGTGCAAAATGTCATAGCGCGGATACAGCAAGGATATAGCGGGATATAGTAGATGACTCTAAAATAACATATAAATCCCGTACTTAATGTTTTTACGAATATATAAATGGTTATTAAATGAAAAATTAACATGCAATTGAATTATAATTAATACAAAAATAATTTTAAATAAAAACATGTGCGAATATACTGTAAATAAACGTAAATCTGTTAATATAATTGAATTTAGTAGAATATTTGAGTATTTTCATTTCTGAAAATATATTATAAATTTAATTAAATAAATTAATTGCATAATTTTTATAATGTATAAGTGTCATTTTTCAATTAGTTTCTTTTAAAGAAGATATAACGGAAATAGCGAAATATAGTGGGAATCATGAGATATAGCGGAAATAGCGGGGCTTAAAGCGGAAAGGCTATATTTGTGGCTATATGGAAAAATTATAGCGATAGAAATCCGCTATGAGATATAGTGGGGTTAGAGCGGGGCATTAACTGCACATATTGCATTAGTATGTTAGTAGTCTATTACTGTATGTTAGCATATTTTGTATATTGAGATAGAGACTAATTTTGTTGTATATAGTTTTGAGTTGACATGTATTAAGTATATTATGTGGACAACATGTGATCGCCATTTTATTGACAATTCCATGTATTGTATACATGCTCCTTTCAGCTTTATGTGATATGCATATTCTTCTATTGCGCTCTATGATTCTGTATTCTATAATATTTTATATTGTTCTGAATTGTTTTGAGCCACCATATTATTGCTTGGCGCCTGGATCATATATGTCGAATCCATTACCGTAAGGAAAGGGGTAAAAAACATTACCAGCACTTTGAGATGTAATGTTTTGTAAAACTTATGAATGTTTAAGGAGTATTATGAATAGAAGAAAAAAAAATTGTTAGTTATGTATATACACACATACTTATGATTAGAAAAGAAGGCGATAAAAAGTAGTTTTATAATCACACTAAAATATTGGTTCTAGATTAAATGCTACTAATGGAAAATGTAGAATATCATCTAGAAAAATGTTTTGGTATAAATTGGGCATATAAAAATATTTATTATAAAGATAGTAATATGCGCGCGTGTGCGCACACGCGCGCGTGTGTACGCATGCATATAAAATTCATGGAACATCGATGGTTGAGAATAATTATAAAGAAAACAATAAAAGGTATTTCATATGTGTTAACATTTTAGATGATATAGCAACTATCGAATATTAGCACATCAATGTTTTTCAATATTTTTGTATTAAAATAAAAGATGAAATATTATTTGAAAATAATATTTTAATGATTTAATAAAGTTAAAATGGTTTATTGTAATTTATTTGACAAAGAAAATAACTTTTGAACAAGTTATGCTTTAAAAATAGTGTTTTTACACTGAATGGTGTAAATTGTGAAATATTGTCAAAAATAAGGTCTTATTTATAAAAATAATTTTTTGTTGTTAGAATAAATTTTATTTCGTTCAAATAATAATTTCTATAACGGGGTATCATAGACCATACTCCTAGAATGGGATTAGGCCAATGCAGTGATTTTTATGAGATTGATTTTGATTTCACTAATTTGAGATGATGGTTTTATTTATAGCCTTGAGTAGAGAATGGCTTATATATATGTTTATAGTGATTTCAATATTGGGATTATGGGCTCTTATTTGACTTTCATGAGATTTGATTTTGGAGATTCCGATGATTTCACTTAATGGCTCAAGTGATTGCTTCTGTTCACTCATATTGTCGAACCCTTGAGTGTGAAACATCCATGCTACGTTAAACTCATTCGTAAGTTAAAACCTTTGAGACATTTCCACCCTTGGAAGTATAAGTTAAACTTTACTCATATCGTTCCTTTATATTCAAAAGAATGCTTCACTTATACGCTTATATTTCTTCCTCTCTTGCTAATATGAAGTTCAGTTAGCTTGACCCCTGTATTCATTACTCGGGTCAAACCGAGTTGCAGGTTAGCTTTTTGACATATGCTAGCTTTACTTTTTGGGCTTCTTCATCGACTTTGGATATGGCATAGTTTTTGTGTAGTAGTCTTTTGTTTGGGAACCTTATGATGTATATATTCTTTTGTAGGGATGTACGTATATATATTGTGGTTGAATACCACTTGTTGCATGTGGTATTACATTTGGTGTATGTCATATGTACATTATCTGTGTTGTTTTTCTATGACTTGAGATTGTCGTAGTTATTATATTTTGTTTCTATTGATCCTGTAGCAACAATAGTAGTGTACTAGACAGGAATTAAGTATGTCGAATACTTGAGACGAAATGAAAATAATGAATACCAAATCGACATACATAGCTCTTATCTAATGCAAGACTATGATGGTCGCCCTTAACCAGTCATATTCTCCGCATTAGCAGACATAGTTACTAAGTAATTCTCGTTGTTAATGTGGATCTCGGGGTAGGGCGCCACAGCTTGGTATAAGCTCAGTGGCGAGGCAATGTTGGTAACACTATCGACATTGCAGCTAATTGACAAGATAATTTGCTAATAATGGATGGCATAGTAACATCATTAAAATATTAAATATATGTTTGTAGAAGAATGTTCGCTTTATAATAATAACAATAACAATAACAATAATAATAAGCTAAAATGAATTACATATGATGTTTTGATTAATTTTGTATGCTATGTAGTGTTTTAAACGAACATTGAAACTTTATATACATACAAGTCCTAAATTAAGGAAGATTGGAATGAGAAGTAATTTGTTATAAAAGCTAGAAGGTAATTTTGTAGATAAAATTTTAGGAAGCATACAATAAAGAAATGCTCTTATAATTTGTGAATGTGGAAAAAAATGGTCCCCGTTGCTAAGGTATGTTGGGATAGAGCTTAAATAAGACCAGTTAAAATGAATATCTTAATAAATGACTATATTAATGGTAAAATGCTAGAGTCAGAAACTTGATGATCGAAAAAGAAATTTTATCAAAATCAATACATGTGAAGTCTTAAAAAAGAAGTTATGGTTGTTGGAATTAAAATTATGGTGAATAAGTGTTGTGAATGGATTAAAATAGAAGAAATTCATCTGGTAATACATTTACCTTATAATTAAAAGATTGAATTGAATGAATTTAACTTTCAAAAGATTAGTTGAAAAAGCAAGCACTAAAAAAATTAAAACCGTAAAAAAATGAGTCATTCTTGGAATTTGGGTGGGAGGAAAATTATAATAAGTTAAAAATAAAGTAATTTCTTTGACCTTATAAATTGTCTTGCTTCTGAAAGGGTGAACTCTATAGTTTTAACTTTACATGATTAAATTAAATTTGATGAATTATTTGAATTCTATAGTATGATATAATGTAATGGAATATTTTATTTAGTAAGGCTTTATAAAATTCTATAATGTGACATAAAAGATCCTTCATAAATCAAAGAAATGGAGAATGGTGAAATTGAGATTTGAAATTCATGAATATGGATGTTATATATTTTTATGTTATGTAATAAGGTTTGAAAATATTCCAAAGAAATAGAATTTACTAGAAAATAATATAGTTATTAGTAGAGTAGGAGACGAGTATATATGTATATATATAATAAAATTTAATTATTCTCAACTTAGAAGTTTAGTCTGTTAATGGAGTTTGAATTTTGTAACTCTTACATTTCCGAACGGACGAATTAAAAAAAATACGTACTTCTAGATGGAATAAGAAAATGTAGTAAAATTGTTAAGTGATTTTTGGAAAAAAGATGAATTAAGTAAGAGATATATTTTATAGGAGTAGATAAAATGAATTTAAAAGGAAAGCCTATCAAATATGAAAGGAATGTAGAGAAAAAATGTTGATGAATTAAAATTTCAATATGAAAATTTTAAATTCAATTAATATTTTGACAGAAGGTTGTCAAATGATCGAGAACCATAATTTATGTAGTGTTTAGAGATGTAAATCTTTGACATTTTGAATTTGTTTTGAGATATTTTATTTTGAAAAGATAAAGAGACATAATGAAATAAATCGTATATAAATTTTCTAGAAATTATTTGTATGTATATATATAAGTTTAGGTTTGTTGACATTAAAATAAAAGATAAACTGTATAAATAAGATTCGGTACACATAAATACCATAAGAGGATATTATATTAATTCAAAATTTAATATTGGGAGAAAGATTTATCTAAAATCAGATAATTCAAAACATTTTTTAATTTTGTGAAAAATAAAAGGAAAGAAAATCCTTTCTGTTTCATAAATATGCATACAACTTCTTATTAGTAGTTGGTCTTTCCAATTGTTAAATTTTCAAATATTAGAACTTAACTTGAAAGAAAGTAATGATCGGATATTCTTGACTTTCACTTTTATAGAAAAAGGATTCTTTAAGAAACAAATTCTATGTTAAAATAATTCAAATTGTGAAATAATGGTGTTAATATAAATGAAATCTTAAAATTATTTTATATCCTTATTTGGAGAATATTAAAAGAGTTAAGTGGTTGGGACACCTCAAAATGTTTATTATCTTTAAATTATATAAGGTGTTGATTTGTTATGAAAAGTGTAAAATATTTATGCAAACTGGTTTTGAAGATTCGAAAATCAGAAAATATTTAAAGGAAAAGTAATTTTGTGAATTAATTTACAAAATTAGGGGAATCTTTTATGTTAATAAAGTTTATTTAAAGATAGAGAAAGAAGAAGGCTTTGAAAAAATAAAATTTTGAAATATATAATTTGGAAAGTATGGAATTTTATATTGAAAGAATCTAAAAATAGGAAAATAATTATAGTGTTTGTAGATTGCAAAATTTAAAGAACGGTTTTGAGAAAAAATAAGTAAGTTGAAATGTTTAAAATATGAGGAGAAGGTTGAAATCTTATTAAAAAGGGGTGATTTCAAATAAAAGAAGATTTTGAATTAAACTTGAGAACAAAGATACTCTTATAGCTTTTACGATTGGTTTTTCACTAAAACGGGTTGAATTTTATGGACTTGGATTTTTCAAGAGGTAGGTTAAAATTGAATATCTTTGGAATGAGTTTATAGTACTCAATATTATGATTTTTAAGATAAAAGTTGATTTGAAGGAAATTAAAATCTTGAAAGTATTTTGAAGGAAAAGATATTTATAAATTTTTATTCATCTACGTATTAAAAGGTTGTTTGTAAGTTAGAGTTAGGAGGTAATTAAATGATTTTGTAATGCAAAGTGTTATCTCATGCCTTAATGGGTCGTATATTTAAGGCTGAGTACATTGTGGGTAATAAAATATGTATATTACAGACTTTTCTCTGTAGTGAAATTGCAAGGACGTGGTTTCTTTAATGGGAGAGTTTGTAACAATCCTATTATATACCTGAAATTAAACCAAAATATAATTAAATGGACGTAATTGATTAAGACAGAGATTTTGGGGTTTTTTAGTTTATTTCTTATCCTAGATTAGAGCGTTGAATTAGATTGGAAAAGAGAATTCATATAAGGGTTTTCAAGTGGATCGTTATTATTTGGTAAATATAAAAGAAATATTGTAAATGTGGTTTAGTTCTTTTATTTAAATAGTAAAATAAAGTTAAGAACTAAATTAAAAAAGAAAAGTTAATCTAAAAAGATTTACAATGGGAAAATTAATATTTGAACCATTTCTTTCATTTATAAGTAAATTTTAATAGCCAAATTTTGTTAACATTGAATATATTGCAATGAATTTAATGTAGATTTATTACAGTTAATAAACTAATGATTTATTGTTCGAATTCTTGTAACTTAAGAGACTATTTATTTCTAATTAATTGAAAGAAAATAAAATAACCTTTTTTGTTAAGAGTTCGTGTTTGTTAATTTAACCTATCTATTGTAAATAAAATGAGATAAATAAAGTTGTGCTTGTTTCGTTAGAAAATTAATTTATTTCATGGTTTTGAAATATTCAATTACTTAGTCATTCTTTTAAAAATTGAGAAAGACGAGATGAAAATCGTATTAATCTCAATCCAAGGTCCTGACAGGAGTTGTTGATAGGAGAAATAATTAAGAAAATAGAAACCAATGCGTTACTTTTCTTATCCTTCTCACCTCAGTAAATCAAATAGCAGTACACCATTTCCTCTCCTCATCTCAAACCCTAGGGAAAAAATCAATTATTTTAATTCAAAATAACTTATTGAAAAATCAAAGGAAATTCAGGGAATGTCTTAAGCCCTATTTTAACCTTTTAGACTTTTCAATTTCAGTTTTGCGGTGTTTGAATCCTATTTGTTGGTTATGTGAATATCCATTTCTTAGGGCTTGGTTGAAATGAGAGAAGGCGGATTGTTTATGTGATGTTTGGCTCTGAATTTCAGGAGATAGAGTAATCTTCATATCTAGCTCTATTTAAGTGCATGTTGGACTGCTGTGTTTGATTGTGAATATCTTGGCTATTGATTTACATTCCTTGAGCTAATCACTGTCGATAATTTGGCCATATCCTTTTCATTTCTCGTTGAAATTCAATAAATTTTGATTTTCCTGAAAGCCTAGACTTTGATCTACAGCAGTAATGTTTTGATTTTTGGAACATTTTGATGTTTAAATGGTCGAAATTGCGCTTTTGTATTGCTACCTTGAGAATGAAAGACAGGATTAGGTAATTAAACCCGAAACTTATTTTGACCATAACTTTTGAATGATAATTCCAAATTTAATGATCTTTTTCTTGCTGGAAATCCTAGACTTTTATTTACGAATTTCATGTTTTGAGTTTAAATGGTCAAAATTGCGTTTCTGTGTGATTGCCCTGAGAATGAATGGCAGGTTTATGTAATTTGTCAAAATTATTTTGACCATAACTTTTGAAGCGTTGATCCAAATTTGAAGATCTTCTTCTCACTGGAAGCCTATACTTTTGTCTATGAATTTCATGTTTTGAGTTTTGCAAAATTTTGAGATTTACAGGTTTCAAACTGCAAATTTTTGTCGCTGACCTGGCTATGTGCTCAAGGTAGTGCTTTCTCCTCTCTTGTATTGTTCGTTGGCAATTTTTCTTGCTACTTCATGTTGCTATTTCCTTGCTTCTTGAGCTTGTTTTATGATGATTTCTTTGCTAATTTCCAGGTTTTTGAATTCTTTTTTAACACTTTCATTTCCACAGAGGCCTACTCTTAAGGATTTTGTACCAAACACACCAGTTTCCTACATTGATTTCCAAAGTGACTTGCGAAGAAAATATTTTGATAAACAAATGGTTTTTTTCTATGCATATAAATTTATTTTAATGCAAATGTTTTGAAAGGTAAATATATATAAATATTCATAGTTTCAAAGGATAAGAAAAACTTTATATCTATGTATGTATAAATAAAAATTTATTTTCCTACTACTTGTTATTAGCCTTTTGAACTAAATATTTCAAAATAAGTTAAATGACACTAAAATAAATTTTTGAACAGATAAGTGATTCAGAAAGAGATGTATTGAAATAAATTGTGTATAAGTTCAAGAAATTATCTATATACATAAATTAGATTTGGTTTATGGACACTAAAATAAAAGATAAATTGTGTAAATTAGATTTGGTATAAATACATACCATAAGAGGATATTATATTAATTAAAATTTTAATATTGGTAGAAAGATTTATTCAAAATCGGATAATTGTAATTTGATAACATTTTAGAGTTTTGAGAAAATTAGAAGGAAAGAAAATTCTTTCCTTCTCATAAATATACATACAACTTCTTATTAGAAGTTGGCTTTTCCAATTGTTAAAATTTCAAATATTGAAACTTAACTTGAAAAAAGCAATATCGAATTTTCTTGACTTTCTATAGAAAAAGGATTCTTTAAGAAATAAATTTTATGTTGCAGTAATTCAAATTGTGAAGTAATGAATTCATACAAATGAAATCTTAAAATTATTTTACATCCTTATTTTGAGAATATTAAAAGAGTTAAGTGGTTGGGACACATCAAAATGTTTATTATCTCGAAATTATATAAAGTGTTGGTTTGTTATGAGGAGTGTAAATTATTTGTGTAAACTGATTTTCAAGATTTGGAAATTAGAAAATATTTAATGGAAAGTAATTTTGTGAATTAATTTATAAAATTAGGAGAATCTTTTATGATGCTAAAATTTTATTTAAAGATGGAGAAGGAAGAAGACTTTGAAAAAATAAAATTTTGAAATATATAATTTGAAAAGCATGAAATTTTACATTAAAAGAATCTTAAAGTAGGAAAATAATTATAGTGTTTGTAGATTGATAAATTTAAAGAAGAGTTTTGGAAAATAAAACAGTAAGATGAAATGTTAAAATTTGGGAAGAAGGTTGAAATCTTGTTAAAAAGGTGCAATTTCAAATAAAAGAAGATTTTGAGTTAAATTTAAGAACAGAGATACTCTTATAGCTTTTATAATTGGTTTTCCACTAAAATGAGTTGAATTTTATGGACTTGGATTTTTCAAGAAGTAGGTTAAAATTACATATCTTCAGATTAAGTTTATAGTACTCAATATTAAGATTTTCCAGATAAAAAGTTGATTAGAAGGAAATTAAAATCTTGAAAATATGTTGAAGGAAAAGATATTTATAAAACTTTATTCATTTATATATTAAAAGGTTGTTTGTAAATTAGAAATTTGGAGGTAATTAAAAGATTTTATAATGCAAAGTGTTATCTTATGCCTGAATGAGGTGTATATTTAAGGATGAGTATATTATGGGTAGTAAAATATGTACATCATAGACTTTTCTGTGTAATGAAATTGTGGGAATGCAATTTCTTTAAGGGGGAAGTATGTAATAATCTTGATTTGAGATATACCTAATATTAAACTAAACTATAATTTAAAAGGAGATAATCGGTTGAAATTGAGTTTGGGGATTTTCACTTTATTTCTTATCCCAAATTAGAGCGAATCGCATTAAATCGGAAAAGAGAATTTATATAAGGGTTTTTTAAGTGGATCATTATTATTTGTAAATATAAAGAAGTATTGTAAATGTGGTTCAGTTATTTTATCTGAATTATAAAATAAAGTTAAGAACTAAATTAAAAACGAAAAGTTAATCTAAAAAGATTTATAATTGGGAAAAATAATATTTGAACCATTTCTTTTATTTATAAGTAAAATTTAATAACCAATTTTGTTAACATTGAAAATATTGCAATGAATTTAGTGTAGATTTATTGAAGTTAATGAACTTATATATTAATGTCAAAATGGAATTCTTATAACTTAAGAGACTATTCATTTCTAATTAATTGAAGAAAAAAATAACTTTTTTGTTAAGAGTTCATATTTGTGAATTTATTCATTTCTATTGTAAATAAAATGAGACAAATAAATTTGTGGTTTTTTCATTAAAAAATGGATTTGTTTCATGGTTTTGAAATAGTTAATTACATTAGTCATTTTTTTAGAAATTGAGAAAAAAAGAAGTGAAAACCATATTTCATTGGTTAATTAATCTCAACCCAAGGCCCAATTAGTAGTTGTTAAGAGGAGTAATAATTGAGAAAACAGAAAAAACCAGTACGTTCACTTTCTTATTCTTCTCACTTCAGATAGTACACCATTTCCTCTCCTCATCTCAAACCCTAAGGCAAAAATCATTCATTTCAATTCGAAATAAATTACTGAAAAATCAAAGGAAATTCAGGTAATGCTCTCAAGCCATATTTTAACCTTTTAGACTCTTCAATTTCGGTTTTGTGGCGTTTGAATCCTATTTGTTGCTTGTGTGGATCTCTAGTTCTTAGGGCTTGGCTGAAATGAGAACAGGTGGATTGTTTGAGTGATGTTTGGCATTGAATTCAAGGAGAAATATTTTATAGGAGTTGATAAAATAATTTTAAAAAGAGAGCCTTTCAAATATGCAAGGAATGGAGGAAAAAAATGATGAATTAGATTTCAATTTGAAATTTTTTAATTCAATTAATATTTTGACAGAAGTTTCTCAAATGATTGAGAACCATAATTTATGTAGTGTTCAATTGAAATGTAAATCTTTGACATTTTGAATTTGTTTTGAGATGTTTATTTTTGATAAGATAAGGGATTCTAAAAGAGGCGTGTTGAAATAAATTGTGTATAAGTTTTCAAGAAATTATATATATACATATAGATACACATATATACATATACATATTCATATATATATATATATACATAAATTTGATTTGGTTTATGGATACTAAAATAAAATATAAATTATATAATAAGATTTGGTAAAAATAAATACCATAAGAGGATATTATATTAATTGAAAAATTAATATTGGGAGAAAGATTTATCTGAAGTCGGATAATTATAATTTAATAATATGTTTATAGGCGAGTTTGATAGGTTCACAGGCATATCTTTACAAGATTACAGGCATGTTTACGAATTTATAGGCCCATCTATGAGTACATGTTTATAGGCTTGTTTGATGAGTTTATAGGCTCATCTATAGGCTGACACGTTCCTAGGCATGTCTTTTGATTTCTGGATTTCTATCTATTTGATTTTCGGATTTTTATGAGATTTGAGTTTTCACCAAACTTCTTTGAAATCTACTTATAAACAGTTGATTTATTCATTGTGATTTTGTTAATTTGATTTCATTACACATGAAACACTATTTATGGTTCAATACTGTATTGGTTGCTTATCATCATTAAGATTTATTATATCATCATAGCAACCTCACTATGATTTGAATTAAAACTAGACCGACCCTTTTATTACTTTATAATATTCGAGTTAAACCGGGACGTTTCAGATACTATAGCATGATGACCTCTAGAGTTGGATTAGCCCGATGCTAGTTATATATGCATTAGTATATTAGGAGTCTAGTACTGTATGTTAGCCAATATTTTATATTGAGATATAGACTCATTTTGTTGTATATTGTTTTGGTTAACATATGTATATCACGTGTATCATGTGGATCACTTGTGACCACCATTTTGTAAACTACTCCATGTATTGTGTACATGTTCCTTTTAGCTTTATTTGATACGCATATTCTTCTGTCGCGCTCTATGATTCTGTGTTCTGTGATATTTTATATTGTATTGAATTATTTTGTGTCACTATATTGTTTTGCGCCTGCATCATATACGTCGAATCCACTCCCCTAAGGAAAGGGAAAAAAATATTATAACCCAATTTGACGTGTCGATACTCACCTAAAATAATATTTACGGATGGTCGCTTCTAACCAGTTTTATTCTCCGCATCAGCAAATGTTATTACCTAGTAATATCCTTTGTTATAGTGCATTAGAACTAGAGATTCACACATGCAACAAATAGGATTCTAACACCGTAAAACCGAAATGAAGAGTCTAAAAGTTAAAACAGAGCTTGAGAACTTTACCTGAATTTCCTTTGATTTTTCAGCAATTTATTTTGAATTGAAATGAGTGATTTTTCCCCTATGGTTTGAGATGAGGAGAGGAAGTGGTGTTATGTTGTTTAATTTACTAAAGTGAGAAGAATAAGGAAATGAATATATTGTTTTCTGTTTTCTCAATTATTACTCCGGTTAACAACTCCTATTTGGAACTTGGGCTGAGATTAATTAACCACTGAAATATGATTTTCTCTTCTTTTTTACCAATTTCTAAAAGAATGGCTAATGTAATTAAATATTTCAAAACCATGAATTAAATTCATTTCTAACGAAACAACCACAAATATATTTATCTCATTTTGTTTGCAATAAATAGGATTAAATTCACAAATACGAACTCTTAACAAAAGAAGTTATTCGATTTTTTTCTTCAGTTAATTAGAAATGAATAATTTATTAAGTTACAAGAATTCCATTTTTCACAATAAATCTGTTCATTAACTTCAATAAATCAACATTAAATTCATTGCAATATTTTCAATGTTAACAAAATTTTGTTATTAAATTTTACTTACAAATGAAAGAAATGGTTCAAATATTATTTCTTTTCCCCCGTTATAAATCTTTTTAGATTAATTTTTCTTTTTAACTTAGTTCTTAACATTATTTTAGTACTTAAATAAAAGAACTAAACCACATTTACAATATTTCTCTTATATTTACCAAATAATAATAATCCACTTGAAACACCCTTATATAGATTCTCTTTTCCAATTTAATTTAGTTCGCTCTAATTTGGGATAAGAAATAAAGTAAAAATCCCTAAAATCTCTATTTTAATCAATTATTACCAAATTAAATTGCATTTTGGTTTAATTTCAGGTATATCTCAAACCATGGTCATTACATATTCACCCCTTATGAGAATTGCTTTCCGCAATTCTCCATAATGGAAAGTCAATATCAAAGCCTTAGTGATACATCAATTAAAAGATGATTGTTTTATGATCAAGATATAATCATAACCGAAAGACTTACCAACTAACGGGCTGCAAAAAATAATTTAGGATGCATTCACTTGATTAATTCTCTGGTTACCCAAGAACAATCCTTTGGGTTATCAGATCATTTAACTTTGATGAACGGAACATTTTTACTGCGTAGGCTTTTAACCATCGAAGCAATAATGTGGATATAGATTCTGCTCATAAGTCAAATCTGGTGAAATCTCATGTTCTTCAATAAGTTTGGCTTAAGAAAAAACTCTGAATCTCTTAGACACTTCTGGAGACGAGAGATGTGGGAGATTGTTATGAATTTTGAAAAACTGGGTTAGAAAAGGAACTCGATAAATAACTTTGCTGATGCGTTCAATGATCGAGTAGGGTCCAATGTTGTGTGGAGCCAAGTTCCCAGATTGACTGAAGTGCATTACGCCTTTTAAAGGAGAAACAAAAATGAAGACCAAGTCTCCCATAGAAAATTCCAAATCCGCGCAGTATTTCTGCCTATTCTAGGCCTCTTTCATCCTTTGCCTATTAAGATGAATCCTCTCAGAAGCTTCACGAACTAAATCAGGATCTAAAACCAACTTATTATCGATTTCAAGCCAACAAGAGGATGATCGGCATTGCCTTTCGTAAAGAGCTTAGAAAGGTGCCATCTCGATAGAAGGTTGAAAGCTGTTATTTTATGGAAATTCGAAAACATGGATATGATTCTCCCAACTGCCACCGAAATCTAGGATACAAACACGTAGTAAATTCTCTAAAATTTGGTTCACTCGCTCCGTCTGTCCATCTGACTGAGGATGATACATATTGCTAAAATTGATACCCAATGCAATTTAAAGACTCTTCCAGAATCTACTTGTAAATAATGGATCATGGTTATTGACTATGGCACTTGAACACCATGCAATCTAACAATTTTCTTGACATAAATCTTCGCCAACTGGGGAGATGTCTGGTTTGGCCTAACAGGAATGAAGTGGGTTGACTTCGTAAGTCTATCGACAATCACCCACATACTATCATGACTAGATCTAGAATGGGAAAGACCATTAATGAAGTCTATGGATACCCGATAAAAGAAAGATAAGACACGATCACTACTGTATCGACACAAGAAATTTGAAGATGAACTCATAACTCCTAAGTTCACATTACCTAATCTCATTTCCATACTGGAACATCCCATGATTGCAGTAGTCCACTGAGTCTTTGATGCTCTTCTTTGACTAGCTGACAAGTCATACAACTCTTCACAAAGCTAGCCACATCTCACTTCATCCTTTCCTAGTAGTAAAGTTGCTTCATATTTGCATACATTTTACTACTATCAGGATGATGGTGAATTTGGAGAGATGACAATCCTCTAAAATATCTGTTCGGAGATTCCCAACATTAGGCACCATAAGTCTACCTCGCCTCTGAACACAACCACGAGCATCCACTTCAAACTCCTTCACTTCATCCTTTATACTATCATCCCTGCAACTCTACCTGAGACAGAGAAGATCGGGATCTTGCTTTGAGCTTCCGCTATTTGACCCAAAGAAGTGGGACGAGCCTCTAAACTAGTTAAAAACATAAGTGAACTAGAGTCTGTAGTTTGCTCCCAAATATCACAAGGCGACAAAGCTTCAAGATCCTTCCATTCGGCTAACAACATGGAAACCACAGCCTACTGTTTATGACTTAGTGCATCATTCACTCAATTCCCTTTTCTTGGAGTATACTGGATATCAAAATCATAGGATGCGAGGAACTCGAGCCACCTCTACTAACGCATATTATGCTCTTTCTAAGAGAATAAATACTTTAAGGACATGTGGTCGGTATATACACAAACCTCTCACCTAATAAATAATGTCACCAAGTCTAAAGGTAAAGACAATAACTATATGTTCGAGATCATGTGTGGCATATTTGACCTCATTCATTCTTAACTGTCTTGATGCATCTACAACTACTCTATCTCTCTGCATAAGAACTGCTCCACACAAAATATACCAGCATTCGTATAAGCCATAAGGTCATGATTCCCTTCTTGAACTAAAGGAATAAAAGCGTGGGTGAGGAGCTCCTTCAATCTCTGGAAAGCAGTTTCACACTTATCCAGCCAAACATACCTAACTCCCTTGTCAAACTAGTGTAAGGCAATATAATCTTAGAAAAGTATTTAATGAATCAATGGTAATAATCCACCAATCCGAGAAAGCTACAAATCTCTGATACATTCCTTGGCCTCGTCCAGTTCTGAATGGCTCCGATCTTAGAAGGATTAATAGAAATCCCAACTTCAGAAATCACATGCCCTTAAAACTTCACCCGCCTCTACCGAAATGATACTTAGAGAAATTTTCTTTCAACTGATTCTTTAGAAGTGTCTCCAAAACAATTTTAAGGTGCCTTCCATGCTCTTATTCTTACTTAGAACAAACTAAGATAATGCCGATGAAAATTAGAAATTTTTTATCTTAAAACTCATGGAATACTCAATTCCTGAGATCGATGAAATAAGCTAGGGCATTAATTCGAAGGGCATCACAAGCCACTCATAAGATCCATATCTAGTATAAAAAGAAGTTAAAGGAACACTATTCTCTGTTACTTTGAGCTAGTGAAAATCGATTGCTAAGTCTATTTGAGAAAAGACCTTAGCGCCACAAAGTTGATCGAGCAAATCATCAATACTGGGCAATAGATATTTACTCTTTATCGTGAGCTCATTAATCTTATGATCATCTATGCAAAGCCAAAGAATTCCATGCAACTTCTTTACAAAAACAACTGCTGCACCTCATGGAGAAGAACTAGACTAAATAAATTGCTTTGCTTCTAACTCAGACAATTGCTTCCTCGATTCTTCATTGTCATTTGCCAACATCCTCGTGGGAGAACGACCTACCGGCTAAGCATCAGGAATCAAATTAATTATTAATTCGATTGCCCGTTTTGGGAGGTAATCTCGAAATAGGCTCAAAGATATCAAGAAACTCACATACAACAGGAATTCAGGCTATATCCATTTCTTCCTGAGATTTAAGAGAAAATAAAGAAACTTCTGAATCAAAATCGATATCTTGGAGAGTTACTGAAATTCTCTCTTCTAAATCAGTATGCTTAAGATAGATAGTCCTTTCAGGACATAGGATATGAGTTTCGTATTTATTAAGCCAATTCATTCCCAAAATCATTATAAAGCCAAGATAACGGATTACACGCAAATCAGCAAGGAAAGAATATCCGCATAAAATAAGCTCTACATTTCTACAAAGCATACTAAGAATTGTGAACCCTCCAATAAGGTTCGCAATCCTTAGCAATGTAACCAAACACACAACATCCAACGATAAAGTATCAATGAGCTCTTTCAATACGAATGAGTGAAAAGCACCTGTATCGAAAAGGACTCGAATAGGAATTTTTTTGAATTCTCTCTAAGACAGAATGAAATATACGTCTGCACTAGCCAGAACCACCAGAAGATTCCACTGCATTCAACTTTCGTTTTACCATTCATTTTTATTCTAAATATGAGAGACACAAATCTTGTCCTTAGAGTGACTTAGATTCCTTGTTTCTTCTTTAGTTATGTGGTAGTTACCCTATATTAAAGGGACGGTAAGAGTATGCAATGATTAATAGGGTAATCATGTGAGGACATATTTATTATTTTCGTATAATACGTTATCTTTATCCTTAGCTCTTCTATGTCCTTGTCCCTTTATGGGATAGCAGGGTCCTTAAATGATCAGAGTGCGTAGCGGAAGCTAGAAAATTTACTTTCTTCTAAAGGTGATTGTGTGTTTGTTTGATTGAAATGTATGTTATTTCTATTAATGTTTGTTCTTGTTTATACTTAGTTTAAAATGTGAAAATCGAATAATAAGTTATCACTTGTAACTAGGGCTGTTAATTTTGTACGAGTGTCCGATATCCGTTCATGTCCGTAACGGAAATATGTCCGTCTGGGTCCGTTCAATTTTCATTTGGGACACGAGCTAGGACAACAAAATTTGTACGAGCAAAAATATTGTCTGGTCCGAGTTCGTTCGAATTCATCCGAATTTCTTATAATTCAATATATCTAATGAAAATTCTATTAAAAAACATAAAATTTGATGTAAATAGCAATGTCTGTCAGTGTCCGTTCGAGTCCGTGTCCGGAAAATGTATGTACGAGTCCGTCCGATTCATTTAGAACACTAGTAGGACAACAAAATTTGTACGAACATAAATCTCGTCTGGTCCATGCCTGGTCCGATTTTATTTAGGACATAAACTAAACACACCTCTGTCTGGTCCGGTCTGACCGATTTACACCCCTACTTGTAACTTATAAACCCAATTATTAATAAAAACTAGCGGTTTCTCTAAATAAAGCCGTTGGAGAAATTTTTTAAGTAATTAATAGCTATAACATATAGAATTATATGTTATATATATCTAATTGAATTTTGAATTGGAAGATATATTTAATAAATAAAATAAGACATAATCAAAATTTAATGGTGCTTGCATGTGTGAATTACTATGTTATGGTGTATTATTTTGAATACAAATAATTGATAATGAATTTGCATGTAAATATATACATATAGAAAGTTAATATTTTTATATAAGCAAGAAAAGAAATGATGAGCCAGAAATGATGAACCACAAATGACGAACCAGAAATGATGACCCAGAAATGACGACCTAAAAATGACGACCTAGAAATGACGAACCAGAAATGATGATCCAAAAATAAGGACCCAGAAACGACGACTCGGAAATGATGACCAAGAAATGACGATCTAGAAATCATGAACCAGAAATGACGATCCAAAATGGCGACATAGAAATGACGAACCAGAAATGACGACCCAGAAATGGCGACCCAGAAATGATGATCCAGATCACCACCGAGCCACATCTACCGACCCACTCAGGCCAAGCCACTCGTGACTTTCCACCCTTGATCGAGACATACCAGGCTTCATACCTTCAATCCTTTCCTAACTAGATACCCGTTCGAGACCGATCATATATTCTGCAACTATCGTCTTGTAGTCGGATAACACTGTTGATTTTAGTTAAATCTTCCTGCCCACGGCCTTGCCAAAAGGTGGGTTAACAATATGTTAATTTTGGAAAACAAAAAAATTGTTTTCCAAACTTAAATATTTTCAAACAATGTTTGGAGCCATGGAATTAGTGTGAACTGAGATGTGGCGAGGCAATGTTGACGTAAAATTCTAGATAGTCAACATTGTAGCCAACTGACGAGACAAATCACTAAAAGCTTATGGCACGACAACATTATATATTATAAAACTAAATTAAATTATGGATTTTTATATGTAAATATCTATTTGATTAAGTTTAAACCAAAAGAAATTCTTTAAAAAATGTTGAATTATTTCAAAGAAATAGAAGTCATTGGAAAATAATATATTTATTATTTATAGAAAAAAAGATGAGTATATATAAAAGAAAATTATCTCAACTTTATAAGCTTAATCTGCTAATGAAATTCAATATTTGCAACTCTTAGATTTTATAAAGCAAGAATTACAATTAAAATGTATAGTTCTAGATGGAATAAGAAAATATAATGAAGGTGTTAAGTGATTTTTGAATATATATACACACACACACACACACACGGAGATACATATATATATATATATATATATATATATTAAGGAAGACATATTTTATAAGTGTTGATAAAATGAATTTAAAAGGAAAACTTTCAAATATGAAATGATAAATTTGGAGGAAAGTGTAGGATTGAAAGTTATAATTATGTGAATACAGGGAATTGGGAGAAATGATTAATTAAATTTGAAAATTTGAAAATTTTGAAACCAATTAATATTTTGGCAGAATGTTCTCAAATAATCGAGAACCATAATTTACGCAGTGTTAAATTAAAATGATAATTTTTGATATTTTGAATTTGTTGTGGAATATTTTATTTTATTTTGAAAAAAAAGTGGTTCCAAAAGATATGTGTCGTAATGAATTATATAAAGTTTTCAACAAATTATATATATTAGATTTGGTTTACGCACATTAAAATGAAGATTGCAATAATGTATGGGAAAAAATTCATTTATAAATTTGTGTCTATTATTGAGTAGTTTATAATTTAGGAAAATAGGCATAGGAAAGAAGTTGCAAAAAATTTAGTCTCAAAGACAACAAATTTGTTTTTTAGTCTGGATGACACTTTTTAGTGTGAACAGAAAATGATAGTTGCAGCTATCATTCTGTGATTTACACTAAAAAGTGTCTTTCGGCCTGAAAAGCGAACTTCTTGTCTCTGAAATTAATTTTTTCTCCGACTTTTTCCCTAAGCCTAAAAAGCCCTTTATAATTTATTAATCTTTAGAATTAATTTGTGGGACTTTGGGATGTTATAATTTGTTTGAGTTTAAATTATTTAACATGGTTTGGAAATTTTAATTTTTTTTGTGAATAAGGAACACTTCAAAGTATAGTTATCTTAATTTTTGATTATGGAAAGCTTTATCATATAAGTATATATTAGAATTGTATCAACTTATGATAATTGAGAATTATATTGAGATATTATAAATTTAAGTGAGCTTATAAGTTATATGGAAGAAAATTTTAATTTGAAAAAAAAAATTTATAAAGAAAAAAAAGAAAAAGACATGATGGAAGTATTAATTAGAAAATGTATATACAAGTTATGGAAGGCGTTTTGTACAATAATTGGCAAATTAAACTTTGATAACAAGTTTTTTCGAAATGAAGCAAGTTTATAACTTTTAGAAAATAAGAAGACTGGAAAAATATACATTAATAGAAATTTCAATCTAAAGTTCTTAAATGGAGAAATTATAATTTTGCAAATGTTGAAAATGACTGAAAATAATATTACAAGAGAATGTTTGGTTATTTGGAATGAAATGACTTGTTATTTTGAATCTATAATTAGATATTTGATTCTTGAAAAGTTTTAAATCCGAAAATCAATTTGGAGAAAAAACGAATGATGATATGTAAGGAAAATAAAATGAAATAGATTCAATATTATAGAGCAAGAGGATTCAAAAAAATAATAATTAGAAAGTCTTTGGATTTCCATGGAATATTAATGGAAGAATTTTTTTGTTTCTTAATAAGAAAAGTTTTGCGATAGAAGAAAAATAAAATTTTGAATATGAAGTTAATATAGTAAAATGTCTTGAATATATGAAGTTTATAATAATAATTGTTATAAGACAATGATTTGTTCTAACTATGAATCTCAAGTTATCAACTCGTTTTTGATGAATATACTTTCTTTAAAGGCTATAATTTTGCGAAGCGATTTGTTTATTTAAATATAATGCTTGAACATGTGATTTGTTAATATTAAAACATTAAGCAAGAAAGGAAGCTCGTTCTCATACCAAGATCGAAAATCATTTAGAATATCGTTGTAACGAACGGGCATTTATCGAAACTTCATCCATAACGATTATCGTTATAGATGTCATACTTGCAAATGTTTCATCTTTTCTCTTAGGAATCTTGATACTAAAAAGCTTACTAACTTTTAAAAACACAAAAATAAATATTTTGAATCCAAGTTTCAAACTTTTAAAATTGATTTTGATTTCAAACCAAAACTCGTACTTATCACAAAGGATCCTTCATGATAACCAAATCTAATTGTTAACTTTGTTAACTTCTTTGCACAGTAACCACATAATTATGTCCATAATAATTTATTCATACCACAAACTCAAACCAACAGGATCACAATTTTGCATCATTCATAAAAATCTAGACTTCGCATTCAAACACACACTAACTTAACCACATGCATTCACATATATTAGCAACATATATGTGTGTGTGTGTGCGCGCGCGCGCGCATCCAAACCATACAATAATCCAAGCAAACAATCAAATTATTTTATCACAAAAATAGTCAATAAATGCAAAGGTAAAAACTTTCCCACAAATTAAGAAGTTTACTCATCAAAATTTTGCAAAACTTTTTTGAAAACTTGAAATACTTCAGAACCTGCAAAGCTTGGAAAACCACAAAATCAACTTGAAAATGAGTCATCTTTTCCTTGATTTTGGGATATGTTACTCTCAGAATTGGAAAGGTAGTCAAAATAAAATTATTGAAAATTATTTTCTATATAATTTCAAAAAAAGAATCAGTCGGTTTGGATCATTCCAGAGGAAGTTATGATCAAAAGAAGAAGAGGTATTTTCGGACTTGAAAATATGGATCCGAAAATGGGTCTGAAAGCAATGAGATTTGGACATAGCCGAGCTCAAAATTTGAAAAAATGGTACAAATAAAATTTTGTAGCCACGGAAATTTTACATGGTTTGAAAAAAATAAAACCTCCATTTGGTTAAGAAATAAGAAAGATAGGGTAGAAAGAATAGAAGGCAAAATTGAAGAAATTGGTATTTATAAGCAAGAACAAAGTAAGTTACCTAAACACCCTTGGTCCTTTACCCTCCATTTCCTCTTACCACCTCACCATGCCACCTCACCTTCATGTACCTCAGCCCACACTCATGTCCTCTCTCCTTTTCCAAGCTTTAACATGTTTTTAATGCCAAATGTACTTATGTTTCTATATGTTTCATAAGGCTTCTTTTTAATTTTTTATATAAAAATCTTATTTTATATCATGTATACATACTTAAGTGTTTATGTATATTCAAATGCATTCAATCATGTCTAAATTACTTTGTAAATATGTGTATGTGTGTTTACAAGTGTTACAACAATTCCGATAACTTTAAGCCGAAGAAAAGTCAAAAATCTGGAAAACGAATTTCGGTCACATTTTCTATTTTTCTTCAAACTAAATATTTTTGTAAACAAAATTTGAAAACTATTTTACTATCAATAGTTATTATTTAAAAGAGTTTTATTTCATTATAATATCTACTATTTGAATATTTAAAATTAATTAAATATTCACAAATCAAAGCAGTGAAATTCGAGATCTTCGTAATCATTGTACTCATTTGATCATAACTCTTGATTTAGTAGTCAGATTACGACGATTCTTTTTATTATCGAAAGATATTTTAATATTGAACAAATTTTCTTTTGAACACGATGTGAAATAAAAAGGTTTGTTAAGATTAAAAGTTGAATTACTAAGTAATATTGCCGTTGACATGAAAATGTAATAGTTCAAAACATCGTTGAATTCATTTACCATAATTTTCAAACGGTTTATACGATTTCAACAATTTTGCTCATTCCGGAAATCTAAAAAACCCAAGCAATAACTTTTATTTTAATATGCTGCTAAAAGCACCCAATAAAGGGCTTACCAATACCATTTCTAGAGAGCACAATGTATATTGAGCATATATACTATTTTATACCATCAAAAACACAAATCAGGCTACCATTTCAAAAAACCCATTTTCACTTTCCCTCCTCCTTTATTCCTTTAGCCGCCAACTATTCACTATGAGAAAATCAACGAGGGTGACGAAGAAGCAACATCAGACATCTCAACCATCTCACAACCAGTAATCTTCTTCTTCTCAGCCGTTGCGTAAGTTCTTTATACCCAATTTTGCTAAATTCGCATCTAGGATTTTATCTTGTTTTAAATTGGAGATAATCGACCAATTTTGCTAAAATAGCGTAAGTTAAATCACGTCTAGGGTTTGCCGCATATTTTTGTTGGTCGCAATTTCTGCTTGCCGTATGACACCATTTTGGAGAGGCTACAAGTTGTTGAATTATATATGAAATACTTTCTTAAAGCTTAATGTTGAATGCTTATAATTTCCCGACTAGTTTTTGAAGCCCTTTGTTAAATCTGAACTATATTTACAAACAATTGAAAGATGATTGTTTATGATGATGAAATATGGTTAGGCTTAGAATTTATAGTTAAATACATAGTTGAAAAGATTAAAAACATAGTTTAACTATAATTCACTTATAGTTAAAAAATACTTATAGTTAAATACATAGGAAAAGTTTAAAAGAAAAAATAAAATTGAAATATATAGTTTAAATAATGATCTATAATAAAAACATTATTGTTACTTTTGGAATTTATTCATTTGTGTTGAAAAGGTTGTTTACATTAGATTATTGTGGGGATGTTAATTAAATTGTTTATTGGATTGTTGGAAAAAAGGGAGAGCAATTGAATGCATCTTACCGGAAGAAGCATACATTGGAACTTGAAGAAGCCAAGAAAAAAATCTATTGTTCAAAAGTCAGTAGAAGCACATGAGGATGAAACAATTGCTAGTGATGAGGAAGCAAACGGTAGCAGTTCCGCGATGATGGATCAAAGGATGGTATGGGAAAGAAAAATGGGTATAGAGAAGAAAGTTTTTGATGATAATGGTTCAGATGATGGGTGAAGTTCGAATGACTCAAAGGCCGAAGATGTTCCACCGAAGAACCTATCAAATGTGATCATGTGAATCCTTCTACTTTAACCGTGGCCATTTCTTCCACGCTTGTTAATTTTTCGTGTATACTCAAAAGTTTCAAAACTCATATCACACGTAGCATTTGGATAAGAAAGAGGTAGATAAACACTTTGTAACATTATTACTTGTGTATATTAATTATAAATGCGCTATAATCTGTGGAAAAAAAATTTGTACAAGAGAGGGCTATTCAAATGTATTGCAAATTGGAGAAAGCTAAATAAGTGGAAGTTGGATGAATTGCTAAGTCAAGTTGTTGCAATAGTAAAGAATTCGAGTTTATACAATTTGGCTGAATATACATACAAACATGTAGTTACTATTTCTACTTTTATCGAGAGATGGCATCCAGAGACTAATTCGTTTCATATGTCGTTCGAAGAGTTGACAATTACATTGGATGATGTTGCTCAGATTTTGAAAGTTCCATTTGTTGGTCATTCTATATATAGGGAAGAAGACGAACAGAATGCGATTGATCTTGTAGTGGAATATCTCGAAGTTATAAAAGAAGTTCGAGGGAAGAATTAAAGGATTCATGCTTCGTGAAGCTTAATTTTATGTTGGATAAATTCAATGAAATATCAAAGAATGAAGAAATGAGCGAGAATGATAATGAAATCAATGCCCATGCTTACCTATGCTATTTGGTGGGATGTATTTTGTTTTGTGATAAGTCCAGTACAAAGGTGTCGGTTAAATATTTAAAATGCTTTTAGATGTTCATAGTTTGAGTGAGCAAGCTTGGGGAATGGGGGTATTAGCATTTTTGTATTGTCGACCTGGTTTGGCTTCTTGATGCGATGTTAGACAAATGGCTGACTATTCGACATTATTGACGGTATGTATTATAATTTTTTTTTCTTATGTAGACATTGTTATAGCTCAAAGAAATATTTTTTAGACATGGATTTATGACCACTTCTTTATGATTTCTAAATTCTAATATCGTTCCTTGCAAAAAAATATGAGCACACTATGCCTAGAATGTTTAGATGGGAACCTAAGAATCAATCCGATGATATAACATCTGCTATAATTCGACTTAGAGAACAACTGGACAATTTAATGGCTCAAGATGTAAGTTTTAATTTGCTCCAAGATCTTAATATAAATTTTGTGATATTTAATATCTTGTATTATTTTTAAATTTGTAAATATGTTGAGATCCTTATCGTAATATTAGATCTCATCACCCTTTACCTGAAGTTTCGTTCTACAATGGTGTTATATTGTGTTTTGACATTACTGAACCATATTATCCTAATAGAGTTATGCGACAATTTGTAATTTGTCAACGTATTCTTAAAAATCGTATGGATCCTAGAAAATGTCGTAGAGGATTGAGTGCTAATCAGTATCGGGTTGAGTATGATAATAGGTTTTGGTGGTTAGAAAATTGGTAGGATCGTTTGCTTTCTATGAAATCACGATCGCCGACTGTAGTGGAACCTGATACATATTTAGCAAGGTATTTTGATGTTTCACATCTGATTATTCAAAACCCTGAAATGAGGCAAAGTACTAGTAGGAAAGTTGATGTTGGCGACAAATTGGTAAATTTCCACAACTTTATATAATTTATTGTACTATTTATTACTTGAATGTCAGTTAATCCTATTTTGTTTATAAATTAACAGAAAATGGCCAGGAGTAAAGCAATTGATGTGCTGAAGAAAAGTTTAACTGCTTGTCCCCAAGAAGTTAGGAGTTTGTTCGGTGCACAAAGACAAACTGTGAATGTTTTTGAAGAAGCATTAAATGAACCGGATAAAAGGAAAAAACACAAGAAGGGGATTGATCCGAGAGGATGATTATTACTGTGAAGTTGGAATGTATTTTGTCAACTTATTTTATTTTCGTAAATATGTATGAAAAGTTATGGTATTTTGTATGGTGTAGGAAACGTTTTGGAATTTTGTTAGTATTATGTGTATTTGATGGTCATATGCTAACTTAGCTGTATGTACTTCAAATTATGGTGTATTGCTTTTGTGTATTTAATGGTATTTTGTCAATTTCCTTCAAATTATTAGGGGTGGGCATGGGTCGGTTTGGTGCGGTTTGGAGTCCAAACCGCTTCCGCACCGCATCAAACGGTTAATCAAAAATATAAATCATTATATCAATCCTTTAAACGGTTCGGTTTCGGTCCGGTTTGAATGTAGTACGGTTCGGTTTCGGTCCGGTCCGGTTTGAACCCATATTAAATATGAAATAAAAGAATTACTTGCATCAACAATCAATTTACAAAGGCAACCGTGTGAAACTTTTACATTTAAAGGGTAAAACACACAATGTTATACTGAAATGAAAGATTAGTTCTTAATTGTATGAATACTTCAATTTGACAATTACCTACAAATGAGATTTTTTTTTGATAGATTAACCAAACATCAACATTAATCAATGCATAATCATTAAGGAAATGACTAGAATAAGATTATAATTAGCGTTTATTCACAAAAAAATGAGATGAAAAATATTATACCAAACTATAACTTCTTTCTTTGTGTCAGCGATTATTATTTATATAACAACAACATACGCTAAAAATAGAATGTACATCGTTAGAATCTAAAATAAGATAAGTGTTGCTTATATTTTTACAATAACATTACTAATATAAATTTTCGGTTCGATCCGGTTTAATATGGTTGGTTCAATCGTTCAGACTGCAACCGAACCGAATTGATGTGGGTCGGTCCGGTTTGGGGTATCAGCTTTGGTTAGAAGATTCGGTGCGGGTTCCGGTGCGGATGGTTTCCGTATAGCGGTGCGGTTTATGTCCACCCCTACAAACTATGGCGTATTGCTTTTGTATTTTTTCAATCTGCTTTAAATTATGGTGTATTGCTTTTGTGTATTCGATTGTCATATGCTAACTTAGTTGTATTGTTTCATTGTATTGTCTCAGTGAATGTTATGTCAACCTGCTTTAGTGTATCCACTGTGTAACATATGTGTGTGTGATCTTGTTTCAGTGTATTGCTTGATTGTATCTTGTGTGTGTGTGCTAAATTTTGATAATATACTGGTTTCGGTGTATTGTTTCATTGTGATCTTGTTTCAGTGTATATTGTACTATCTCAGTGTGATCTTGTATCGGCATATAACACAAATTTATGTAATTTCTGGTTAGAATTGTTGTTTTAGTGCATTTGTACAACGCTGTCCATTAATATTTCATTAGAACACAATTTATACAATTTATATAATTTTTTGGTTGTCCTTGTGAAATGGATTTTCATTTAATGGTAGTTCACTAGGTAGATACAGATTTCTAATAGATGGAAATAGGCAGAAGGACAAACTTTGAAAAATATTTAGGCTGAAATACAACAAGTTTCATTTTTAGACTGAAGCATAAACTTTGAAAAATATTAGGTCGAATGACAATGCTAAATATAGCTAGAATTATGTATGGTGTAAAACTGAATATAATACTAGTTATAATTAGGATTTTGTACAGTGTAAAAAATGAATACAATGCTAGTTAGCATTGTCCTTTAGTCTAATTTTTTTTTTAAAGTCTGTCCTTCAGTCAAAAAATGAAACTTAACGTCCTTCAGTCTAAATTTTTTTCAAAGTTAGTCCTTGTGTCTAATCCGTTGTTTCTACAGACTAAAATCACCCTGCTAATAAACCTTTATAGAAAATTCCTGCTAGATTTAAGACCATTGGCAGAGTGATCTGGGTAATAAGACAAGAAATTGTTTCAGTTTAATATACATGTATTTCAGTATATAGTGAATATTTCAATATATTAGCTGAGTGATAATAATTACCAAATAATAAGACCAGAAATTGTTTCAATGTGTTGTATTGTGTCAGTTTAATATACGTAATAATTACCAGAAATTTTAGTATTGTGTCAGTTAAATATACGTACCGAACCCTTTACCGTTCAGCCCTAATAACTAGGGTCAGCCCAAAGCGCAACCCAGCCCGTGGGTTGGAGCAATCTACTAGGTCTGGGCAAAATTTGTTAACATTTGAGTTATGAATTATCTAAATGTATAAAAATAGTTATAGCTTTTTTAGTATAATAAGTTTGGATGCAGTGGTAGGCAGCATGCTTTCTACTCAAATGTGTTACGTTCTATTCTCATAGAGGCAACAATATTTGTTTTATAAGTTTTCTTCCCTAGATTTGTTATTTTAGGCTGGGGCAGTATATTCGTTACATCGGCCTTGCTAACAACCACCGTCTGATTGTTTATAGCCATGTGTCTGAAGATCTGGTCGATCTAAAACTGCTGTGTGCTCTATCATTTGAAATCAAATGCCAAAATTTTAGTACGGTGGTGGTACACCATTTTGCATATATTTTACTCTGCTAAACACCACCGTACCATTCAACGAAAGAGTAGCCATCTATAACCGTGCGTTTGTAAATTACCGTGGGTTTCGTGATTGGTCGACAGCAACCTACCAAATATACTTTCAATTTTTTTTAAATGTTATAGCAGCAATGCTATATTTCAACACAAAAAAATATTTTTATACTAAATATTTCAGTTATGAACCGTGCCATGTGCAATGTTTATTTAATATATTTCTACTATGAATTTGCCACAAATTCAATATAAACTTGCCAAATGATCATTATGAACTTTCCAAATATTCAATAACCATCCGATTATTCAAAATAGTTACCATCAAAAACAGAAACAAAATATTTCAATTTCCAAAATAAATCAACTCGGCTACAAATGTCAGACTACGCTTTTATTATATCATTACTAACAATCTGACTTATTCACTTCGGCTTTTCAACTGAGCGAATGAGCTGTATGCCTAGATAAGGACGGAAATAACCATAGAACTGATTTGCTAAAATTATAACGGTGAACTCTTCGTCATTACAAGTTTATAACCCTAAATCCCAACCGCTGCAGAATTCATTCATCATCTACTCAACATTTTTTTCGGCCGACTTCACCATATTCCTCCAAAATCATCAATTTCCACCTCCAACGGTCCAAATCCAACATTATATACCCAAATTAAAGCTCGTTTTTGAGATCCACATACCAAGAAATGTCTAGATTGTTAAAAAAATTCGTCAAAAAGTTCATGCATGAAGAAGGCACTAGTAGTGACGCCATAGACGCCGGTAGAGACAGTGAAGAACAGATTATTGTACCGTACGGGCGAGCAAGGAATGGAAAATATGCTAGAAGCCGTCGAAATTCTCAATAATCAGGACAAAGGCGAAGACGAAGACAATCACCGCGGTCGCAGAGGCCATAGGGGTGGTCGAGCGGGTAGGACTCGTAGGGGTGTGGGTCGGATTTTCGTTAGAGTCGTCGGGTTTAATGGATTTCAGGATCCGAACCTTACCGCAGTGAAATTTCCCATGCTTTCTAACTTTCGCGCGCTTCCAGAAGGCGAAGTACATGTCAACACACAGACGAGTTTGGCTGCAAGTATTTTTTTTTATATGATTAAAATAATTACAATATGTTGTTAGTTTAAATTTATAAGTATGATTTTATTTAACTTAAACAGTCGCGAAATATCCGTTCGCGAGCTTCTTCAGCGAACGCGCTTAGATATTTTCGTTCGAATTTGGCGAATAAGGATAGAGTCGTAGCACTTTTAATGGGCTTGGATTCTATTATTTCTTAGTAATCTAACAAACCATTTACTTAAAAAACCAGTTAATTTATCACTCTATAATTTAACTTGTTATGTACTCTACAATTCTATGAATCGGCAATGTTATAAACGGAGATGCGCAATTGTGCGCAGCTATTGCTTTACGATGATATAAAATCACTCACACATTCCACTTTCCTTGTGGTGAGCTAGGAATTACGGCTCTTGATTTCTCTATGCATACCGGCATTAGCATTGGAGTGGCCGCTTTTCCATCGCTTCTATACGATGATGCTCGATGGTGTGATCCGATACTTGTTCACGATCTTCGACCACACTTTGACCCTTCCGCTATATCTTATCAGGCCGGAGGTGCTATTAGAGTCAGCACTATTCATGCTGCCATGGACAGCATACTTAATCATTACTCTCCTGATGATGATCTGGAGCTTGCAAGATTATTTGTTCTATACCTCATAGTTAACTTGTTTTTCATCACCATGAGTAGCAGTTTAGTGGTCAGGTTTATTGAGATTGCATCTCATTTGGATTTCAGTAGTGTTGCTCTATATAATCGGGGTGCGTCTATTCTTGCGTCCTTATATGGATGTCTCGATGTACAATGCACCATTACAGACGCACTAGTTTCATTATTTGGTTTCTGGGAGTTACTATAGTACTTGTATTTTAAGCATTCCAGGGATTTTCATTTCATCATTTTGACTTCAGACGCATTTACATTTTTCCGTTGTTTGTCATTTTGGTGCATGGACAACAGGGGCCCTAGGGATAATGAATCATGTCATGTTTATTTGGTTGCATACAATCAAATCGATTTGAGGATGTATAGACATCATATTATATAACATCCATTTCATGATAGTGTATCGATAGGCCATGATTTTATAGAGATTACTAGGATGCTTGTCGGGCGGAAATTTCCACTCTTATCTTATCCCTCGACGTTTGGCGCACATTGGTATCTTGATGGGAGGTGTTATAAACATTTGTACGACTTTGATGCTATTCCCGATAATCCACACCCTCATACCCATCGCTGTATGATTTATCCTTCAAAGCCGCTAGACCTGGCAAGAGCAAGAGGTTGGTGGCCGACTGAGACCTTTGTTATTACCGGTCCATCATACGTTGACTTCTGGCGTAGATTTTACAGTGGGTCTGCTGATACCATTACCCATGCAAGGTAATAGATTTAGTCGGTCCATCTGCTATACGCCATGGCATACATCCCTCGGTTATGGAGGATCTTACCCAGCCCAATTAGGGGTACCGTGCACCCGATCACGTGTCGGATGCTTCTTACTTCGGACGGACCATGGCATTTCTTACTATTGGACCAGACCGTTATGTTGACGTGTTTCATCCTCCAGTGCACAATCAGTATCCGAATCCGACCCGGATATCTTACGCTGATTTATACGATATGCAGATGGGGATCATATATACAGGATATGTAGAGCATAGGCGTAGCATAGACTACTATGATAGTGAACTACGTTGGTAGGCAGAGTCAACAACACGACTGCAGGCACAGCTGGAGGAAGAACGTAATAGATTTGCTGACATGCAGATGTACTATGAGCATTTAGCTGGCCCGAGCAGTGGTGGAGATGATGACGATGATACACGTCATCGTCATCATACACGTCCACGTATGGATGGGTGATCTTATTTATTGTATTTCATTTGTGTTTCTATGTTGTTTGTGTACTTATTCTTTTGTTCTGATGTATGATATATCTATTGTATTCGGTTTATGTATCGATGTCATTATCATTTATGTTTCTTTGTCGGTGGTGTTATTATTCATGTGCTGTGATGTATGATATATCTGTTGTATTCAGTTTATGCATTGATGTCATTATTTTTCGTGTTTCTGTGTTGTTGGCAACTGTACAGATATTTTCCCAAAAGCATAGATTACCATAACCTAATAGTATAGACAATTGCATTCATTGGTAGTAAACATATCACTTCCTATAATTACCATAACCTTGCTCTCTTCTTTTTATAATTACCGGTTTGGCATTTTCTGCTTTACTTCTAGTTTACATCTACTTTTTCACAATCATCTACTCCTTCTCCACTTCTATCTACACATTCCTCACATTCATTTACACCTCACACTGATGCCATCTATGCCTTCTTCTATTGACTTCGATATAGAAGGCTACGTGCCTTCGGAAAGTCCACACACCGATGAGGATTGGTTTATCGAGTATCAAGAGCAACACTATGAGGACATCCGAACTGAATTCTCAGATCTTAGCCAACTAAGACTCCAGGAGGACGTTCAATCTCCATATGAACAACAGGTTGTACAACATCCATATGAACAAGAGATAAGACTTCCTACAAACGCATAGGAACGCCGATAAGTCCGTAATGAACGGATTCAGATGGAGCAGGAAGTTAACTCTCCTCCGTTACTATATTGTGTTTGTAGAGTGTCAGTTACGTATTCCATCATGCAAAGCAGAAAAGACATTGGACGGTGCCATAACTTTCCAATTGGTTATGGTTTATGGGAATGGATTGATGATCCATTCCCTCATCGAGCAGTTGAATATGCAAATGAACTAGAACAAGAATTAGCCATGCTTCGTAACAGGCTGAGTGCACTGGAATTTCAGCATTGTGGTGGGCATAACTAACATGTTGAAGTATGTAGTATGTTGAAATATATCGTATGTTGTGGTATGTTCGAGTATGTCGTGTGTTTAAGTATGTTTTTTATTGTATGCTTAAGTATGTTGTGGTATGTTGAAGTATGTCATATGTTGTGGTATGTTTGAGTCTATCATATGTTTGTGTATGTCTTTTCTTGTGTGTTTAAGTATGTTGTGGTATGTTGAAGTATGTCGTATGTTGTACATTTAAGTACACAGTTTAGTCTCCAAATTACATCGAACATACATAAATCATAGTACTATTGGTGCATATACATTAAACTAATACAACTCATAAAATACAAGTTACCCAAACTAATACTCATGGACATAAAACGACCTAGGACACTTGGCCAAACACGTGGACATACATCGTACATTGACGTAGTACTCACTCAAAACGTCTAGTATAATTCACCCACAAATCGTACTCAACATGAACAACAAAGTATGTTTGATGATCCATAAAATACAGGGAGTCAAAAGCCGATCGGGTCATTTGAAAAACATTATCTTGTTCTACCTCGGTTATAATTCTTCGATACCTCCTGCAAGCTCTAGTAAATGTAAATGTACTTCTAGTATCCAAATTTAGTCTTCTCAGCCAACACTTCGGATGGTTGTTGTAAGATTCATTGACGGTGACCTAAAAGTCTTCATCGACCTCCTCTTCCATGTGTCTTACATGTCAGCCTGCATATAGGCTTTAATCAACACCAAATAATCATGAGGAGTCCATGCCTGATTTGCCGTTTGGAATCCTATAAACCTCTCATGCCAATACTTAGTGTATAAATAGTAAACATGGGGATTACAATTGTATCGACGTGGAGCTAAATGAAACCAATCAATGGCCTCTACAAATGTACATTGTAGCCATTATTGCCTTGTCCTTTCCAACACTATAGCTACACTGTGCATCCGTAACTCAAGCAATGTCCTCTGCAAATGTACATTGTAGTCATTATTGCCTTGTCCTTTCCAACACTGTAGCTACACTGTGCATCTGTAACTCAATCAATGACCTCTGCAAATGTACACTTTAGCCATTATTGCCTTGTCCTTTCCAACACTATAGCTACATTGTGCATCCGTAACTCAATCAATGACCTCTATAAACGTACATTGTAGCCATTATTGCCTTGTCCTTTCCAACACTGTAGCTACACTGCAGACATTATGGCTTTTGCAAACGTACACTGCAGCTTTATCAAGTACTAACGATGTGGAGCAAACCGTAACCATTCAATGTTGTGTGATTCATTATCTTTTTTATTCCATATCCTTTTACCTCCCACACTTATACAGCATTCCGATCTACTCCAACACAAAATTGCAAAAAACTGAAACAAACCAATAAATCAAATTACTTACTGCTCAACAACCACGGATCCTAACCTATACTACCAGTACAAAAAGACATGAACCAAAGCTATGGTAATGAATAAGAAATGGATGATGAAACGGCAGAGTTTCAAATTCAGCAAGCAGTAGTAGCATATTCTTACTTTTTTGGTGAAGGATGTACCAGCAACCGTCGTGGTAGTATAATTAGATGGATTGACTGACGATATAAGAGGGACTATAAGGATGGATATGAAAGGATGATGAAGGACTACTTCATCAACAATCCAACCTACGATGTAAATATGTTCCGCCATCGATTTCGGATGGGCCTAAATGTTTTCCCAGAAATTTATCTCAAACTTCATGAAAACAATCCATATTTCACTTATAGGAAAAATGGAGCATTAGAACCTGGGCATTCTCCTCACATCAAAATCTCGGCTGCCTTACGTATGTTAAGCTACTGAACAGTTAGTGATCAGATGGATGCATATTTCAGAATTGCATTATCAACAGCAATAGAGTGCATGAAGGAATTCTATAAAACAGTGATTGAACAATTCGTCGAGGAAAACTAATGAACGGCGGGACTGAATGATGTAAACATAATACTTGCCAGAGAAGAAGCCAGAGGTTTTCCAGGTATGCTTGGAAGTTTGGATTGCATGCATTGGGCATGGAAAAACTATCCAATAGGTTAGAGAGGAATGTTTACAGGACACAAAAAGGTGCCAACAGCGATCCTAGAAGCGGTTGCGACCGATGATTTATAGGTTTGGTATGCTTTCTTTGGAGTACCAAGTTCATTACATGACATAAATGTTTTAAAACAGTCACACCTATTATTTGAACTGTCTAACGGACTTTCAATGAACGTTACATATAAAGTTGGTAATATCGAGCATCAAACTGGATATTACCTAGCCGATGGAATTTACCCAAAGTGGATAACTTTAATACAAGGCTTTAGGGTCCCAACAAATGACAAAGAGGGCTATTTCACTGAACAAGTGGCAAGCTATAGAATGGATATCGCACGTACTTTCGATATCCTACAAGCAAGGTTTCAAAATTTGTGAATCCTACTGATTTCACGACGCAAGAGTTCTAACTAAAATTATGTATGCTTGTATCATAGTCATAATATGGTTGTAGGGTCTGGAAGAGGTGGGTATAAAAACATTAGGACTAATTACCCGGATACGTTTAAGGATTCTAACAAAAGACCTGAGAGAAACATTAATTCAATGGAGGAATATGTTGCCATGGTATAACATACTGAAGATCAAGCTGCATACTTTCAATTGCGGGACCAGTTGGTGGACCATTTGTGGGCACATACAGGAAGGAATAGGAAACCATAGTCAAGCTTATAGTAGCTGTTCATGGAATTTTCGATGAAGTTGTATGTTTGCTAGTGTGCTTACTATATTATGTTTTAAGATTTGTATGTTGACCATTTCATAATATTATTAGGAACTTGTTTAACAAAATGTTGTACAGTCTTAGTTCAAAATACAGAATGGTACAATATTATTATAACAAGCATAACACAAATATACACATAAACCGAACGACGCATAGAGATACTACAAAGATACAATACAAATACACACTGTTTGCGCCAAAATTGGTCACAAACCCCGATGATTATGAAAGCACTAGTGTATGAATATAACTCAACAATATTCAAACACAAATCGCAGATCTTAAGTAGCAAAATAATAAATGTAAACAAGAACATACGATTTATAGTGGTTCGGCTATCTCCGGCCTACGTCCACTTCAAAGGTTTTTCCTTTTATTGATGTTCTTCGCTGATTACAATCGATTACAGCGGATTACAATGAATTGCAGTTCTGAAATTCAAGTACAACGGTGGTTGTTGAGTGCAAAGTAGAGCCTTGGCGGAGTCTTGATGCTTCAGAGTCTTGATTTTTGCCAAAGAGAATCTGGTCCCTTTTCTGAATGACCTGGGGCTTTATTTATAGGCGTAGGAGGCTGATATTTCTCCTAGAAATCAGGTAGACCACTTCCAGCACGTGAGGGGGCCCACATGGCCGAAACCTGGAGATCCGGGCCCATATTGGGATCGATTCGACCCTAGGTTCGAATCGATCAAGAAATCGTCCAATCATGGTGAAATTTAGTGTGGACATTCTTCAACATGTAGATGAACTCCTGTAAAAATTTCATGGGATTTGGATCAGTGGATTGGAAGTTACGATCGATTCGAATTCAAGGTTTCGTGTGCTCTGCCTGTTTCGAATCCATTAATTCGAATCCATCTCCTTCGAATCGATCGATCCACGTGCACATCGATGACGTGGCGCGCGTCCTTCATGTCGATCCACTTGTTGCTCCGAGTTGAATGGGTCGACTCCGTGGTTTCTGCCGCTTTGATTTGGTGATTTCGAATGCTGGATTCGAAGAATATCGATTCGAAGAATGCTTCCTTCGAATCGATAAGACTGGTCGCTGTTGGAATCGATTCAAATGCTCCACTACGCATTGATTCGAAGTTGCCTTATTCGTGGGGATTCGAAGGTAAGAAAGGAAGGGAGTCGAAGTTCCCTCAGTTGTGTGGATTCGTGGGACCCTTCTCGAGGAAATGGTTTTGAGGCGAGATGCGTGATGAGTTCGAAGTACCGCAACTTCATGGATTCGAACTCCTCAACCTTGAGGGATACGAAGAGAGGTGGCATCATGGATTCGAAGCTAAGTGGTCTGGATGGATTCGAACCAAGGCTTGCTTGATGGGTTCGAACCGCATGGGTTCGAAGTAGATGGAGTCGAACCGATGGATGCGAAGTCCATCGATTCGAACTAGGGGGTGTCTCATCGTTTCGAACTGAGTATTCTCTGTTTCTATCAAATTGAATCCATCATAACTTGGACATACGAACTCGGATTGAATTGAAATTTGAAATACGGACTTCTATGATCTTTCTCGCCACATCCTATCAATCGTGGCTCAATCCGGACTCGGACAAAATTCAGCGATATCAATAGTGAACCTGCAACGTACAATCGATATTAATGATTAATAATTATTAATTCTTGGTAAATTTTGGGTTTCTCAGCTTTGGCAAAAAGTGGGATAACACTTTGCCCCCCAAAATATGCCTTTTTGTAAAAGGTATATTTTGAACAATCTTAAATCAAGTGCAGTGAATGCGTATTTCATTCATAGCTACCGCAACGTTAATCATGCATATGGCTGTTCGGAGCCGAATCTGTGTTCATTTCAGTTCGCGGAAGTTAGCAATCAAGTTTTACTGTTTCTCCGGACTATTGATGGTCATTCTGGACCCATGCCAAGTCCATTCCAGACTCAGCGATCGAATAGAAAGATCCTATAGCACTCTGGCGTTGCTTTCTATTCCTTGCACTCTGGCCCCAGTTAGGGCATATAGCGATGTCTTGGTTGTTCGAAACCGATCATAGCCTCTCTGGGCTCTTGCTGGATCCCATCCTGTCACTTTCTGGTGAAGGGGAAACAACGATAAGTGAGTCGATCCTGTCGCTCTCCGACGAAGCGACTCACTTCTTGCACTCCGGTTCAAAGCAGTTGAACATTAAGCGATGTCATGACCTGAATCATCGGCCGATCATAGTCTCTTCGGACTCTTGTCGGATCCCATCCTGTCACTCTCTGGTGAAGGGGAAACGACGATAAGTGAGTCGATCCTGTCGCTCTCCGGCGAAGCAACTCACTTCTTGCCTTACGGACTTACCTCTTCGGGTAAAGGCGATCTTGTTTATTTTGAAATTTAATGTTCATCCTTTGACTCTCCGGTCAAAAGGTTTATTGCAAGAAGTTCTAATTTATTTGTTTAATATTCAAGTTCTAGATGTTCAATCTCAAACATCAGAGAAGAAAAAACTAAACATTGCCTCTCCGGGCATATCGGTTTATCTCCATCTCAGAGCATGCCTAGGGATCTCTTCGGTTCCCGTACATGTGTAAGTGGAGTAACCGTTTATTCTGAAAATAAATCTAAATAAAATTATTCGACCGAAGTCCAAATCCTGGACTTGGCCCTTGCCATCTCTAATCAGTTGATGACGAGTCATGATCCCGATCCAGGATCGTTCCTGTTAGGTGGAGGCGGTAGTTGTTCAAGCCTTGTCGCTGCTGTCCGATCTCTGACAAATTGCGGCAATCTACCACTCCTGGCATGTTCTTCCACCTCATCCTTTAGGTGACGGCATTCATCTGTAGTGTGCCCATCCAGCTCATGGAATAGGCAATATTTTCCAGTCCTGCGCTTCCGCTCAGTGGGATCTCTTATAGGTGGTTTTCGATAGGGGAGTTGCCCCCTAGTTTCAGTGTAGATTCTTTCTAGGCCTGCAGTCAGATCGGTGTATTGCCTGAATCTTGGTTCTCGGAATTTCTTCCGTTTATCAGGACTATCGTGTCTGTCATCCTGTTTCCTCTTTCCCTTGTCCGTTCCGGACTGTTCTCTGGAGGTTCCTACGCTTTGTGTGGTATTTATTTCACGACTCTCGGCTCGTGATTCTTCTAACCGAATGAACTTTTCAGCTTTATGAAAGAACTCTCCAAGATCTTGCGGTGGATCTTTAGTTAGAGAATCCTTAAATTTGGTGCCTTCCGCGACTCCTGCCACCGCCGCCATTAAAATCATTGACGGATCCGGGCGATCTACAGAAGTCACTGTCACATTGAATCTTAACAGAAAATCTTTTATGGACTCTCCGGTCCTTTGCTTGATTGAAGCTAAAGTCATCACACTCTTGGGTCACGTCACATGGACCCTGAACTGTCTCATGAAGCAATCTACAAGCTCGCTCCATGTTCCGATTGATCCAGTCTCTAGTTGTCTGAACCATAATGAAGCTAAATCTGTCAAATATAGAGGGAAGCATCGTGCCATCACTTCCTCGGATGCCCCCAGCACTTCCATGTGCCTAATATATCTTGTAATATGCATGGTCGGGTCTGATCTCCCGTCATATGGTTCTAGCGCTGGTAGTTTGAACTTTGGAGGGTTCCTTGCGTTTCGGATGTTTAGAGTGAATGGACTCCGACTAACTTCTTCTAGGCCTCCGCTAGGCAATCCTCCTCCCATGATTCGTCGCATTAGGCCTATCATTCTCTCATCTCCGTCTAGGGGTTGGCCCTTCGTCAGATTCCTGTCCTGCCCCCCGAGCCTTGAAGGGAATTCTGGTACGTATTCTTCTGGTGGCTCGTTAGCATAGGCATTGGCTCCAGTCTGTTGAGCTCCGTCTGTTGGTCTTCCAGTATCGGACCCTGAGGGTCTGCCCCCAAGGCCTTGCTGACCACCTTCAATTCCCGTATTCTGGCCTTGAGCCTGTCCTTCGTTAGCTTCTGCAATCCTGATCCCTTGTCCCGCACTCGTAGCTGTTGTAGTTGGTCCAAGGTTTTGCATGTTTGCTGTCCTCATTTGCTCGAGGAAATTTTGCAACATCTCCTGTTGGGTTTTCATCATGCTCTCGCGTAGTGAATTAGCCATAGCTTCCATCTCGTCTCTGGTGATATAGACGGGAGCTTGTCCTTCTCCTGATCCTGAGGATGCCTCTTGGCTCCCTCCCTGTTGGCTCCTATCAACCCTTTGTCTTGTTTGTCGAGTCATTGTTTCTGGATTGGAGTTCCTGAGTTCAACTCTCAGTGAAAGCACCAAAGTGTTTGCGCCAAAATTGGTCACAAACCCCGATGATTATGAAAGCACCAGTGTATGAATATAACTCAACAATATTCAAACACAAATCGCAGATCTTAAGTAGCAAAATAATAAATGTAAAAAAGAACATACGATTTATAGTGGTTCGACTATCTCCGGCCTACGTCCACTTCAAAGGTTTTTCCTTTTATTGATGTTCTTCGCTGATTACAATCGATTACAGCGGATTACAATGAATTGTAGTTCTGAAATTCAAGTACAACGGTGGTTGTTGAGTGCAAAGTAGAGCCTTGGCGGAGTCTTGATTTTTGCCAAAGAGAATCCGGTCCCTTTTCTGAATGACCTGGGGCTTTATTTATAGGCGTAGGAGGCTGATATTTCTTCTAGAAATCAGGTAGACCACTTCCAGCACGTGAGGGGGCCCACATGGCCGAAACCTGGAGATCCGGGCCCATATTGGGATCGATTCGACCCTAGGTTCGAATCGATCAAGAAATCGTCCAATCATGGTGAAATTTGGTGTGGACATTCTTCAACATGTAGATGAACTCCTGTAAAAATTTCATGGGATTTGGATCAGTGGATTGGAAGTTACGATCGATTCGAATTCAAGGTTTCGTGTGCTCTGCCTGTTTCGAATCCATTGATTCGAATCCATCTCCTTCGAATCGATCGATCCACGTGCACATCGATGACGTGGCGCGCGTCCTTCGTGTCGATCCACTTGTTGCTTCGAGTTGAATGGGTCGACTCCGTGGTTTTTGCCGCTTTGACTTGGTGATTTCGAATGCTGGATTCGAAGAATATCGATTCGAAGAATGCTTCCTTCGAATCGATAAGACTGGTCGCTGTTCGAATCGATTCGAATGCTCCACTACGCATCGATTCGAAGTTGCCTTATTCGTGGGGATTCGAAGGTAAGAAAGGAAGGGAGTCGAAGTTCCCTCAGTTGTGTGGATTCGTGGGACCCTTCTCGAGGAAATGGTTTTGAGGCGAGATGCGTGATGAGTTCGAAGTACCGCAACTTCATGGATTCGAACTCCTCAACCTTGAGGGATACGAAGAGAGGTGGCATCATGGATTCGAAGCTAAGTGGTCTGGATGGATTCGAACCAAGGCTTGCTTGATGGGTTCGAACCGCATGGGTTCAAAGTAGATGGAGTCGAACCGATGGATGCGAAGTCCATCGATTCGAACTAGGGGGTGTCTCATCGTTTCGAACTGAGTATTCTCTATTTCTATCAAATTGAATCCATCATAACTTGGACATACGAACTCGAATTGACTTGAAATTTGAAATACGGACTTCTATGATCTTTCTCGCCACATCCTATCAATCGTGGCTCAATCCGGACTCGGACAAAATTCAGCGATATCAATAGTGAACCTGCAACGTACAATCGATATTAATGATTAATAATTATTAATTCTTGGTAAATTTTGGGTTTCTCAGCTTTGGCAAAAAGTGGGATAACACACACCTAAAATAGATGACACAAAGTAACACCAACAAAGTACAATGCAACCGCACATCTAAAACCCAACCCCATACCTGCCACTTCTGCTTCCGCTTTCGCTTTAACTGTCTCTAACTTTCTTATAAGTTTCCAACTGCTCAGTTACTAGTTCTTGCTGTAAAAGAGAGAGCCTATTGAAATCATAAGTCATCAATTTGATATAGTTCTTCTCTCGCATCAAAGCCTTCTTCTCCTTCTTAGCTCGTCTCTTGAACTCTCGATCTTCCATGATAGCCTTTTGAAACTCCATTTTATTGCGAGTTCTTTATGCTGAAAAGTTGGCTCTATGTTCTCTTATTTCTCTTGCAGACATCTTTAAAGTTCCTGCAAATCTTGAAAATTCCGCACTTCATTGCTCCAACCGAATTGGTTTATTTCTACCAAGAGGACGTCCGTCATTGTTTCCAAATAGTGGAGATCTTTCCTGAGAACTTGGATCACTTCCAGGACTCGGATCGAAGTAGTTCATTCTTCTATCTTTATTTTGTTGCTCGAACATGAAGTTGTTAGGATTCTTCCATTTTGGTAAACTGGAGAGAACCTCAATGCTCTCTTGCAATTTGAATGGATGGTCGTATTACAGCTCATAAGCCTTACGCGATTCTTCAATCTGTAGAACAAATCCAAAAGTGTATGAATATACAAAACTAGTCAAACATATTACCATTTAAAAGAAATGTGAAACAATATTTTACTTACAATGTCAAAAGGAGCGGCACCGCTTTGCCGTCTAGTGTTAAATCTGGCAAGTATTGTCAAATAGTTTTGGCATGCGGAATTCATAACTCGATATCCTCCTTTGAGCGATCCACATGTTCTCTTCAATGATCCAAGGTGTTGTAAAAATCCGCTACTCTTTCCTAAAATTTTCGATCCTTCGTATTATTTCCAGAAATACTATCTTATGAAATGTGTACCCATGATTTAGCAAGTGAAATTATTGTTCAGAAGTAAACTTAACATTCTTTTTTCTACCGCCAGTTGCTACTCCTTTCTCTTCAACATTTTCCACGTCAATATCTTTTATGCCAATGTCTGGCTCCGTTGCAACTGAATCTCTACACCGTCTGTCGAAAATGCCATTTAAGGATATCCACTTCTTCATTTTGTTATACTTCGGGCTCGGGGGCGCAAGCATCTCTGCAATGGCTTCTTCATTGCATTCTTCCGTATTTATTGCATCGTCTTCTTGGTTTTCATCTTCCTCCTCCTCCAAACTACTAACGGTTTCTTCATTAGCAGGAGCCTTGCGTGCATAAGAATATTGCATTTCGAGATTCGGTATTACTTCATGATCATTAATCTCTAACTGTATCGCGTTAAGATGATGATGTTGTAGTTGATCGTTTTGCATCATCAAAGACAAGTATGATGAGTGATCGTCGTATGCACCTAAAGGATGACGTTATTGGTAATATGGTTGCAGGGGAGTAGATTGAATGGGAGAAAAGTTAGGAGGAGTAAGCGGCTGGCAAGGTTTTCTATAAGAGAAGTACAAATACGGCGAAAATCCATACTCATGTGATGGACGAAGTGTTAGTTGTTGGTGTGGTGGGTGTTGATTAGAAAATCCGATGGAAGGGTATGTGGACATGGGTTTCTTGCTAATAACTTTTTTGGCGGAACGTTTGGATGAAGAAGACATTCTTAGAATTAGAGGAGGAAGAAGTAAAGCTGAGTTGGTGTGAAAGAAGGAGAAAGGTGGTGGAATATGTAGAGGGAAGTAAGTGGAACGTTGGAACATAGTCATTGAGTTAACAATGGCTATGTTTTATAATGGTAAAGACTTTGCCATTATAAACTTATAACGGCAAATTTTTTTTCATTATACTCACCAACCCCTATTCAGTTCACTAGCCACGAGATCAGTTCAAACTAGCCACCGAGAAGTGAACAAGCCCCACCTGGTTGCTCCGTGGCTTGTTTAGCAACTCAACAATCCGTTGTTGGTTATGCCCGAATAAAAAAGTCAAACTCAAATTCTAAATGTGTGCATCCTTGGTTACTAAATCCGGTGGTTTTATTTTAACAAATACCACTTGTCGTTTAACATAAAATTCACTTTACGGTTTTGCTTCTGCAGATGCAAATCGACGTCGAAAACTAGCTATAAGGGGAATTGGTGCTTCATCTCTCACAGTTAATTTGACAAAACGACAATCAAGAATATTAGCAAAACATACAAATCGATATTTCTCCACTACATTTGGAGCAGTTTGATGTGCGTGCTATGTCAAACACTAACGGCTAGATATCTAAACCATGACTTGGTTGAATGTATCGAAAATTAAATACCCAATTTCAGTCATAGTCATCTAATTGTTTTTAAAGCATGGTCCTGTACAACAATCAATATGATCCTTTAGTTGTTCACAAAGGGAAATATCAAAATGTCTAACATATAAGTCCCAGTGCTTGTTTAACACGCTCCTAAAATCTTTGTTCGGACGGTGCATTAATAATCATTTTTCAACTTTGCAAAACCATTTCAAATACTTCAACGGTTTGAAACTCCGGTTTGCAATTAGCAATCACATTATTCCCCATATGCCAAAAACACATCATTAATCTTGCTTTTGGAAAAACCTTTTTAATTCTATTTATCAACGCTCATTCCCTATCAGTAACTATTACCTCGAGTGTTTATCAGGTAGGTAAAAATATCGTAGTTTCCAAAGAGCCTATTCGTAATTGTCTTCTTTTTCATTTGCTAAAAAAGCTTTTACAATGCTCAAAATCTTACCGCTAGATGTCATTCCAACCCTTTCAAGTAATGGCATATTATAACGGTTTGTTTTATATGTGCAATCAAGAAGCAATGTATATGGAAAACACTTACACATGACGGATGATTCTGGATGAGACCTCATCAAATCAATCAAATGATCAGTTGCCGATTCATACCTATAAAAATAAATATAATGCTTTTCGACTGGCAATTTCAATAGCTGTTGCATAGCAGAACTGCATTCACTGGCTGAAAGTTGCATTTGATATTTGGCGTTGTAAATAGTTTTCAAAGATGATATATTCTCTGAAAATGTTTTCTTTATAGTAGTCAAAATTTCTCTCGGTTATACACTAGCTATGTTCATATCTGCTAATATTTTTTTCCTCTTATCGATCAATCATGCTGCATAGGGGTGTCCTTCTAATGAATTAGGAAGCTTGTGATTGTGTGTACCATTATGTACATCAACCTTCCAATTATCATCATCCAGATATACGCTTTTGGCCAAGAATGGACAATTGCATTTTCTTGTCGCACTTGGTCTACTACATCTAATGTTGATGTCAAATTCGCTTTTCTTTGAAACATTGCTTCGGTAGCTTCCCCCTATTTCGCAGCCTAATTGCAGCCTAGGTTTCTTCCCTGGACCCAATTTATCTAATTTGGTAATAACAATGATAGTATTCAATTTTTTCCCTTGACTTTTGCACCAATGTGTTTCAAGAATTAAAGACTTAAAATTACAAACAAACAAGTAATTGGTACCAAAAATTTGGTACGGGTGACAAATAATCTAATGTTTGTAATAAAAAAACATTTGGTGTTAAATTGTTCTGCCACATCAATATGAACTATTTCAGAATTATTGGAGTGAACGTCTTCTACGATCGACCCATTGTTATTGTCCATTACTTTCTCACTGCTCATGTAAAAACGTAATAACCAGTTTAATCCATAAAACATTATTTATTACTTTTGTTTGTGTATATATGTACATATAACATTTAATCAACGAATGGAAAAAAAATTAAAATATACTTACATTCGACGGTTCATTCTCCACATCATCAATCTTTACATCGTTGATTTTTGTATACTCGACAAATTTATTAAGATATGCCTACAAAATCGCTTTTCTATTAAATTCTATAAATGAATGATACAAGCTAAAAAATTAACTATGAATTCATACCACATTCACATCGCTGGAGTTTTCTTATTTCTTTTCATCATTTGAATTCATGAAAAACAACGTCTTCCATTAATCAATAGAGAAAAATAATATCAATGCACTACTCATAATTTCTACTGCAAATAACATTGAAATCCAATAAAATTAGTATAAATCAAAATCACCTCATTTCCTTTCGTAGAAGGTAAACTATTCTCTAAATCATCTTCTTCCTTGGATTTCATTGGTTAGCAATCCAAAGTAGAAAATTTAAATTGCTTTTGATAATGGAAGCTTCAACAATAAAGGCTTTAGGTTTAAACGTAAGGAAGAATAAGACAGTTGGATATTAGGTTTTTGGAATTTGAAAGATAAAGGAATCGCGGCCTCAGTGTTATTGGTTTTGAAATTGATGTGATGAAGAAGAATATGAAACGCATTTAAAAAAAGAATGTGCTTTGTTCGGTAAACCGAGTGAAGAAATAAGTATGCTATTAGGAAGCACATGAATTAATTAAGACTAACTAAATTTTTTAATGGTATTATTAAGCACTTTTTGGGTGCTTTTAGTAGCACGGTCACTTTAAGTGTTTCACAAAATTTTGCGTTTTGTTAGGCTTAAAATGTAGTTTTGTTAGGCGGGGCTGTGTATTTATCAGAAAAACTGAGCTATATACGTTTGGTTTTTTCACTATAACTTGACTTGTAATCTGTGTTTTTGCAATCCGAAAGTTGTTTTGGAAAGTTAACACACTGTATAATAATTTACCTTTGAAACCATCATTAAATTTTGTGTTTTGATGCTTGAAATTTTTATCAGAAATTTGCTTAAACAAAGATGTCGTGTGGTTTATGTTCTAAAATGAAACATACTTATTATATCTTCCATATATGCGACTAGTGTTGGAAGTTAAGTATGGGAGCTCTAGAAGACCATGTGCGACTAATGGGCGACTTTAACTTGCTTTTACTCACAAATTAGTAAGGTACCTTGCTTTAAATGCTAAAATAACGTCTACGGTTTATAATATAGAAATGTTAGAAATATGATGTATATTGTATTTCTGACCGTGTGGTCGATGTATATTATATATATTATATTTGTGAAATTTCAAATGGTCCTCCATATAAAGGAGACTTTGTCGAAATTTTTCCAAAATTTTAACACTTAGAAAATTTTCAATAATTTTTCATATGTGGAAAAAATGGAAATCAATAAATGAGTCCATTTGAATTTACAGCATATGATAAGTTTAATTCTAACCACTTAGAGGATTTGCTTGTTTCTACTTAATTACAGAATTCGAAAGTGAATTAACTTTTGAATGTGTATGACATCCCCGTATAAGAAATTGCACGGATGCAATTTTCATAAGAGGGTAGATCTATAACAACCCTGTTTTGAAGCTGCAATATTAAAGTAATTTAATTAAAATAGAAGTATTTGAATTTGATTTTGATAAGTACTATTCCTGAATCAAATTATTATTCAATTAATGTATATTTAATTAAGTATATTGTTATAATAAAATAACATTACTTGATAAATTCCTTTTTGATAATATTTGGAAATATATTTTATTAAGTGAAGTTTAAATCAAGTTAATTCAAATTAGAATTGATATACAAGTCAACAAGGGTATCACTTAAAAGAAAAAATAAATATAATATAATATAAATCAAAAAAGTGAATGAAGCCCATTCCATAACATAACTTACTGCACCTTAATCCCCACAAGCATGCATTGCCCTCCTAACATTCTCATTAAGCATCCCTAAACCAAAATCCCTAAAATAAAACTAATTCGGTAAAAACAAAAAAACAAAAAATGGAAGAAGATCATAGAAATCCAGGCATGGAAGCGCGGGGCCTGGTCGATGACAAGGAGGAGAAGCAACGCCGGATTGGAGCATGTGCTTGGCGCCAGTCGCAACAATCATCAACAATATTGGAGGAGGTGGGTTCAGGCGTTGATCGCCACTGGCGTGCTTTGTAGGGGGAGTTGGACGCGATGAGTGGTTCGGATAAATTAGTAGGTTGTGATGGTGGCTATAGCTTGTGTTGTTGGCTTCTGGGGTTGCGGCGGCCAGATGAAGCTGACGGCATAGGATATGTGCTTGGGCAGTAGTGCATTGAATCGGTCGTGATGCACCTAGGTCGGAACATTTTGTGATGGGAAGATTTTGACGTTGTCATCGATTCTTCTAATGATGCGTGGAGGCTGCAATGAGAAAATGAAATAGTGGATCTTTTCTCGGCTACTGGAAGAGAGAACGGTCAAGGTGAGTTGTTTAAACCCACATCTATTTCTAATTCAATTTGCATGAATTTCCTTGATTGTGAATTACAACATTCTTTGATTGTGAATGGTCGAAATACAGTTGCTTGCTAGGTGAGTTGAATTGGATGAATTGTGTGGTTAGAATACTGCATTCGATTCAATGATTGATTATGAAATTACTCGTGTTGATAACCATAAAAAATTCATATGATTTTTATAGCTGCATTATATAATGCTAGTATATTACTTGGATGATCGGATTTGCTAAAAAGCGGGTTAGATCGTTAAAATAGCTCTATTTGATGATTATAATTTTTGAAGACCTTTAACTTAGAATTTCCTTTTTTGCTTGATTCTTTGTTTGAATTCGCTTTGAATATTGATAATGATTTTTTTGATGGTTTTAAGTACTTTTGAAATTTCCAATGTGATTTTATCCCTTTCTTGAGTTTTTTTATTATGATTGTTTTAAAGAAAAAATAATAATAATAATATATACATGTGTGTGTGTATATTTGTTAAACCATAATGAATTCTTAATTCATTTCAATATTGGATTTCTAATTCAAGCTTCTAAATTGCTTTGTTTATTTACAAAATCCTCTACAACCATTATTTACAAAATCCTCTAATTCAAGTTAGTTGAAGGGTGCTGTGCGTATTGGATGTCGGCAATGGGACCAAGGCAACGTTGATATTGCACAGTGCACGGCAGTAAGGAAAAATGCATTTTTTTGAAGTGAAAGGTCAGTGATGTTTCGACAATTGGAGTGTGGCAAGTAGGTGGCGGTTGAAGCGGTGGTGATTTATGAGGCTGATGGTTGGAGGAGGTCGCTGTATGTGATGCTGCTGTCAGTGGTTGGCTTGTATTGTATGCAGGAAGTTGCAGTTTTTTTTCCTTTTGAAGAGATGGTCTCTGGTTGGTTGTGGACTGCAGTACTTCAAGGCAGTGGTGTTGCACTAGGTGGTCTGTTGTTGTATGTTAGGAGTTGCACAGCAAGCAGTTTTGGTATATGTTTGATTTGTATGGTAAAAGAAGTGGATGATGTGTTGTCAAGTTG